>CADEHL010001005.1:20451475-21664250 GCA_902827135.1 Harpagifer antarcticus | reverse complement strand
GTTGCCACACTTTTGACGCGAATGCAAAATTTGGTGAGTTTTGACATATGTTGCGGGGGTCAAAAGTGCGTTTGAAAAATTAAAATAATAATAATAATAATAATGAATAATCGGTCCGATATCAATCATGTTCGATTTAACATGGAGGTGGGCCTAGCCCACCTCACTGTACACGTCCGGCCTACGTGCTGGCATGATATAGGCCACTTTTAATGGGCTTTTGCCCCTCTTTTTCCCTGTTTTTAGTGGGTTTTGCATGGTTATCGCTCGCTTCGCGAGCGACTAAGTTGATCGTAACGATATCAATTATGCGAGTTGCAGTCACGTGGGCTTCGCCCACGTGACTGGGCTCACGCGGCCTATCAGCCGTCATGATTTGCGAACCTTTTCTGTGCTTTTGCCGGTCGTTTTCCCTGTTTTTAGGTGTTTTTTTGCAGGTTTATCGTTCGCTGCGCGAACGATTTCAATAGGGTCTTCGCCGACCTATGGTCTCAGACCCTAATAATAATTAAAGCTGCAAGCAGCGTTGAGCGGGTCTTCGACGCTGTTGTCCGCACGTTGACGTGTCTAGGTGTGTCGAGGACTCGGCCGTTGGCAAACGTGGGAAGTTTCAGGCCGATCGGATAATGTCTTTGAGTTACAGCAGTAACACAAACATTGTGTTTGATGGCGGGTGATCTGTTGCCATGGCAACGGCATATGATGACATCCCATAATATGCTTAGTTGTGTTGAGGGCTGCATTGTTATCAAACCTGTGAAGTTTTGTGCCATTTGGGGCATGTGAACTGGAATTATGAGAAAACCATGTTGCCATGGCAACGGCATATGATGACATCCCATAATTGGCATAGAGCTGTTGAGGGCCGGACTAGGAGCCATCATATGAAGTCTGGTGGCGTTTGGAAGATTTCCCATTGAATTACAACAACATCGTATTTTTTGGCGAAGGATGCGTTGCCATGGCAACGACATATGATGACATCCCATAATTGACATAGAGCTGTTGAGGGCCCGACCATTAATGATAGTCTGAAGTCTGGTGCGGTTTGGAGGATTTTCCATTGAATTACTACAACACCAGGTTTTTTGGCGAGGGACGCGTTGCCATGGCAACGGCATATGATGACATCCCATAATTGGCGTAGAGCTGTTGAGGGCCGGACTAGGAGCCATCATATGAAGTCTGGTGCTGTTTGCACCATTTTCCATTGACTTACAACAACATCGTATTTTTTGGCGAAGGATGCGTTGCCATGGAAACGGCATACGGTGAGATCTCAGATTTCACGTTGAGCTGTTGAGGCATGGACCAGTGATATAAAAGTGAAGATTGGGGGGACGATGGGACCGTGTGCATTGGATTTATAGCGACATCGTTGTTTATGGCGAAGGATCCGTCGCCATGGTAACGCCAAATTAAGTAACATCAGATTTCACCTAGAGCTGTTCAGGGCTGTAGTGTTAACCATCATGTGAAGTTTGGTGGCGTTCTGAGAATGTCAGTTGGCGCTATGACATCATCGTGTTCCATGGCGAGGGACCGCCTAGCATCGAGCGAACGCGAACTTTGGCGCCAAATAACGGCTACGCCGTGCGAAAGAAAAAAACTTCCGTGATAACTTTAGATTGCCCATGTCTCGAGAAGCTACCCGACGAATTTCGAGCCGTACGAATAAAGTCCCTAGGAGGAGATAGATTTTGCGCGGAGGACGAAAAACGCGATAAATCGCGTTTTTCCGACACAAAATTCAAAATGGCCGACTTGCTGTACGTTATTTTATACCCCTCCAAGAGGCTTTTTGGTTCGTCTCCGCACCCTAGATATGCGTAGCGAGTTTCGTTCGTTTACGTGAAAGTTAAAATAGGGGGAGTTAACGTTAAAAATGGAAGTGGGCGTGGCCTACGCAATTTTTTACGAACATTTCCGGAACCAATTACACATTGCAATTTTGTCACGGATTGACGCGAGTGCAAAATTTGGTGAGTTTTGACATATGTTGCGGGGCTCAAAAGTCCGTTTCAAGAGTTCAAATAATAATCATAATTAAAGCTGCAAGCAGCGTTGAGCGGGTCTTCGACGTTCCGCGGGCTGTTGTCCGCACGTCGACGTGTGTGTCTAGGTGTCTCGAGGAGTCGGCCGTTGGCAAACGTGGGAAGATTCAGGCCGATCGGATAATGTGTTACAGCAGTAACACAAACATTGTGTTTGATGGCGGGTGATCTGTCGCCATGGCAACGGCATATGATGACATCCCATAATTGACATAGAGCTGTTGAGGGCCGGACCATTAACTGTCATGTGAAGTCTGGTGCAGATTGGACCATTTTCCATTGACTTACAACAACATCGTTTTTTTTGGCGAAGGATGCGTTGCCATGGAAACGGCATATGATGACATCCCATAATTGGCATAGAGCTGTTGAGGGCCGGACCATTAATGATAGTCTGAAGTTTGGTGCAGTTTGGATCATTTTCCATTGAATTACAACACATCGTATTTTTTGGCGAAGGATGCGTTGCCATGGCAACGGGATATGATGACATCCCATAATTGACATAGAGCTGTTGAGGGCCGGACCATTAGCCATCATATGAAGTCTGGTGCCGTTTGGACGATTTTCCATTGAATTACTACAACACCAGGTGTTTTGGCGAGGGACGCGTTGCCATGGCAACGGCATATGATGACATCCCATAATTGACATAGAGCTGTTGAGGGCCGGACCATTAGCCATCATATGAAGTCTGGTGCCGTTTGGAAGATTTTCCATTGAATTACAACACATTGTATTTTTTGGCGAAGGATGCGTTTCCATGGCAACGGGATATGATGACATCCCATAATTGGCGTAGAGCTGTTGAGGGCCAGACCATTAACTGTCATGTGAAGTCTGGTGCAGTTTGGACCATTTTCCATTGACTTACGACAACATCGTATTTTTTGGCGAAGGATGCGTTGCCATGGAAACGGCATACGGTGAGATCTCAGATTTCACGTTGAGCTGTTGCGGCATGGACCAGTGATATAAAAGTGAAGATTGGGGGACGATGGGACCGTGTGCATTGGATTTATAGCGACATCGTTGTTTATGGCGAAGGATCCGTCGCCATGGTAACGCCAAATTAAGTAACATCAGATTTGACCTAGAGCTGTTCAGGGCTGTAGTGTTAACCATCATGTGAAGTTTGGTGGCGTTCTGAGAATGTCAGTTGGCGCTATGACATCATCGTGTTCCATGGCGAGGGACCGCTTAGCATCGAGCGAACGCGAACTTTGGCGCCAAATAACGGCTACGCCGTGCGAAAGAAAAAAACTTCCGTGATAACTTTAGATTGCCCATGTCTCGAGAAGCTAACCGACGAATTTCGAGCCGTACGAATAAAGTCCCTAGGAGGAGATAGATTTTGCGCGGAGGACGAAAAACGCGATAAATCGCGTTTTTCCGACACCAAATTCAAAATGGCCGACTTGCTGTACGTTATTTTATACCCCTCCAAGAGGCTTTTTGGTTCGTCTCCGCACCCTAGATATGCGTAGCGAGTTTCGTTCGTTTACGTGAAAGTTAAAATAGGGGGAGTTAACGTTAAAAATGGAAGTGGGCGTGGCCTACGCAATTTTTGACGCAAATTTCCGGAACCAATTACACTTTTTAAGTTGCCACACTTTTGACGCGAGTGCAAAATTTGGTGAGTTTTGACATATGTTGCGGGGGTCAAAAGTGCGTTCCAAAAGTTCAAATAAGAATCAGAAGAATAACAAATAATCGGTCCAATCTCAATCATGTTCGATTTAACATGGAGGTGGGCCTAGCCCACCTCACTGTACACGTCCGGCCTACATACTGGCATGATGTAGGCCACTTTTAATGGGCTTTTGCCCCTCTTTTTCCCTGTTTTTAGTGGGTTTTGCATGGTTATCGCTCGCTTCGCGAGCGACTAAATTGATCGTAACGATATCAATTATGCGAGTTGCAGTCACGTGGGCTTCGCCCACGTGACTGGGCTCACGCGGCCTATCAGCCGTCATGATTTGCGAACCTTTTCTGTGCTTTTGCCGGTCGTTTTCCCTGTTTTTAGGTGTTTTTTGCAGGTTTATCGTTCGCTGCGCGAACGATTTCAATAGGGTCTTCGCCGACCTATGGTCTCAGACCCTAATTAAAGCTGCAAGCAGCGTTGAGCGGGTCTTCGACGTTCCGCGGGCTGTTGTCCGCACGTCGACGTGTGTGTCTAGGTGTCTCGAGGAGTCGGCCGTTGGCAAACGTGGGAAGATTCAGGCCGATCGGATAATGTCTTTGAGTTACAGCAGTAACACAAACATTGTGTTTGATGGCGGGTGATCTGTCGCCATGGCAACGGCATATGATGACATCCCATAATTGACATAGAGCTGTTGAGGGCCGGACCATTAACTGTCATGTGAAGTCTGGTGCAGTTTGGACGATTTTCCATTGAATTAGGACAACATCGTATTTTTTGGCGAAGGATGCGTTACCATGGAAACGGCATATGTTGAGCTCTCAGATTTCACGTAGAGCTGTTGAGGGCTGGACCATTAGCCATCATATGAAGTCTGGTGCCGTTTGGACGATTTTCCATTGAATTATTACAACACCAGGTTTTTTGGCGAGGGAAGCGTTACCATGGCAACGGCATATGATGACATCCCATAATTGGCATAGAGCTGTTGAGGGCCGGACTAGGAGCCATCATATGAAGTCTGGTGCTGTTTGCACCATTTTCCATTGACTTACAACAACATCGTATTTTTTGGCGAAGGATGCGTTGCCATGGCAACGACATATGATGACATCCCATAATTGACATAGAGCTGTTGAGGGCCGGACCATTAATGATAGTCTGAAGTCTGGTTCCGTTTGGAGGATTTTCCATTGAATTACGACAACACCAGGTTTTTTGGCGAGGGAAGCGTTACCATGGCAACGGCATATGATGACATCCCATAATTGGTGTAGAGCTGTTGAGGGCCGGACTAGGAGCCATCATATGAAGTCTGGTGCTGTTTGCACCATTTTCCATTGACTTACAACAACATCGTATTTTTTGGCGAAGGATGCGTTGCCATGGCAACGACATATGATGACATCCCATAATTGACATAGAGCTGTTGAGGGCCGGACCATTAATGATAGTCTGAAGTCTGGTGCAGTTTGGACCATTTTCCATTGAGTTACGACAACATCGTATTTTTTGGCGAAGGATGCGTTGCCATGGAAACGGCATACGGTGAGATCTCAGATTTCACGTTGAGCTGTTGAGGCATGGACCAGTGATATAAAAGTGAAGATTGCGGGACGATGGGACCGTGTGCATTGGATTTATAGCGACATCGTTGTTTATGGCGAAGGATCCGTCGCCATGGTAACGCCAAATTAAGTAACATCAGATTTGACCTAGAGCTGTTCAGGGCTGTAGTGTTAACCATCATGTGAAGTTTGGTGGCGTTCTGAGAATGTCAGTTGGCGCTATGACATCATCGTGTTCCATGGCGAGGGACCGCCTAGCATCGAGCGAACGCGAACTTTGGCGCCAAATAACGGCTACGCCGTGCGAAAGAAAAAAACTTCCGTGATAACTTTAGATTGCCCATGTCTCGAGAAGCTACCCGACGAATTTCGAGCCGTACGGATAAAGTCCCTAGGAGGAGATAGATTTTGCGCGGAGGACGAAAAACGCGATAAATCGCGTTTTTCCGACACAAAATTCAAAATGGCCGACTTGCTGTACGTTATTTTATACCCCTCCAAGAGGCTTTTTGGTTCGTCTCCGCACCCTAGATATGCGTAGCGAGTTTCGTTCGTTTACGTGAAAGTTAAAATAGGGGGAGTTAACGTTAAAAATGGAAGTGGGCGTGGCCTACGCAATTTTTTACGACAATTTCCGGAACCAATTACACATTCTAAGTTGCCACACTTTTGACGCGAGTGCAAAATTTGGTGAGTTTTGACATATGTTGCGGGGGTCAAAAGTGCGTTTGAAAAATTAAAATAATTATCATAATAATAATAATAATAATCGGTCCGATATCAATCATGTTCGATTTAACATTGAGGTGGGTGCGCCCACCTCACTGTACACGTCCGGCCTACGTGCTGGCATGATGTAGGCCACTTTTAATGGGCTTTTGCCCCTCTTTTTCCCTGTTTTTAGTGGGTTTTGCATGGTTATCGCTCGCTTCGCGAGCGACTAAATTGATCGTAACGATATCAATTATGCGAGTTGCAGTCACGTGGGCTTCGCCCACGTGACTGGGCTCACGCGGCCTATCAGCCGTCATGATTTGCGAACCTTTTCTGTGCTTTTGCCGGTCGTTTTCCCTGTTTTTAGGTGTTTTTTGCAGGTTTATCGTTCGCTGCGCGAACGATTTCAATAGGGTCTTCGCCGACCTATGGTCTCAGACCCTAATAATAACAAATAATCGGTCCGATATCAATCATGTTCGATTTAACATGGAGGTGGGCTACGCCCACCTCACTGTACACGTCCGGCCTACATACTGGCATGATGTAGGCCACTTTTAATGGGCTTTTGCCCCTCTTTTTCCCTGTTTTTAGTGGGTTTTGCATGGTTATCGCTCGCTTCGCGAGCGACTAAGTTGATCGTAACGATATCAATTATGCGAGTTGCAGTCACGTGGGCTTCGCCCACGTGACTGGGCTCACGCGGCCTATCAGCCGTCATGATTTGCGAACCTTTTCTGTGCTTTTGCCGGTCGTTTTCCCTGTTTTTAGGTGTTTTTTGCAGGTTTATCGTTCGCTGCGCGAACGATTTCAATAGGGTCTTCGCCGACCTATGGTCTCAGACCCTAATTAAAGCTGCAAGCAGCGTTGAGCGGGTCTTCGACGTTCCGCGGGCTGTTGTCCGCACGTCGACGTGTGTGTCTAGGTGTCTCGAGGAGTCGGCCGTTGGCAAACGTGGGAAGATTCAGGCCGATCGGATAATGTCTTTGAGTTACAGCAGTAACACAAACATTGTGTTTGATGGTGGGTGATCTGTCGCCATGGCAACGGCATTTGATGACACCCCATAATATGCTTAGTTGTGTTGAGGGCTGCATTGTTATCAAACCTGTGAAGTTTTGTGCCATTTGGAGCATGTGAACTGGAATTATGAGAAAACCATGTTGCCATGGCAACGGCATATGATGACATCCCATAATTGACATAGAGCTGTTGAGGGCCGGACCATTAATGATAGTCTGAAGTCTGGTGCAGTTTGGACCATTTCCCATTGACTTACAACAACATCGTATTTTTTGGCGAAGGATGCGTTTCCATGGCAACGAAATATGATGACATCCCATAATTGACATAGAGCTGTTGAGGGCCGGACTAGGAGCCATCATATGAAGTCTGGTGCTGTTTGCACCATTTTCCATTGACTTACAACAACATCGTATTTTTTGGCGAAGGATGCGTTGCCATGGCAACGGCATATGATGACATCCCATAATTGGCATAGAGCTGTTGAGGGCCCGACCATTAATGATAGTCTGAAGTCTGGTGCGGTTTGGAGGATTTTCCATTGAATTACAACACATTGTATTTTTTGGCGAAGGATGCGTTTCCATGGCAACGAAATATGATGACATCCCATAATTGACATAGAGCTGTTGAGGGCCGGACTAGGAGCCATCATATGAAGTCTGGTGCTGTTTGCACCATTTTCCATTGACTTACAACAACATCGTATTTTTTGGCGAAGGATGCGTTGCCGTGGAAACGGCATACGGTGAGATCTCAGATTTCACGTTGAGCTGTTGAGGCATGGACCAGTGATATAAAAGTGAAGATTGGGGGACGATGGGACCGTGTGCATTGGATTTATAGCGACATCGTTGTTTATGGCGAAGGATCCGTCGCCATGGTAACGCCAAATTAAGTAACATCAGATTTGACCTAGAGCTGTTCAGGGCTGTAGCGTTAACCATCATGTGAAGTTTGGTGGCGTTCTGAGAATGTCAGTTGGCGCTATGACATCATCGTGTTCCATGGCGAGGGACCGCCTAGCATCGAGCGAAGGCGAACTTTGGCGCCAAATAACGGCTACGCCGTGCGAAAGAAAAAAACTTCCGTGATAACTTTAGATTGCCCATGTCTCGAGAAGCTACCCGACGAATTTCGAGCCGTACGAATAAAGTCCCTAGGAGGAGATAGATTTTGCGCGGAGGACGAAAAACGCGATAAATCGCGTTTTTCCGACACAAAATTCAAAATGGCCGACTTGCTGTACGTTATTTTATACCCCTCCAAGAGGCTTTTTGGTTCGTCTCCGCACCCTAGATATGCGTAGCGAGTTTCGTTCGTTTACGTGAAAGTTAAAATAGGGGGAGTTAACGTTAAAAATGGAAGTGGGCGTGGCCTACGCAATTTTTTACGCACATTTCCGGAACCAATTACACATTCTAAGTTGCCACACTTTTGACGCGAGTGCAAAATTTGGTGAGTTTTGACATATGTTGCGGGGCTCAAAAGTGCGTTTGAAAAATTAAAATAAGAATCAGAATAATAATGAATAATCGGTCCGATATCAATCATGTTCGATTTAACATGGAGGTGGGCCTAGCCCACCTCACTGTACACGTCCGGCCTACGTGCTGGCATGATGTAGGCCACTTTTAATGGGCTTTTGCCCCTCTTTTTCCCTGTTTTTAGTGGGTTTTGCATGGTTATCGCTCGCTTCGCGAGCGACTAAATTGATCGTAACGATATCAATTATGCGAGTTGCAGTCACGTGGGCTTCGCCCACGTGACTGGGCTCACGCGGCCTATCAGCCGTCATGATTTGCGAACCTTTTCTGTGCTTTTGCCGGTCGTTTTCCCTGTTTTTAGGTGTTTTTTGCAGGTTTATCGTTCGCTGCGCGAACGATTTCAATAGGGTCTTCGCCGACCTATGGTCTCAGACCCTAATAATAATAATCGGTCCGATATCAATCATGTTCGATTTAACATGGAGGTGGGCCTAGCCCACCTCACTGTACACGTCCGGCCTACGTGCTGGCATGATGTAGGCCACTTTTAATGGGCTTTTGCCCCTCTTTTTCCCTGTTTTTAGTGGGTTTTGCATGGTTATCGCTCGCTTCGCGAGCGACTAAATTGATCGTAACGATATCAATTATGCGAGTTGCAGTCACGTGGGCTTCGCCCACGTGACTGGGCTCACGCGGCCTATCAGCCGTCATGATTTGCGAACCTTTTCTGTGCTTTTGCCGGTCGTTTTCCCTGTTTTTAGGTGTTTTTTGCAGGTTTATCGTTCGCTGCGCGAACGATTTCAATAGGGTCTTCGCCGACCTATGGTCTCAGACCCTAATAATAATCGGTCCGATATCAATCATGTTCGATTTAACATGGAGGTGGGCCTAGCCCACCTCACTGTACACGTCCGGCCTACGTGCTGGCATGATGTAGGCCACTTTTAATGGGCTTTTGCCCCTCTTTTTCCCTGTTTTTAGTGGGTTTTGCATGGTTATCGCTCGCTTCGCGAGCGACTAAATTGATCGTAACGATATCAATTATGCGAGTTGCAGTCACGTGGGCTTCGCCCACGTGACTGGGCTCACGCGGCCTATCAGCCGTCATGATTTGCGAACCTTTTCTGTGCTTTTGCCGGTCGTTTTCCCTGTTTTTAGGTGTTTTTTGCAGGTTTATCGTTCGCTGCGCGAACGATTTCAATAGGGTCTTCGCCGACCTATGGTCTCAGACCCTAATTAAAGCTGCAAGCAGCGTTGAGCGGGTCTTCGACGTTCCGCAGGCTGTTGTCCGCACGTCGACGTGTGTGTCTAGGTGTCTCGAGGAGTCGGCCGTTGGCAAACGTGGGAAGATTCAGGCCGATTGGATAATGTGTTTGAGTTATAGCAGTAACACAAACATTGTGTTTGATGGTGGGTGATCTGTCGCCATGGCAACGGCATTTGATGACACCCCATAATATGCTTAGTTGTGTTGAGGGCTGCATTGTTATCAAACCTGTGAAGTTTTGTGCCATTTGGAGCATGTGAACTGGAATTATGAGAAAACCATGTTGCCATGGCAACGGCATATGATGACATCCCATAATTGGCATAGAGCTTTTGAGGGCCGGACCATTAATGATAGTCTGAAGTCTGGTGCGGTTTGGAGGATTTTCCATTGAGTTACGACAACATGGTATTATTTGGCGAGGGACGCGTTGCCATGGCAACGGCATATGATGACATCCCATAATTGGCATAGAGCTGTTGAGGGCCGGACTAGGAGCCATCATATGAAGTCTGGTGCTGTTTGCACCATTTTCCATTGACTTACTACAACACCAGGTTTTTTGGCGAGGGACGCGTTGCCATGGAAACGGCATATGATGACATCCCATAATTAGCATAGAGCTGTTGAGGGCCGGACCATTAATGATAGTCTGAAGTCTGGTGCGGTTTGGAGGATTTTCCATTGAATTACAACACATTGTATTTTTTGGCGAAGGATGCGTTTCCATGGCAACGAAATATGATGACATCCCATAATTGACATAGAGCTGTTGAGGGCCGGACCATTAATGATAGTCTGAAGTCTGGTGCAGTTTGCACCATTTTCCATTGACTTACGACAACATCGTATTTTTTGGCGAAGGATGCGTTGCCATGGAAACGGCATACGGTGAGATCTCAGATTTCACGTTGAGCTGTTGAGGCATGGACCAGTGATATAAAAGTGAAGATTGGGGGACGATGGGACCGTGTGCATTGGATTTATAGCGACATCGTTGTTTATGGCGAAGGATCCGTCGCCATGGTAACGCCAAATTAAGTAACATCAGATTTGACCTAGAGCTGTTCAGGGCTGTAGTGTTAACCATCATGTGAAGTTTGGTGGCGTTCTGAGAATGTCAGTTGGCGCTATGACATCATCGTGTTCCATGGCGAGGGACCGCCTAGCATCGAGCGAACGCGAACTTTGGCGCCAAATAACGGCTACGCCGTGCGAAAGAAAAAAACTTCCGTGATAACTTTAGATTGCCCATGTCTCGAGAAGCTACCCGACGAATTTCGAGCCGTACGGATAAAGTCCCTAGGAGGAGATAGATTTTGCGCGGAGGACGAAAAACGCGATAAATCGCGTTTTTCCGACACAAAATTCAAAATGGCCGACTTGCTGTACGTTATTTTATACCCCTCCAAGAGGCTTTTTGGTTCGTCTCCGCACCCTAGATATGCGTAGCGAGTTTCGTTCGTTTACGTGAAAGTTAAAATAGGGGGAGTTAACGTTAAAAATGGAAGTGGGCGTGGCCTACGCAATTTTTTACGCAAATTTCCGGAACCAATTACACATTGCAATTTTGTCACGGATTGACGCGAGTGCAAAATTTGGTGAGTTTTGACATATGTTGCGGGGCTCAAAAGTGCGTTTTAAGAATTAAAATAAGAATCAGAATAATAATAATAATAAATAATCGGTCCGATATCAATCATGTTCGATTTAACAGTGAGGTGGGCTACGCCCACCTCACTGTACACGTCCGGCCTACGTGCTGGCATGATGTAGGCCACTTTTAATGGGCTTTTGCCCCTCTTTTTCCCTGTTTTTAGTGGGTTTTGCATGGTTATCGCTCGCTTCGCGAGCGACTAAATTGATCGTAACGATATCAATTATGCGAGTTGCAGTCACGTGGGCTTCGCCCACGTGACTGGGCTCACGCGGCCTATCAGCCGTCATGATTTGCGAACCTTTTCTGTGCTTTTGCCGGTCGTTTTCCCTGTTTTAGGTGTTTTTTGCAGGTTTATCGTTCGCTGCGCGAACGATTTCAATAGGGTCTTCGCCGACCTATGGTCTCAGACCCTAATAATAATCGGTCCGATATCAATCATGTTCGATTTAACATTGAGGTGGGTGCGCCCACCTCACTGTACACGTCCGGCCTACGTGCTGGCATGATATAGGCCACTTTTAATGGGCTTTTGCCCCTCTTTTTCCCTGTTTTTAGTGGGTTTTGCATGGTAATCGCTCGCTTCGCGAGCGACTAAATTGATCGTAACGATATCAATTATGCGAGTTGCAGTCACGTGGGCTTCGCCCACGTGACTGGGCTCACGCGGCCTATCAGCCGTCATGATTTGCGAACCTTTTCTGTGCTTTTGCCGGTCGTTTTCCCTGTTTTTAGGTGTTTTTTGCAGGTTTATCGTTCGCTGCGCGAACGATTTCAATAGGGTCTTCGCCGACCTATGGTCTCAGACCCTAATAACAGCTCCTCTCTCTGCTCCAGAGGATTTAAAAAATATATCCCAATGCCATAAAAATGCATCAGTGACGTGGTTGAAATCTTGTCTCCAGAAAACAAACTGAAACAAGCGGTATCAGTGACTGTAAATGACTGTGTGTTTGATGTGGCTCTTTGTAGTAACATAGAAAAAATGTGGCTCTTAACCTCTGGCTGGTTGGCCACCCCTGATTTATTGGTACCAGTCCTAGAACCATACCCTGAAAAATGCTTGAGGGTGGGATTCATAGAAACCTGTTTTGGGGGGGGGGGGCATTTTATGACGGCCTGTCCATCACAATATGCCCCCCCTTGCTATCTTACAAAATAAAAGTGTGACATTCATGAAACTTGCTCCATTTATTGGTACCAGTCCTAGAACTATACCCTGAAAAATGCTTGACGGTGGGATTCATAGAAACATGTTTTGGGGTGGGGTGCTGTTACGACCCGTCCCCCTACCAAGCGGTAGTGGCTCGTGGGAAGACCCGCAACATAAAAACAACTACGCCAAACACAGAATTTAATTATCGACGGGCGTTTATTTGTAGCACAGCCGTAACTCACTTGCATGCCTATCGGCAGAAAGGAACCAAGTCTGGAGGACAGCATAAAACAAACAAAAAGGAAGAAGGGGGCCTGGGCCAGCCACACCATGAGCCGTAGGACCCAGACTTCCCTCCTCTACTCAGAGGTCCAAACACAGCCTACTGGGAAGGAAACAAATCGGCGAAAAACCTATACTACTATCCTCCAGAGTTCACACAAAAAATACAGCATAAATACATATATATATATATACACGAGGTGAGAGGAAAACCACGGTCCTAATCCCTCGGTTTCAAGACGGGAAAAGAGGCCTCTTCTCCTCCAGCTTCTCCTCTTTATGTCATCCCCAGCTGAATGTCATCAGGACACCTGGGGAAGGCGGAGTCAGGGGCGGATCAGGTGCACCTGCGCAGCAGAGAGACAGAGAAAAACACAGAGCACATAACAGGTGCATTTTTTTAATGATGGTTCCTTCGGGGCATTATGTGCATCCAGGGCACAAGTACGGTTGATCCACTGGAGGCCTTTGTACACATTGGTGGTGGTACCACCGCTGACAAATGTCACAGCAAATCTGAGAAAACAATAAATACTTGTTATGTAAGGTATGCATTATGGAATTGTTTTATGATAATAGAATATCTCTAATGTATTTCCCACTAACATTCTAACCATTCCTTCAATTATCGAAATCTTTCACAAACATAAATGTTGTGTTATGAGAAAGAAAGACATTTTCAACAAAAATGTATGGAAAAACAAGCAAAACATGAATCCTTTATCAGTTAATGCTGATAAACCAACGCAAATGTTATGTTGATAAAGTCTGGAAACATATTTCTGCTAATTTTCTTTATTTGTAATGTGCAATAGGAAATTACCCAATGTTCTTCATCCTGCTCCTCCATCCCGCAGTAACAGCAAAGCCTGCTTAGATCATCTGTTGAGACAAAACGTAATCAATATCTTCAGATAAACCACATTGCATATTTGGGGTCAAGGTGACCCATTCTAATTTTTGACTAAAAGGTCAATTATATAAGGACACATTTGTTGTGGTCTTTTATTATTTTGTGTGAAGAAAAGGCAAAACACACACGAACACATAGATGTTCTAATGATTCAATGTGAGCACAGAGGAGCCATCTGCTCCTTCTTCCCCTCTCTCCTTACCCTCTGTCGAAGGGGAACCTGCACAATTTCATTACAAGACATCCAAAAACTTCTTTCGCACTGTACACATTCATTTAAGTTTGGTTCTCATGGTTCTTTTGTTGTTCATCACATGTATTAGCTTTACAGCTTTGATTATAATAAGTTCAAGGTAAACATTAACTGAGGATATCAGTTCAAAGTAATACACACCAATGAGCACATTGAAAGGAGGAAGATGGGGAAATCTCACATCTTAAATAACCCGCAGAATTGAAAGGGTGTGTTAGAGTGTGACGTGTGTGGCCTATATGAAATTGCAGTTAAAGATGCCTGCCTGCGATGCTTCATATGTTATCTGTTTGGAGTTGAGATACACAATATACTTTGTGTAGTGACTATTTACCCTAATCTATACTGAAGCTACTGTGTTGCTTTTAAAACCCTGATAATGTCCCTGGGCAACATTAACCCAACAGTACCAATGGTCCAAGCAGTGATACAATACAACAATTTGCATGGCACATTATTAATATACTAGGTTATTGATGCATACTTATGAGATACAATTCATAAAAGTAACTACATAAAGTCATTGACAATGTTGAGAAAAGGTAACAAACCAGATTCTCTGAGGAGAGAAGTAGCAATGTCCAGCCTCAGCTCGTGAACTGCCTTCTGGGAGGTTTCAAACTCAATTGCCTCCCCCAGTAAAATGTTCTCTGCAAACTGAAGAGAACCTTGATTAGTATCTGGACTGCATGGTCTATGATTTCGCCCTCAAATGGAATACAGACAAATGACCCAACAGATTTAAAGAATGACATGTTGTATATGTGTAGTTTGACACAATTCAATACATCTTTGATCAAGATGTATAAAAGCAAGTCAAGATATTCAGTGTAATTGCTACTGAATTTGAGTTTGAGAGTAATGTTTGGCTAAATGCATTTCACACTCACTTTTAAGGCCAGGACACCACAGGATGTGCTGTCTTGTTGGCGATTATGGGGGAGGGTGCTGCATGTCCACCTTGACACCTTGCAGCCTTTCATCCTCATAAAGGCTCTACAGTATGTAGATAGTACATGTGTCAAGATGCAGCACATCATTGTCAAAAAACTCATACAACACCAGAACTAGTACACTGTATCTAATGTACCTTGTAGACTGTAGGCACACCCTCATGTTGCCTTTCCCTTCTCCAAGTGGATCCAACAACAGGGTTCTCTTCTCATGGGGGTACATTACCTTTTATTATTCACATGGAAACACAACATGCATTAGGCAGGAACCAGACATTACGCAGGTACGATGTAGGGTATTGTTTAGATGTTATCAATAATAAGTGACAGCATGTATGTGTGGCCTGGTTATCTTGCAAATCACTAATTATATATGGTGTATACAGCACTATAGATACAGATTGGAGCTTAAAATATGCTCCTATTCTCACCACCAACATCCAGTGATGGTTCTCGTTCACAATTCCCACGATGACTGTGTGCCATTGGATCAACCTGAGAGTAGTTGCAAAAGTATTACATTCCTGTTGAAAAATGCACATTTGCAACATTTACAAATGCAAAGTCATTCCAATCATGTACATACCCGGATTCTTCCAAATTTGTGTTTCCAGATGGCGGTCATAGCGTAGCTGTCAATCACAGCTGCTTGACCATCATTGCGCTGGTTGAATTTTCTTACAATGAGAGTAAGGTAGGCATTGATCACCTTTGAGAAAAATGATCACAATGTATTAAAAAGAGGCGTGTTTACTGTAATACTATCAACTACATTGTTGTAACGTCACTGAATTTCCTTTTATGATTTAAGTCAATAAAACTGTAATACAATGTTTTGTGACTTTCATTAAAACAAATATTGCCCATTAGGGAACAGAATTATATAAAATATAAAAGTATAAATTAGAATGTGACAAAGCAATACCTCACTCTCCAGCTCCTTGTTTGGACCAGTGTTTGTGATGTCCCAAAAAAAAAGTTTGTATGGCCCTATTTTTGAGAGGAGGACGTGTACATCCTTCCCAGCCCATGCCTCCTGCACATCTGAAAAAAATACATGAATGCACCAACCATGATATAATTAAAGAATGAGTTCATGTTTACATAATTACTATTCAAATGTAACACTCAAAACACCTACATGTGTCAGTTAGAGTGACAGTATTTATTGGAGCAGATGAGGCTGGCGCTGATGGAGCAGCAGGTGGGACTGATGGGGCAGCAGGTGAGGCTGATGGAGCAGCAGGTGAGGCTGATGGAGCAGCAGGTGAGGCTGATGGAGCAGCAGGTGAGGCTGATGGAGCAGCAGGTGGGGCTGATGGGGCAGCAGGTGAGGCTGATGGGGCAGCAGGTGAGGCTGATGGAGCAGCAGGTGAGGCTGATGGGGCAGCAGGTGAGGCTGATGGAGCAGCAGGTGGGGCTGATGGGGCAGCAGGTGAGGCTGATGGAGCAGCAGGTGAGGCTGATGGGGCAGCAGGTGAGGCTGATGGGGCAGCAGGTGAGGCTGATGGAGCAGCAGGTGAGGCTGATGGAGCAGCAGGTGAGGCTGATGGAGCTTCCATGTAGGCTGGTGATGTGGAGGGTGCTGCTGTTGTTGCTGTTTTTTTAATTTGGTGAGGGACTCGGGGCAGCTGTGCTTTGGATATTTTCAGGTGATCCACATTGATTTTTTTAAAAACTTTACCATCCTCCGACAGCAGATCAGCACTTTTCCCCTCTAGTGCTGTAATTTGGAAAGGGCCAAGGAAGTTTGCCTCAAGCTTGCCACCTTTCCTTTGTTGGCTCCGCACATTCTGTCGCCACACCTGGTCACCTACTCTGAAGTGGCATTTAGGAATGCCCTTTGTCAAGCGCTCCCTGGTGCTTTTTTCTTGCTTGGAAATATTGCCATGGAGAATGTCCTTGATTTCCTCAAGGTTTTTAACACCCTGGGAAACCTTTTCCTCCGCCACAACATCCTCAACACTGCTGTCTACCTGTGAATAAATGTTTTGATATTCCTTCAGTAAATGTTTTGAACATGAACTTGATACACGTTAAGTTATATTGAGACGTGTTTACCAACCATGAAGTGTTCTGGCACCTCGGTTGGATACCGAGCCTCTCGGCCAAACATCAGAAAGTATGGTGAGAACTTAGTTGTCATCTGCTTTTTTGTTCTCAAGCCAAACATGACTGCATCCAGGTACTCATCCCAGTCTTCTGGTTTGTCTGCCACCAGCTTCCTGAGAGCTCTAAAAAAACAAAACTGAATTTGTACTGATAATAGTACTGATAATGGGCATTATATATACTGTATATATATATCTATATATATATATAGATATATATCTATATATATATCTATAGATATATATGGTGCCTCACCTTTGTATGGTGCCGTTCATCCTCTCTACCAGCCCATTGGTTTGAGGGTGATAGGGCGAACAGAGACTTCTCTGAATCCCCATCTTGGCACATACATTCTTGTTGATCTGTAAATATAAAGAACATTGTATAACGTTTTATATAGATGAAAACACAACTAAAATATTTTTGCAATTTTAAAAGAAAACCATTTTCAAAATTACCGCATTGACAAACTCTCTTCCTTGGTCAGTCAGGATTCTTTTTGGCACCTCAAACTGATGGAAAAACTTCACAATGCATTCCGTCACCTCAGTTGCTGTCTTTGTTTTCAGAGGATATGCTTGCGGCCATTTGGTGAGGTAGTCTACCATAACGCAAATGTATACATTCCCACTATTGGTAGTTTTTAACCTGCCAATCAAGTCCATGCCAATGAGCTCAAATGGATGTTCAACCTTGAAAAAAAGGACAAATAATAATTATTCATTTTATTCTGGATATAATGTTTGTGAGCATGTTGTGTAGGGAAAATAATTCTGCTCAAATCAATCAGAGCTTTCTTCCTTTCTACATTATCTGCTGAGATGGATGTGATATATGTGAGGTAAATGTGTTTTGTGATACAACAACAGACATTGATTTTGAAAATGATTGCCTTTATTGGGGTGTATTCCACCTCCTGTTTGATAGGATGAGCAGCTGCCTGGCACACTGCACATTCCGAAACCTGTTCAAAAAACATACACAGCACAGGTTAACTATCTGAATACCTTTTTCCGTCAGTTCACACAGGACCAGACCAAATAGAACAGGTTCTTACATTTCTGTAATTTAAGGAAATAATACATAAACTTAAATGCAAGTAGGCAGGGTATTTAACTTTATATGCGATAAGCTGAAGCTATAAAAAGTGAACAGCTTACCCATTTATGTATGTCCGAAGACATCCCAGGCCAAAAGAATCTTTTCGAGATGGCGTCTCTGGTCCTGTGTTGGCCTGTATGAGCACCTGTGGCGCTATCGTGGAAATCTCGAAAGATCGCGTTTGCCTCCTCCGCGCCTCTGACCACTTTGGTCTTGGCGGCCTTACCAGGACCCTTCATGTAATACAGGGCTCCGTCTTCAACATAAATTGTAATATTCGTTGACATCAAATAAATGACAGTTATACAATCCGCATATTGACTTACTAAAGTGTGTGGGGTGTCTATGAATAGGCTACTTAAACAATCAATTAAAAACTCACCATCCAGGACATAAGTGGAACCTTTTCTTCTTATTTCCTTTTTGCATGCCTTTGTGCTGTCTAGCGGATACTGGCCTTTACACTTGTAATCATAAATGGTTTGGTACACATTGTTATTCATTTTGCCAGAGCAAGCTTCACGGTGTAACTGTCGGCTTTACCGCAAATTGTTTTTCGCGTTGTCACTAATGACTGTGGGACGCGGGAACGAGTGGGGTGCGCGTGTGCAAGTTGCTTGTGTTGGTAATGCTCAAAATGAATCCAGTAGAAAGACATGTGCGCATATATAAGATAATTATTACATTACATTACATGTCATTTGTTAGACGCTTTTATCCAAAGCGACTTACATACATTCAGGACAATCCCCACAGGAGCAATTACCTGCATTACATTCTTTCTTGATCTGGGCTATAATAAGGGGAGTGTTGGAGCTATATATCTCGTAATATTATTTAATAGTTTAACATTTATTTTCTTGCTGTTTATAGTGTTTATTGTAAATGTATTCTTAGTTATTTCATTCAACATGTATTATTAATTACTGTGTGTATGTAAATGTATTGGACAATTGCAGGACTAGCACTCACTCCACATTGGTTTTATTTCTGACTCGGATGATAAACCAGGCCTGTCATAAAATGCCCCCCTCCCCAAAAGAGGTTTCTATGAATCCCACCGTCAAGCATTTTTCAGGGTATGGTTCTAGGACTGGTACCAATAAATGGAGCAAGTTTCATGAATGTCACACTTTTATTTTGTAAGATAGCAAGGGGGGGCATATTGTGATGGACAGGCCGTCATAAAATGCCCCCCCCCCCCAAAACAGGTTTCTATGAATCCCACCCTCAAGCATTTTTCAGGGTATAGTTCTAGGACTGGTACCAATAAATGGAGCAAGTTTCATGAATGTCACACTTTTATTTTGTAAGATAGCAAGGGGGGGCATATTGTGATGGACAGGCCGTCATAAAATGGCCCCCCCCCCCAAAACAGGTTTCTATGAATCCCACCCTCAAGCATTTTTCAGGGTATAGTTCTAGGACTGGTACCAATAAATGGAGCAAGTTTCATGAATGTCACACTTTTACTTTGTACGCATATCGTATATAATAATATGCTGACAAAGACTATGTGTCACAGTTCTGTCTAAGTTTGGGTGTTTTCACTGTTCTCTGTCATGTTTTCCTCCTGTCGTTAGTGTCCCTGTGTGTTCTCCTCCCTCCTCACCTGTGTCTCGTTTAGCTAATTGTGTTCACCTGTGGCTCTTGTGCTTTTCTCCTCCCTCCTCACCTGTGTCTCGTTTACCGATTGTGTTCACCTGTGTCTGGTAATTAGCCCTCCCTGTATTTAGTCTTGTCTCGTGCTGTGTTCAGTGTCGGTGCTTCTTTTGTTGGTGACGGACTCCACCGGTGAGTGTTCTGTGTTTTTCTGTATTCGTTCCATTTTAGCCTTGAAATAAAGGTGTATCAAAGTTATCTGCGCTTGGGTCCTGCTTCCTTCACTCAACCGTGACAGAAAGCACCGACCAGAGATGGACCCAGCAGATGACCCATTTGAGTTGGAATTACAGCATTTTTCATTTGCTTTGGCTTGCTGCTATGATTGGTGGAGGGGAGCGTCCAGTGTTCGGCAGAAGGAGGCCGCTCTGGTAGAGGCGCACCGGTTGGCTATGGAGAAACCGGACTTGGTGAAGTTCTTACCTGACTGGATGTTGAACTTCATCTGGGCGTGTGATTTCCAGCCTGCGGACTATAAACGTCTCGGTGTGTTCCGTCTGGAGTCAACCAGTGCTTCCGCCCCAGTTCCTGCTCCTGTCCAAGAGGCGTTTTCTGGAACTCGGCTGGCTTTTGGAGGTCCACGGAGCCTTCAGGCGGCTTCTAGGAGAAGGAGTCGCAAGTCCAGGCTAGCAATCCGAGCCCCAAGAGTCATGGTTCCGGCTACAGAACCGGCCCACACAGCCATAGTTCCGGCTCCAGTACAGGCCCCAGCAGCCATGGTTCCAGCCCCAGTTCTGGCCCCAGCAGCCATGGTTCCAGCCTTAGCTCTGGCCCCAGCTGTCCTAGTCCCTTCTCTAGTCCCTTCTCCAGTCCCACCTCTAGTCACTTCTCAAGTCCCTCCTCGAGTCACTTCTCTAGTCCCTTCCCTCATCCCATCTCAAGTTCCCTCTCGAGTCTTTTCTCAAGTCCCCTCTCAGGTCCCCTCTCGAGTTCCCTCTCGAGTCTTTTCTCGAGTCCCCTCTCAAGTCAACTCCCCAGTGTCCTCTCGAGTCACCTCCCAAGTCAACTCTCCAGTGTCCTCTCGAGTCACCTCTCAAGTTTCCCCTCAGGTCCCCTCTCTAGTCCCCTCTCGAGTTCCCTCTCGAGTCACCTCTCAAGTTTCCCCTCAGGTCTCCTCTCGAGTTCCCTCTCAAGTCCCCTCTCAAGTCCCCTCTCAGGTCCCCTCTCGAGTTACCTCTCGAGTTCCTTCTCGAGTCCACTCTCCAGTTTCCTCTCAAGTTCCCTCTCAAGCCCTCTCTCGAGTCCCCACTCAAGCCCCTACTCATGTCCAGTTGGAGGTCCCGCAGACTAGTCTTCTGCCGGGGGTCCTGCCAACCCCATGTCCTGTACCGTTGGAGGTTCCGCTGGGGGTCCTGCCAACCTCATGTCCTGTCCAGTTGGAGGTCCCGCAGACTAGTCTTCTGCCGGGGGTCCTGCCAACCCCATGTCTTGTCCCGTTGGAGGCCCCGCCGACTACTCTCCTGCCGGGGTTCCTGCCAACCCTTTGTCCGGTCTCGTTGGAGGCCCCGCCGACTACTCTCCTGCCGGGGGTCCTGCCAACCCTGTGTCCTGTCCCGTTGGAGGCCCCGCCGACTACTCTCCTGCCGGGGGTCCTGCCAACCCTATGTCCTGTTCCGTTGGAGGCCCCGCCGACTACTCTCCTGCCGGGGGTCCTGCCAACCCTGTGTCCTGTCCCGTTGGAGGCCCCGCCGACTACTCTCCTGCCGGGGGTCCTGCCAACCCTGTGTCCTGTCCCGTTGGAGGCCCCGCCGACTACTCTCCTGCCGGGGGTCCTGCCAACCCTGTGTCCTGTCCCGTTGGAGGCCCCGCCGACTACTCTCCTGCCGGGGGTCCTGCCAACCCCATGTCCTGTCCCGTTGGAGGCCCCGCCGACTACTTTCCTGCCGGGGTTCCTGCCAACCCCATGTCCTGTCCCGTTGGAGGTCCCGCCGACTACTCTCCTGCCGGGGGTCCTGCCAACCCTATGTCCTGTTCCGTTGGAGGTCCCGCCGGCTACTCACCTGCCGGGGGTACTGCCAACCCTGTGTCCTGTGCCGTTGGAGGTCCCGCCGTCTACTCTCCTGCCGGGGGTACTGCCAACCTTTTGTCCTGTCTCGTCGGAGGTCCCGCCAACCGCTCTCCTGCTGGGGGTCCTGCCAACTCCTGGTCCTCTTCCGTGGGGGATCCTGCCGAAGCCTGTCCCGCCGGCTCCGGTTCCTGTCCGGCCGACACCGGGTCCTGCCCGGCCTCCGGAGCTGTCTGGTCTTCGTCCTCGAGCCCGGCCCCCTGACTCTTCCTGCCGCTACCTTCGCCCTCATGCTCGGCCCCCTGAGTTCGCCCGCTGTGGCCTACGCCCCACCATGGACTCTGCCTTGCCCCCGGGCCGTCCGCCCGAGACCCCCACCATGGACTCTGCCTTGCCCCCAGGCCGTCCGCCCGAGTCCCCCTTCTCGGCTTCTGCCGTGCCCCCGGGCCGTCCGCCCGAGATCCCTTCCTGGTCCCCTACTGGGCTCCTGGGCGGTCAGCGTAGTCCCGTCCTCCGGACCCCCTCCACCCACCCTGCTGGATTTTTTTTGGATTTTGTGTTGGGGTTTAGGGACGTCTGGAATCCGTCCCTTGAGGGGGGGGTTCTGTCACAGTTCTGTCTAAGTTTGGGTGTTTTCACTGTTCTCTGTCATGTTTTCCTCCTGTCGTTAGTGTCCCTGTGTGTTCTCCTCCCTCCTCACCTGTGTCTCGTTTAGCTAATTGTGTTCACCTGTGGCTCTTGTGCTTTTCTCCTCCCTCCTCACCTGTGTCTCGTTTACCGATTGTGTTCACCTGTGTCTGGTAATTAGCCCTCCCTGTATTTAGTCTTGTCTCGTGCTGTGTTCAGTGTCGGTGCTTCTTTTGTTGGTGACGGACTCCACCGGTGAGTGTTCTGTGTTTTTCTGTATTCGTTCCATTTTAGCCTTGAAATAAAGGTGTATCAAAGTTATCTGCGCTTGGGTCCTGCTTCCTTCACTCAACCGTGACACTATGTAACATTTGTAAACATATATTTTGATTATTAGATGACAACTCTGTAAAATTAAACAATACATTTTAAAGCACGTTTATACAGACAGGACGTAACAATAATGATAAAAAAAAGATTTCAAAAAACAAAAACTGAAAAGGAAGTGACGAATGAATTTCGACACCTACGGAGCGAAAAGTTAAACCAGAAGAATCAAGACTATACCACTAAACAACTTTATTATTACCATTAATAAAAACCCTGAACGTGTGGTGCCGAGAGACGGGAGTCGGAGGCGGCGTATCGAAGCGACAAGCTACACTTTTATTTAGCATTCGAACACACACGTAAACACTTTTATGCACGGGGAGAAGCAGGGCGGAAACAGGAAGTCCGGCTCACTTCAATGTCCGTGCGGAACAATACCCCAACCCATAGATCCGTGGGTGAATAATGTCAATCACCACACAAGCCCCCCCAGTATTCACCCATAGTCAAAATCCTCGTGCCTGGGAGGAAGTACCACCCGACCCCGGCGCGTACGGACCACAGGAGCCGAGGAAGGCGGGGCCGCAGGCGAGGGCAGACCCACAGGGGACGGGGGGCGGGCCATGGGAGGGCGGCCCCGGCGTGGGGGCAGAGCCAACTCCAACGGCCTGGAAATGTCCACGTGAGCAGGCTTAATCCGATCCACGGACACAGTCTCAGGCCTGCCACCAACGTCCACCACCAGGCTCTTGTCCCCGTGACGTATGACCCTGAACGGACCGTCATAAGGGGGGCGCAGGGGACCGCGGTGGGCGTTGTGGCGAATAAAAACATACTCTGCCGACCGTAATCCGGGGGACACCCGGAAAGCTGGGTTGCTGTGCTGCGACGTTGGGACGGGCGTGAATGTCCCGGCGGTCTCCAGCAGGGAGGAGCGCTGCCCGGCTGCAGACCAGGGCACAGTGGCGGTGGGAATGAATTCCCCGGGGACCCGTAGCGTCTGGCCATAGACGAGCTCCGCCGACGAGGACTGCAGGTCTTCTTTGGGGGCACACCTGAGGCCGAGCATAACCCACGGGAGCTTATCCACCCAGTTGCCGTCTGTCAAGCCGGCACGCAGTGACGCCTTCATGGACCGGTGAAACCGCTCACACAGCCCGTTAGCCTGGGGGTGATATGCGGTGGTGCGGTGCAGCTTGACCCCCAAACCCACAGCAACAGCGTTCCACAGCTCCGAGGTGAACTGAGAACCGCGGTCAGAGGAGAGGTCAGACGGGGTCCCGAAGCGCGCCACCCACGTGCCGATGAAAGCGCGGGCGACGTCGGAAGCTGATGTCGAGGCGAGGGGAACGGCCTCGGGCCAGCGTGTCGTCCTGTCCACCATCGTAAAAAGGTAGGTGAAACCGTGAGAGGGGGGAAGCGGACCTACGAGGTCGACATTGACATGGTCAAACCTCCTCTCAGGAACCGCAAAAAGTTCAAAAGGGGCCCTAGTATGGCGGTGGACTTTGGCCCGTTGACAGGCCACGCACGAGTCGACCCAGGATCTCACGTCCCTCTTAAGCCCCTGCCACACGAACTTCTGCGACAACAACTTCACGGACGGCTTCCTACCGGGGTGGGAAAGATTGTGAACCGCCTCAAAAACGGGTCGACGCCAGTCCGCAGGGACCAGCGGTCGAGGTTGGCCCGTGGAGACGTCACACCACAGCTTTGCGCCAGAGTCACCGACCGTGACCTCCTCCAGGCGTAATCCCGTGACCGAGGCCCTGAGGGTCTGGACCCCGTGGTCAGAGGCCTGGTCAGCGCTCATGCGGAGGTAATCGAGGCCCAGCTGCACAGCTCCGATGACCGCTCTGGAGAGGCAGTCCGCAACCACGTTAGCCTTGCCAGCGATGTGTCGTATGTCCGTGGTGTACTCGGAGATGTACGAAAGCTGGCGTTGCTGTCGGGCGGACCACGGCTCAGCCACCTTGGACATGCAGAAGGTCAGTGGCTTGTGATCCACGAACGCCGCAAACTCCCGGCCTTCCAGCAGGAAACGGAAGTGGCGAACCGCCAAATAGAGACCAAGGAGTTCTCTGTCGAAAGCGCTGTACTTGCGCTCCCTGGGAGTCAACTGGCGACTGAAAAAGGCGAGCGGTTGCCAGGCGCCGTGGACCCATTGTTCATGCACCGCGCCCACTGCGTAGTCAGACGCGTCGGTGGTGATGGCGATGGGGGCCCTGTGTGACGGGTGAGCCAACATGGCGGCTTCGCTCAGGGCGGCTTTGGTGGCGTTGAAAGCGACCTCCCTTTCAGTCGTCCAGTCAATGGCCTGGCCAGGGGACTTGTCCCTGAGGGCCTCGTATAGCGGGCGCATGGTGTGGGCCGCCCGGCGGATGAACCGGTGATAAAACGTCACCATCCCGAGGAACTCTCGGAGCGCCCGAGCTGTAGGCGGTCGTGGAAAGGCAGACACGGCCTCCACTTTCGACGGGAGGGGGGCGGCCCCATCCTTGTTGATGAGGTGCCCGAGGAAATGGATGGAGGACAACCCGAACTGACACTTCGCCGGGTTGATAATCAGGCCGTGTTGGTTGAGCCTTGCGAAAAGGACGCGGAGATGTGCCTGGTGCTCTTCGGAGGAGGAGCTGGCGACCAGGATGTCGTCTAAATAGACGAAGATGAATGGCATGTCCCTGAGCGCTGAATCCATCAGCCGCTGAAAGGACTGAGCTGCATTCTTAAGTCCAAACGGCATACGCAGGAACTCGAAAAGCCCAAACGGCGTAATTACCGCAGTTTTGGGGACGTCCGAGGGGTGCACCGGAACCTGGTGGTAGCCCCGCACCAGATCCACCTTGGAGAAAACCAGCTTGCCCGCCAGGTGTGCAGAGAAATCCTGGATGTGAGGGACCGGGTAGCGGTCTGGCGTAGTGGCGTCGTTAAGGCGGCGGTAGTCACCACACGGTCGCCAGCCACCGGCTGATTTAGGGACCATGTGAAGCGGCGAAGCCCAAGGGCTGTCTGAGCGGCGGATGATGCCCAGACGTTCCATGTTGACGAACTCCGCCTTGGCGACTGCCAGCATGTCAGGGTTGAGCCGCCGGGCCCTAGCGTAGACAGGGGGGCCTTCAGTGTCAATGTGGTGCTCTACCCCGTGTTTGGTAGTGGCAGAGGAAAAGGTGGGCTGCGTCAAGACGGGAAACTCACTGAGAAGGTGCTGGAACTTGTCGCCCTGTGAGAGTGAGCTGGAGAGCCCGCTGAATGATGCTTCGCCGCGTGTACACGTGAACGAGGCAAACGTCCGTGCGTCCACCAGGCGGCTGTTCTTGACGTCCACCAGCAGTCCGTGAGCGCAAAGGAAGTCTGCGCCGAGGAGAGCGAAGGAGATGTCAGCCGTGACGAAATCCCACTTAAACCGCTGACCCTCGAAGCACAGGTCCACTGTCTTTGTGCCATAGGTGCGAATAGGGGTGTCGTTAGCGGACGTTAAAGGTGGGCCGTGTCCTCCCCCGGCAGCGTCCTCCACGGTAGCCGGCAGGACGCTCCGCTGGGCTCCTGTGTCACAAAGAAGTCTGCGACCAGAGAGGGTGTCCCTGATGAACAGGAGCCGGTTGGATGTGCCCACGCTCGCGGCCACTACCGAGCGCAGGCCTTGGCGTTTCCCGTTACCTTGTAGGAGCAGGGAGGACGGCACGTCTTCGCTTTCGCCCCGTAGCGTGCATGGTAATAACACAGGCCAGGGCTGGAGTTGCTGACGTCGGCCCCGGAGCTTCTGCTAGGTGGCATGCCTGTACCAGGGAAGGTGCCGCTGCGTGTCGGGGCAAGCACCTCCGGGGCAAAACGCTGGGTTGCCAGGAAGAACCGGTCGGCTTCTTCGGCCAAAGCGCGGGGGCTCAGTAATAGCTGTGTTAGCGAGCGCTGTCTGTACATGCGGCGGCATGTGCCGAAGAAACAGTTCTATGAACAAAAAATTAGGTTCTTCCGTACCCAGCAGGCTGAGCATCATCTCCATGTGGTCAGAAGGCTTGTTGTCCCCCAGGCTATGAATAGCGAGCAGGCGTCGGGCTCGTTCTGGCCGTGACAGCTCGAAAGTCTTTAGCAGGAAAGCCTTGAACGCTGCATATTTATCCTGGGCAGGAGGAGATGTAATAAAGCCCACCGTCCGGGTCGCAGTGGTGCTCCCCAGCGCTGAAACGACGTGAAAATAACGTGCTGCGTCGTCAGTCACTCCGCGGAGGGTGAACTGAGCCTCCGCCTGAGCGAACCATGCAGCCGCAGATGTCTCCCAAAACTCTGGCAGTTTGAAAAAAACGGCGTTACTTGCCATGCTCGGTTCAGTCTCGGATCCTTCAACGGGACTTATGTCGGAGTCACCAATGTGGTGCCGAGAGACGGGAGTCGGAGGCGGCGTATCGAAGCGACAAGCTACACTTTTATTTAGCATTCGAACACACACGTAAACACTTTTATGCATGGGGAGAAGCAGGGCGGAAACAGGAAGTCCGGCTCACTTCAATGTCCGTGCGGAACAATACCCCAACCCATAGATCCGTGGGTGAATAATGTCAATCACCACAAACGTTTACTTTTCGTTTTAAACATCGTTTTAAGGTGTAAACCTATGGTGTAAACGTGTCATTTAGAGGTGTAAACGTGTAATTTAGAAATGCGCGTTCCCGTGACAAGGGGGGCATTTCATGACGGGGAGGCATAATGTGACACAACACCGGCCCTGTCAGTGTGCAGAGGGAAGTTTCTTCACCTCAGTGTGGCAGCAGGCAGCGCGTGGAGGCTGAGAGCGTGCAGTAGAAAGTGCGCGGGGCGGCAGGAGCTCAGCAACACTTCTTTAAAAAACACATTAAATAACAACGCAGTGATGATCGCCTGCGCAGATTTGTAGGCTGTTCTAGCGGGATAAAGTCACAGTGAAGTCCCGCAGCGGAGGCGTGAGGAGAGGGAAAGGGGAACCGAGTGGAGTTGAGTTTGAATGGACGTGTGTGTGGGTTCGCTCGGATGGGATGCACCGTGAGCTTCATCTGCTGTGAAGAGGACTTTCTGCTCATGCCTGTTCACCAACATGAGGAGGAGACGAAGAAAGATAGCCTGACAAAGGTAACTGACAAAGTGCACACACGACTGGGAGTCAAACACGAGCTGACAGGGGTCTAGTGCAGACCAGGTGCGTGTATTTCCAGGTGTTTATCTGCATGTACAATTGATTTCTTACTGCCCAACTCACTATCTTTATGTCAGATATTCAGATAATAACTGTCGACCTTTGCTTCCACACATAAGCAGTGTACTGAGTCCTTTAAAAGCATTGGTGGACGAAGTACTCAAGACTTTTACTTAAGAAAAAGAAAAATACCAAAGTGTAGTAATACTCTGATACAAGTAAAAGTCCTGTATTGAAAGTGATACTCAACTAAAATAGCAAAAGTATTGGCATCTAAATATTTCACTAATTCCAAAAGGAACTGTATTCATTATGCAGATTGGCCCATTTCAGAATAATTTATATTATATGTTTTGGTTATAATTACTGATGTATTGGTGTGTTTATTAAGCTGGCAAAGGTGGAACTAATTTCAACTAATTGTGAATATAATCCAGGTGTATCTAAAGTATTGAATTTATTGTTCATCATTAATCTACATCTGCAAAGTAACTAAAGGCATTACTTCAAGGTAGTAGATTAAAAGTACAATATTTACCTCGGAATTGTAGTGCAGTCAAAGTACAAATGTAGCATAACATGGAAATACTGAAGTACCTCAACATTTTAAGTACACCACTGTCTAAAAGGAATGAGTGTTTCAGCCAGTTCACATGGCAGAGCAGAATATAGCCAGTGGTTGTTACAAAAGACAGAAACAGCTTCGCAATCATCAATCCAGGTATATTGTGTCTCTAATACCTGCTTTGACATTAGGCATTCACAGACCTCTGTGAGTGAATGAGGTGAACCATGCACTATAATGACTGCCAAGTGCAACCCTGAAAAAAAGGCCAAGTTCAGTCATGCTTGCCCTCCAAGATAAAAACACACACAGATTGACCCTACCTGTACTGATGTCATGGAAATATTTCTGTTCTCTTTCCCTGTGCTGGAGTGTTTGTGTTGGTTAGTGAGATGTGTGTACATTGTAAATATAATAGTGCTTTGCAGTCAGAGGCTGTAATCTCTGCCCTGTGGAATGTGCTCAGTGACCTGCACTGATTTCTCTGTCTGACCCAAAACCTCACTTCACACAGCGGACCAGTCAGGGGTGATTTATCTTCTATGTGTGGAAATCAGCTTTTAGCTTCTGTTTAAAGGAAACCACGCTGCACCGGGTCCCATCGGAGAACATTTAGAACTTGTAGATATAGTTAAACATTTTCCAAACACTCCTTCCAGCAGCTTAAGTTCTTCCTATTATCACAGAAAAATCAACCATGGAAAATGTGCCATTTGATGTCGACTCATCGTGTCACTTTACCAAATTCTGGCTGTAATCAGCCTCGGTAGGGTGAGTCTGTTTGGTGACAATATTTGAAGTTGGTCATGGACCAAGGACTTCCCTCTTCATAATTCTATTATGGCTTCAGCTGGGCTGTATTCAATAAATTGACAGTGTGGTTTTAACATTAATAAGTAATATTATCTGGACTTTATTTATTCAGACATGGTAGAATCAACAAAATATGACGCAACTTTTTGTGATGCTCTGTATTTACCCAAGGTGTCATCTTGTCTATATAGCTAGCTGCTCACTAAAACCATGGCACTATATGATCCTCTTAAAGATAAAGAGAGCACAGAAAGAGGACCTCTTTCCACATGCCTTTATGTGCTCTAAAGTTGTGGTAAGGGTTTCGCAACAGTTCTTCTGTGACATATCCTTGCAGCCTTATCAGATGAGCTCAAGTACCCCTTCTTAAATGTGTTCATTTAGACTGATTGTAAAACCTGAAGTTATTGAAAACGGATGTGATGGAGAGCCCGTGATCATAGTAATAATAGCTTGGATTTATATAGCGCCTTTCATGAGACCCAAGGTCGCTTTACAAGGAAGAACAGGGTAGTGATGGGCATTTAGATTCCCTTCGGGGACACAAATCTTTTGATTCAGTTCACTTTAAAGATTCGTTCTCTGATTCGTTCACCGGTTCGCGAACGACTTCTGGTGATTTGCACGTTCGCGAACGATTCGTCTTTGTACTTAATTCGTTCAGTGAGTCTTCACTACTGCCGAAGTCCGTACAAGAAGTTTGCTGACGTAAAATGTATGATATTAAAACACATTTTACACCTCACCTTGTTGCCCCATAAATTATGCTCTGGGAATAGGCTACATATTATTTAAGAAATATAATTGGCCATTGTTAAATCTCATAAATGTGTGCCTGACTATACGATGTATTACAGCAGGCTAGCACGTTATACTTTCAAACCCATGCACGTACTATGTGGCCTAATTTAAATCCCAAAGCATTAAATTCCATTTGGCCGAGTTCAAAGTGAATAAAAAAAGATATCCTCTACATCGGTGACGATTTATTCATATTCTATGTACCCATCTGTGTTTACCTTTAGCTAGCGGGTAAGCTAGTGGGACGCTACGGAGCCCAGCTATCCGCCTTCTGAAGCTTTTAGGGCCGACAGGGGGGGAGAATGTCCCGCTAACGCTGTGTGTGTGTGTTTCACATTAGCGGGACGCTATGGAGCTCAGGTATCCGCCCTCTGAAGCTTTTAGGGCCGACAGGGGGAGGAGAATACAACGCTGTGTGTATTTATCGCTAAGCTAGCGGCTAAGCTAACTGGACGCTACGGTTCAGGTATCCGTCCTCTGAGGCATGTATGGCGGACAGGTTGAGTAGGATGTCCGGCTCCTGTGTGTGTGTAACGGAGCTCAGGTGAGAGGGCTCTGATTACAGTTTTAACCCTCTGTCAAACTGCATGTTTTCTGCTATATTTGATGAGAGATAAAATGATTTTCTGCCACAGGAGTTTGACAGAGAATAACTGAAAGTACACAGTAAAATAACTTCATAGTAGCTTACTTGTGGTAGAAGTCCAACTAGTACTGAGTCCAACAGTAAAGTACTTCATTGTATTTGTGGTAGTTGTCTAACTGAGTCCAACTCTGTGTAGACGGAACATCCAGTATTTCGGAGGGGCCCTAACGGGACCCTCCTCTTGAAAGAAAGGGATATAAGATAAAAGAACTGTAGGAAACAGTTCTGAACTGTTTCCGCCAGTTCTTTAAGTTCGTCGTTCGCGAACAGCTTCTCTTTAGATTTTAGCGGAAGGCGGCGACTCAAACAAACAAATCGTTTTGTGGGAGGAATCAGTTCATCTCGTTCACTTCAAAGATTCGTTCAAAAAGAACGAATCGTTCGCGAACGACCCATCACTAGAATAGGGCAAAACAAACATAACAAAAGAAAAGGCAGTCAGACAACCAGTCAGACAGACAAAACAACAAATAGATTAGGGGCCAAAGGCCTTAGTAAACAGATGGGTCTTGAGGGCCCTTTTGAAGGCGTCAAGTGTGGGGATGTTGCGGATCTCAGCAGGGAGAACGTTCCAGAGGGTGGGGGCTGCCACGCTGAAGGCTCTTTCCCCGAAGGTTCGCAGTTTGGTGCGGGGGGTGGTAAGCAGGCCAGAGTCTGAAGACCGCAGGTTCCGGGGAGGGGCATGTAGGTGAAGGATGTCCGATAGGTACTGGGGAGCATGGGCATGGAGGGACTTGTAGGTAAGAAGGAGGATTTTGAATGATATGCGGGACTTGACCGGCATCATGGACCTGTCACTGTTATTGCCAGGTCTCTTGTATTTTTCTAAGTACTTATGTAGTACCTCATTTGTCCTACCACCTCTTTGAGTGGCAGAAGCCGCTTTACCAATATTACCACATTCCATTTAGCCATTTAGGTTGAATGCTTGCTAGTCTGTTTAAACATATATGAATTCAAAATCTCTAGGCAGAAGGACAAGATTTGTGGAGTGTAGAAAGGAAAATAGGCAGAGGCATTGGCAGAAATAATTCTTGGAAACCATTGGCAATTTCTTTAATGACAATTTAGCTCTTCTATAGCTGATAATTGGGTGGTAAACTAGTAACATTTGAAACGATTATTTGACTCTTAACTCCAACTCCATTCTCACGTTTTCAGTTAATAATCGGACTGTTAAGTATGAGCAGCAAACCGAAAAGGCTCAAATGTCAACAAAATATTAGCCATTGTCCCCAGAGGCTAAAACGTCATCGGACAAATAGCCGATGGGTTCCAAGATTGCTCACTTTCAAACTAGTTTTACCCACTTGTTAAGTTGATTAGGTTTTTCAATGGACTGGGGATGTGGAAGGCAACTTCTGCAGCTGGTAGTTTATTGGCTATTGTGGTAATTCATATGGCATAAGGATAATATCTTATTCGGCTGTTTATTTGTATCGAAAGTATGGACATTTGGACACATACTTTTATTATTTCTGTCCAACCGTATTTCCCATTTTCCTATCTGATCGACTTCACAATCTTTACCTAATATCAACTGTATACCATGGTACTCATGGATGTGTATCACTGGGTAAGATGCCCAGCGCACTGAAATATTCTGTATAATTCCTTTGCTCCTTGGAAGTAACACCAAAAGAGACACTTCTTGGAGGACTTTTCCCAGATATGCTTAGTTTTCCGTTGGCACAAACCAGCAACTGGCACTGAGGCAATCAGGGCTGTGGGCACAGGGAGAGCTGTGGGGAAGGAATGCCCTGACTTCAGCCAGCAGAGCTGTGGTTGGAGGAATGAAGTGATGCTTAAGTGTTGAAAGTAGTCGCTCCAGAGAAGTTGCCAAGTGTCAGAGAAGCCGAGTGTTACTAATCACACACACATATTTCAGAAGAAACTTGGAAACGTGGAGCTTTTTCTTGCTGAGACACATATTATGTTGTCAGAATCTGGATCAATTTCCAAACACTATAAGGTTCCATGGTTCTGTATTGAAGGCACCGTAGAATGCTTCTTGTGTTGAATGATTATTTTCCTTGGCAAATGCTTTGATCTCCGTTTATTTTTGAATACCTTTGATTTTTTCATGCTGATGTTTGTGTCGGAGGACTGCTCAGGTGCAGAGAAGTTGCTTCCTGTGGTATCTGCTCCTTGTGTTTGTGTGATGCTTGTGGTTTGTGTCTGACATGAAGAAGAGAGCTTGGGCTGCTCCTGTCAGCGGCGGTCACGGAGGCCCACAGTGCAGAACTTTGAAGAGCGATAACTATCGACCAGAATGTAAAACCCTCATATAAAACCAAAGAAAACAGCCAAGACTTTGAACCAGATGAGGGGCTCTTGAATGGGTTTCTGAAGAATGTGCACTGTTTGTTTTGCATCTAGGGGCTATTATATAATGGCAGTGAGTTCCTGGGCTGACAGACAGTAGACAGAAGAACAGAACATGATTGGACTAAAATGCATTAAATGAAGATGATACATTATACTGTTTTGCTGGAACATCTTGAAAACCAGGTCAGGGATAACTTTGAGGATCCTTTACAGAAAAAATAGATAAGTAATTTTAAGGTGAATAACATTTCAAATGTATAATTGTGGTAAACATTTCGGAGTAGTCATAATATAAGTAGCATTTCACAAATTGTGTTTTTTCTTTTAACTTAATCTTCCAGGTGTGTGTGAGTTTTGTTTTTAGTTACAACAATAATACTTGGCACTCCATAAGATGGATTTTATCCATGTTCAGTTCATTGTTTTGGTTCCCTCCTTTTATATGATCCAACTCCAAAAGCTTTTGCTAACCACCCCAAATAAGACCTCAAGCAGCCACGCCCAGCCCATTAGCTCAGATTTAAAAGCCTTTGTTCTCTATAAGCCAACATATCAACTATGCAGGGGTTGGCTGTTGCCAGCTAGCATATTATGCAACATTTCTTTACAGTTTATTTCCTTTGTACAGCTGAGGACGTGTGTGGCTATTTAGAAGTCTACAACACCAACAAAGGCAGTTATTCCATAACTGTGGAACTCTGTATTCAATAGCATCACTAAAATATGTGACAGAACAGAGATATTCCTCTAGAAGAAAGTTATTTTTGTAACTATTACAAAGCAGCAAGTAGGGAATGAGTCCTTACCCCAAGTGAAGGAGTTCAAGTATCTCGGGGTCTTGTTCTCGAGTGAGGGAACAATGGAGCGTGAGATGGGCCGGAGAATCGGAGCAGCGGGAGCGGTACTGCAGTCGCTTTACCGCACCGTTGTGACGAAAAGGGAGCTGAGCCAGAAGGCAAAGCTCTCTGTCTACCGGGCCATTTTCGTTCCTACCCTCACCTATGGTCATGAAGGATGGGTCATGACCGAAAGAACGAGATCGCGGATACAAGCGGCCGAGATGGGTTTTCTCCGCAGGGTGGCTGGTGTCTCTCTTAGGGATAAGGTGAGAAGTTCGGTCATCCGGGAGGGACTCGGAGTTGAGCCGCTCCTCCTTCGCGTCGAAAGGAGCCAGTTGAGGTGGTTCGGGCACCTAGTTAGGATGCCACCTGGGCGCCTCCCTAGGGAGGTGTTCCAGGCACGTCCAGCTGGGAAGAGACCAAGGGGTAGACCTAGGACCAGGTGGAGGGATTATATCTCTTCGCTGGCCTGGGAGCGCCTTGGGATCCCCCAGTCAGAGCTGGTTGATGTCGCCAGGGAAAAGGAAGTTTGGGGCTCTCTGCTGGAACTGCTACCCCCGCGACCCGACCACGGATAAGCGGAAGAAGATGGATGGATGGATGGACAAAGCAGCAACATTGTGAACAACAGACCGTGTTGAAATTGACTTGAGGAGAGCTAGTTCACGTAGGCTGACAGTCGTTAGCTGTTAGCTAGTTGATAGCTGTTAGTTGTTAGTTGTTTGCTAGCAGCAAAGGGGGGCAGCACAGTCCTGCTTAGCTAAATAACAGAGCTAACTGTTTACTTAATTGTGCTTGTGTAGCTACCCCATGTTTTACTTATGTAAAGCACCAATTGACTAAACATTAACATATTATTTTGTATTCATATTATTTGGATATTATGTAATAAAGTTGTAAGTGAATTTAGAATTCTGGGATTTTTATTTTCCCTTATTAAACGTAATTTACTTTGCACAAATAAACACATACTTACATGAGATCAGGCCCAGTTGTTCATGTGCCTTCATTTTAACCTTGTAAGGTGGTAGTAAGTACGTTTTAAAATAAATGGTGTTATTATAAAAGAGGTAGTTAAAGGTGGGGTATGCAATTTATTTCGGAAACACTTTTTGTTATATTCCATGGAATGCTCTTAGCATCCCGATAGCAATGAATATATGGAATGCTTTGACAATAAATACATACAAAAAATTAACGCCACAAATTATGTTAACGCGATTAACACATGTGTATTTTTTTTCCTCCGCCGCCCCGTAGTTTCAGAGCGCATCGAGTTTAAAATACCATCTACAAGCTGATGCTGACAGCCCTGCTCCTCCCGCCCGCTTGCAGCAGACCACACTTCCACGCTCACCGGCAGGCACCGACTGGCCATCGAGAGGACCAGGAGGGTGTGTGTATGTGTGGCGCGAGCGAGAGAGAGAACGCGCACACCTTACGTGTATTGTTGTTGTTAGCATCTGGTGCTAGCTAGCTGCGCTAACGGATATAAGAAGCTGTTTCAATGAAAACAGAGGAGCGACATTTCGCCACAACTGCGCCGAGCACTTGACTTTATGCAGGAAGCCAGACAGTGGGACATTGTACGAACAGTCAGCACACTCAGCACGGATAGTGCGCAACATGATTGCAGCGTCCAGGCAGCTCCCGTTCGAGTATATGCCTTGAGTGTCGCGCACACACACACACACACACACACACACACACACACACACACACACACACACACACACACACACACACACACACACACACACACACACACACACACACACACACACACACACACACACACACACACACACACACACACAGGGGTTGTTATGTTTAATATTCATCAGAATTGTTGTCATTGTTCAAATGATAATAAACAAACATTTGCATAAAGCATATTTGTCCACTCATATGTTGATAAGAGTATTAAAAACTTGAGAAATATCCCTCTAAGGTACATTTAGAACAGACAAAAAATGTGGAAGCCGTGGCGCTGTAAAAAGCACGACCAATCATCTGAGCCGGCCCGGCTAAAATAACTGGATGGCCTACCTGCCGGTCAGCCTTCCATCTGTGCACAAACTTATCTCGTGCCCTCATTGGTCATGTGCACGTTCGTGTGTGTTGGAGGAGGGGCTCTGTGAGGAAGTGGCAGATTCTTTCCGGTTGTGTATTTTCAAATTCTAGCGTACTCGAGCTGGTTTCTCCAAAATTACCTACCCCACCTTTAAGCTCAATGCACATGATGAACCAATCAACCATTATACAGCCATATTAACATATCTAGGACAGGTATTCTGTGCCAACCCCTCAATTGGGGGGTAGCAGGCAGACCAAACTCTGACTATAAGTAACACCCGACTCTTCCTCCTCACAAAAACAAATCTGTTATTTCAGTTTGATGCCTGTCAGGTCCACCTCTCTATCTGCCCTGTTTCTGAATTCCCACCAAAGTGTCAGACGGCGGGCAGGGGCTTTCCTGAGATTTAAAGATTTTTGATAAAGGTATGCGCGGTGAACTGAAAGTTACCTGCCGCCCCATATTGCATTCCAGTGGATGCTTTAGCTGTTGGGAAACAGTGCGTCCTCTGTGCTGTGTCTCTGGGGAGGCCTATCATTTCACTCCTACCTGCCGGTGCTGACCCGCATATGGACCGCAGAACAAGACCCTCTCTGTGTGTTCCTCGTTGGAAAGGTGCCCGGTGTGTGCTTGACCCGGGAGAGGGTTGTGATGCCTTGGATAGGTTAACCCCTGTCATTCTACCATTTATTGCCCGTGCATACAGGAATGTAACCTCTTGCGAATATATTGCATTTGATTTCAGAGTAGGAAGCTTCCTTAAATAGACCCATTTTTCAGAAAATACTGCTCCCGATTTATCTTGACAGTGATTTCAAAGATTTCAAAGGCACTGTTTGTGTTATTGTACCTGCATTTGTCTGTCTTGATGTGGTAAACCTCTCCCACATGCCCCTACCAGCAGGTAAAACTAGCTCGGACCAGCAAATATTGGTATACTTTAGTACTCTGCATACTTCCCAGAATCCTCCCAGTAATTGGATAATTTGATCCAGTTACTTAATGGGAAAGTCATGCACAGCAATCAGGAAAGTAAAAAGAAGCATATTACTACTTTAGAAACTTCAGATGGTTTCATGAATCAGGCTATTCATGTATAAATATATGAAAGTGTGAAAGGGTAAATGGATTGCATTTATATAACATCTTCTTCTTTGCAAACACTCAAAGCGATATTATCAGTGTTTCCCCTAGGTTTTCTGCTTGGGGGGGAATATATATTTTTTAAATGAGCTGTGGACTATTGTTATTGATTAATGCATCAGTGTTTCTTAGGGTCAAAAACACTAAACTCACAACTTAAAATGAAAGCGTTTAGTTTATTTAATAAAAGAGAACATGTTCAATGTGAAAAGTGACTGTAGATATATATTAGTTGCAATTTGGTGCTATATATATTTATATATATATATATATATAAAAAAAAAAGAATAAAAAAAAAAAGAAAAAAAATCTTTTTTCTTTTTTTTAAACACCTTGAATTTCAGGGGGGGCGGGGGCTCAGTTGGCGTTTTACACTTTTTAAAGTGGTTGCCAGGCTGGCAACCAGGCATCAGCTTTTGGTTGCCAAAACTGAAAATATGGTTGCCATTTTTAGTCACCTTATATTTTAAATAATGAAGATACTATACAGTTATACATCAACTTAATAATGAAAATGTGACACAAAAGAATGTTCAAATGCTTTACAATAAGTAATTAACACAACAATTTGAAACTTAAGTGGTAGTAAACTTGTCCACCCTCAATTGCTGGTATACAAAACACCAGTAGTGCAGCTGTTGTCATGTTCTTCACAGATTTACTTTCTTGGTCATCCGTTGTCTCCCTTTCAAATGTGGGTTTTCTTGACCTTTGTGCTGACCCCCACCGTAGATCCATTGGCCCTTCAGCATCGAAGTCTTGGGTTGGCCAGACTAATACATTTCTAATGTTAAATAAATGAAAACCATTCACAGTTAAGAATCAGATAATAATTATTAATGCTGTAAATTACCTTTAATATGTCTAACTATATTTAAAATGTGTTACCTTTTTATAGAAGTGATTATATTTGTATGCCAATATTTTTCTATGGTAAAGTTTCGTTTTGCACTTTGATTTTGGTAGTAATAAGATCGGGACTCTTATTTTGAAGGAACTTTTACCGGAAGTGAATGCACAACAGAGCAGAATGTACATAATATATATTTCGCCTCCCAAGACTTTACAAATGTCCTCTTTGCTTTTCGTTCGGGTTCATCTTGCGCTTTATCAGTTGAATCACTTTGAACATTCGTTTGAGATGTTGACGGGTTGGCCAAACTTTTTACCCCACAGTCAAACAACTTAATTTGCTTCGCCATTTTTTGTAAAACAAACACACGGCACACCGCGCACGCGAGTAAACGTGCATCGCTTTCTGGCTCCGTAATCACACCAATGCACGTGGAACTTAAGTATCAGGTTCCGACTGGTCACAACAACAATAATTAAATATCACTCTTAATACAACAAATAATGAACATTTATCTATTTTGGGATGCACATTTTGCTGTTTGCTGTCCTTATTTCTTTATGTTAAAAACTGGTTGCCACTGATGGCAACCAAAGGCCAAGAAGTGGTTGATATTTTTTCTGAATGGTTGCCAATGGCAACCTGGCAACCGTTACTGTCGAGCCCTGCACTGGGAGCAATTTGGGGTTCAGTTTCTTGCGCATGGAAACAATGACATGTTGACTGCAAGGGCTGGGCATTGAAACACCGACCTTCAGATTGGTAGACGACCACTCTACCCCTGGTCCATAGCCAAAAGGGAAGAGAGGAACAATGTTAATAGTAGAGGTTAGGACCATTAAGCTTACAATGGTTGAGTTTCAAGCTTCATGTTTGGTCGACAACACATGTTTGCACAACAAAATGCAAATAGTTCTGTATCTTTTAACAGACGACAGAAAGGTGCACAAGCTGTGGTTTTGATGGGTATTGTCGTTTAAAATCCTTTGGCCTCCACACCTCTCCTCACCATACTGAATGCAATAACTACAATGGTGCCTTTGAATGCGCAGAACTCCACTAAAACCAGTCGTTTACCATAAACCGGTTACAAACTAAACCAAGAACATAACCTCCATGGCAGAGTTATTAAGCTTAGCAAACGTTATTTCAGTTCTTTAAGATTATCAAAATAAAATTCAATCAATTTAATGCAAGGCACAATCACATAAATTAAGATATTTCAGTCTTTATTTTCTTTGTTTTCAGATCAGAACACATGAGCTCTGGATAATGACCTTGAAATCTGTCCATTAAGTATACAACTTCGTATTCAAAATGCTGTCCAAGAATGTAGATGTGTGTTTTTCAAGATATCTTTTAGCTTGAGCCAACAGCTAGCATGGAATGCTCCGATAATTTGAGCCTTTTCATCCATTTTGGAAGTCAACGCCTTTACTTTCAAATCCTTGTGGTGAGAGGATGTGTGAATCCGATGAGCAGATATTTCTTTTCCAAACATCCTTTCAAGACATTACTGATTTTGTGATGCGTAGCGTTGCCAACAAAGCCTGTGGAACCAGAAGATAATGGAACACAAAAGGCGTCCATTGAGCTTCTTAAAGTGTTTTAATTCACTTGGCAATGCACAGTGGATAGAGTGACCGTCAGAATGATAGATTAAGGCACAGGGTAACTGTATTTTCCGCCAGAGTCACGGTTGTGTGCCCCTTTTCTTGGAATGTAAAGCAGAGGCCTGACTTCCACCTCTTCCTCAGACCTTTAGGCATCAGTGCAACATAATACACTCCACTAGCCTTATACCATGCAGCCTCTATGGCTTTGTGCACCCATGAATGTGGCCTTTATGCTGCAGTTTTGTTGATATTTCTCAACGTGTGGGGGGATTTTCTTGTCTTCTCTCTAATACTTGGCAAGGCGATGTGACATTTGCTCTTGGCAACTTCGAAATCCCACGAAGTCTCACTCTGGGGGTCTTTGTAGCCATTCACAAGACTTCCGAGTGATGGACAGGGAGCTCGGGCTCTCCCAGGTCGCATCCCTTTCGCCTCAAAATGCGTCTTTGTGACTCTTCTCTTTTCCCGGGGTCTTTTCCACCAAGGTCGGATGCCACAGGGCTCCAAGGGTAATTACTTTGACTTTGAAGCAGAAGTTAGACTGGGCTACCCAGGTCGCCCAATCATGTTTTCATCATCGGGAGAATGTTTTTCTTTTGGGACGTAATAAATCCCCCCTTTGACATACAGCATTTACTCTGAATACACACAGGAAGAAAGACCCCAGTTTTTTCTTCTTTCCCTCTCTCGATTTTCCCTTTGTAACAAGCTGAGGCAGATCATTGTTGCTAGTTCGACCTCACTGCTTTTTAAAAGGATACGTTTGCACACTTACACATTCCGCCGTAGTGGAATTTCACAGGTATTTGCACTGGAATGTGGTTCCTCACTGGACTTGGGGGGGAAATGGAATGAGCATAATGAATTGTAACCATAACGTTTCTGATGGACATATAGAGTACTTGCTGTCAAAGGCAAAACATGTAGTTCACTGTAACTTTTGGGGAAGTTAAGGCATTATATTATACATATTATAATAGTCAGGCTTGGGAAGAAATGGATTACATGTAATAGGATGAATACTTTAAGTGTGAATCTATACTTCTACTGCCTGAATCTGCTTTATGGTGTTCTCTTTCTTTGGTTCATTTGTTCTTTTTTAATTCAGCAGGTGAACCTATATGTTCATAAAATAGTGTGTGAGCTTCACTATGTATTAAACTAAAACGGAGCATTTTCTCTCAGCTCAGATTTTATTTCTGCTTTTTTAAACTGTAGTATGTGCTCATTGTTGGTGTATAGGCTGCTGCCTGAATATGCTTCATGAAAGGCAGGGTTTCTATAAATAAAATCTCTGAGCAGAGGACACATTTCTAATCCTAAACTTCTTGGTTTCTTTTTTTCTAAGGTCACAGTGTTCTGTTGTCTTAAAAAAACACTTAAGTCAAAAAAATGTGATGTAATATTTATTTGCATTGCATTTAATATTGAGGTAATTTAAAAGTAATCAGGTTGCATTATTTTGCATTTTGATACTCAGATTAGGTTACTTATTCAATTCTCACTCGTAACTACTGTAACAGAATACATTTTTAAAGTAATCTTCCCAACCCTAATAATACTTCTTCATTCATTTTCTGGGACTAACACAGCTCTTACAAAAATGCTTTCCCTTACAGACAACACAGAGGGAGACGACAGTTGATTGTTCTGTCTTGCAGTTATTATTAGTAGAACAGGAGTAGAAACTCAATAGCCCCCCATAAAAAAGACCGCCACATGTTCCACATTCCCATCCTGATCCCTGTTAATGAGGGCGGGTGTGTCCCAACCTATGCACCCGGCACAGGAATCTTTAATTAAATCACACTCTTGGTCCCGATTCTGCACAAGTGTTGCACGCGACAGAAATCCTACACAAGTGTCACCATCGTGCCAAACATTTTTGTATCATATTCACGACTGGTACTTTATTTACGGTATCCCAAAGGCTGTTTAACACTATTGCTGAAAATATACTGATTTACTCTCACATGTATGTAAGGCGATACAATGATATGTAACATCAGATGAAAGGTATTTGTGTACAGATTTAGTTGTATATTTGTATGTACATAGACAGCTATCCCTGTAATACATCCTAATTAGGGCTGTCAGTCGATTAAAATAGTTAATCGCGATTAATCGCAAATTAATCGCACATTTTTTATCTGTTCTAAATGTACCTTAGAGGAATATTTTTCAAGTTTTTAATACTCTTATCAACATATGAGTGGACAAATATGCTTTATGCACATTTTTATTATCATTTGAACGATGACAAATATTCTCATGAATATTAAACACAACAACCTCTGAACATTACAAATATCTGCCTCAATTCAACCTGGAACCTCTCATACAATAATACAATACAAGGTGTGTGTGTGTGTGTGTGTGTGTGTGTGTGTGTGTGTGTGTGTGTGTGTGTGAGTGAGAGTAATCGATCATTGGAGCTATGTGCAACTCAAGGCATATGCTCGAACGGGAGCTGCCTGGACGCTGTGATCATGTTGCGCGCACTATCCGTGGTGACCTTTCGTACAATGTCCCGCTGTCTGGCTTCCTGCATAAAGTCAAGTGCTCGGCGCAGTTGTCGGCGAAATGTCGCTCCTGTTTTCATTAAAACAGCTCCTTATATCCGTTAGCGCAGCTAGCTAGCACCAGATGCTAGCACCAGATGCTAACAATGCACGTAAGGTCTCTCTCTCGCTCGCTCGCGGCACACATACACACACCCTCCCGGCAGAGTCCTGCACGGGTCTGATTTTCAAGACCCGCTCCCGCCCCTTACCCGCGACGTGCAATACCGAACCCGCCCCGCTACCCGCACATATTGCCAATTAGTTCCGCAACCCGACCCGACCCGTCGGCACAAGATCCGCAACCCGACCCCGCATATATATGAGCAGTGAAAACGTGCAATTATTAACACACGCAGTTGCATATTTGTCTCAAAAAGCGTGGGATGTTGGTTATTTTCTCCATCTAGGATGACACCAAAAGCCTCCCAGACGTTGGATTTCGCTCTTGAGGAAGACTTATTGACAATGCTGTATTCTCTGCTAGAGAGCTTCACCTCAGACATTTCGAATGTGGCGCGCACAGCAGCAGATTGATGCGCTGCAGAGGTTATGATTATGCGCGGCCCCGAGGGGGAGAGCCTGAGGTCTGAGGATTTTAAACATTAAACTAAATTATTATTATTTTAATATATTTATTATGCAACACCCGCGACCCGACCCGCATCATCTTTGTTTTACCCAGAACTGAACCCGGAAAAAGCGTTTGAAAAAATACCACCCGTGAATCACCTTTTTTGCGGGTCACCCGGGTACCCGACCCGATGCAGGACTCTGCCTCCCGGTCCTCCCGATAGCCAGTCGGTGCCTGCCGGTGAGCGTGGAAGTGTGGTCTGCCACACGCGGGCGGCAGGAGCGGGGCTGTCAGCATCAGCTTGTAGATGGTATTCAAAATCGATGCGCTCTGAAACTACGGGGCGGCCGAGGACAAAAAATACACATGCGTTAATCGCGTTAAAAATAATTAGTGGCGTTAATCTTTTTTTGCGTTAACGCGTTATCTTGACAGCCCTAATCCTAATACATCTGGTTGCATTATATTATGGGCTGGGCTGCTTCAGAAATGGCACTGGGTTTATAGGTTGTTAGCATACATTTGATTAAGAACCATGGTTGGCTGTTTTAATGTTAGCCTGACCAGGATGACCTTTTTCCTCACTTTTATTTAGACTTTCAGAAGTATAATGGTTTCATGGTAAACTGCTGCCACAGGTGTCACGGTATAAAAACATGGGCGGGAAACATACAATGTACATTTTGTCATTTGCTCACCTGCGCATGTGCTTTTACTGTCCTCTTCGACTTCCTGTCAGACTTTTCAACTTGCCAAAAGTAAACTATGAACATTTGATCCCTTTGCAACCCTACTTTGCTATCTATACAACATGGTATAGAAATTGTTTCCACCTTTTTATAAATCCTTGCCAAGTAGGTTTTCTATACATAGCACTTCATTTGGTGGAAATGGTGCACAACATAAACATAGCTAGAGTAAATTAAATTCTACATAAAAGCAACTACAAAGATCTAAAAATCTAAACATGAAATAGAAAAAAACCAAAAAAACGAATATGTCAACTATATCTCATTTAAAATAAATATAAAAATTAGTGCAAACATATGTAAATTATATCTGATATTAAATTAAAGCTAAAAAACGAAATTCAAATTAAAAGCAACTACAATACAAATATGACAAAAATACTTTAAAAACATGTTTATTATCTCTGAATTAAAATGAAAGCTCTTAACAAGAAAATTACAATACAAATATAAAATTATTATTATTATTAATATATCAATTAAATCTGTTACAACATTTAAGCTGTATAACAAAATTGCTATACAAAAATGAAACAATATGATAAAAGTATTTCCAATACATCTGAATTACTGTAAAATGAAAGAGCTGTGCATTTTAGGCATATTTTGCAAACTGTTTGGAACATCCACAAATGTATAAAAACCCTGACAAGATAAGCAGCAGTAGGATTGAATACCAGCAGTAATATGGTACAGAGCATAACAGCTTTGAGTCATAGCACAGAGCTTCTTAGGTTCTACATGGACTTTCCCAGACTGCAAGAATAGCAGATTGGATTACCTAAATTGAGGGGTTTTACCCTTAAACCCACTTTATTTCTTTTTACATTACAGTTGTCAAAAAAGGTCTGAGAACATAATCTGCTACGTCTTTGCCTTCTGCGTGCCTGTGTGCCTTGGCAAGCCTTCATGGCATGACTCTGTAAATAGCCTGAATACCTCCACATCATTGTATTGTGTTGTCAATGGCTGTTCATAACTGTGCAGCAAATCGAGTCAGAGGCTAATCATTCCATGGGTATTCGTTTATGCACGTTAAGACAGGCTCTTTAAAAAAATACTATATTTGAATTGTAAAAAGTATTTAATCCCAGCGTTAATGAAAAAGAAGGATATTTTTCACACTAAACTTTATCTGGAAAGTTTGGGCTCCTCTCATCTGAGATAACAGTAATGGATTCAACAGGCTGTAGCTAGATAAAGAGCCTTAAACAGTGTTAGATGAAAGTCAACAAGCCGTTTAATGGCTGCCTTATCGCTGAGCAGCTGCCTGCGTTGCAACACTGTTACTTATCACCTCACTGGATAACATTCCTTCCTCGGCACTTTCACTGTTGCGGCACATACTCGGGATCTCTTTGTCATTTGGTGTGATTGTCTTGTGTCTTATATTACCACTAAGCTCCCCTGTAGCCAATCCTTTCACACCTGCCAAGTGCATTCTTTAAATAAGACTGAGATTAGCATTCACAGGACACCATATATTTGCCAAACAAAGGGCCATGGTAACATTTACTTTTCCCAAAAATAATGTATGCTGTCATAAAGACTTGGATTGCTTTTGTATATTTGTTCATCACAGGAAAGAGGCTTTAAATAATTATATTTTAGTATAAATATTCTGATGTTATGCATTAATGCTTCCTGACTTGTTATCTATTATGGGTGTAACGGTTCACAAACATTTCGGTTCGGTACGTACCTCGGTTTTTAGGTCACGGTTCGGTTCGGTACGTTTTCTGTACAGCAGAAAAAATTATCACAAAACATAACAAATATTTTTTTTAAATATTATTATACTGTGAATAATGTATTCACTCAAATAAATACAAAATATAATAAAATAAACATTAAGGTGCAGCTTTTCGATGAACTGAAATAATCTGTATTTGAACTGTACTGTACTAGTACCTAAGCAGCCAGTTTGACTTTATGACTTGCTTGTCATTGTATTTTCATGTTTTTTTAAAGAAAGATGAACTTCTCCACATTGCTTGCCGAAAGGGCAGATCTGCTGGCACTAACAATGTCTCCTGCTGTGGAGAACACCCTCTCTAGGGACAGAGGCAGCAGATACAGCCAGGTAGCGCTTTGCTAACATGGCAACATAAGGATATTTGGCGTTTGTAATAGCTTTGGCTCGGTCTGAACTTGTTGCGAGTGGTGGAGGCTTAAATGCTAGTGGGAGTTGGGTTTGCACTTCAGTCTTTTGGTACCGGTGATATTCACGTTCGGGTGATGCCTTTTCAAATGAGTGTGCAAGTTTGATGTCTTGCCAGCCGCGTAACCAATTTTAGTTGAACAATGCCGACAAACAGCTTTGGTTCGGTCCACCTGTCTTTGTCCGTCATCCTTGTACGTAACTGCGAAACCAAAATGTTCCCAAACCGGAGACTTCACTGATGCTGGAGGATTTTCGAACTCAACTTTATCTGCGTTCGCCATCTCGACAGTTCCTCAAATTACTGACTACATTTGAACGCGTCCCTCTGACCAGCTCTCATAGTATGCCTCTTGTCCAATGAAATGACTTGCTCGCTCTATGATGCGTTGAACCCAATGTGAGCAAATTACTGCTGCGACGCAGCACCTGAGATTACTTCCAAGAAGTTGTTCACGTTCTCAATTTGTTACGTTTAATGTTATATTCGTTCGGTACACTTTGGTACGGGTACGTGTACCGTTACACCCCTATTATCTATATGTTAGACATTTGCTTAAAGATACAATTCTGAAATCTTTATTGTATTAAAGCACAATATTTCCATACATTTCTTTTCCAAAACCATAATTATATTTTAAACAGGTAACAATGCATCAATTTTAAAACTTTAAAGAAGAAAAGGCTTGTTTCATGACTGTAGACAGTGTGAGATGCCCGTCAAGGAGCTGTTTCAGCATTTATTCGGGCCAATAACAATAGAGTGTTGCAGTGTACATATCTTTGTAGGGCGACCCAGAAGTTAGCATGGCAAGGTCTCCCTCGACAAAAAACAATGGGATTTCCCTATTGTATTTCAGTATATTGCAGAAAAATAAGAATTGTGGCCAACACACGTTTATAATACTGAAACGTTTGGTTCAGCAGGATCATCTCCACATATTAACACCATTTTGTGAAATTTGAAGAGTAAATGCCATCTGCAGATGTAAAAAGCTAACGTTATACTGTAATCAAACTATATCACGGTCGCATGGCTAAGTGTCAAATAAAGGCAGGCTCGTGTTGACGTTTAGTAGTTTCATTTAGTCACTTACTTGCAACGGCCGTTTTTATGACGCATAAAAGCTTTGGACATTCACGAGTGGAGTATTTACTGACATATTTCATGTCGTAGAACAAAACGTGAAAATCTTATAAGCTTGTGTGAATTAACCCGCATGGTTTTTCATACCACTGCTACGCTGACGACACCCAATTAATTCTGTCCTTTCCCCGCTCAGAGACCCAGGTCGTCGCACGCATCTCTGCTTATCTAGCTGACAACATCGGCCCCTCTGTTGTTTCCCCGACTCAGACTGCAAGGAATCTGGGTGTGACCCTAGATAACAACCTCTCCTTCATTGCAAACATCGCTGCTACAACCCGCTGCTGCTGACCCAGAAAGCCACCCAGGTTCTGGTCCAGGCTCTCGTCATCTCACGCCTAGACTACTGCAACTCCCTCCTGGCTGGTCTACCTGCATGTGCCATCCGACCTCTGCAGCTCATCCAGAATGCAGCAGCTCGTCTGGTCTTCAACCTTCCTAAATTCTGCCACACCACGCCGCTCCTCCGCTCCCTTCACTGGCTCCCGGTAACTGCTAGAATCCACTTCAAGACACTGGTACTTGCGTACCATGCTGCGAATGGATCTGGCCCTTCCTACATCCAGGACATGGTTAAACTGTACACCCCAGCACGTGCACTCGGCTCTGCATCAACCAAACAGCTCGCTGCACCCTCGCTGCGAGGTGGACCCAAGTTCCCATCAGCAAAAACACGTGGGTTTGCTATCCTGGCTCCAAAATGGTGGAATGAGCTCCCCATTGACATCAGGACAGCAGATAGCCTGCACATCTTCCGGCGCAGACTGAAAACTCATCTCTTTCGACTCCACTTCGAGCGATAGAATTACTAACAAAGCACTTATATACTAATAAAGGACTGGCTTACCTAAAGCCAGTTGAGTAGCACTTGAAATGTTTTTTCTCTATGAAACCTGATGTACTTACTGTATATGATTCTGTTTTCTTCAAGTTTGTATTTTGTTGGTCGAACGCACTTATTGTAAGTCGCTTTGGATAAAAGCGTCAGCTAAATGCAATGTAATGTAATGTAATGTAACCACAGACTTTATATCAAGCTTCTGACCACTAACCAGTTTAAAGAACCATTGACTTGAGATGAGGGAATTGGTCAAATTAAATGAAGTCATTTCCAGGTTTTGGACTCATTACTGCACCACTCTATTTATGGGTCCTTCATTAACCAAATGTTCATACAGAGTTGGGTCTAATATTTCAAATACTTTTTATAAATGAAAACAGTTGTTGAAGCCAATCTAAGGAGTGCTACACTAGAAGTTCATGGGTCCAAATCTGAAAATGACCCAATCAGACCTGATCCGAATTAGGGCTCTTGGATGAATTATAAATAACGCAAAACATGTTTGATGTAATTTGATAATTCAAGCCTATGAAGCCAGCTGTTTATGATACAAACGGCTTTTTGAAATGACATTGTCTCATTAGTTTGCGATGCCTCCGCGTCCTCCCTTGAATAACAAGCTAATGTTAATGGAAGACTCAAAGGGCCTAACCAAACAAAAAGCTCTATGCAAAGTTTTTCCTTCTATGGTGGTTTGTTGTTTTAGAATGGCAGTTTACATTTTGAATAAAACATGTTAGCAGTCTGAGATGAATTAGACCTGATGTGGCAAAAGACTACTACTATTCTGACTAGTCAACGTTTTCTTCCTGCACCAGCAACAAAACTTAAATGTCTTAAAGTGAACTTAATGTTGAAGATTAAGTGGTTATCTTTCTGATATTTCATAAAACGGTAGGCTAAATCCAACAATCATACTTGATTTATGGCTTAACGAATATCCAATCATTATTTGTGAATCCTATTTGGTACACATCCAGCTAAAATACCAGCCAAACTCTAACCCTCATAGATCCTTTAGGTACACTCTAAAAACGAATTCATGCAACCTTTCACCTACACTTAATTAAATGCATGGTTGCAAGATAAAAAATGTGAGTTAATTGATTTAGATAAACATTTTAAGTTGCAAACATTAATTTATAGGTTGTGTTGACGTAATAATGTTGGTAATTACATCAACTTAATATTGTGCGTAATGTAAACTCTGATTTCTGCGTTAATTGACTTAAAACTAAATTCAAGTTGTAGTAAGTAATGCAATTGGCTTGATAACTTAATTGTTCTACACCTTGAGTTAAGGATTTCAAGTCCACTCCCACTTAACATGCCTGGACAAGTTCCCACAGTTAAGACAAATAGAAATATACAAAGGACATTTTAAGGTGAGTGTCATCTTTTGTCTTTCAAATACAGTAGATGGCCTTGTAGTTGCACTGTATAGGCAAATTGCTGTTTGACCAACATTAGCAGCCTTTGAACTGTGAATAGTTCTGTGAGAGGATACAAAGTATAGAGGCTACTGTGAGAGTAAAAATACTTTGGTTACTATAGTGATATCTCTTTTTATTCAAAATGAATCTCGGTGAAGCAGATCAAGGACATGCTTCTTGAGGTAGGATCGTTATTTAGAGTTGTCATTGAAATGCAAGTTGTTGGCAGTCACCCATTCAGAATTTATTCATTTAGGTCATTTCTCTATTTTCCTTTTTCAAAAATAGCACAATACAATTGAAGTACGCAGAGAACTATAGCCATCCGCTGCCTTGTCGTGTACCTTGGAGAAAAGGAAGAGGACCTTTTCAAGGAGTTTAGCGACGTCATTAAAAATCTTGAAATCAAATCAAATCCACGGGCACAGTGGACAAAACAAGGACACAGGACAAAAGCACTGCTCTCTGTCAGTTACATTTTGAAGCATATTGCACTTTTGGCCACACCCCAATCAATAGTATCTTAGCAACGTTCAGCATGGATAGGTGTTGACAGCAATGGCATGGGAAAAGGATTGTGTAACATTTGAAAAGTGGCTTCTGCTCTTCACTTAACCAGTTCACATATCGTATGGAACCTGCTAAGAAGATGAGAAGATACACTAAAACGTGCACGGTTGTGATTGACTAAATCTGTCCACATGCATTTAAACACTAGGCAAAGTACTCAAAAGCACCTCTGTGTGTCTTCAGGACCACATTGCCATGACGACACACACATGCAGGCTCAATAGGTGAAAACAATACCAGCGTTGCTTTAGCAGCTGATAATAATGGCTCTGAATTCGCTAAGAGTGACAGTTTAAAAAGTATGCAATCACCTAACTCATTATCTCTTATGCGCTAACCTATTATTTAATGTGCTTCAAAAGGACATGAATATCTCCTTCATCAGTGACCGGTCCACCCAGGATCTGACCATACGATGGCAACCATCGTGGTGGAGGGAAACAAATGAATGAATGAGCATTCTGCGTTAAATGTGTTCTGTTTGAAATAATGACTGTCGGCAGTGCAAACATCTTTGTTACATCTTTTGTAAAATTGATGTGTGTGATCTGCAGACTGGCGGCCATTGAGAGTTTGTTTCTGTAGTTTTATAAAGACTTTACAGATGTTAGATATCTGCCACTGGTTCTAAATATGCAAGGGCCTCTAACTTCGTTGTGATGGCAGCATGTATTTGCTGTGTCCCCATGTCCCATGGTAATATGGCTAATGTGTTTATTTATTATTTGTGGGGCAATTTAAATTTGTGTTATTTATCTTTTTTTTCAAGATGTAAATGAAGCTCAGCGCAAGTTCTTTCAGGAAGACTGAGTGTATATACATTCACTCCGCAGCTGCATATAACCAGCTCATCACAGGCGTTCTCTTTAACCTATTACATTTCAGCTCATTCTCCAGCAGCCAATCAACGTGCTGCAAACAAACTATAAAATGGTTCTCTCTCCTGCAGTCAGCTGTGATGTCAGGTCTTCATGCACCTTATCATATGGCATGTGTCAATACATGTTCAAACTAAATGAATTCTCTCCTGATTGAAACATCATGCGTTGAGATAAACAACTGCAGTTCAAAATAAAAAGTGAATTGCCTAATACTTTTGTTGTGGAATCAATTTCTTTCTTTAAAGGCAAAAACATGAAAAAGCTAAGAAAAAAAACGATTGAATACAATATATTTGGAGCAACATAATTTATAAATGGTTGTCAACTTAAAAACTTGTATCCCGAATGATGGTAATTAAGTACATACAACTTGAAATTCCTTTTAAATCATGCGGTAAAACTAGTCGGAACAACTTAATCTTTTGAGTAATCAACTTCAAAACTTGTGTTTATAATACTAATTATTAGGTAAGTGGTAAATAAAAACACCTCTGATTGTAGAGGAAAAGCCTTCTCCCCTAACTCAAATAACTTTGTTGCTTTTAAGACAATTTCATTAGAAGTTGTCTTAACTCAATAAACATCGATGCAAACTGTTGCGTTGATTTTCTTTGTTGAGCCAAGGCATTTGTTTAGAGTGTAAGTCTGCAAAAATCAAACACATCAGGGTGACAGAAAGTTGTTTGCTTCACATTCTCCCAGAGGCTGGCCAAACATTTGTATTTCCACAACTCTTTTATCTGCTTGGGAAAACCACGTGACAGTGTTTGCTCGATGTCTGGGTTGGTCTCTGCCATTTTGACTCGAGACATGAGAAGAATAAGGAAGATTGTGAAGACATTCCTTCTTTCAAACTGCGGCTTGTAGCCAAAACAACGACTTAGTTCTCTCTTTGATCTGGAGGCATCTGTCTAAAACACTCCAGGCCTTTTAAAGTAGTTAACAACTCCTTACAATAAGGTAAGACCTTAATGATACCGTCCCTTTCAACCAACAGATGGAGACACTGCCATTGACTTTTAATACCTTTTTAAAGTTGGATTTTTTTGCATATTTCCTCACGAATGCCCATAGACGTCATAATTATTGCTACATAAAGTTGTGTTTGTGTCTTGCTTTGTATACGTGTTGCGGTAGTTCTCTCTCCCTCTGTACCATTGCTGCCAATACATTTCCAATGGTAATGAATCCAAAGAAACAACAACCCACCAGCAACTGTCCTTACATTTCATTTAAATGTTGCTGAACTCTTATTGAGGCACACAATTATGCGACTTCACCTTTTACAACTCAACCGGCCAATGTCAAACCATTGAAAAGCACTCGGTTCTTAGAAAGGAGCTACATTTTCCCAACTTTGGCAGAAAGCTGCAATTCAGGGTCTTTTGCAACGCCATTTTCTATAGACTCTAATTATTTTAGCCATTCATGGTGACAGGAATAAGTAAGAAAGGACAGGCAGTATGAAGATGTGACTGGAGCACAAAATGACAGAAAAGTGAGTCTTTCTATGGTGGTTGGTTATTTTCTGATGAGCTCTTAAAAAAAGAAAATGTATCGCGCTATAAAAATACCCTTTTTTTCTGAAGCACTGAATGATTCCAAAGTAAACACTGTTAAAAGCTCCCATGCCGCGGCGATGGCTCTGAATGTCCCGTCGCTCTCCCGCACACACGCACGCACACACACACACACACACACACACACACACACACACACACACACACACACACACACACACACACACACACACACACACACACACACACACACACACACACACACACACACACACACACTCTGGAGTCTTGTCGCCAGTCAAGCGAGATTTACATTTGCATAATGCCCGGTTAGTGGGCAGGCTCACCATCGCCATGGGTTACAGTTTGTGCCGTGAAGAACTTCAGCTCCGTGTTCAGTGGGTGTGTGGTGTCTGAAGCTGACAGGCGGTGCGTCCTCACTAACAACACCACACACAGACTTTTGTGTTACTATACTAGTAAAGACCTTAAACCACCATTACACCAATAAACCCTTAACTTGACCCTCTGCTATACCAGCTTTATCTGAATCTAAATTTAGCATAAACTTGAAGCAAATGTCTTTGTCATAAATCCGAATGCCATAATCATTATACTTTAAGCCCCCTGAGAGCAACTTGACCCTGGTCTTCTAAAAACTATGCTTACATACAACAAAACTGCATTGCCAATTACGTTTTGAGGGTTAGGGTTTATTTTGTTCCAAAACTTAGCAAATGATTTGTTGTCTTTTTGTTTCAATTGGCAACATTAACGACATACAGTATTTAAAACTGCAAAGGTATATAATTCCTTTAAAACATAATGGAGAATGCAGATTATTTGTATGGTAGCGTAAATTGCTCAAAGAGCAGAGCTTTATCTTCTGCAGAACCATGCTGTTAATGATCAATATTGCGACTTTAATGTGTCTGACAAAATAAAGTAGTAAATGGAGAGTGTCACCTCAAGGCTGAGTTGGATTCCTCCATCTGACTTGGAGTCTGTTTCAACATGACATCATTTCCTCTTCTGTTAATGAGTTACTAAAACTCTAAACCTGTTACCCTTGCACGATCACGCTAGCCTTCTATGATTTTGAGTACAATCACGTGCGAAACATGACAAATCCACCTTCTTGAACACCAAAGTTCCCATAATGCATTTCTGAAATGGGCCAGGAATGCCTCCCAGAAATCCTCACTTGAGAAGTATTTGTTAAACTTGGAGTATACCATGGGGAAGATTCAGTCATCTGGCCAGGAGAGATATTTTGTTGTTTGCGTCGTTTTATTTATTGCTAAAAATACGTAAACCAGGATCAATTGCAAAAAGCGAATGCCTTGAGCTTTCTATTTCCTTATTAATGAGCACTGAGATTTGATGCAGCTGTTTAAACTTATTGGCACTTATTCATGTTTTAAGGAAAATCAGTCTGTCTTTATAAGTCAACCCTGGAGGATGTTGTGACAACACCATATATCTTCAAGGATTCTTTTTCTATCGTTCTTAAAAATCTAACTGCACTATTTAACAGACTAGACTTCATGCACTCCCAAAGGACATTACAATCTGTTAGTGTTTCTTGGAAATATTCAAAGAGATGATTGAACTTTGTTCAGCTAAATAATGATGTGTTTTAGGAACTTGGTGAGGAGCTTGCCTGTATCAAGAGGGTTCATTTGAGGAGCCATTGTCATGTTTACAGCCTGGCTAGCTTTAGCCATGTTCTAGCCCTATCATAGGAAGGAAGTCATATAGTCAGTTATTTCTTAAATTGATCCTGACACTTGGTGATGGTGGGGAAAAGAGACCAGCAGGGGGCAGTCAGTATTGTGATGTGTTAGCAGCAAGCCTGAAACTGTTATATGTTCTGAAGAAACGACTGTAATGTGATGTTCATGAGGTTTAATCACAAATGACAAGTGTGAGGTCATGCAACATGCACTTCCAATTTAAAGCCATGCATCTGCCTTATTCCCTGCACACATGGCAGGGAGGAGTACTAACACAACACACACACACACACACACACACACACACACACACACACACACACACACACACACACACACACACACACACACACACACATTTCAGACACTCCTTTGGCAGCAGCGTTCACCAAGGTCTCACTCGTGGCTTAGCACTTTGAGGAGCGATAACAATCGCACACAACCCACACTTTGATCCAGCTGAGGGGGGTTTGGGAGGCTTTAGGAAGAATGAGCCCTATATGGTTTGGGCTCAGGGCTTTCACAGTGTTTACAATACAGACACAGTTAGGATCCCTTTATCTACACACACATACCTGGACAGAAACTCAACTGGCTGCTAACAGTTATCAATTATTAGTGGTTTCTAGTGGTTTTCTGACATGTGGTTGTTACCCATTGCTAATCACGAGGGATATTTCTGGCCTTTTTATTATCGTTTTCAGAATCATATTGCCTTTGGTAATGCAATTGGCATACAGGCAAGGGGTGGGATTTTTTTTAAAGAAGTTCAACTACAACTCTCATAATAAAGTAAAAACAATACAATCAGTTTGACCCATTAAAACCACAATGTTTGAACCCATAGCCAGTACAGCATAAAAGCCTGTATTGTATTATATCAGGAGCCCTGGCATAGCTGATGTATTATGTTACCATTGATGCAATGCTTTCAAATCAATGTTGTTGCTTATCATTGACAAATGCAACAGTTGCATAATGTAAACAAAGTGGCAGTGAAATAGTTTGAATTCTAAAAATAAATAAAAGGTTGGTAGGATCAGGACATTAATGTTGTCAACGCTGGAAAATGATCATTTGATGGCAGTTTCTGACGTGGACAAAGTGAGGCACTGTATGTAAAAGCGCTTAGTATCTTTTTTGAAAATGAAGTCATTTTTTTCATAAATACTCATAGATAAAGACATGTATGTACATTAAAATAAATGTTAGGACTTCAAGATATTGCTTCAGTATGGACTACACATGTATTTCAATTGTTTCACTTCACACAGATTCTTTGAATGGATTTTGTGTGATTTGGTAATGATGAATATTTGTGGTAGGATTGATTTCTGAACTTTTAAAATGTGTGTTTTTGTGTGTGTGCTGCTAATAAGCCCTTGTCAGAGGGAAGCAGGCTGCCACTGTGTCTCCAGCAATGTCAACATCACTTCTTTCTTCAAACCCTTGTAAAAGCTGTGTTGAAAGGAGAAGAGTAAACTGGAAGAATGTTTATGTCAGATGCTTGTGTTCCTTACCCTGCATGCTCTGCTTCCTGCGTCTCCTCCTCGGCTGGCTCATGGATGAGTGGCAATGAATCTATCAGGTCTTGAGGTGGTCCCCTTTAAGAGCCTTTTAAAAAAAACGGTTTTGCTGGGAGTATATTGGTTAGGGGACCCGTTGCAAAGGGGCAACCTCTTCACCTGAGTTGCCATTACCTCATGTGTATAGCTTCATTCAACAGTTTGGTACAGTAGTTGGGGAAATGCAAACATTTAAAAAAAAGTTCTGAACCACACCATTTGAAAAATAAATCAATTCTGCTATCAATATACTTAAAATGCATTTATTCACTTAGAATGGCAATACTGTACATAACCTTTTGCTTTAACCTACTATTATACAATGTATGTTGATGGTATTTAATGTCTGTAAAATAATGACATCATTGACATTTAGATTGATAAACCCTGCTTCACAATGCTATTTAGTCGTTGGGTTGCATTTGACTTTCAAAATAAAAGCCCTAGACATATATACTGCACCACTACCTACCAGAGAGCAATTGCCGCCAAACAACTCAACAAAATAACAGCTATGTAAAATGTCTAAAAGTAGCGATCTGTGCCCAAATTCCACTTGAAATTCGATTGTATTTTTTTTCAAATACATTCTGAAACGGTCCAAATTGAAAACTGTCGTGATGTTAAGCCACAGCAGAATAGATATTTATGAACATACATGAACATGTACAAGGTTAAGGATTGCAACTTTGAATGCATTTCGGTAAACAAAGCTGTGATCCTTCAAATTTAAAATACAAAATCTTTCATTGCTTTTCCTGAACTTCCTGTCCGAATTAGTGTTGTCAGTGTGAGTGATCTGATTACACGTAAATGTGCTTACCTCGTGCTATTTCCTATTTTTTCATGGCTATTTTTTGTTAAGAGCCAGGTTATGACATCATCAGAAGATGAAATTGGCATCCATCTGCTGATGATGTCATAACTTGACGGCTTTGATGATGACCTCATCGTGACCTCATCAATGAGGTCACGATGAGGTCATCATCAAAGCCATTGGCATTCTGAACATGTGTGCAGGTGAAACGCATTTACTTCATACACTTACTTCTACGGAAACCTACATTCATCATAGGAACAAAACAGTCCCATACAGACAAAAAGTCTACTCAAAACATTTACCGTCTTCTACAAAGAAATACGGTCTTGCACAAACACACTTTCATTATTCTACCTACGCTCAATTCAAGACTAAAACAGACTTGTGCCATGGCTGGAATAATGATCCCAGCAGTGTGTGAGCAGGTCAGCTGCAGACAGGAGAAGGAGCAAGCCGCTCAGAGGTTCACAGAGGCCCGAAACACGCTGTGCAGCAGAAATACTGCATTGGTGGAGGGTATTAAACACTGGGAGTTCCTATATGGACGTCTGGACCAGCATACACGTGTCCTGGCAGAGAAAAACAAGCACTGGGAGGTGAATTGGCCTAAACACGAGAATATGTTGAATACCAGGATCCAGCAAAGGGACGGTGTAATCAGGGGTCTGACAGAAGCCAACAAGATCCTGTCGAGAGAAAATGCCGACTTGGTGGGAAAAGAGCAGAGCTGGCAGGATCAGATCCGCCACGGGGACGCTGCAATCCTGCGTCTGAACAAGGAGAAGGAGTTTCTCTATCAGAAGCTTGCAGTGACCACAAAAAAATACAATGTACTGAAGGTGGAATCTTTGGCCGAGAAACCAGACATGAGTCTAATGGTCCTGCAAGAGGAAAAGCAGTGTCCAGAGTCAAACATCGGGACAAGCGATAAAAGGAATGAGGAAGATACAAAGTCACTGGCAGAGAAGTTCAGAAAAGACATGGCTGAGAAAAAAGAAAGCTGGGCTTCTCTAACCAAACTAATGAAGGAGAAACTCCAGAAGATTGAGGACAAGAAGACGCATCTGGAAGAAATGCCCACAAAGGTCCTGCCTGAGAAGCAAGAAAGCTTGGCAGAGGAAGTCAACTTGAAGTTTGAAGTCCTCAAACTGGAGGAGAAGGTCACTGAGGAGTCGGCTGTGAAACAACATAGCGTGGAGATAGTAGTGGTGACAGAATTAAAACAGGAGGAGACATCCACAAAGGACCTGGTTGACAAACCAAATTGCTCTGAGATGAAAGTCACGAAGATGATCGATGTGAAGGAGATGGAGGACAACCTGGCCAATGAAGACCACAGCTGTGGATCCAAAGAGTTGGAGGATGAGAGGAAATACCTGGAAGAGTTCCCCTACTTACCGACGACCGGAGCAAGACGGGCCGTGCTGCAGGACCAGGAGAGCAGACAGGAGGATACACTTAGCGTGGCAGCAGCGGTGGGGACGGTAGTAAAAGAGAGGACATATGAAATAAAGTCCACAAAGGACCTAGTTAGGAAACCAAATAGCTGGGAGATGAAAGTCACACCGACGGAGATGAAAGTAACAGAGGTGGGGGACAACCTGGCCGATAAAGACCAGAGCTGCGAAAGCAAAGTGAAGAAGGGGGAGGATGAGGAGAAGGACCAGGAGGAGTTACCCCACTTGAAGAAGACCCAGGCAGGAGAGGCAAGGCTGCAGAAAAAGATAAGAAGAAAGGACAAAAAACGAGAGAGGAAACGAGACAAGGAGAATACAGGACGCTGCTAGTTGTTCATGACCACAGTAGCTCCCTTTTATCCCCCCTCTTCACCTCTCTTCCCCTCCCTCAACCCTCCTTCATCTTCCTCACCCCACCTCCATCTACCTCATGGCCGTCTTTCATCTGCCCTTCTTCCTTCCCCTCTCTATAGAATGTTTGCATTGGGGTTTCTCCTGGAACGCAGGTTTTCCCACTTTATACCCAGAGACATTTCTTATGCCCTCTGGATGTAAACAAAAAAATACAGTTAAAGAAATGCCTCCATCCACCTCACCTCCCTGCCTCTGTCCCCCCGTCCTCACCCACTGCCCACCCGTCTCCCTCACCCACTGCCCACCCGTCTCCCTCACCCACTGCCCACCCGTCTCCCTCACCCACTGCCCACGACTTACAATAAGTGCAAAAACCACAGAGATTCCAACTCCGAACAACAAAAAGTGTAGATATATTCACTTCAAGCAAGTCATTCAGACCTGAAGTGAATATATCTGCACTTAGTGTTGGTGCTGGTGAATTAGATACAAGTCCTAAATTAACTTTTTTAATGTATTTTTAATTGTATTGCCAAGGTACAAAAAGCCAGGCATTAAAGTCAGATATAAGCATTTTCATTGAATACAAATAAACTAAAGCATTTCATTAAAACTTAAAAAGTCTATGTTCAATGTCTCCACCTCACTTAAACATAAAGAGTACATACATTGTTATATGATATTTTGTTGACTAGAAAGTTCAAGTAGTGCAAAAATGTGTCGTTTAAAGAGCTGCCCGCGACTCAAACATGTGCTCGTCGAACAGCAGTCGTCAATTCAGGCGATTAGTCGACTAATCGTCGCACCTTTATGATATATCATTATTATTATTGAACTGATGAAGTTAAACTTTATTATTGAAAAATCCCAAAAGATGTCGGGTAATTACAAGTTCAGTATCGTTAACTTCAATATTTTTTATTGTCTTTAAATAAAAACCTTTAGCTGTATAAACCCCACTATCAATTAAAAACGTTGCTTAGTGCTCAAAACTGTCCTTTCCCCGCTCTGGCCCTTCCTACATCCAGGACATGGTTAAACTGTACACCCCAGCGTGTGCACTCCGCTCGGCATCAGCCAAACGACTCGCTGCACCCTCGCTGCGAGGGGGACCCAAGTTCCCATCAGCAAAAACTCGTGGGTTTGCTATCCTGGCTCCAAGATGGTGGAATGAGCTCCCCATTGACATCAGGACAGCAGAAAGCTTACACACCTTCCGGCGCAGACTGAAAACTCATCTCTTTCGACTCCACTTCCAGCCATATAATTACTAACAAAGCACTTATATACTAATAAAGGACTGGCTTATCTATAGCCAGCTGAGTAGCACTTGAAATGTTTGGCTCTATGATACCTGATGTACTTTATGATTCTGTTTTCTTCAGGGTTGTGTCTTCCTGGTCGTATGTACTTACTGTAAGTCGCTTTGGATAAAAGCGTCAGCTAAATGTAATGTAATGTAATGTAATGTAAAACTGAATATAGAGATTTTTTGAAAACGGATTACATCAATATTATTAAGTAACTTTATTACATTGCTTAGTTGAATACTCGATTCTGATTGGTCAATTCAGAACACGTGACACGTTGTTAATACCGAACAGACAGACCGCTGTCAAGCACTTATTGACCGTTGTTAAGGACGCTCACATCTGCACAAAGAAGTCTGTTAGATTGAACTGTATTCAGTTTCTAACTGACAAGACAAGAGCGACAAGAAAACAGCGGAGAAGTAACGGGCAGAAACCTTCCTTTTTACGCAGCGGTCCAGACATAGACATCAAACGGCGACACATATTCAGTGTGCAGTTCCTTTGGCATTAGGGCAGGGATATCTAGATACTTTCCAAGGTTTGACATAATGAATTGTGCTACTTTTAAAGCAAGCAACGATGTTTTTAAATGCAATTCACTGTTTTATTAAGTAACCATAAACCATTTACCAAAGAACAAAAAATATATATATATTGTTTGCCTAATAATTCACTTTTAAATAATAAACACCTTAAAACTGTGCAAAAGACTTTGAGAAATGTCCAGCGACATATTTTGAACCATCACTTATGAGTGAACACAATGTTTCCTGGAACAGTTGTGCTCATTCATTTACCACATGGACCATAGACCCAATACATATAGAGGTATCAAAGAATGTATGGTCAAATGTTTTCCATACTATTTTACACATCTATACAAATACTGTACGATAACACATTCAAACCAACCCCCTATCTGCTCTCTGGTGCCGTGAAACATGGCAGCCTCTTCGCTTTCACACCTCTCCATACAAAATGTGTGCAGGACCTTATGTGTATAGGTCCTGTGAATGAGTGTATTTGTACTTATATATTAATACAAACTTTTTCTTTAACGAATCCTGGGAGCAACCGGGGAAGTTTTTTGTTCTGCTAACAGAGAATCAGAACAAAATTGTCAGCAGAAGCAAGTCCACTCTGTTTAGGACTTTTACTCTGACCTTGGCTAAGGGAACTAAACATCTCAGCGAGCAAACACCAGCCCCTGGTATTGTCACTTTCCATGGTATGATCTCCTGACACAGGCTTTCCATAGTGTGTCTGTGTGCGCGTTTCCTCTCCTCCTGCTAACAATGCAGCTCAGGAAGTGTGTCAGGATAAGGGCCAGACCGCTAGGCTCTTTTTGGCCAGTGCATCCAACTTTGAGGGACAATAACATTGTACTTGTTAATCCCACAAAAGCTGGTTCAGTATTGAAGAAAGCTGTGGATCTGTGAAAAGGAATTACTGCCCCAGGTGTCTTCAAAGAGCCTCTGCGATGTCCCTCTGGCTGGTGAGTGTTGTTGCAACATGTCGTTTTGAACCCGCGGGTGGTCAGGGATTCGCTCCCATGTCGAGGTCATTCCAACCCAGCACGCAAAACTTTGAGGCTTAGTTCAAAAACTCTGCTGATGGTTTTGCTCATACATGTTACTTCAAACCACTTTCTGAGGACAGATTGAAATTGATTTTCACATTTTTTGGCTGTAGCTGTTCTTTTTTTTCTTCTTTCAAACCTTTTTTTGATCTGATTTGCCTAGCTAAGCCTTAAATATTGATAAAATGTGACTGTACTTTTGTTGATATGCTTTAAATATCATCATATTGATACGATGCTGTAGATCACTACTGTTGGTCTTGACCTACTAAAACAGACAGACAATATGCCCTTGTGAATTGGTTTTCACATGGTGATTCCTTTAGTATTACTGTTAATATACTAGGTTATATATTCTGTTGCTGGTCCATAAAAGTGCACTTCAGCCTGGGCTAAGAATTAGTGGATAGCTGGTGTTTATTTTTATTTTTTAAATGAATGATTAATAAAGCGTGAAAAGTGTGATGCGATTCATTAGCTTCTGTGCTTATTGCTGAGATTTACTTGCTTGATATGTACAGTATATTCAATTACAGTGAATACAAAATATTGAACCTCAAGCAAAGAAATGTATACTTACCCTTAAACTCTGAGATGTTGTTATTCATGGTCAATGCCATATAAGGGTACCTGTTCAGCCCCATATGTGGGCAAGTTTCACCAGAGCATAATGCTGCCTCAGACAGTAAGAGTGGATGAATTGACATGAAGTAAGACTCTTAACAACGTATTGTAAAAAGTGAAGTAAGTGATATCTCACACATAAACAACTTAAAATAAGACTGGACCGAAACCCGACTCTGAGGCAGTGGGTGGGACCATTTCCAAACAAGATCAGATAAGATATACTTTGGACCTTTTTTCATTGCAGCAGCAAGTATTCCACATAATTAGAAATAAAAAAAAGAGTAGAAAATAAACAATTAAACAATATAAACATCTCAAAAATAGAAGATAAAACAGTACTAAAAGAGTAAAAAAAAGTTGAACGTGAGTATAAAAATATGTGGCATTGGGATATATATTTTTTAAATCCTCTGGAGCAGAGAGAGGAGCTGTGGATTATTGTTATTGATGAATGCATCAGTGTTTCTTAGGGTCAAAAACACTAAACTCACAACTTCAAATGAAAGAGTTTAGTTTACTTAATAAAAGAGCACATGTTCAATGTGAAAAGTGACAGTAGATATAGATTAGTTGCAGTTTGATGCTATATATAAAAAATAAATTATTAAAAAATAATTTATTTACTTTTTTTATACACCTTGAATTTCAGGGGGGGCGCAGGGCTCCGTTGGCGGGGCACAGCGCCCCCCCAAGACAATGGTAGGGGAAACACTGCATACACACACACAGAACAATTTGACACATGTCCCGCTCTTATGTGCCCATCCCCCCACATCGATCACACCTGACACACGCAATACATGTTCAGTGTCTGTTCTTTGTATATTAACTGCAGTTTTTAATGTATACCAGTAGTCTGATACAATACTTACAGTTTGAAAGGGTGTTAAATGACATTTGGTGATGATTAATGGTTTTGGTGTTAATGTAATAGCAGTTAAAACAGGACCGGTCAAATTTGACCGCGAACACCAAAGTAAGGGGGGGGGGGGACGAAGACAATAGGAGGGTTAAACAGGGTTATGGCTGCTGGCAGGAATGTGTTCCTGTATCTGTCCTTGTGACAGCGGAGCTGCAGCAGTCTGTAAGAGAAGGAGCTCTGCTGTCTGTCCAGCTGCTGGTGGAGAGGGGGGGGGTTCACTGAACAATTACTGAAAGGTGGTTTCTGTGCCTAAATATTCCAATAAGTAGTACATTGGCAAGTCATAAAGATGATATGGTTGGAGGTATATTCATTTTGCATTTTTGAGTTTTTTGTTTTGTTATATTGGTATCATATTTTAACTGAATCTTTTGTGTGAAAATGATTACTTGTATGTGCCATTAAAGAAAGAAAATGGTGTTTCTTGGATAAACTTCCAAGACAAGCATGGAAATTATACATAGGATAATGTCAAAAATATATTTGTTAATAGTGTTTTTGAAATACAACACATACAACTGGTATACGGTAACTGAGGATCCTTTGTAACTGGCATTCATCTTTACCAATGGTAATTGAGGTCTCTAATTGGAGGGTCTAAAGTGGTTTAAGAGACACTTTCTGTCTTTTGTATTTGTATTTTCCTCCGGACAGTGTAGTGAACACTTAATGGAGATGAAATGCTTTTCATGCCATCTTAAATGAAAGCTGTTGTTTGTCTCTTAACCTCACACAATACCCTTACGGGCTAAACACTTTCCCTTATGTGGTTGACTCCGTTTGACCTCAGAGACGGTCTCCATTTGCCCATATGTCTCTCTCAGTGTCTCTTTTGTCCTGTCCTCTGATGTGGAAGTGTCACTCTCGGAGGTGTCCTGACAGCTAATTACTTTATAGCGGCGCATCATGCAATAACTTTCACCGTGATGACTGTTTTACAGGGGGCCGTGCGCCTGTCACTGGGGGTGGGCCCACGTCTGTCAATGACTCTTGGTCAGCAATGGTCAGCTGGTCGATTGTTATGCAAAAACAGGAAGGAGCCCACCAGACATCTTTGATTAACCTTTATTTAACCTATAGTGAAGCCTTTATTAATGTTGACTATCAAATCATTGGAAGCTTTGAAATAGGGGACATGTGTACTTAATGGGTGTTCTGCAGTGTTTTACCAAGTGACGAAAGACAGAGCTGGCACTATGCTGGGCCTTCATACCTTGTCATCACCTTGGCCTACATCCTGTTCATTTCTGCCCTGTCGGGGCTTTTATGAGGCAGCCGATGACTGTTAGGGGCCTTTGGTGTTTGAGGCCAGTTGATAATTGCAGCGTGAAAGGTGAAAAGGTCACCGTGGGTACTTTGTGTTTGGGGTGTGCTTCTGTAGATTTTAATTAAAGCTTAAATAGATCTCCCACTGTCCTTTGGCCTTTGAATTTACTCCCTGTATTTTCACTATATTCACCTCTGATTTATTGGTACCGTAGAGGTTACCAAAAATGTGTGATCAGATACATTGTGAGTTCTCTGTGTCCTCTTGTGACGCAATATTCTTTATCTCACCTATTTCCACATGAATCTCTCACACTTAAAGTGGAGCATTTTGTGCCTCTTCTGTGACATGTTCACATGCTTTAATGTGAAATGCTGTCGGAGAGAAACTCTCTGTGGAGGGAACACAGGGGTTTGAGACTTTGCAGACCATTTACAAGAAACTACTGTATATAACACACTACAGGAAAGGGAAACCCCCAAAAAGCAGAATAGGGACCCTTTAATCTGAATCAAAAATCAATCAAAAAATCAATATTTGAACAAATGGGACTCCAATGCAAATGTTATTTTTGGCTATTAGTTGAATTGAATTGAAATGTGTTCCGCCCTTGTAGCAGTGACAACTAAAAGACTCTGGATATAGTCTCTGCGGTATGAATATATTATGCGCTGTAACATACTGCAGCATGCACACACACCGGCTGCATGATGTCATTAAGGCTCAGCTAAATCTTGGCACTCTGCTATTGACGGCTGAAATATGTGTGCATTGATCTGCAGTGTAATATGGCTTTGACTAATGGCATTAAGTAAAACTCTGTCCAGTGCGACGTTTTCACTGTTCAATTGATATTCAACAGAAACCTGAATAAATATTCATAATATAACTTCTTCTTAGAGATAACCATAGTCTACACAGATCTGAAGCATTTCTTTATTGATGCTTTTAGAATGTTATTGATGGGTAATATCAAATTGAATTGATAAATGGGTACCACCATATGTGACCAAAACATCTGTCAGCCCCCCGTTAAAACCATGACCGGCCACTTCCCCTCTTATTCCCTCAGCAACAATGACCCTTACCTCCCTGACCCCTCGTCTGGTTTCCTAGAACGGACACCAGACCTGAGACTTGAAACCGGCCCATTGTTTGCACTGCAGAGAGGCAGGAAGTGCGCATGATGTTGTATTCTCTCTTTAACTTTTCTGTCCCTTTGCCATTGTTGTGTAATCTTCTCAAACGGGAATGCATCAGAGTGATCTAGCTAGTAGTGAGGCTATGCTGAAACCAGCTTCACCTTCCCCAAAGTGTCTGTGAGCTGCACAGAACATTGTCTTACTGCTCTAAAGCTAACCATGATTTGGTGAATGTTACATATATGATTAGTTATTCTCTCCAAGGGCCTTGTCACATCACTCTTATCAATAAATCACAATGGAATATCAACCATATATAAGGTACATTGGTATGTGCTTTCTTATAATTACAGTTGTGACTTTTCCTTATTTAAACTGAATGCACGGCTCGACTTAATTCAACGTTGCTCAATATCGTTTTTCACTGTGGATAGTAGAATAGGTAGCTAAACAACACTGCATAACAATACTGTAGAACCAGCTTCAATGCAAAACTTGTAGAATTATTTAGTCAAAAACCAATCAGGTCTTCACTTGGTAGTGTTGCGGCTGCCATATTTTTAAATGTTTGAGTGAAATAAAGTTTTCTTTTGCAATTCATGCTCGCATTCCTATTTAAATATTCAGGGTTTGCGCAGGATGCCCAATGTCATGTAAGTGATGACCATAGGTGATGACCCTACCTGACCAATCAGTGGTCTGCACTGTTAAACTCCACCTTCTTGTATCCGTGTAGCTTGCTTGGAAACTTAACCGGGATGGTACGTAAAAAAATTCGACGTGATATTTAAAAATGTTGGTAATGGGAAACTAAAAAAGAGCGAGTCAAGTTAAGCCATGCCGTACATTGACTAATTGACTGACTGAAGGGAACAGAGAGCAGCGGAGTAAAGTCAGACAAACCAACCATCAATTTAGCGATGAATTATTAACTGAAAGTGGTGAAAGATAGGTGAGCAGTAGAAATACTATACGTATTCTAGAATAAACTGTGTTAACTTATTGTCAGGTTGGCAAACAAGCCAAGAAAGTTCCTTTTCAACACCATGTCAAGACTTTTGGATGTGGATCTGGAAAAGGCTGCCAACAAACTGGAAGCAGCTTAGAATACACCGGAAAAGCCTATCTTGCAGTATTTTCCCCAAAAGGAAACAAAGAAGCAAGCTTTCTGTGTTTAGCTACGTGATCTGTTAAACGTCATTTTTGCCAGAACATAAAGCCAATGGTTCTGGTTTCATCTACTTATAGATACCTTTTTATAGTTCCACTGTGTTTTTGTGGTGTAGGTTCTTTAAGATCTGGCTGTTGCCTTTAGAAACTATTTTTTTATTTGACTATAGTGTTGAAGTAGTTTTCCATGTTGTTAGAAAGATTAGCTCATGTGCCCACCACTTTATCTAATAAGGGAAAGTAAGCATGCAGTTCAACTGCTGGCTTCAGTCACAAATGCCACCCTCAGTCTTTATATTAATTACCCAGAATGCATACAGGCTCAGATGCTCCGGAGCCATTTATGATTGGTGTGAGACCAATCGTCATTAGGCCCCCCCTGACAGCTATAAATGCAGCCGCACACTCCACCGAGACCTCTTATATCCCAAACACAACCTCCATCTCTTCCGCTTTCATACATGGAACCATCCTAAATCTACTTGTCCCCTTCTTCTATCTAAATCATCTCCTTTGACATAAAACAAACGGTGATCATAACATAAGCTGGAAATTGCCTGCATCGTAATTTGTATTTACAGCTTCATTTTAATTGATGGGAATTCACCATTACTCTACTCAACACACTTCATATTCATTGTTCTCTCACTGCTACAAGACTCCTGTCCAGCCACCCCCCTCACTACATTACATTGCAGACCCCCTCCCTTTTCCATCCCTATAAGTGCCTCCTTCTTGAACAGGCGGCTCTGCCCGGCCCACCCCAACTCCACCCACTTCTGTCTTCCCTGCTTCTAATCTTCTTCCTCCCCGTGCTTTGAATGGAAGACCCTGCAGCATCCAGAGAAAGAGGGGACAGGATGGAGGGATGCTGTAGGGAGGCTAGACAAGAGAGGGAAGGATGCATTTAGTAGTGACCTCCAACACAGCTTATTGTCACAGAAACTAAGGAATAATGAACCATTTGGATCAGATCAGCAACTATCCGAGGTTTTTCTCGAGTACCGACTGCTAGGGTACCACTAGACGCTGGTTTTGCAGGACAGGCTAGAGAAGGAGACAAGGAGCAAGGGCTGTTAAACAGTAGAGGATTTGAGGAGGATGGGCGGACTAGGCTGGTGTCTCGCCACAGTCTTCGGTTGGGCAACATTTTTCTTCCACTGCATCTTCCCGTTTCGTAAACACAGGAAAAGTGAAAACAAGGTAGGGTTCATATTTAAGATGTGAATTAGAATGTTTTCGGGTTTCTTTCCTTTGTTAACAGAATTTTAGGACCAATGCTCCTACAGGTTTTACTTGGGTTCAGTGACTATCATATTTTCCTGATTGTAATAGAGACATCACATGCTTATTGCTTGGAACAGAGCGGCATTAACTCTTAGTTGATAAAGACAATTAATCCTATGTTTAGCCACGCTGGCAGAGTGGCTCTAGACAAGGCAATGCCGTTTTGTCTGATGGTCTGTCAGTCTGGCGGTTGATTGATTGGTTGGTACACCACATTGGTCTGAAAATACTGTCCTGACAGCCAATGTTCTCAGACAACGAATGCTAATGATTTTGCTGCTCCTTGGACTTTTCCTCTAAGGCCACCTTGAGGTTAACCTTTGGGATTTTGACTGTTTTGTCTTTACAATTATTGAATGGATTGCATTACATTTTGGTGCAGCCATTTGTATCCCACTCAGGATGAATTGTGTGATCCCGTAACCACTCTTCTAGAACCATCATCAGGTTAAGAATTGAGTTTGTTCAACAGTTAAGTGTTGCAGGTTTGGTAAACCACAGTTGCTCTGAGAGTGCTTATTGGCAAAGGGAAAGCAGGTTTACACGGTAAACATCATACCATTTTCATTATGAGCACATTTGCTCAAATTGCTGTACCTCAAATAGCTGCTAGCATGGCTGGAGACTCAGAGTAAAGTGTTATTTTAGCATCTTTTCGCTCATTGTTTAGGTTTTTATTCACATTGATATGTTCACTAATTTCAGACCACTCATCAACCTTGGTTCCTTTTAGCTAAAACATCTCTGAAACTCTACCATAGACCACATACAACAAATACAGAAAAACAGAGTTAGCTACTTAATGGAGCAATTATATTAACTACATTCCTCCCTATTTGCTGGAGACCAATACAGAGATAACATGAGTGAACATACTAGACTTGCATTCTCCAGATGGCCGGAAACATTACTCAAATGTTACCTAGAAACTTAGAACCCATTTAAATTCAGTCTCTTTGTATAATGTTAAATACACTTATTCATCAAGTTGTCTTTGACTCTATATTGCAAAATAATGTAAGAGTAGTTTGTCAAAGATCATAGATGTAACTAAATTCATCTTTGTAGCACACACATATTGAAATAAAGCCTCTCAAACAGGATGTATGACACGTAAGGATTATGATCTTATGCATGACCTTATCCCCAAATGAACCAACATTTCCATCTCCAGTGGCCAGATTAAATGAAATTTATATTTATATGACGTCCAGATAGTGATATGCCTGCTGTGAGCACAGAGGATGAGACAGGCTGGAGAGATAAGTGCGCGCACACACACACACACACACTAGGGCTACACGATATTGAAAAAAACTGACATTGCGATTTTTTTCCCCCTGCGATATATATTGCGTTTTTTTTTAACTATATTTAACCGGATGAAGGTATTGTCCTCCTGTGCCTCGCTCATTTTTTACCGGTGTTTTGATGGTCTGCAAACTAGCGGGGCGGGGCCTGCTGTGATCTGATCAAGAATGATTGTGATTGGTGGTTTGCTGTGCATGCAGAGCCTGCATGTCACTCACTCAAGTACCCCTGACATGAGAGCCGCGCAAGTTTTCCTTTTGTAGCAAGCAGCAACATAATTGTAACATGACGTGTTTGAGTTAATTCACCTACTTAAGCACTGAGTCTGTTTTTCAGGTCTCAGGCTCGAAAATGACATTCCCAGAACAAATGACCATATCTTCCCTTCTAAAAGGGTTACATTAATAATCTTTTTTCTCAAAGTAATGATAAACCTATGAGTTGCATGTAGAAAAGTCAGAATCAATAAAGATGTTTTTATTTTAAAGAAAATTCAGATTGAACATAGTAAAAAACTGTAAATTATAGTGTCCGTCCAAAAATTCTTTTTTACTTATAGTGAAAACTAACCTTGGATGATGGGTTAGTAGACTAAAAGCTTTAGGAATCCAAAGTACAACATATAATAAGTACCCTGTATCAAGATTGATGCAAAACAAGTGACATTTGACCTTTTTAGACAGATTTAGCAAAAAAAACCCACTTCTGGGGTCATTTGGGTGGATTTTCCATATCTCTGGCACCCTTTTGGTCGATTTTGACGAATGAAATCTCTTTATAACTGCTAGAGCCAATGGAATCGAGGGAAAGTTCTACACACACCAACACATTAACAAATAAGGAGTGAGAGTGACGCGTGGCCAAAACCGGAAGCTGCATACACTCTGGTGGCTACCATTAGCAGCTAACTTTTGTGCTCCGATTTTTACATAAAAATGGAATTATGGATTATAAACAATTGCTTCAAAGCCACAGATACATTATTAACCCATGGATCAACCGATTCAGCCGCGTTTTTTCTCGTTTTAATGCCATTGAACACGTCTTTTGATCAGATTGACAGCTACGGTGAGACGATCTCCCGTAAAAGCTCCGTAAAGGTAGTGTTGTGATGTCTGTGTTTGCTTCCTCTGTCGCGAGATCGGATCGTTTAGTGATGATACTATACTTAGATAATCTGTGGAGTCTCAGCTTTAATCGGATTTATTGTATGTGCAGTTTCGATAAGTAATAAGGGTATCTTTATTTTGAATTCTGTGCTAAAGTGCGTTAGCATTTAAAAAAAGAAAATTAATAAAACCGCACGTCCCTGCGGTGTGAATATAGCGCATGCGCATATCGCGGTTATCGCCATGATACGATATATCGTTCAGCCCTAACACACACACACACACACACACACACACACACACACACACACACACACACACACACACACACACACACACACACACACCCTAATAGTACGTCTAACAGAGAGCCATTCATCTTGCAAAAGCTGCCACTGCTCAGTGATATGCACACAGTATTCATCTACACACACAGAGCTCACCCTAATTAATCTGAGTGTTATTCATCAATGGTTCAGACACATTGAAGGTGTTTAGCATGCATCTCCTGTGGTCGTGCATCTTCCTCTGCTGCCACTGAGATGGTTTCTGTGCCATTCAGCAGGGGCGAGTTAGCACTTTACCTGCAGTTGGCCTCACTTGTGGCCAGTCTACATTGGCGTTTAGCTTGCAATTTTTTAGCAACAGTGGTTTACTGGCAATGTGATTGTGTAGCAAAAAGCCTGATGGTCCTTGTTCTGTGACCTCTGAAAGTGGGTGATCTAAACGATAAAGTCCAGCTTTCACACAATACTTACATTTTCCAGCCAGAGTTTGAACTCTCCATTTATTCTTTTACCTGACAATAATGAAAATAATCATAACTGATTAGTTTTATGCTGGTTCATCATTATCATATTATCACCTTATGAAGTTAATGTGCCATAAATGGCAGTGAATAATGATTATTTTGTATTATTAATTGATCCATTATCATCATTATTTCTTGATTTAATAATTAGGTCAACACAACATATCTCTACCCAGACCAGAAAATAATTCTTGAAGCCTAAAGTGATCAAAGTCTTCACAAGATTCTTTTTGTCCAAAATCCCTAATATCACATTTACTATTTAATGTAGTTAGAGAAAACAAGCGAATGTTCCCATTTGATAAGATTTACCAAGAATAATTGTTTTTTGTTGAAAAAATTTGATCATCAAAAAAGATGCCAATATATTATTTTTTCAATCGACTAATGCAGGGGTTTTCAAAGTGTGGGAAGGTGAGCCTCCCCTCAGAGAACATAAGAACAGCCGCGCCCCCCCTCCCAATTATTATTATTATTGTTGATATAATGCAGGGGTGTTATTATCCAGTGGAATGCCCTTACCTAATGGCCTAGTTAAATCAAAGTGGTTAATTTTGTTTGGCTGGGCAGTGTAGTTTTACACACCGTCTTATTTGACTTTATCACGACAACTGTTTTTTGGGGGCAGACCCCCACAAAGAAAAAAATATATTTACACACGTAAGGTCATCATCTTAACAGTTTATTATGCTCATCGAGTCATCCGTGAGCAGAGCAAATTGGCATGACTATAACAGCTGAATGCGCCGATTACCATCTTGTTCAGCAAAACGCCTCACAAACTTATTAAGATCGAAAGCTTTAGTGCGTTTTGATTCAACGCTGAGTACAGCCAAACTTGACCGTCTCTACTCTGCCATTGTAGACCGCAAATACCTCATTCCTTCCGTGTACTTGGGTCCGAATGCGCCTTCCCGTTCAAATGAAATCGCCGCCAATCACATTTCCTCGCTCGCACCAGGGGTTACAAGGCTCGCGACTTGTGCTGCATTCACTTGCACTTGGACATTAGGGATTTTCTCTCATAAATGTCCGATGAGCCACAACTTTTATTTCAAAACAAAGCTGACGTTTTCTGCCAGACGCTGTCTCCTCTCTCACTTTAGGTAACTTCACAAAAAATCGATCCATGTTGCCGCTCGCATAAAATTAGCTGAAGTTAACTAGCTAGATTTCACTGTTTCTCGTTATTTTTTTCTCACACTGCGCCTCCTCTGAAGCTCTCTGGCGCCCCCCAGGGGAGGCGCGCCTCACACTTTGAAAACCGCTGGACTAATGGATTTCTCCACGGATTATTACAGCTTTAATCGCTAACCTGTCAGCAAACACGCAATTGTTTTTATGTTACGTCACAAGATGACTAAGTCCAATCAGGGGCCTGCCAGGGATTTTGGGCCCCATGAAAAGATAATCACACTTAAACATTTTTTTCTTAATGTTCTACAATTGTTTGGGCCCCTGTCAGTCACGGGCCCTTAGAATCGTCGTAACTTTTCACCCCCTTACGGCGCCGCTGAGTCAGATATTGACTTGGTCTGGTCTGGACGCAACTCCTTAGGGAAATGCCTGGCAGCTAACTTGTTCCACTATGTTCCCCAGATAGTTTGTAACTGTGTGTGTCTGCTGTTCACTGTCTTCTAGGTAGTGTGGTGTGAACCCATAAGAGCGTCATATAAGAGCTTTTAAGACAACCAAAATATAAAGCAGCTCTTTTTCTGCTGAACAGAAATCCTGCTAAAGCTAGTTGTTTGGCATGATCAAAAGAAGTGAGTAGTTTACAAAAGCAGTCATCGTGGTTTGATGAGTGCGTCTACAGAGTTACAATTCATAATGATGAATAGTCAAAAGATCATATAATGTTGTCCATGCTGGTTTGATTTGCATGTGATATCTGGGAAATGTGCAGAAAACCGTCTTTACTCAAAAGGCGTCTCCAATTTGAAAAACAGTGCCCCGATCATGTTCCCTTTTACGTTAACTAATAATTCTTCAAAGAGTATACTGTACAAATCCATAAGGCTTCACACCCTGTACTGCAGGAGTATTGTTGTTGTCAGTGTGTTCTGCACGGCCCTTCCTCTCAGAGTCACCCAGCAGAGAGAACAGAGGAAAACGTGCACACACATGTGAGTTTTGTGCAAAGGAAGGGCCCGGGTTCTGTATTGTTTTCAACAGATGGGAGTCTGTACAAATGCACACAGGGGTGTGTGCATTTGTGTGTGTTGGGGGGCCTGCTGGAGTGTGTTCTTCCTCTGTCTGTCAACAAGTGAACTCCCCCCCATCTAACAGGTTCTAGGATGTCAGCCAAGATGAGAGAGCACACCCCTCTGTTTACACATTCACTCTACCCCTCTATCTGTCTTCTTATCAGAGTCCGGTTTATTATCTGTTCTCCCACCTCTTTACCGTCTATGATCTTCCTCGATTCCTTCGTTTTGTGTTTCGTCTGCTGAAACCTTTTAAAAAAAATGTTGTAACAGTGTCTACGGCTTTGATCCCTCTGTTCTGTTTACCCATATTTTCTTGGTTCAACGACAGTGACCTGACACTGCTTAATCTTCCTAATGATGTAAGTGCCTCGCTGTCCGCTCTGGGCTCTGGTTTACAAAAGAAAGACAGAAATGGTCAAGGTTAAAGAGGCACTCAAACAAATCCCACAAGTGATCTGATTAGCCTTGAAAAAAGGCCCTCTCTCCCTCGGCCACACACACACACACACACACACACACACACAACACACACACACACACACACACACACACACACACACACACACACACACACACACACACACACACACACACACACACACACACACACACACACACACACACACACACACACACACACACACACACACACACACCCACTTCAATTTACACTTTTAATAACTGATCTGACAAATGTCTGATTCTTAATGTGGCAGTTCGTTCAGTGACCACCAGTGGGTGCTGCAGTTGCTGTTGGAACTTTGTAGGGCTGCCAGTTTGGAAAATATAACCAGTTGAAGCATTTTGACTGTCATGCAATTTGATAATGATTTGCAATGTTGGAGGTATTGATCATTTGTGTATCATTATAATCACTATCATTGAAAAATATATTAATATGATTAAAGTGTGATTTAAAAAAAATAAAGGATCTGTACCAGGTTTGTATACAATTTGTAGGCCAAGTTATCTGTACAGCTCCAACACACTAAATAAAAATAGTTTTTTACCACTTTGAATCAATGTTGTGCTTCCTGCAATTTGAATATTGCAATTGACCATTTTGCAGTTTTGATACAATTACAATTATTTGTACAGCTGTAGAACTGTGCATGATCTATTTTACTCTCATGTATGAGACCATAACATTATAATGTTTCATCAGATGATCGGAATTAGTATACAGATTCATTCGTATATTTGTATGTACATAAATGGCAACAGAGCCGGCCAGCTAACCAATCAGTGCAGACTGGGCTCTGGTTTTAGACAGAGGGTGAAAAGAGGTGCTGCAGCACAGCATGGTAACATGTCACAGTAGAGGCACTTAATATGAATATGAACCTGACGATGAGCCAGGACCCCTTTAAGACACTCTGTCACCAGTATTATGCCAACATGACGAGAATCACTCGGATACTTGTATCAAATCCTGATATCTGATCTGGTAAAAACGACATCAACTATTCCTTTGCCTTTTAAAACTTTATTTATATCTGCTTTATAGTATGTGTTGTTTCCATAATTCAACACTTTATTAATAGATTTTAGGTTCACAGAACAAATTAAACAAACGTTGACATTATAAGGCCTCATTGCAATGTTAATTTGTATTATTATAGAAATGCATATGCAGGCAATTTCTCACCATCCAACTGGCTAGCTCATGTGCATTTGTGAATCTATACTCTTCTATTCTATTAAACTAACCATTTGTCTTATCATCTTGTTGTTGCCTACACAGTAAATCCTGATGTTATTTATGGAAGATATTTTGTTTACCAAAAATAAATGACAGATCTTGTTATGTTGTTGTGGGAATTGGATGATGTCTTCATGCAGGAGTAGAACACGGTGTGCTGTGTGCTGACTGTTTCATTTGAATTTGAGTACAACTAAGCCCTGCTGGACAACACTCAAGTGCACGGTCACACTCACTGATTTGTGTTCCGTTCCAAAATAGCCTCATTATATACACTCTTCACTGAGTAAAGTGAGATGTTTATTCATTTCATTTAATCAAATTAGAAGACATTTTAAACCTTCATAATCTATATTTTTATATCGACAATGGTTCAGATGAATATGTGTGGGGTAATCTTTCCCTCATAGGTTGGTTGTGACCAAAACAGAGCTAAAAGCAGTGTGAAGATTCTCAATGTGGCCGAAAACACAACTCGACTTGCTTACAAGTTTGATTTATAATCTTTCAGAATTGAGTAAACAGCAACAATAGACTACTTTTCTTAATTAAACGTTTGTTTTGTCACCAGTTTTAAACCCGCCACAAGAATCGGAATCAAGAACCGTTAAAAGCCTATATATTGAATTTTCCATACCTTTTAGAAATAGCAAATTCTTAATTTCTAGTCGGCAACTGGTCCCATCTTAACTAGGCAAGGCAATTAAGAAAATGGCATTTAAAATCAGTCATTAAAAAGAAAAGCTAATAAAATAAACATTAGAAGAAAAAATACATGGATAAAAGTTACAGTGCAGTTTAAGATGTGAATAGTTCAATTAAAAGCAGCGACAAAAAGAAAAGTCTTCAGCCTGGATTTAAAAGTAGTAAGAGTTGCAGCGGACCTGCAGGTTTCTGGGAGTTTGTTCCAGATATTTGGAGCATACTAACTGAACGCTGCTTTACCATGTTTAGTTCTGACTCTGGGGACATAAAGCTGACCAGTTCCTGAAGACCTGAGAGATCTGCATGGTTCAAAATTTAGCAGGAGGTCAGAAATGTATTTTGGGCCTAAACCATTCAGTGCTTTATAAACCAGCAGCAGTATTTTGAAATCTATTCTTTGACACACGCCAGTGTAAAGACTTCAGAACAGGAGTGATGTGATCCACTTTCTTAGTGTTAGTGAGGACTCGAGCAGTGGCGTTCTGAATCAGCTGCAGCTTTCTAATAGATTTTTGAGTGAGACCTGTGAAGACACCATTGCAGTAGTCCAGTCTACTGAAGATAAAAGCATGGACAAGTTTTTCCAAATCCTGCTGTGACATTAGTCTTTTAATCCTAGATATATTCTTTAGGTGATAGTAGGCTGATTTAGTAACTGTTTTAATGTGACTGTTGAAACTCAGGTCAGAGTCCATGACTACACCTAGATTTCTGGCTTTATCTGTTGTTTTGAACATTGCAGACTGAAGCTCAGCGCTAACTTTTATACGTTCTGCCTTGGCTCCAAAAACCATTACCTCAGTTTTATCTTTGTTTAATTGGAGAAAGTTCTGACCCATCCAGTCATTGATTTGTTCAATGCACTTACTCAGTGTTTGAATTGGAGCATAGTCTCCTGCTGAAATTGTTACATACATTTGTGTGTCATCTGCATAGCTATGGTAACTTATTTTGTTGTTCTTCATTATCTGAGCCAGTGGTAGCATGTAGACGTTAAAGAGAAGAGGCCCCAAGATGGAGCCTTGAGGTACCCCACATGTCATATTTGTCAACTCAGATGTGTATTTACCTATAGAAACAAAGTTTTTTCTGTCCTTTAAGTAGGATTCAAACCAATTTAGAACTGTTTCCGAAAGTCCCACCCAGTTTTCCAGTCGGTCTAGTAATATGTTGTGGTCAACAGTGTCAAACGCAGCACTGAGATCTAATAATACTAACACTGAAGTTCTGCCACTGTCTGTGTTTAAGTGGATGTCATTAAAGACCTTTACAAGAGCAGTCTCAGTGCTGTGGTTTGGACGAAAGCCTGACTGGAACACATCAAAACAGTTATTTAAATGCAAGAAATTACTCAACTGTTGAAAAACAACTTTTTCAATGATTTTACCTAGAAATGGGAGGTTTGATATGGGCCTGTAATTGTTCATTACTGAAGCATCTAGATTATTCTTTTTTAAGAGCGGTTTAATGACTGCAGTTTTCAGGGCCTGTGGAAAAATATCTGAGTGACTAGGGAAACTATTTGTCCTTGAGTACTTTGATTCATAATCTAGCATGCAGTTGACATACCAGTAATTTTGTTCTAATGAAAACTCAACTTCTGGCATTTGCTCCCGGTGTTCTTCAGCACTGTTTTAAATAACTGAAACGGAAGTGACAGGTGAATAAGCTTTACAGGTATTTAAATGTAGTAGTTGGTCTACTTTATTCTGATTTATCTGGATTTTGAAGAGTAACTGAGAAATATTTGGACTGAATGTAGTGTGCATGAGAGGATTGTTGCTGTCTTTTTATTCAGTTTACGGAGCCTCCCTGTTTTATAATGCTGATGCATGCTATAGTGTACAGTTTGAAAATGTCCGTTATGTAGCGTTATTGGTAGAAGGTTTTCTGTCGATTCTTTACAAGACCTTAAAAGGTGGCAGGCAGGTATCTTTGGGAACTTGGCAGTTGTCATAGTTAAGTAATTGAGTCAAATTGACAAAGCGTTGATAAAAAAAAACGTTGATAATGCTCTAAAAAGACACATGTGCAGTGATGTGTAAACGTTTATTTATTCATCATGTGACTTTGTTAGTTCTTGCACTTTTCCTCAGACAGAACTCCAGCTGGTGTGTGTGTGTGTGTGTGTGTGTGTGTGTGTGTTTTGGTTTGGGGGGATTAAGTTCAAATGTTTTCTCTCTAACATTGTCTCCTTTAGTGAATGTGTCTCTGTAGGGGTGGCCTGCAGGAAATACCAGGGGATTAATCCCTGTGCCCCTGGCTGGGTGAGTTTGTATGTTTCTGTATTTGGGTGCAGGGTTGGTGTATTTATGTAGTGTGTGGATGTGTGTATGTGAGAGTGGGGGAGAAATGACTGGTTATCCTGTAAATGTTTGTGTATATGCACACGGTGAGTTCGATAGTTTAAATTACACGTGTTTATGTTTTCAGGAAGTAGTGGGCCCGGACCCCACATTTCCGACGTGTGTGAGAATCTTTGTGTGTCAGTCAGAAAATCATGGGGCCATGAATGTTTACAGGTGCATGTAGGCCGCTGTAACATTTGTGTGGAGATTTGCAGTGTGTGTGTGTGTGTGTGTGTGTGTGTGTGTGTGTGTGTGTGTGTGTGTGTGTGTGTGTACCCACACAAGGGGGATAAAGAGTCACGCATGGGGCCAACATGTTCATTGATGAGCAGTGAGAACTTAATGAAGCAGCTTTTGCTTCCCGGCCCCTCTGAGCTCTTTCTGTGTAACGGGTGAAGATGGAAGGGGTGGGGGGGGGTACTACTGTCAGAAGTAGATCCTCCACTATTACTTTCCTTTTATTCTTTAAGGAGGGAAATGTGTGGGAGGTCAAGGGTGGGATTGAAAATGTTAAAGGACTGTCAAAGATGATCAAAGGATAAGTCTGGGGGATATTCTATATTTTTCTTCCCCTGTTCCAACTAATCTACTATTTAAAGCAGATATATAAGCCACGGTTGCACTGTGTGACATGTTCCTTTTTTTACAAACACACACGCTGTTGTTTATGTTTGAATAAATCCAACATTCACCGTGCTGCTCTCATAAATACCCACTAGCATATCAAATGTTTTTAATCCGCTGCTGTAAATAGACCCGAACATGTGCTATTTCTGTTTGCCGATCCTCTACTTATAATTACTTTTTTAAATGTTTGACTGTATATGTGTTTTATTAGCAAAGCATTGACTTGGAGCTGCATCCAAAACTACTAAGGGACAGATTAACATTGTTGGATTTGGGTTTTTATCTTAAAATGTGTTGATATTTAGAAAGAAATGGAAGCCTGTACGTGTCTTCCTTAAATTGTCACATTGAGATGACAACTCAACTCTTTTGATATGGTGCGGATCATTGATTCCAGAAACACATAATGGTACATGTACAGTATATTTGACGTATTCAGTTGCTGTTAGTTTACCTTAAAAATCAGTCTTTATTGAAGTTTAGTGTCAGCCTCTTTCAATTTCACTGAATGGGGATAACGTGCAAAGCGTATAGTGGGAACACACGGCTGGAACCAAAAGTGTTTTACTAAATCTCTATCTAAGCAGACAGCTGGTGTTAGTTTATGTTAACATTTCTGGAGAATGATGGTCGTACAAAGCATCAAGAAATGTCCAATAAAATTAGGAAAATCTTTCAATCTAAATAGCAGGTGTCTTTTTTGACATCCAACATCTATAAAATCATTATAGTATTCCAGGGTCAGGAGGAATAATACAAATAGCAGGGGGGAGACAGGGTTCATCAAATATGAAAAGGGTCTCAATACAGAAATACACAGGAAAAACTATGCAAGACAGAGACGAAGGGAGGGGGAGGTGAAGTGCGACGGATGCTGAGGGGGTTCGAACAGGGAGGGGGGGGGGGGATCAAGGAATGAATGAATTAAATTAAAAGTGGGGAGACTTAGAGGGGTAAAGAGGGAGGGAGACGTGGGATGAGAGAGAGTGAGGGAGAGGAGGGGCAAGAGAGATGGATAATAAGCGGCACACCCCCTCCCCTTTAATCCCGTGGAGCCGTGGGGGCAGTCCGACCCCCCCCCAAAAGAGCTTTGTGAAACTTTCACCGACAGAGGAGAAGAGAGGCAGAGTGAGCGCAGAGGAGAGGTTGGCAGTATCACATTCAGAGGAGAGGTACACGAAGAGAGTGAGGAAGAGTGAGGAAGACGAGAGGGTTTACATGCAGGGAAGTCATGGCTGAGCAGGCAAACCTTCTCCTGGCTGGATTGTACTTCAGGAAGCCCACCGGTGTGTAGCAGCAGCATCTCTCCTGCCGTCAGCATGCCGTCTGTGTCCCTCAGCCTGCCTGCAGCTCTGGCCGGACCCCCCCGCACCTGGGTCTGCCTGTCCTGCATGTTCTGGGTGAGCTTCCTTTTCAACCGGAATTAAGATTTTTCTTTTAATTTCAATTCCAAGGATTTCAAGATTTGTAAACACAGTTTCAGTTCCTGGCGATGGGGGTCCCATGCTCCTCCAAAAGTGCAACATGCAACTTACTTATAAAAAGAAAGTGCAATGCATGTGACACAATGGTGCGAGTCAAATGCAGGAATAAATAAACGTTGCAAACAAAATCTGGATCAGGATTGATTTGTAACAGGACTTCTGTAATTTCTACGCACAGTTAGCAGAACTATAACCTTGTAAATCTAATAACTCTCAAACTTAAATTGTGTCATTTACGCCATATTAGAGTAGTGCATTATTGACTGGATCAGCTTGATGAGTTTCTTTTCATTTTGTACCACATTGATAAAGCTATTCAAATCAATGAATAGGGGTCAAAGGGATTCCAATGTTGTTGTAGGCACAGTTGCAGTTGTTGGCAGTCCCATTCTCCTCCAACACTGCAACATGCAACTTATACTTCCAAATAAATAAATAAAAAGTGCTCGGGACACAATGGTGCAAGTCAAATGCAGGTTAACAATGCACATGTCAAACATATTTTCTGGATCAGGATTGATTTGTAACTGTCAGCACAGGACTTCACTTCTATGCACAGTTTGCAGAACTCTTGCCATCAAGTTTCAAAACATGCAAACTTAAGTTGAATTATTTTGGCCATCGTTGAATTAAGAGTGCAGTAGTGCAGAATCAGCTTGATGATGCACTTGCATTCTTTTGTTGTGATTGTGTACAGTTTGGTGGCTTGTTGAAATGGTGTTACTTCAGCCCAGTTCCATTGGTAAACCCTGATCAAATCAAGCTGGGGATCTATTGGGTGGTCCCCTTGTCGGGGGTTGGGTTGAGGGTTGGGACCCCGGCCGTGGGGGGGCTTGGCACGGTGACACATTTGAATGAGAGAGATATTATGAAGGAAAATGGGAGGGTGTGCGAACGGGAGACAATCTCTGCAGTGTTATCTCAAGAGAAACGTTTATAATCAGGTTCCATGCAAGGACCAACACAATCTTACCTTTAAACTAGGGGTGTAACGGTTCACAGAAGTCACGGTTCGGTTCGTACCTCGGTTTGGAGGTCACGGTTCTGTACGGTTCGGTACAACAAGAAAAAGCAAAAAAAGTCCCAAATGCATAATTCCAGGTTTGTTGTTATTTATGTTTGAACAGTAGTGCAAGTTTCAGTTTAAAAATAAAGAAATCTGACATTTTGAATAATTAACTGTATTAAACAGTTAAAAACAAACCATACACAGTACATTCAGATGGCCATCGTATCTATAATGGCTGATGTCAAACAAAAAGGTTTCATCAAGCTGTAAAACTAAAAAGAATGTCTTGAAAATATGACATCATAAATAATAAGAAAGTGTTTCAAGAGCGCAAAGTCGTTGAAAAACATATGCCAAAAGCTTCCGTTATTTATTTTGGTCTCTCGGCTCTCATGTCTCTTGGCTTCTTGAAAACAGCGGGGATCAGCTGTTGAACTGCTGTTGTCTTTTGCCGGGCTCCGGCAAATCTCGGTGATGCCTTCTGATATGATTTAGCATGTTTGGCGTGTGTTACCATTAGCATACCGCACCACTGTAGAACAACGGCGACACACCCCCGACACACCGTCCTCTTCCGAACCACCACTCGTCCGATCAACCACTCGCACACTTAATCGTTATTGTAGTCCACAGGGAACCCGAAATGTTCCCAGACAGCTGATTTAAAAGAAGCAGGTGGGTTCTAGCTCCTGTGTGTTATCTGAAATCGCCATACTAACTTTTCTTCTTCTTGTATTTTGTTCGTGTTGTTGTTGTGTTTCTTCTTGTTCTTCATTTGTTGTTTAAGGGCGGCTGGCAAACAGCTTTTAGGCGCAATACCGCCCCCTGGATTATATATAGTGTAGTCTGTAGTGGATACTGCCCTGAATGAAATACTGTTTCCCACTCGTAAAAAAAAAAGGCGTATTCGTCGTGTGACTGCGTGTGCCGAACCGTGACGTCTGAACCGTGACGGTACGGGACGAATACGGATACCGTTACACCCCTACTTTAAACAGAGTTGAATTAAATGGATCCCCTGCTCTCTTCCCCTCAGTCCCTCTTTCTCAACCTCTCCCACTCGCTCTGTCTCGCTAGGTGGTGGGGACACACAGCTATTTTTGCTTTCTCTTGTATAATTCAATCTGCCGTGCATTCCCGCGCACAGTAAGGGGCTATTGGTGCAGCGAAGGACTGTGTTTGTGTCCTCACTAAAAGCATTGTGACCGCGGTCTCGACATTTGTCTTAAAAACACTGCGAGTGCTCTTCCCTAATTTGTGCAGATATGAAAGAACATTCCTGGCTCAAATATACAAAATAGCATGCAGCTCTCCTCTTTTCCCAGCTGAATAGGGGATGAAAGAGGAGAGTAGTTGAATAGACCATTGAGATCCATCCTTCCCCATTCTGCAGTGCTCCTTTGGGACCTGACTGCACACCAGTGACAGAGCTGCAGCCCTTGGCGAGGAGACTGGATAATCTTACAGAGCTCTTCATCAGTTAATTACCGTTCTTTCTTTTGAGGAGCGGGAGGCGAGGTGAAAGGGGGGTCGTAAAAGAATCTCAAAGCCCCCCAGCTAAGCTCTGGGTCACTGATTGACTGCATCAGAGCACTGTATGACAAAGCAAGCTCACTTAAGGGGGCGGGGTTCAATCTGAGACCCTGCATTAATAACAGATCTTTGTTGTCCCTGTAACAGCATTCATTTGGACGCATCTTGTTCTTATAGGTCGGGGTTAGAGAGTAACGCTTCTCTGTGAAAGTGCTTCTCTTTCCAATCAAAATATGAATTGGCAGAACCTAAAAGATCTTCCAAGACCACTTCAGATCAGGAAATATTGCCTAAATGGTTCTTCTTTCTGATGATACATTGCCGTACTTCTGTCTAGACTGATCAGGTTTTCATAGTACGGAAACAGGCATACTCCTCGGGCAGCTGGGAAAGTGAGTACAGCTGCAAAAGCTCTTACGAGGCAACAGAGAAGCAGAAGAGAAAGATACAGGGAGAATGAGCTTGTGAGAATAAGTGAGTACGCACAGATGTAGGAAACAGACCATCTCCATGAAAGATCTATTCCTCAGCCTGGCCTCCAATAGGGAGGGTTTCCTCCTGTCAGAGCAGGATGGGCTTGGATAAAAGGAGATATGTTCAGCATACTGTAGAAGCAGAAAGAGAATGCTCAGGGAAATAGAGGAAGGACAGGAAGGACAGGGGAAATGAGCAGAAGATGCTCTTGGCAAGATCGGAGCGCAAGAGGAAAGTCCTTCGAAAGAGCGCCGCTCAACAATCACTGAATAATTAATGAAAGCTACAAAAAAAGGGTTTTAGAGAGAGTTTTATCAGGTTTCTCTGAAAGGGCAGAAAAACTAAACTAACGTCCTCCACCAGCCGGCTGCTGGAAAAAAAGTTGAAATGTCTTGAAAATCCTGTTGACATTTCAGAATGTCAGGTTATGAATGCATCCAGTAACGGGGCTTTTGCAGCAAACAGGTGTTCTGGAAAAGGTTGTGTACGAGGCAGGGGCCTCTTATCTAACACAGTGCTGTTGTAGGAAACACTTCCTCAGATGGCTGCCTCGCAAATATTGACGCATGGCTAAACCTTCAGAGTTGTCAAGGTTCAAAGAACTCCCAGCAGTGGTGTAGTGGGCGTTGGACGCGGGGGTACGCCGTACCCCCACTTATTTGGAGCATGATCTTTTTTTTAAAAGTCTATTAAATATAAAATAATTGCCAGTGTTGCAAGTGTGTATTTGTTGTAATAATGACAAACACATAATAACTTTCACAATATAATAAAAAATAAAAACGATTTCCTTAAAAAAGTATGATGACCCCAGCAAGCCAGCTCGCCGATTTTGCGGCAGCTCTTTTCCTCAAGAACGCTAACGAAAAAGCTCTATAATGGAAGGAAGACGTTTTTTACTTGACTTCTTTTCTAAAAATAATATAATTCACAAGAAGAAAGAGGCTAGCAGCACAGAAGCTACAAGTGAAGCTGCTACTAGTACTACATCATCTGAAGCTGCGCAACGTTCCCCTGGCTAGCTCAAGCTCACCTTTCCCAGAGGTATGGATGGAGGAGATGTGGCGGAGGAAACAAGAGGCATACCCGTGGATAGACTGCAAAGCTGGGAAACTGGGCTGCAAAGTTTGTTCATCCATTTCGGATTTATCAGTCTACAAAACGCAAGGTGTGTTTGTGTGTGTGTGTGTGTGTGTGTGTGTGTATGTGAAAAGCAGCGCTGTCTGCTTATTTGCAATGTAGGCTAGGCCTAATCAGAATAATTTCAAGTCCAGATTCAATGTTGTTTGCATAAGTAGGCTATATTTTTCGTTTTGTTTATTTAATAAGTTAATTTCAGGACAACTTTGGGAATTTTGTTTTAAATAGATTTTGAAAGTGGAGATAGAGAGAGAGAGAGAGAGAAGCAGCGCTGTCTGCTTAGTTGCAATACTGTAGCTTATGCAATTTAGGCCTATCAATTGTTTATGTAGGCTAACCTATGTGCCAGTGTGTCCATGGTTTTGAGTCTGTGTGTGTGTTGAGCGCAGCGCCGTCTGCTTTTTGCAGTACAGTAACTAAAGTAGGACTAAGCATACCGGTAGTTTCTGTGGTAACATTGGTATAACTGCCTTTTTTAAATTTATATTTGAGTGTTGTATGTCTTTTAATAATGGACCAAGAGTCTCTTTAAATAAAGCTGATGATGATGATGTGGACCTGTCTGCCCGTTTTGTGAGTGCACTGCACGCATGCGCACTTGTGTGGCATTGTTTGGGATGACCTAATTAAAATAGCGTCCCCCCAGTAAAAACATCCCCACTACACCACTGACTCCCAGTGATCGATATCCATTGACGTACACTCAGTCCATCTCAGTTCAGAGTTTGGTCTCAAAAGGATCGCTCTGGGAAATGGTGTCATCTCAGGAATGTTAGGTCATTGGTTTTCAGTTGTCTTGACTTGAATATAGACAAACCCCAAACCTGTTGGTTCGTTTCCAAACTGAGGAGTTCAGGAGGTCTGGCGCTCAGTCTATTCCTCCCATTTAAAATGCTTTTGTGATGATTTGTGTCTCTTTTCTTACTTTTCCCCTGCACTCGTCTTCTTTTCCCCCTTCCTTTTTATATCTTGGTCTGTTGCTAGTTTGATTGTGCCCCCGTCCGAGTGTCTGAGATTACCTCTGATTTGGGTTTCAAAAACATTCCACATGTGGGGCCCCTTTGAAACACAGCAACATTTCTGTAATTGTAACATCTGGGATTATGTTACTTCAATGTTTTTCACTTGAATGGATTTGCCATGCAGTTGTTCTGCGTCTTGCAGCTCGCCCTGTTGTTGCCATGCTTGGCAGACTCATGCCGTTTCATCTTGGTTGAGAAATCTTGAACAACAAAAAGGGAAGTTTAACCCTTGCTCGGTTGATTTATGAGAGATGTTGAGCTTTGTGTAACGCCTCCCTTCCACCCCTTTCTTTCCCGAAGAGACCCCCAGCTTTGTGCATGCTTCACTGGGCACATTGGCCTTAAACCTCCCATGGCCTTCTGACTTTCCCTGGAGGGAGTTTCGGCATTCAGACATTTCACCAGGCTTTAGTTTCCCCATGTTGCCTCCCTGATCCCGGAATATTGAATTATAAACCACAGTAAAATTATTATTATTTATTTATTGGTGATAAGTCATCCCCAACTCCCCTTTTGCAGCCAATGGTCATTTATAGTGTATGTTTTGGCTTTTTTACCCTTATGCCTAAAGCAGAAATACTTTTATGCCTTTGTTCTAGTCATTTTGCCTTATCGTCTCTGACATCAGGCCCAACTCTTGTGGCTAATTCAGTGCAGTAAGACCTCATATTCTGAAGGGCAGTAACCAGCAAGTTGTTGTCCTTTTTACCTCATGGTTATGTCCCCTGCCACGTCCATCACACACTTTAATCATGTCAGAGTAGGGACATGACATCATGGGAACACATTAGAGCCAGATTGGCGGTAATAAAGATGTCATTGTGGACAGAATATGCTGCACCGTACCATTTAGGCTCAACAAGTTATTTCATGTCAAGAGTTTCATAGAGTCATTATGACATTTGGTTGTGTTGAGTTATGTATTGCAGGCCCACACAGTTTGTCAGTATGATCTTTTGCAAGGACAAACAAGTTTAAGCCTAGCTTTTTCATGAAAGTATGACAATGGACCACAAATATCCCTATGCCTTTCACTGCTAGAATTAGCCGACATAAAGCTGCAATCCAGGTGGATCCTGGTTACAACAACACAAAGGGAAAAACAATCCACAGGGTCTCAACAATTGTGTTTACCTTTGGCAAGAATATTTGCGCAACCAGTAAATAACTTCAGACAATTTTGATGACCCCTTCCCCTTGTCTGTGGAAACAGTATCTGGTCCTTCATATCAACTGATTCATATAAACATCCATAATGAATAATCTTATTGTCAATCTGCCTTGGAAAGCCCCTGGTCTTCATCTAATCTGTTGGGTAGATTATCATCAACTGTTTGGATCACTTTCATGGAGTCTTTCCATTTCAATAGTCTACTCATTTCTCTTCTATAACTTTGCTCTTGTGCCAACTCAGTGCAAGAAGACAAGGAATAACATAACTTTGGTGAATTTCACATTTCTTTGATTTAAATCCCGTAAGCTTTTGTAGCAACCTCCAGGACAGATTTATTTTGTTATCGCTACTGATACATTTTTCAATATCTTCTCAGTTCGCTATGGCCTCCACATTTTGCATTGTGCAGCAATTTCAGCATTGAGGCGCTTCTAGTGGTGCTTCTTTTAGTCTTGTTGTATTTCTCACTTTTTTCAGTTTAACTTTGTATTTATCATGGCTTCCATTCTAACATGAATAGTGTGTGCAGCAAATATGTCTAAATGTATTTGGATTTTTTCTATCTTATCCTGTTTTGTATTTCTATTTGATCTCATACATTTTCATTGGTATTGTGATACAAAAATGTTCTTCAGCATAATTTGCACCTTTCGTCCGCCTCTCTGGCTTCAATGACTCCCATTTGTTCTTATGGGCATTACATATGTACAGGTGACTTTACCTTTAGGAAATGCCTGCAAGACCCTTTGAGAAGGAAGGTCAGAGGTCACTGTTAGAGAGGTGAAACATCTGGGGACTGGCTGCTGACTTTGCTTTAGCGGTTGGGGAGGTGTTTGGACCTGGGAGTAGTTAAGGTTGGACAGCTAACAGGAAGCTCATTGTGGGGCCCCTCTAACTGGGGCAACACAAATCCCCTACAAGTTTCTGAAAGCAGTCGACTGTGACGTAAATGATAGTGATTTCGATAACACAAGAATATTTTGACTCTTCGACTCTGTTAAGCAGAAAATGTAAGAGATATTGAGATTACATATCGTTTGTAGACAGGAGGTGTTTCATCTGAGTCTGTGCTCGGTCCTCATCGGGCCCTCTGCAGAGAATACATTCCCCACTGATGGCATAGTAAATGTGTGTCCTAGTTGTAACGCTCCTTTGGTGCATTATATGGAAACCATCAGTATATGTAACTTATGAAAATTTAAATAACACAATCTTCATTATAAATGTAAAAGTTGACCTAAGTAACGGATCATGCACCTTGCTCCATTCAGAACAATTGGTCTTGTAGTAACTTGATATTATTTTATATGTTTGTATAACAAACATCACCTATATTTAGTCTTTTTGGTAACTTTAACTACAATGATGTTATAGCATGCTACACATAAACAGTGGTTTCATCACCAAACAAATGGAAGTTAACAAACCAATTTGTTAATTTCCATTTGTGGTCATAGTGGCTGTTGTCCAGGAAACAGTTATGTAGCCTCACTAGAGGTTTTAATATCTTGTTTATCAACCCCATGCAGCCTTATATGGCTATGCTTCACATCTCATGTGTGCAAACGGTCATTATATGCCAAGACTTTCCTTACATGTACATGTAGACTCCAACTTTGTGCTTCTTTGCTGCCAAAGCAGAACAGAGCGGCCAAGGTAAAGTTATGTCAAAGATATTTTTACAAGACAATTCACTGATCAAACCCTGGAAACATGTCCTTTTATTAAAACTCAAGCCAACACTTGAGCATTTGTGTGAATGAATTAGAGACCTCTGAGATCACGATGAAGCAATCTGAAGAGATTAGGAGTGAAGCAAGGAACTTTCTCCATTACACTGGTATTTACTGTATGTCTTGACTAGGCCAGGTGTAGAGTTGTTGGAGTAGATTGAGATCTTTCTTGGCAACATTTCCCCAATCTGTCAGTCAAGGGCCCTCACCAAAGAGGCCCACGGAACTTGTTAATGCCATGATAACCTCTAACTCTGGGTGTGATCTGAGACCTCCTGTGGATACCTATGCATTCAAGTGTGAGGCCAAACAATGCTCATTGGAAGTGGCGCTGACAGCGTCCTGCTGCGCTGTCGTGCATTTTCCCAAAGGGATTGGGATCTTTTATTTGAGGATTTAATCATTCTTCCAATTCAGACCCAGTCATTTGTAGTAATGTCGGTGCTACAACTCATTTGTTGGAGTTGTTTGATTTTCCTCAATGGAAGTATTTCAGGAAACCAAATCCAGGAATGATTTCTATCTTGTTTGGAAGAACAGAAGAGGCTTTCGTCAGGAAATGATGAGATGTAATCATAAAGCAAAACCCCCTAAAAACATGTCGTCCGCCTGCTTCCCGGAGAGTATTTTGAGTTATGGTTTTAATATTAGGGTTTTTGTCCAGAGCTTGAGTCTCTGCCAACCCAGCACGATATAGAACACGTGCTGTTCTCTTGGCGGTTGGCTCTCATGTTGAACTTTGGCTGTCTACGATGAAACCTGTTTTATCCCACTGGATCGATGTTATTGGCAAAGGCCTTACTGTTTGCTTGTATTTGGGGCTTGGAGCCATCTTTGTTCCACATGTATCATTTATTATCATAGGCTGCTATATCGCAAAACTGTGAGAAAAAGATTGGAGCTTAGTTTTCTTTAAACAGAAAGCTTATCTCGAACCATTTTGGGATTTTCACTGAAAACAAGCGAAACAGGACGTTTACGAGTGTCTTTAAATGGATTTGCTGTAAGATTTCAAAACACATACCTGAATCTGGGCCAGGAAATCACAATGCAGTTGTGTTACAGCAATAACAAAGAATGTATTTTACACTCACAGTGAGAGATTCCTTGGAGACACAAAATCAAAACAATAGACTACAAAAAGGAAAAAACCGAAAAAGTCAATATAAAACATTTGAAAAGCAGGAATGGTAAACTGGTTAGAGCTAAATATGTAAGTAGGACTGCTTCATAAGATGTGTTTGAGCTGGAAATCCCTGGATACATCTCAGACAAAATAAATCATTGTATTACTTTGTATGGGAGTGTGTAGTTTGTTTTTGCACAATACCAATTTATTTATTTACTTTGCTAACTTTTCCAGAGATGTCTTAGGTGCTTTGGCTGTTATAATCTCCTCACAGAAAGCCCCTTTCCTTTGGTTTTTTAAGTGTTTTAGGATTCAAATGATCCAAAAATAGGTATTTAAGTTTTATCTTGGATTCCATTTTTCTTATACTTATTTGTCATTCTATTTTCTCTTGTTGCAATCAATACTTTCATTAATACTATTCACTTGTTTCAGTTACACACTACATCAGACTTTCTTTGTAGGAAGGCCTCTGATTGGTTGCCTCGTTGGTCGGGTTTATTATATTTATGACAAGGTGTGGTTATGGTTAGATTGGTTAGGATGAGGGTGAGAATAACAATGTAAGCATATCAGATGTAGCGTAAGGGGGGTCATGCCTCACCTCCCTAGGAAAATAAAATACCTAAATAGCTTACAGAAGGCTCAGCAGTGCTTTGAGCTACATGCTATCATCATAAATCCTTTATTTGTCCTGCAACTGGGAAATGTACATTATTTCTACAGCAGATAGTGCAGATAAAGTGAGGGGAACAATTAAAAAATGGCTAGGTATGCACACACTGATAGCTGATGTGCAGCATGGTTATACATGTGAAATTGCAGGAGGTTATATTGCACTTGCATATTGCACAAAGTTTTATATTTACTGACAGTGTTGAGCACAATATTGAGCATTGGTCACCATCATAGTTTGCTATGTTATCATGCTAACACTAAGCCAATGTATTATGTACAACATAATAGGGCTGTACCCGAATATCCGAATATTCGTTTGTTGGAGTACTATTCGGGTTTCAATTTCGTTATTTGGATATTTGTTTAATTTTGTATTTATTGAAAACTCCAATATCAACGTAAGAGCTTGTGCCTCTTCGGGGGGTGCTAACACTTAACCATACACTTTATTGTTTACTTTCTCCGTCTTTATATGTAGATATGACTTTTTCTCCGTTCATCTCTGTCATGTTGTTTCCATAGCAACAACAACTTCCTGTCAACAGCGCAAACTCTCCTTCAAAATAAAAGCATGTCCATACAAAATAGGAAGCAAAGCCAAATGACACTTAAGACATATACAACTGCAACGAAAGTAATGCATACAATGCGATATCCTTTTCACTTTCAAAGAACACAAATTGGGTTGTATACATTAACAAATAACTATAAAACAACATAGTTGCGCGGGCCGAATATTCGCTGCTGATTACTACCGATTATCCGGAGCCCGAAAAATGGCATTCGGGACAGCCCTACATCATAATAGTATTGACCTGATAATAGCCCAGTGAAGATGTAATAAGTTATAATTTAAGTATATTGAACGTCTCTGCTAAACTTAATGGAACTAAATACAATGTACATTTGAAATTGCCCCTATCCCAGCTGAAATGAACTGTTTACACTAGAAAGGAGTCACCAATGAAGAGAATATATCCTATAGTGTGTTACTAAGGTTTCTCCTGCACAAGAGTTACATTATCCAGTGTTCATTGACCTAACCACTCTCCATCTTTTCCCACCTTGCACTGCTCACACAGAAAGTTCAATGAGAACCAAATCCTGACAACCAAGTCAAGATGACCACTCTCAGTGATGCTGATGCTCTGTGAACAAGGAGGGATTTTCGCCCCCCACTCTTCACTTCTGGATGACTGAGTAATTTCCTCTCTGCGATCCACCTCACTGAGATGAAATGTATGTAGAGAGTGGAGTTAGAGATGGGGGAGAAAAAGGGGGGGGGGGGGGGGGTAGAAAGGAGAGACTGGAATGCCTGGGGTGCATTTTTCCCCCAAATGAAAAGCAGGTGACTGTTCATTGTAAGGCTATTTGGTTAGTGGGAAGCTGGGAGCGGAAGGGCAGGTTGAAAAAAGAAAGTTCTCTTCTTTCTGGTATTTAGCTGTGAATTGTTGCCCTCTGCACTTGTTCTGTAGTGGGCTGCTTACAACCAGGGGATTCACAGACCCTTCCTCCTCCACTCATTGTACCCTGTCATTCAGGAGGAGTTGGTAGAAAGCCTTAATTGGAACCAGGCTCATTCAAAGCTGGGTCATTGTTTATCTGTTCTCTGTTGGTCCTCGGAAAGATTTGACTACCAGGGCTTTTGAAACATTCAGCCCATAACGTGATACTCTGTAATATCTTAGAAATAACTCATTTCAGCTGTGTGATGTAGGGCTGCAAATAATGATTATTTTCTTTAATGATTGGTATGCTGATTCTTTTATCAATTATTCATTTGCTCCAACCTTTTATTCAATCAATTATTTTGAATGTTATCTATGGACTTATATATAATATTTTTAGGGCTGTCAGTCGATTAAAATATTTAATCGCGATTAATCGCATGATTGTCCATAGTTAATCGCGATTAATCGCAAATTAATCGCACATTTTTGATCTGTTCTAAATGTACCTTAGAGGAATATTTTTCAAGTTTTTAATACTTTTACCAACATATGAGTGGACAAATATGCGTTATGCTAATGTTTATTATCATTTGAACGATGACAAATATTCTCATGAATATTAAACACAACAACCTCTGAACATTACAAATATCTGCCTCAATTCAACCTGGGTCCTCTCTCATACAATAATACAATACAAATGGTGTGTGTGTGTGTGTGTGTGTGTGTGTGTGTGTGCGTTGGAGCTATGTGCAACTCAAGGCATATGCTCGAACGGGAGCTGCCTGGACGCTGCAATCATGTTGCGCACTATCCGAGCTGAGTGTGCTGACTTTTCATACAATGTCCCGCTGTCTGGCTTCCTGCATAAAGTCAAGTGCTCGGCGCAGTTGTGGCGAAATGTCGCTCCTCTGTTTTCAGCTCCTTATATCCGTTAGCGCAGCTAGCTAGCACCAGATGCTAACAACAACAATGCACGTAAGGTCTCTCTCTCGCTCGCTCGGGCCACACATACACACACCCTCCCGCTCCTCCCGATAGCCAGTCGGTGCCTGCCGGTGAGCGTGGAAGTGTGGTCTGCCACAAGCGGGCGGCAGGAGCGGGGCTGTCAGCATCAGCTTGTAGATGGTATTTTAAACTTGATGCGCTCTGAAACTACGGGGCGGCCGAGGAAAAAAAATACACATGCGTTAATCGCGTTAAAATAATTAGTGGCGTTAATTTATTTTTGCGTTAACGCGTTATTAACGCAATTTCTACCATTTTGCATGAAAGATTACTTTGAATGAACTGACTATGAGAACAATTCCAGTTATTTGCAAGTTACTATCAATCGACTTATCAGTTTGACTTATCAGTTTGACCGTTATCAGTGTGGATGTAGTATTATTTGAACCCATTCAATTATAAGATACAAGTTTGCCTGGGGCATAAGGAAATGAAATCCTGGCAGCATGGTGCCAAGAGTATGTATTTCACTGAAGTTGAGTATCAGTCAAAATAATTCATGTTGGATGCTACATAAAGGAAACACAGAATAACAGAAGCATGCAATGTTTGGACTTGCTGAGATGATAAGTAATTAGCATCAGGTGGAGTCAGCCCGGGGGGAATATGGGGATCAGCAGGAGTGTAGGCGTTTGGGTTTGTCCAAACAAATCCTCTGGTGAACCTTTTTAAAGCTACTGTTTACCACACTTATAATACCATCCTGCCTTTTATTGTTGTGTGATGGATGAAACATTCAGTCACTTCTTTGTATGGCAAATGACTCATAGGTTTAAACCGGTCTGATTTAGCAGCTGTGGTGCTTCTTTCAGCTTCTTAGAATGTAGATTTACACGGGAGTCCTATTCATTAACTCGTTAACATTTTGTTTTACGCTAACACACTTAATAACCACATGCCATTTCCACGAGAGTAATCTCTTTTCTATTCCGTTGCGGATACTCATTTGAACATTTCAGTTATTATTGGTTGTAAAAATGACAGAACAGAGACTGTTGATTGTCATGTCATGTGTCACAGACCCCTCTGTGTCCCATATGCTCTCCCTATCTGCTTGTGCATAATATTATTAGATACAGGTGGCACTGCACCGATGTTACACATGAAGTTCAGCGAATATGTCAGGAGACTATTCCTGTAAAAACACAGCAAAGCCAATTCACTTGTTGCCCTATATCACAAACAACAAAAGACCTTTTCTGTTGTACAAGCTGTACATCATACATCACCCTTTATTCCACTCTGGCTTCAGAGTTGAGCTGCAGGAAATCTTCATATTTGAAAGGCTGAAAATAGCAATTTATGACATTTTACCCTGAACAATTCAGGATGAATTGATTATCATAATGGATTAGTCAATCGACTTGTTATTAAACACTCTGCATATGCATAACATATGAGTTCATAACAGGGGGTCTGCATGTATCAGAGTTCCTGTAACATTACAGCACTACTTGTTGTGCAATCTTAGCAAAGATATTATTGATTTGCTTTTATATTTAATATAAGTTATTGCATGATTATTTAGTTAGACAGTTGATGGTGAAACAAATAAAGAATAAAAAAGTAAATAGTAATCAATTTTTTTTGAAATGATTGTTTTTGGGAAATCCATTCAGTATCCTAAAACATTATATTGCGATTCTGCAGTTGCATTTAGAGAATTGGAGAATTGCTGTGTTTTAAGGACTCGACCCAAACTGTGGACCATACGTCGTGATACCTCGGCCTGCGCCGCTTTCATCTTGATTAATCTTTTTTAATATCTGTGCCCTGGGGGTTCACACCACATGCAGTTTGTACAAAGACTTTGCAAGCTGAAGTATGTCAACTCTGTGCGTGTTTGTGTGTGTTAGTAGGATTGTTTGACTAATCCTCTCCTGCTGCCGGATCATGCCTCATCACACACACTGATCACAACATTTCACCTTCTCCTTTCAGCCCAGAGCCTCTCTATGTCTTTCCCACGCACCTTCAGCGCAGACATGCAGAGACACTGTTTGGGTTCTTTAGAGTCACATGACGACCAGGAGGTGGGGGGGGGGGGGGGTAGACAGAGGGAGGATATGTGGGGGTGTTAAGGCGGAGGTGGATGACCATCAGGATGAGTTGGATTACAGCTGCAGTGCAGGGAAGTCTTGAGTAGACGAGGGCAGGGAGCGGAGGGAAGAGGTCAGGCCGAGGGAAGAGGAGATGTGGGGTGGGGGTCAGAGGTCAGATGGCCCTCCTAGCTCCTGTTCAGCTGAGAAAGATAAAGAATGGCTGCCTTGTGAAGAGGAAACATGCCTGTTGGGAGTAGGGGGGGGGGGGGGGGGGGCAACACAGGAGAAGAGAGGTGTGTTGAGAGGATCCTGGAATGTCTTTTGCGAGAAGAGATAGAAAAATAAGGGTTGGAAAATAAAATGATTGACACAAGAATCAAGATTTTAAGATTCTGAAATGATTCGCAACTTTTAAATATCCATTTATAAAAAGCTTTTTGCTAACCAAAACATTTCTATTTCTACAGTACAAGCCATGTCAAAGCTGTGTACAGCCTTACAGTGTCATTTGTTTGAAAAAATAGTACAAAATAACAGTTTTACAGACTTATTTTGTGAATAATTAATTATGATTTGTATTGATTTTCTAACTGGCAGGTTTCTAGGCAGCTAGGCCAAGCTTACTGTTATTTATGTACTTTATGTTGTTGTTTTGTTTTTTATTAGTTTTGCAACCTTTTTCTCTTAATGTCACTGAGAATTGAAAAATACTAATCACTTCAATCAATGTTTCTTTTGTTTTATATTATAATTATTAAATATAACATTATCTTTTTAGTTTGCCTTTGTCTTTTATCAGTATTGCAGTCCGTAGATCCACGTTTTTAAAATATATGTGCTTTCAAGCCACTTCACCTTAATTAGCAAACAGAATCAAATTCTTATCCAACATTCTATAGAAATGAGAATCAATTTAAATCGAATCATGACATAAAGGATGTTTTACACTTCTTACGAGAACTCTTGACATTGAAAGCTCAGTGAGTGTCGAACATAAACACACAGTCACAGATGGAGACATGTGCGGGTCACCCCAGTGCGTCCTGTTAAAATGTCCACCTATGCATATGGTGTCCCATATGAGAGACGGCAGCGATTAACCCAGTTGACTGGAGGGGTCTCGCAGAGTCTTCTGGCTCCACCGGGCGAACAATAGCCTCTGATTGGTGGGGGCCATGATGTAGTGCCGCCCTGTGTGTATGTGTAAATGCTTTCCATTGACTTCTTTCAGACTGTAGGAAATCACTGCAACACAGAAAGCTCGTGCTTGTCTGTCTCGTCTATTATTAGTCATTGTGCTGTCTTTCTGTTAGCCTGCTAGTCTGTCTGTCCAGCTGTCTGGCAGTGTTGAGGCCCGTCTGTCTCTGTCTGACTCACAGTTCAGCTCAAATTGTAGCTCTTACACAATGTTCAACCCTTAAGCAGTGCTGGTGTTTTCTAATTCAAATCAACACCCAACATATTAGCTTTTGATCAGGATCACGATGACAGTGCATTAGGGTCATTGCATTGGAAGGATATACAAACTAAGCCATTGGAGCGGAAATATTCAGTGATCAAATAAATCACTCAATTTAGAACAAGACTTGTAAGTTGGTTTAACACTTTTGTCTGAACTAAAATATCTCAAAAACGATATTAAGTAGTTCCATGATATTTGGGACAGATATTCATGGTGCCTAGAGGATGAGCGTTACTAACGACCATTTATGGGACATCTAGCACTACTGTTTAGTCAATTGTTCCACTTATTCAGTGTATTATCTCAACATCTACTGGGAGGGTTGGCCCAGACGTTCATGGTTCCCAGATGATATACCTTAGTGTAATCCCCAGACCAATCCTCTTGTGTCACCATGACGTTAGCTTCTCAATTCAGAGTGAATTGTCTGGCCATCGGTAGGAACGATTGAATTGAAAAATAAAACTTGGAAAAAAGCCTTTGCTTTTCCCTGAGTGAAACATCAGGTTTAAGAAATTGTAGTCTGATAGGCCTCAAGTCTTCTTTGTGTTTAGTTCTAATTGGCAAATGTTAGCAAACGCATACACAACTGGATTGAGATCATGATCAAACATTAGATATACTAAACATCAGAATGTTAGCATTGCAACTGTTAGCCTGTTAGCATTTAGCTAAGAGGAATGCTTAACAGAACTGTATGTCTGTGGACTCATAGCTTTTTGTAACATTAGCAGGATGTTGGCGTTATTTTACAGATCTTTCATAGATTTAACACCGACTCTGTCAATGGTTCAATCAAATAGGAATTTATTTGTGCTTAATAAGAAATTAAGTGTCCAGATGAACAGACAGATTTCAGAAATGTTAAGCTAAATTGCACAGGAAATTCAAAGGATAAGTCAGACAAGCCTCTGAGGTACAGATTCGATAAAGTTTTCCACATGCATTAAACACACTATACTCTAAATTTATCTCGATCTGTCTGTGTTGTGTTTTTTAATGTCTAGATCTGTCTTTGGTTTCCTCTTTTATTTTGAAAAGTGTTCATCCCCCTGTTGCTTCCTGTCTCTGTCTTCCCTCCTGCCTGATTACCTGATTGTGTTCACCTGGTGCCCCTGTGTTTTCTCCTCCCTCCTCACCTGTGTCTTGTGTGAGTGATTAGTCTTGTGTGCATTTAAGTTCTGGTTTTTCTGTCTGTCATTATGAGTTTATTGACGTTGTTGGATGGTTTATGTTCTGAGCGACTTTATGTTTTGTCTTGCCCAGTTTTGACTTTGTTTGCCTGGCCTAGTTCTGGAAATAAAGGATTCCTGCTTTCAACATATCTTCTGCATTTGGGTCCTATAGTATATATACCTCGCCGTCCAGCCGTGACAGAAGAAACTCACAATGACAGACAGAAAAACCAGAACTTAAATGCACACAAGACAGGAAACCAAAGACATATCTAGACATGAAAAAACATAACACAGACAGATCGTGACACATTGACCATAAACGGCTTGTTGTTTTCCTTGTGTTTCCTGAAAGTGAAAGGTACATCTCCTCATTCGGATTCAGGTTCCTTGACTGTATTTGAGCAGAAAGGCATTACAGTATATGTGACTTTCCACTCTTTCAGTGCATGTGCACTGAGCACAATGTAAACAAGGATTCGATGTATACATGAGGTAATGCATAATGTGACAGTGTTATCAGAGGTGAAATCACAGTGTCTATGTACACAAGTCTCAGCATGAGTCACACTCGCTGCAAATGAGGTAATAGCTTAGAGTTCTGGACTAAAGTCGGAAAACAGCCTGTTGGCTACCTTATGGAGCTGGAATGCTGTTAGAGTTTATCTCCATGATGTAACAGAATGTACCACCCTGAAGCTGCTCAGTGTGAACAGTTTGATTCTAAAATGCTATATATCTGTTATAGAAATAACACCCTGGGCAGGTGCTCATCTTTCTGTCTGGTTCCTGCGGGTCTTATTTTTGGCACGGTATCCTGACATTTAGGTTAAGCGTTAAGGAACTGGATGTATCCCTGATTTGCTGCGTTACTTACAATTACAATCTGTTAGCAGTTCATTGTTAGTAATTCTATCGCTCGAAGTGGAGTCGAAAGAGATGAGTTTTCAGTCTGCGCCGGAAGATGTGTAAGCTATCTGCCGTCCTGATGTCAATGGGGAGCTCATTCCACCATTTTGGAGCCAGGATAGCAAACCCACGTGTTTTTGCTGATGGGAACTTGGGTCCCCCTCTCAGTGAGGGTGCAGCGAGCTGTTTGGCTGATGCCGAGCGAGTGCACGTGAAATCACTGTGTTCCAGAGGTGTGGACTCGAGTCACATGACTTGGACTCGAGTCAGACTCGAGTCACCAATTTGATGACTTTGGACTCGACTTGACAAAATCACAAAACATTTGCGACTCGACTTGGACTTGAACACCAATGACTCGGGACTTGACTTGGACTTGAGCCTTCTGACTTGAGGTGACTTGATAATTTAATTCAGAGGCCTCCAACATGCTGATCGCAAGATGCCGCTAGAAGAGCAGACTCCCGGGGAGAGCAGAATCTTCAGCCGCTCCAACTCTTGCGGAGAATCCTTGCAGGCAGGGGCGGGACTTCATTTTGGTGAGCCACCATGCGGCCAATCATATGCGAGGACACACTAGGATCATACCATTATGTGAAAGAAGGGTGGGGGGCAGACGCTCCAAAGACAGCAGGTGTAGTAGTGGTACAGGCCAGCTACACAGAGCGACGGGGAGACGGGGAGCCAGATTTAAATGCAAGCGCGTCGGAAAAAGTCAAGAAATTAGCGAAAACCGAAAAAAGAAGCAGCATCTGGCTGCATTTCAATGATATTGGAGAACGCAAAGCTGAGTGCAGGATTTGTAAAATGAAAATAACCTTCAGAGCAGGTTTTCTTTTTGGTAACCACTCAGGATTTATTGTCAGAGGTGGGAGAAGTTCAGATCTTGTACTTGAGTAAAAGTACCTGAGTGTAGGAATACTCGGTTACAATAAAAAGTCCTGCATTCAAAATGTTACAAGTAAAAGTAGAAAAGTATTATCATCAAAATATAGTTAAAGTACCACCTGCAGAGGGATCTAGATTCAGGTGTTCTCTTCCCCATAGAGACCGCCTGGCTGCACATTATCCCTTGCATAAAGATAGATTGTGGGTCCCTTATAACATGTTGTACACAGTGGAAATAAACATTCTGGTTACCTCAACATCAGGGATCTTATACATTAAACTCCTTCTGAATCAAACCTTCACGGTAGCATTACCTTACTGATCCCTCTTCAAATAAAATAAAACGTGTTTTATTTACCAGCAGAGAGAAAATTGATTATTAAATTATTAATGAGGCTAATAAAGAGCAGTTTGATTATCAAGTATTATTCTGTTGATGGATTTCATTACATTTGGTTAAAAGCACATAATGACTCGTTTTGTCAAAGTTTAGGACTTGGACTTGACTTGAACTTGCCCATCCTGACGCAAAGACTTGACTCGGACTTGAACGCAAAGACTTGAGACTTTACTCGGACTTGAACGCAAAGACTTGAGACTTGACTCGGACTTGCAAAACAATGACTTGGTCCCACCTCTGCTGTGTTCCTTCCAGAGGGAGTTTCTCTCCCCCCCCTGCCTGAAACGCATCCATTGGACTATTTTGTTTACTTCCATAACATAGTGAAATCACTGTGTAACACTTCTATACGCTAGCGCTCGACACATTTGTTTTGATCAAATTTGTTTTCTGAAGTAATGATCATGTAACTGATAAGCGAGACTTGGAATATACTGTAGACGTTTTGTGAGAGTTTGTATTATGTAGTGACTTGGTTTTGCCAGTGGCGAGCCGTGACTTTTAAACCTTGGCCCTCTGACCCCCCCCCTTCCCTTGAAAAGTTATTACGTCACAGCGTATACTTCAGAATATCAAAACAGCGGCCCAGGGTGCAAAACGCATCAATGACAGCGACCGTCTACCACACAAAACAACACCATTTATCTAAACACCTATCATGACAGGGCACCCACAGCCAAGTAACAATTACAAATGAACTAAGTCGGCACGGCGGCCCACATTGAAATGACTGAAAATGACCTACTTTTGATGATCAAATCACTTAAACACAAAGTCCATCCTCCTGTTCTTTTGGATGAAGCACTTGATGGCGGGTCATGCAGCTGATCCTTTGCCACTCCAGTTTATCATTGTAACTCTTGTTTCTCCAAGAATTCAAGGTAGCACCGAGAGAGTAATTTATATTAATGCTATGGGCTAAGTAAACCTTTAAGTTGGGAGTAGGATTGCTTAGGGTGGCTTTTTGTCCAAAACATGAGTGTAAAATAAAGAGTAGAGGTCATGACTAAAGCTAAGGAAGGGCATTACAGCACCTCCCTTGAAGGTTCGTAGAATTCCTGTGGGATTAAAAATGACGAGGCAAAAATACCTCATGATAATTAGAAGAAAGCCTGCAGCCAGCTGTAGACAGGTCCCACCCCAAAACACTCCACTGTGTCCATAATAATGCATTTTAAAAGATGCTGGTTTGTAAGACTGTCCCTTCTTTAATGCCTATTGGCAGTGTGAAAAAGAGTGTGGGGTATTTGAAAGATTGCTGTGTATATGCATATGCATGTGTGTGTGTACTGATGTGAAAGTGCATTCATTTGTGTGTGTGTGTGTGTGTGTGTGTTTCTCATTTTAATGCACGGGAGTGCCTGTTTTGTCCGTGCGTGCTAATGAGTGTGAGGCAGGAGATTATGTGTGCGTCTCTAAGGGAACAGGAGTCTGTTCCCAGGAGCTGCAGTGGCTGAGCTGAGGGGGGTATGTGTACACCCTGACCCTAGCTTTCGGGGGTCCTGGTTGCCTGTCTGAAACCATTTCCTTTCTTTGTAGCCCATTTGAGAGAGTGACACAAATGTGGAGACAGAAAATAATCAGTCAGGGCCACGACTCTGAATTCTCTGCTAGGGTTGCCTTTAACTCTTTAATTGTGAGTTCCCCACCCCCATACGTCTCCCTGTCACCCATATCTGCCCAAGCGACTCACCATATACATCAGCAGCCCCCCAAACAATAAACAAACCGGGTGCATTGCTAATGATGGGAAACAATTAAGGGCTCACAAAGGGGAGCGTCCGGCTATATTGTTCTGCGCAGTATTTACATATTATTGTGAGGTTAAATGAGTGGAGCCTGGATTTCTGGTGAGGGCAAATGGAATAAAAGAGACCGGCCTGCTGAAGAGATTTTTCTTTTGTTTGGCTTTGTAAGAAAGGATATGTTGGACCACTAACCACTTCAGTGATATTGGGAATTAAACCGTTAAAGTGGACGGAATTTCTACTTGAGTATCCCCATACACAATATACCCCTCGAACCTCGTTTCACTCATTCTACCTCCAGAAATACAAGAATGACAATTGGGCAAACAAGTAAAGTGGCATACCAGTGCATGCCCCCCACCACGCCCCCCCACCCAGTGTCCTTCCTACTGGATAAGCTCTGGTGTGTGAATGGGTCGGTGCTGGGAGAGTGAGAGAAGGCTCAGGAGTGGCCAGAGAGCCGCTGAATAGACTCCTAGATTGAGACATTCTGCCTGTGTGTGTGTGTGTGTGTTACGTTCCCTCCAAATCTAGGGGTACGAAGGGGAGTAACAAAACACAAGGATGACCAGGCATGAGAAAAAAGAGAGGAAACTGGTCTCTGAAGCCACGTGCAGCTCTTTTAATGGACAAAAAGAACACAGGCTCACCAGCCAATTTGCGAAAACAAACTTAAAGTAACTAGTAAGAACAACTTTCTTCTTAAAGAAAGTGACTAAATTAAACAATACACAACAAGGTCAACTGGAACACATCTCCTAACAATTCACTACAACACAGGCCTCACACAGAGACAGAGACATGCTGCACACATGCAGCCGGAGGAGGAGAGAGGCCACTGCAGCCTTGATTGAGGATTGGGAGCACCTGGGGGAGAGGCTGCACCTGGAGACAATCAGGGAGAGAGAGAGAAACACACACAAAAGCACACACACACAAGCACCAACTGCGGCACGTAACGGCCTGCTTTCGCTTCAAAGCTGCACAGTCTGCTCTCAAATGACCAGGGTTATGACAAACAAAACAAGGCTTGGGACCTGATACTGGCACGGGGAACGTATGTGTCACGAGCTCTATGGTAAAAATCTCGCTATGGGGAATCACGCTCTTGATGAGGGGGATCACGCTGAGAAAAAACACTTTTATGTGTAAGTGCAAACTCATCTGCTAGAGTGGCAGCCTGCTAAAGGGTAGATACTTTTTGCACATTTAAATGAACTACAGTACGCTCTGGTAAACCGTTTTTAAACTCCTCCAACATCATTAGTTCACACATTGAAGTGAGGTCATCAGCTTTACAAGCTCTACACCACCTGTCAAAGAGGATTTTCTTCTCCCTCGCAAAGTCCACATAAGTCTGGCCAGACGTTTTCTTCAGGCCGCGGAAACGCTGCCTGTAGGCCTCAGGCACAAGCTCATATGCCCTGAGAACAGCACCTTTCACTTTGTCATACACCATACAATCCTCGACAGGAAGAGAAGAGCAAGCCTCCTGAGCCTTGCCGACTAGCTTGCACTGTACAAGTATGGCCCACACGTCTTCAGCACAGAGCAGCAGCAATGCGCTCAAATGCACCAAAAAAAATCTCCACTTCTGACTCACGAAAGACAGGGACCAGCTGAATGTTGCTACCAACATTAAAAGCAGCAGCAGAACCAGGCAATGGTTGTGTCCCCGAAGAGGTACCAACTGAACCTGTCTGCAGCTCTAGCTGACGCATCCTGAAAGCTGTGTCTGCATCGAACTTCCTGATCTCCAGCTCCCTCCTGAGCTGAAACACACGCTCCTCCTTCTCCCACTGTAGACGAGCTAACCTCACTTTCAACCTGGCACCTAATTTAGAACCAGTATGAGAGGACTCACTCCACACAAGGGAGGCCATACTAAACACACAAACACATTTTCAACACACTAATCACCTCACTCAACAGGCAAAATATCTGAGGCTACATAAACATCGACTCTTTCAAATAACAAACTTCCCCAAATCCTGCCTACCACAACTTACCGACCTATCTTCTGGAGCGTGCCGGGCTCGAGGCGACTTTAAAGGCAAACATCAGCGACCGAAACCCTGAAACGCCAACAGGGAATAAATCCTCACCCAGGATTACCCCGAAAATAAAAAAGGCAAAATAATAAATGAGTGCCTGAAGGAAGGACTGATTCAACCCAGCTAGACACTCCCCTATCCAAACTGAGGAAGCTGTTCAACAGTAAGAGACTTCACAGCCAATGCTACACTTATATACACTGCTCACCACCAAACACAATATCAACACTAAACAACAAACAATCAAATACTCACACTTTGTCTCAAAAATCCCGGACGGGCCCCCATTTGTTACGTTCTCTCCAAATCTAGGGGTACGAAGGGGAGTAACAAAACACAAAGATGACCAGGCACGAGAAAAAAGAGAGGAAACTGGTCTCTGAAGCCATGAGCAGGTCTTTTAATGGACAAAAAGAACACAGGCTCACCAGCCAATTTGCGAAAACAAACTTAAAGTAACTAGTAAGAACAACTTTCTTCTTAAAGAAAGCACCTAACTGTGTGTGTGTGTGTGTGTGTGTGTGTGTGTGTGTGTGTGTGTGTGTGTGTGTGTGTGTGTGTGTGTGTGTGTGTGTGTGTGTGTGTGTGTGTGTGTGTGTGTGTGTGTGTGTGTGTGTGTGTGTGTGTGTGTGTGTGTGTGTGTGTGTGTGTGAGACATAAGCCTTTAGGTTAAGTTTTAAGCCTCATACAGACATGGAATACGTACAAATGCTGGCTTCTACTATCCCTTTTTGTATTTCTGGCATACAGTACATATTATGTACAGTAGTGTTTCTTACAACCTTTGGTGGAGGAAGTATTCACCTTCACTTAAGTAAACATAATACCGGACAAAGTTGAAGTCCTGTATTAAGAAAGTTACTTAGGTAAAAGTATGTACATGCAGGTATAACAATTAATCGTTTTTTGTGCATTTAAATGGTCTGCAAAGGCTAAAATCCCGAAGTTCCTCCAGAGGGAGTTTCTTTCCTACATACTCCCCCCTGCCTAAAACGCCTTCATTGGAGTCCTTTGTTTTCTTCTGTAACATAGTGACATCATTATGTAACACTTGTGCTTCTATTGGCTAGCGTTTAAACACATTGTAAGTGTTATGCTGAGATTCGGGACATTTCTAACCAACCCAGTCTCACGGCATTTCGTGTTATAGTCACGACATTTAATCTATTGATTCGTGTTCACCAACACGATTTCCCCTTTTTTTCGTGTCACACAGAACGATTTTAAAAGCAATGTATTTCTATTGGTAGTATGTTTCGTACCTGCAGCACGTCTTTTTGTCCGTTCGGGTCTTGGAAGACCGGAAGCTGTGGGGTTCATAAAAACATGTTCTTACTCAATATCAGGCCACAATTATTGTTTTTATTTTAAATGGTATAATTTCTGACTTTTTTTGTCCTCTGTGAGGAAAAGAAATGGAGCTCAGAGCCTCAGAATACTGAAATCTGTATTTTTTTAAATCTTTTTTTCCTTCTAATTTGTTATTCTTTTCTAAATAACACACTGTTATTTACTCACCAATTACACACAATTATCCTTGTTTTTATTTATTTGTTAAATTCCATAATCCCGGGTTTTTTTGGCGTCCGTCAGGAACTGAATTTCAAAATACAGATAACCGGAAACAGACGTAGGCCTATAAGGGACATTTGGAGCATCATTGCGATACACACCCACTGAACTGATTACCCAAGATCCTCAGCTATGGTTTAAGCTCGCTGATTGGATGTTTTAGCCGCAATGCATGTAGGGATATGGTGTTAATGCGATATGAAATCGTGGCTTGATATTGAGTAAGAACATGTTTTTATGAACCCCACAGCTTCCGGTCTTCCAAGACCCGAACAGATTAAAAGACGTGCTGCAGGCACGAAACATACTACCAATAGAAATACATTGCTTTTAAAATTGTTCTGTGTGACACGAAAAAAAGGGGAAAATCGTGTTGATGAACACGAATCAATAGATTCAATGTCGTGACTATAAAACGAAATGCCGTGAGACTGGGTTGTTCTACCACATCTCTAATGGCGCATTTCGGCTTAGTACGGTATAGTTAGGCCTTGATAGGCCAGGCTCACTTTATGCTGCGTTTCCATTACAGTTTAGGAACTGGGGCAGTAACTATAGTAACGCATTGTAGGCAGAGCCGTGACGTCATCTTCAATGCGAAACACAAAACCAACATCAGCTGTTAGCCCTCAGAGCTCACAGCTCCTCATATCTGTTCAGAAACTAGACAAAAGTACAAACCACAGAGTGTCTGTGTCATGGCGAATACAGTCACTGCTTTATTTATGTCTGTATAGGCCGTTGTTGTGAGTGTGGACGGTCGGAGCATATACAACGTTAGCTTAGCTGATCTCCATTCAGAAAACACACGCTGGCGAGTACACATCATTCTTTGATCTTCTTCCTCCTGACTGTACATTCTTCAGCTCCCCCCGTGCCACCGGCCATGGCGGGGGCATAGCTTCAGTGTTTAGAGCTAGCCTCCAGTGCCGATTGCTTCACCCTGTAACTACCTATGCTAGCTTTGAGTTGCAGCTCTTTGAACTGACCCCGGCCTCGCCTATACTCTGCGCAGTTGTGTATCGTCCGCCAAAGTGCAATAAGGATTTCATAAATGACTTTTCTGACTTTCTGTCCGGGATCATGGTGAATTATGATCGTGTTTTGATCTCCGGAGACTTCAATGTCCATGTGTGTTGTGAGTCCAAACCTCTGGTTAGAGACTTTTTAAATCTCCTTGACTCTTTTGGTCTCGTTCAGTCCGTGGCTGGCCCAACACACGAAAAAGGACACACTTTGGACTTAGTATTATCGTTTGGACTGTCTGTATCTGTGGATGAAATATGTGCAGCAACGCGTATCTCAGACCATTTACCGGTTCTGTTTACAACCTCCATCCCTTCCGCAGGAGTCGAATCACGTGCCCCTGCGCGTCGTGTGCGTTCGATTAACCCCTTGACTGCCTCACAGTTCTCTGTTGTTTTTAATGCTTCTCCTATCTGTAAATTAGATGTGAACTGTGCTTTTAATGCTGATGAGCTTATCTCCATGTTTGACTCTACATGCACACTAACACTGGATTCTGTTGCTCCTTTTACGCTTAGACGCACAAAAGTGCTCTCAGAGCCGTGGCTCAATGACTGTACTCGTGCTCTCAGACGCGCTTGCAGGCGTGCAGAGAGAAAATGGAAAAAGGATAAACTCCATGTCTCCCTAGAAATCCTTCGTGCTTCCCTGTCTGACTACCAGACGGCAGTCAAAACAGCCAAAACAGAGCACATCTCTCTGTTAATCTCCAAAAACAGCCACAAACCTCAGGTTCTTTTTAATGTCCTCAACTCGATCATTAATCCCTGTGATGTTTCTTCTATTGTGCCATCGACTACTCTCTGTGATAAGTTTCTTAAATTTTTTATTGAAAAGGTATCTGCTCTTAGGCTAGCTCACACTAGTGCTACCCCAGATCCTGCTCCCTTTCTGTGCCCTGCTGTCCTCGACCACTTTGAGCCTGTATCCTTCTCTTCTCTCTCGGATGTGGTCAAGCACCTGCGGCCGACAAACTGCACCTCAGATAGCATTCCCTCTCGCCTTCTCAGAGACGTTTTAGATTCAGTTGGAGCAAGTATTTTATTAATTGTAAACACCTCCCTTAGCTCAGGATGTGTCCCTGCTGCCTTCAAACATGCCGTGGTTAAGCCATTACTTAAAAAGAAACATCTCGACCCCTCCTTTCTCGAAAATTTTAGGCCCATTTCCCAGCTACCTTTTTTATCAAAAGCCCTGGAGAGAGTAGTCTACGCCCAGCTGCAGTCTTTTTTAACCACGCATGGAATCCACGAAAAGTTTCAGTCTGGCTTCAAACCCATGCACAGCACTGAAACAGCCCTTTTAAGAGTTTTTAATGATCTGCTCCTAGCCGCCGACTCAGGTAGCCCAGCTGTCTTGGTGCTGTTAGACCTGACAGCTGCTTTTGACACTGTGGACCATAGCATCCTGTTGTCACGGCTTGAACAGTCCGCTGGCATCACAGGCTCTGCCCTTGCATGGTTCAGGTCCTACCTGACAGACCGTAGCTTCGCTGTGCAGCTAGGTGCCTTCTCCTCTGCAAAAGCCCCTCTTACCTGTGGGGTTCCCCAAGGCTCGATTCTGGGCCCCATCCTTTTCTTACTGTACTTACTGCCCCTAGGCTCAATTCTCACTAAACATAATATTCCCTTCCACTGCTACGCCGACGATGTACAGATATATCTCCCTCTCGAAGCAAGTGTCACACACTCATTACAACAGTTGATGGACTGCTTAACTGAGATAAAATCCTGGCTGAGCAAAAACTTTCTAAAACCTCAACGAAAGCAAGACTGAGGTCATCTTTTTTGGACCCCAACCTCCAGCCTCCCAGGTTGATATTCTGGGCTCCCTCCAACAGAACATCCTCCCCTCAGTCACGAACCTTGGGGTGACCTTCTCCAGTACTTTTAAATTCGACAAGCAGGTCAGCAGCGTAGTCAAATCCTGCTTTTTTAAAATAAGACTTTTGGCCAAAACCAAGTCGTATTTATCTTTTAAAGACCTGGAAAGGGTTATTAACGCCTTTGTGACCTCGAGACTGGACTACTGCAACGCCCTGTATATGGGTATGGACCAGGCATCAATTAAACGCCTGCAGCTAGTCCAGAACGCAGCTGCACGTTTGCTGACTGGCCATAAAAAGCGTGACCACATCACCCCAATTCTGGCCTCACTGCACTGGCTTCCAGTTCGGTACAGAATTGATTTTAAAATCCTTTTATTTGTTTTTAAAGCACTAAATGGGCTGGCTCCGGCCTATATAGCTGAACTCCTCCAGCGCTACACCCCAGCCAGAGCTTTAAGGTCTGCTGACCATCTGCTGCTGGTAGTGCCCAAGACCAGGCTCAAAACCCGAGGGCACCGAGCCTTCGCAGCAGCTGGCCCCAGGCTCTGGAACACTCTGCCCCTCCACGTCAGGTCGGCCCAGACCCTAGGGGTTTTTAAATCCTTTCTCAAAACGCACTTCTTCTCTCAGGCTTTCTAGTCAGAGCGGAGCACGACTCCTGACTATTCCCTGTGTTTGTTTTATATCTGTTTGTAAATGATTGTCTTTTATTGTGATTATAAGTGTTTTTAATGCATGTACAGCACTTTGGCTCGACCAAAAATCGCTTTTAAATGTGCTTTATAAATAAAACCTGATTTGATTTGAAAACACGCATTTTAAAGGGATTTTCGCATGCCGTCTTGTCAAAGCATTCATTCATTGTTTTTACTAACTGGTATCAGTATGTTGTTACTTCAGCATAATTTTGAAACGTGTATTACAATTAAATCCCAGTAAAATATGTTCGTTTTGTTGCCAGCGATTCTCTCACTAGTTTAGCATACTCAGCCCGGTTGTTGGCCCGGAAAGAACCTCAATTTTGGAGAGCCAGAAAACTGTGAAAAGGTACCCGCTAGCCGGAACTACGCCTAGTGGAAACGCAACCTAAAACGGGCCGGGCATGGCACGCTTAAACCGCGCTCCTCTCAGTTATGGAAATGCCCATAAGAGGTTGACGAATCAAAACAAAGACGGCCAGGTAACCAATAAGAGCAGACCGGGCTATTGTTTCAGACAGAGGTTTAACAATATATTCCCTGTGGCTTTTGCAAGGTTTTATTGTTTTAGTTGATTAATTTTTTGGGAGAATTCCTGTAAATATTGTCTTTGATAGTAGAACATAGAATAACATATCATGACACTTCAAGAATTTTACATTTAATTGCTATTTCATCACATGCTGTTTGAAAATCATTTCCTGTATATTTATTATTTCATCCATACAGTTGGCATCTCTCCTTGGGTTGTATTTACAAAATCAACAATGGTATAACCACAAAAGCATACTGTTAGTTCATGTCCTTTCCCAAGTGGTAAGTGCATTCAAAACAGATGACTTAATTCTAGACCAAAACTCCCATTCCTGTTAACTTATGGCGCGTTTCCACTGCAGTGGGTAGCTCGCTTTAAGCGTGCCGAGCCGTGCGGGGCCCGTTTTTGGTTGCGTTTCCACTTGGCCTAGTACCGGCTAGCGGTTCCTAATTCACAGTTTTTCTGGCCCCATAAAATCGTGGTTCTAGGGCCAGGAACAACCAGGCTGAGTCGGGCTGAGTATGCTAAACTAGAGAGAGAATCGCTGGCAAGGGGGCTACAACTACAACAAGATGCACATATTTGACCGTGATTTAATTGTAATACACGTTTCAAAATGATGCCGAAGTAACAACATACTGATACCGGTTAGTAAAAACCATGAATTAATGCTTTGACAAGTCTGCAGACAGACGGCAGGCGAAAAACCCTTTTAAAATGCGTGTTTTCTAAATGGAGCTTGGCTAAGCTAACGTTATATATGATCCGACCGTCCACACTCACAACAACGGCCTACAGACATAAATAAACCAGCGACTGTATTCTCCATGACACAGACAGTCTGTGGTTTGTACTTGTTTAACTTTTGTCTAGTTTCTGAACAGATGTGAGGAGCTGTGAGCTCTGAGTGCTAAGAGCTAACGGCTGTGTTGTTTTTCTGGGGCTCTCATTGAAGATGACGTCACGGCTCCACCTACACTGCGTTACTATAGTACTACCCCAGTTCCTAAACTGGAATGGAAGCGCAGCATTAAAGTGAGCCGGGCGTAATAAGGCCTAACCAAACCGAGCGAGGCCGAGCGAGGCCTGCAGTGGAAACGCGCCATTAATGACTGTTTTGGGTGAAGTGGTTAGGGAGTTCAAACTTAGCGCTAAAAGAGATGGGATGGGTCATATCCATTCTGCTGACTGAGATGAGTCCTTTTATGTTGACAGGTGATTCCTGAACAGTAGATAAGTGAAACCAGAGGATTGTTTTTTTGTCAAAACACCGCTTGAGTGCCATCTCAGTCCGCAGGCATCAATTTACACAAAGAGACTTCACTTTGACCTAATGAAGAACTGTTTGAAGCCCACCCTAAGCCCTAGAAAGTCTGACTGACAGACACAAACTCATCTAAAATTACTGTAGAGTACCATTAAACCCACTTATCCCCCGTTCCCAATCCCCTGAAATCCATATCTAGATTCCCAACCCAGCAGGTGCCAGTCAGAGCCTTGGCATCACGGCGCCTTGGATAACATGGATGCCAGGCAGAAACCTCCAGCTCTCCCCAGAAAGCCCCCTTGCCAACATGGCGCGTCCTGCACAGCCATGGTAATTCTTTCAGCCTAACTTGATTAAGCTAATCACGTTATGTAGTGGTTAGGCGTAGCCGGCAGACAGAATGAAGGGCCCGCTGTCCTGCTGTTGCCATGTGTCTCTGAAACACAAACAGTGAACTGTCACATGGGGCTTCATAAACATTGAGGTACTTTCAGTCTGCCTGTGTTTCTAAACCTCCAAAGTAGTTCATGAATTGTGGAAAACCAGTTTTAAGTAGTTTCAGAGCACCATCCTATTTGCAGAATCTCAATGCTTGTTAAAGATTTAAGAGAATTTGTGTTTACCAAAACATACTGCCATTTCTGTTACACATCTTTTTGCTGAAAGTTCATTATTGTTGCTGACCTATCGTCTAGTTCCAGTGAGGTTGGGTTGGGTTTAATTTCTCACCACTCTCTGATGGCTTCCATGCTCTGTAGAGACTTGGGCGATCAATTCACTTAGCGTGTAGTGTCATTATAAGGTCAATGTCCGGTGCCTTACTCAAGGGCACCACGGCAGGGCCAAGTAGCAATCCAAACCATCCTCCTGCTGCTCCTATACTTGAATAAGCTTTGTCAGATAAGCAATAATACAACTACTTTCACAGGCTGAGTAGTACTCCCGACGGCCGGTATACTTTATGCTTATATACAGTATAATGACAAATATTATGTCTATTGAGACTGTTTCTTCCCCATCTGGATCCATATGAAGGTCTCTGTATGAAGGCTATGTATTAACTGTTTCCTGCTCTGCCTGGAAATAAGACGTCATGGTAAACAGATAAGAGACTTTCCTTCTGCTAAGTCAGTTCCTTCTGCTAATAACAGAGGAGAGTACAGTCCGTGAATTAAAGAGTGAGGAAAGTCCAACAGATACTCAGTTTGCTTAATCATTCAAGTGTTATGTCTGTACGGTGATTGCACACTCCAGGCCGCTTTTCCAACACGTTGCCTTTTAGGATTGATGAGAAGAGTTAAAAAGGTGTCATTAGTGGTTATAAGTTATGGTTGTTGTTAGTCTGGGTATTTCTACAGAAATGGAGCTGCTATATTTTCCTTGGTGTACTTTGATATTCTATGATCTCCCCATATGAAAAGACTTGCGAGCAGTCCCCCAATATGCCAACCACATGGCCCCTTTTAGCCCTGCCCAGCAGGCATAAAGACTTAATGGAAGCCTTATAGCTGGACGCTAAACTGGCACATTCTGACTTAAACACATCTAGTTTTTAGGGCATGTAGGATGGGTATACAGTATAGGAAAAACAACAGGCTGCAGAGACATAGAGGGATGTTTAGGGAGTTTCTCTGAAGAGTTGCATAACACACCTGCGAGGAGGGAAATGAGATGACAAGACAAAAGAAGGGAAGGGGGGGGGGGCAAAGAAAGAAGGGAAAAACCAGAGATTAGTCTGTGTTCTCTTTTTCATGAAACCTGGTGGAAGGCTGTAGCATGGGCCAAGGGAGAACCTATTCAAATGTGGAGGTGATCCAAATCACCTAAGGACACCTAAAATGTTTCGTTAAAATTGCGAAATTAGCCATTTGGCTTTAGCAGATGTGTCTCCAGGTGCACTTATATTTGATTTGTGTGGCCAGGTGTTAATTTCCCATATAGCAAAGGAACTAATAATTGTTTTTGATGAACACCTGCACTTAAAAGAGAAATCAACAAAAACAACCCATAACGACTGATCCCACCTGGACTCATTGAAGTTCCATCAGGTCACAACTTTCTAACATTCCACCTCTTCTGTCTTTGTTGTCTTCTTATCTGCAGCCGGAGGAGTTGGACGCTCTTCATTCCCATACGTTCAGGGTGAAGACGTTCAAGAAGGCCAAGCAGTGCAGCGTGTGCAAACAGACCATCAGCCAGGACGGACTCATCTGCCGAGGTCAGTCCCCTGTCCTGGAGATCTCTTGCACTTAATGTAGAAACGTTTTTTTGGTGGTCCAACACATTGTTGGAAAATGTTTAAATGACTGACCTCTAGCTGTTTCACTTATCGTACTGCACTGGTGTTGAGGTGTACTCTAGGACACTGTGACATCACAGTTGCTGTGGTTATAGGTGTAACAACATTATTTTCAACACAAGGTCTTTACTTTGCCTGGAAGCTGGGGTATAGTGGCCTATGGATCTCCAAGTAAATAAGGCAAACCCATAATATAATTGTAATCATTCTAAGAGTATGACACCATCTGTATTGGTTAAGTGTTGGAGAATCCCCCTCTCGCTATACCCTTCCTGTAGGACTACTTGTTCGTTATCTCAAAATCTTGTGCCATAATGTCAACATTCACCACCACATGTTCTCTTGCTGAGTTTTTTTTCTGTTTCATATTGGTTTAATATCATATATCAAATGGAAAGACCACTCCAATGATGGCTTTATTGTACAGTCTTTTGGGGCCTGATGTACAATGTCGTCCAACTCCCCTCTGAGGAAAGTTTAAATGTCATTTGTTATAGATCAAAATTAATTACATTTAAAATTGAAACAAGCATCAAAATGTGCAGTCAGAAGCAAAGTGGTAGTCTAAACTCAGACCTTTGATTACCCACATGTCCCCACCCTTGAGCTAATTCCCACTTAAGAGAATCCTCACTAACTGCACCAACTTGCTGGGACAATGGAAGCAATATCTGTTACAACATCTATCAGTGGTCTAAATGAGGGGTCATCTGAGGTTACCTAGGGTCGTCTTTGTGTCAGAGTATTGTCAGTCAAGTGACAGAGCAGGGAAAGAAGCCTCACAGGCTCAAAGGTTAACAGCTTCTCAATATCCTTAATGGTGTTTACTGAAAAAAGGCAAGGTGGCTGACTGGTGTTGATGAGTGATCAGCAGGGTTTGGTTGTTGCAATCATCTTGAATAATATGACTCCATAAGGGTCCCAGTATCTAGTAGGGATGGGAATTTGAAAGCAAATGTATATTCAAATATTCGACCCCCCAAAAAACGGTTAACCGGTTAACCGAAATGTACATATCCTATAAAAAAATAACAATAACTTTTGGAAATAAATAAATACATGTTCAAATAAGTATAGAAACCAAGTCGAATTCGTCAAATATATTGAACTGGTGATCAGTTTGACAGCTATAGGCCTACAGCTTTCATGTACAGAGGCGATTCACAATCAGCCCAGCTGTAGAGAAGACCCTCTCAGCTGGAACGGAGGTTGCGGTTATAGCAAGGTATAGTATGTATATAAGTTTAATTTGGCATAGTTTGACCTCTACACCGCACTCACTAACCTGGTCGAAATATTTCCACACATTACTCCTTTTTGACGCCATGTCTGTTGTGTAGGACTCTTCTTAGAGTGTGAATAATTACCGGACTATGACTATAAATATGTTGAATACCGGCTAAACTAAATCTCTCCAGTCAAAATGTCTATGTACTTTGCCGCCACACACGGTTGCCAAGCAGCGCTTATTGTTGTTTAGGCTGGCCACTCATGTGTCGCGAGTGTTGACAGGGGGCGGGGGAGCACGCTCATGAACTGTTTGCGCCGGAACCTCGCAACGGCTGCGGAGCTCATTTGCGCCACATTTGGGCCTAAGATGAGGGTTGAGTCTGCGTGATCTGCGTGTAGGGAGGGGCAGCAGCCGTATCATTGGCTAGAACTATAGATCTGATGGATTTGGACATAAACGCGAGTGAAGTATAACCGGACCCGAGAGAGAGAGAGATCAGCACCTGCAGCTCTGCCCGCTGTGAGGGACCGGTGAGCGGAGCAAAACACACCTTTAGTCACCTAACACATTTAGCTATGGCACTGTCGTATACATTGAATTATTCCATTTGATAATATGTAATCAACTTAGGCACCCCACCCAAAAAAATAAATGAATCGTTCCCATCCCTAGTATCTAGCAGTCATTTTGTGCTTTTTTTGTTTGTTTTTCTTAATGCAGGTGTCAGTTGGTTACGTTTGAATTATACTGTGAAACAACTAACAATTGGAGGAAATTCAATGGGATTCAAAAATAGACTTTTATGAGCTCACCATTTTCTCAACCAGTAAGTCTTTCCCATCTGGAGCTTGAAACAAAAATGGTAGAATATCAGATCCCGGTCTGCTCACCACATCACATCATGTTATAGTGGAAATGTCTGTTTTCAGACAGATAACGTGAAGTGAAACCATGCGGAAACAGCTGGATGTTTGGTTTGGCACAGCGGGGGGGAATATTCAGCTTTCAGCCTCCCAAACCTGACACAGGACGGGTCGATGTTCGTAGGGCACGGCTTAGAAAAACAACAGCGTTCTCTGCACACTGGCCTCCTTTTGGATTCGAAAGGCCGTTTGACAGAATTACATTTCGTCTTTGTGCTAAACTTTGTGAAGGCTTGTACTCATGCTTGTAAAGTCACAGTTCTTAATCAAATAACTTAGCACATTATTAAGTATGGTTCCATCTGTCCTTACTATACGGTAATATACGTAACTTTGTTTTGTTTTGATACCATTATTTATCCAGGGTTAGTCCCTTGCAGGTACACCCTGCTCCACATAACACTGTCACACATGTACTCCTAAAGGTTCTTCAGTACAACCCGAGTGGTGACCTCCAGTCTGAAAGTGAAGCCAAAGCTAAGTCAGTGCTTTGAACCTGAGATCTCTCTAATACCCATCATGGGACACTCGTGTGGTTGCAAATAGCAGTCAGATTACATAGAAGTTTATACAAAAAAGGCCCCAATTTCTGACTTCATTTATTACCTTATTTAACATTTTCCTGAAAAGCAAATGATCTCAATCTGTAGTTTCAAGTCTTCTTACAGCACGATGTTCATTTTGTGAATTATGGTCCATTTTCCAACAATAAATCTGCAGTTGCTGTATGCTTTCAGAACATGTGGTACAAATGTAAAATGTATGCAGAATGCCAAAAAAGGTAAATGTATGATTCCTCAATACTTAACAGGTTAAAGGACTAGTGTATTTAAGGTGAACTATCTATGAGCATTATGTCACTTTATCGAACTATGTAGTCAGAAGTGTTGCTTTCCTGAGACTCCTACCTGGATTATTTCTCCATGTGGCTACATGCTTAAATACATCTTAATAAATGACAGGTTAATATCTTAATGACAGACAGTGTTTGGTTACCGTCTCTAGGCACATGCATTATGCTACACACACATTGTAGGTGCAGTGTTCCCATGCATTATGCTACACACACATTGTAGGGGCAGTGTTCCCATGCATTATGCTACACACACATTGTAGGTGCAGTGTTCCCATGCATTATGCTACACACACATTGTAGGGGCAGTGTTCCCATGCATTATGCTACACACACATTGTAGGTGCAGTGTTCCCATGCATTATGCTACACACACATTGTAGGTGCAGTGTTCCCATGCATTATGCTACACACACATTGTAGGTGCAGTGTTCCATGCATTACACTGAACACAGATGGCTCCATATTGACACCACTGAGTCTCTCACCTTGAACACAGCTTGTTGTTTGGATCTCTGATTGTCTAGGAAAAGTTTGTTGTGTTGCCTCCTCCTTTATCTGCTGCTGAAAGAAAGGCCAATAAAAATAAATGCACGGTAACCCCCCCAGCATTTATCCTGCATGTTACTCTGTGATCTAACTGCTGGTCCAGATGTTGTTGTTGAAATGTGGGATGTGTGTGTCATTACATATTGATGTTGTCGTCTTTGCTTTGCATGCTCAGTGCTACAGACAGCATTTTGCCTATGTGTGTATCTAGTGTGACCTATAATGTAACTTTATTATTATGACTATATGACTTCTCCTTAAGCCTCTAACTAAAATAAATGGATGGCAGTCTTTTAAATCAATGGAAACATAAATCTGTCCCTTACAATGTTCCTGAACAGCAACATTAGAAAGAAAAGGATTTGATTAGATTGAATGAAAGCAAGGTTTAATTTCCATGAATTGCACAAGCTGTTGCTATCACTCTTCTGGATACATAATGTGTAGTTGTGTGTGCAGGCAGTCATAACATAATACAAGACTGCACCTGGGGGGACCATTATGTGTAGAACTGATGTATAGAGGGAATACACCCTCATGACAGGGCAGCATTTCACTCACTATTGTGATTGACCTCAGTTTGCTTCTCTCTCCCCTATCATGTTTGGGTAATGTGTATACGCAAATAGGGTGTGTGTGTCTGTGTGTGTTGTTAATAAAGATTCATGAGTACAACACAAAGTGAACAGCATTTCTCTATCTGTCTTATGACTTAAAAACAAGTATATTCTTTTGGCAGGATCATTTCAGTTCATCAAGTTACAAGTTCTTCTTTTTTGAGTTCTGAGCTTTTTAGTTTTTCACCTGGAAACAAGAATGCTTTTAGTCCTAACACACTTAGGGAAGAGCACCTTGTGTGGCCGAAATGAGTATTACAACAGCAAACACTCAGACCATTGGTCTGGATTCACCTGCCAAACTCAACACGTTTTCACAGATAGAAAAAGTTATTAATGGTCCTGGCAAAACTTGTCTTCACTAACCTGCCAACATTATTTTCCAGTTCATCACAGATCATATTTTTAAGGAACTCAGAAAATTATAAAAAAATGTTGACCTAATTTTTAAGTCATAAACACAGGAGAGAACCCAAATTAGATCAGTCTTAGAAAAAGGACCTCCAGATTGTCTTTTGTACTTGTATCTCAGGGCTTCCTTAGTTTGGAACATATGTACAGTTTTATCTAATTTGATTTCGACTCTAGCAGCTTGGAAAACACTTTATAAACCTACAGATAAAGCATTGAAACACTGCAGATCATCAACATTCAAATATATTTTGTATAGATGTATGAATCAATGATTTGTTACTCTGAAAGATGTTTTTCAGAATGAATCTCTCCCTCCGTCAGCCTGCTCTTGTTTACTAACAGTCTCCAGTCACATGGCCTCGTAATGACACCAGCACTTCCTCTCTCTGTGTAGCGGTTGCCAGGATACAAGGTGTGAGTTACTCTGACAATAGCATGTTGACGCAGACAGGACCACAGTTTTCCAGTTATAAAAAAAAGCCTTTCTGTCGAAGGGTATTTTTGGAGAGCTTGTCCCTGAGGGCAGGAAGTGGCTTTTATATTCATTCGCTGCAGTGCAGGTTAATGAAAGGCATGGCCTGTTTGCAGAGGCATGTCAATGGAGCGCTGCTGTGCCCATAAAAGGTCAAGAGGATTTTGCAACAGGTTATTTATTACAGGAGGACACTGTATTGTTTAGAATGGATTTGTCCCATGAACAATTGTCTTCCATTCTCACAACTGCTGAGTTAAGTTTTTCCAAATGTATCCTACAAAGCCATTGCAACAAATCAAAGCCCTTCAAACTAATTATTATTAGTTATGGTTATTAGAACCACTTTTATGCAAAGGGTGCAGCTGCTTTGTTCTTGACCGTCCCCTAGAGATCCACTGTACACAGATCTTCAAAGACTGGCACATGCTGTGTGTGTGTTTGTGTATCTCTGGGTGTGTGTGGCCTAGCATTACTGTACTTGTGGGGACCTCAATCTGTTCACACAGTCATGTGTGGGGACTCGCCTCCCTTATGGGGACAAAATGGAGGTCCCCATGAGGGGAATCATTAATTTGGGTGAAGACTTGGTTCGGTTTAGGGTAAGGGTTATGCATGTGTTGGTTATGGTTAAGGTTAGGATAAGACTCCAGGAAATGCATGTAAGTCAATGCAATGTCTCCCGAAGTGATGCATGCATGGTGTGTGTGTGTGTGTGTGTGTGTGTGTGTGTGTGTGTGTGTGTGTGTGTGTGTGTGAGTGTGTGAGTGAAGGTTATCACAGCTCTGTTCTTGACTGCTGAGCTCATTCAGCTGGTATGCAGCAGATCTCAGTGAGGGTTACAACACAATCACACATGCAGCATTGTTCTAGTGTCATGCATTACTGCTCTGAAGTTATGAAAACATTGTGTCAAACAGGTGGGAAGAACACACTTCATTTAATATGTCCAACAGATGGGGACATATTTTTTACTAACTTTTATTTGTAACTAATCATTTTGACTAATTTGATTTTACCTTTGCAATAGGAATAACATATCAGGGTAATTGATCATTTGCATCATAATTGTCATTAACATTGAAGCCTATATTAAAATCATCATTGTGTGAAGATGATCTGAACTAAACCATTTGTAGACTGGGATATCTCTGCAGCAACACATACTCCTGCAATTTGATTATTGCACTTATTGATATGTTGTGATAACATATCAATACATTATGCAGCCCACTGTTTCCTTGAGTCCTCTCCTTGCTTTAGCAGAAGTCATTAGTCTAATAACTGTAGCAGATGGATGTGGATGCTCATGTGTTTCTGTGGAGGATGGTAAGTGGCGGTCGCCCAGTCTAATATAGTTATCCTAATCTACTGAAGTGAACAATGATTTTCCATCAGCCCTGCCTCAGGACACGGACTGGAACCAGCTCCTAACATTGGCAGCTCCAGAGCAGCTATTGCAGTTAGGGCGCCACCTGTTGGATGAGTTACTGTTTGACACACATGTAGGTGTTAATTCTTCTTGGAAAGTCTGTCAGCTATGTTTTTATCTGACAGTATTTCTTACTGTTTATTCGTACAGCAATCATCTTGTCACAGTTCTGTCTAAGTTTGGGTGTTTTCACTGTTCTCTGTCATGTTTTCCTCCTGTCGTTAGTGTCCCTGTGTGTTCTCCTCCCTCCTCACCTGTGTCTCGTTTAGCTAATTGTGTTCACCTGTGGCTCTTGTGTTTTTCTCCTCCCTCCTCACCTGTGTCTCGTTTGCCGATTGTGTTCACCTGTGTCTGGTAATTAGCCCTCCCTGTATTTAGTCTTGTCTCGTGCTGTGTTCAGTGTCGGTGCTTCTTTTGTTGGTGACGGACTTCACCGGTGAGTGTTCTGTGTTTGTCTATATTCGTTCCATTTTAGCCTTGAAATAAAGGTTTATCGAAGTTATCTGCGCTTGGGTCCTGCTTCCTTCACTCAACCGTGACAGAAAGCACCGACCAGAGATGGACCCAGCGGATGACCCATTTGAAGTGGAATTACAGCATTTTTCATTTGCTTTGGCTTGCTGCTATGATTGGTGGAGGGGAGCGTCCAGTGTTCGGCAGAAGGAGGCCGCTCTGGTAGAGGCGCACCGGTTGGCTATGGAGAAACCGGACTTGGTGAAGTTCTTACCTGACTGGATGTTGAACTTCATCTGGGCGTGTGATTTCCAGCCTGCGGACTATAAACGTCTCGGTGTGTTCCGTCTGGAGTCAACCAGTGCTTCCGCCCCAGTTCCTGCTCCTGTCCAAGAGGCGTTTTCTGGAACTCGGCTGGCTTTTGGAGGTCCACGGAGCCTTCAGGCGGCTTCTAGGAGAAGGAGTCGCAAGTCCAGGCTAGCAATCCGAGCCCCAAGAGTCATGGTTCCGGCTACAGAACCGGCCCACACAGCCATAGTTCCGGCCCCAGTACAGGCCCCAGCAGCCATGGTTCCAGCCCCAGTTCTGGCCCCAGCAGCCATGGTTCCAGCCTTAGCTCTGGCCCCAGCTGTCCTAGTCCCTTCTCTAGTCCCTTCTCCAGTTCCACCTCTAGTCACTTCTCAAGTCCCTCCTCGAGTCACTTCTCTAGTCCCTTCCCTCATCCCATCTCAAGTTCCCTCTCGAGTCTTTTCTCAAGTCCCCTCTCAGGTCCCCTCTCGAGTTCCCTCTCGAGTCTTTTCTCGAGTCCCCTCTCAAGTCAACTCCCCAGTGTCCTCTCGAGTCACCTCCCAAGTCAACTCTCCAGTGTCCTCTCGAGTTCCCTCTCAAGTCCCCTCTCAGGTCCCCTCTCAAGTCCCCTCTCAGGTCCCCTCTCGAGTTACCTCTCGAGTTCCTTCTCGAGTCCACTCTCCAGTTTCCTCTCAAGTTCCCTCTCAAGCCCTCTCTCGAGTCCCCACTCAAGCCCCTACTCATGTCCAGTTGGAGGTCCCGCAGACTAGTCTTCTGCCGGGGGTCCTGCCAACCCCATGTCCTGTACCGTTGGAGGTTCCGCTGGGGGTCCTGCCAACCTCATGTCCTGTCCAGTTGGAGGTCCCGCAGACTAGTCTTCTGCCGGGGGTCCTGCCAACCCCATGTCCCGTCCAGTTGGAGGTCCCGCAGACTAGCCCTCTGCCGGGGTCCTGCCAACCCCATGTCTTGTCCAGTTGGAGGTCCCGCAGACTAGCCCTCTGCCGGGGGTCCTGCCAACCCCATGTCCTGTCCAGTTGGAGGTCCCGCAGACTAGCCCTCTGCCGGGGGTCCTGCCAACCCCATGTCTTGTCCCGTTGGAGGCCCCGCCGACTACTCTCCTGCCGGGGGTCCTGCCAACCCTATGTCCTGTTCCGTTGGAGGCCCCGCCGACTACTCTCCTGCCGGGGGTCCTGCCAACCTGTGTCCTGTCCCGTTGGAGGCCCCGCCGACTACTCCCCTGCCGGGGGGTCCTGCCAACCCTGTGTCCTGTCCCGTTGGAGGCCCCGCCGACTACTCTCCTGCCGGGGGTCCTGCCAACCCTATGTCCTGTTCCGTTGGAGGCCCCGCCGACTACTCTCCTGCCGGGGGTCCTGCCAACCCTGTGTCCTGTCCCGTTGGAGGCCCCGCCGACTACTCTCCTGCCGGGGGTCCTGCCAACCCTGTGTCCTGTCCCGTTGGAGGCCCCGCCGACGACTCTCCTGCCGGGGGTCCTGCCAACCCTGTGTCCTGTCCCGTTGGAGGCCCCGCCGACTACTCTCCTGCCGGGGGTCCTGCCAACCCCATGTCCTGTCCCGTTGGAGGCCCCGCCGACTACTCTCCTGCCGGGGTTCCTGCCAACCCCGTGTCCTGTCCCGTTGGAGGTCCCGCCGACTACTCTCCTGCCGGGGGTCCTGCCAACCCTATGTCCTGTTCCGTTGGAGGTCCCGCCGTCTACTCACCTGCCGGGGGTACTGCCAACCCTGTGTCCTGTGCCGTTGGAGGTCCCGCCGTCTACTCTCCTGCCGGGGGTACTGCCAACCTTTTGTCCTGTCTCGTCGGAGGTCCCGCCAACCGCTCTCCTGCTGGGGGTCCTGCCAACTCCTGGTCCTCTTCCGTGGGGGATCCTGCCGAAGCCTGTCCCGCCGGCTCCGGTTCCTGTCCGGCCGACACCGGGTCCTGCCCGGCCTCCGGAGCTGTCTGGTCTTCGCCCTCGATCCCGACCCTCTGTGAGCCGCGGTCTTCGTCCGCGGGCCCGGCCTCCTGACTCTTCCTGCCGCTGCCCTCGTCCTCGGGCCCGGCCCCCTGACTTTTCCTGCCGTGGTCTTCGCCCTCGATCCCGACCCTCTGTGAGCCGCGGTCTTCGTCCGCGGGCCCGGCCCCCTGACTCTTCCTGCCGCTGCCCTCGTCCTCGAGCCCGGCCCCCTGACTCTTTCTGCCGCTGCCCTCGTCCTCGAGCCCGGCCCCCTGACTCTTCCTGCCGCTGCCTTCGCCCTCATGCTCGGCCCCCTGAGTTCGCCCGCTGTGGCCTACGCCCCACCATGGACTCTGCCTTGCCCCCAGGCCGTCCGCCCGAGTCCCCCTTCTCGGCTTCTGCCGTGCCCCCGGGCCGTCCGCCCGAGATCCCTTCCTGGTCCCCTACTGGGCTCCTGGGCGGTCAGCTTAGTCCCGTCCTCCGGACCCCCTCCACCCACCCTGGTGGCCTAGGGATACGTCCCTCCTCCGGACCCCCTCCACCCACCCTGCTGGATTTTTTTTGGATTTTGTGTTGGGGTTTAGGGACGTCTGGAATCCGTCCCTTGAGGGGGGGGTTCTGTCACAGTTCTGTCTAAGTTTGGGTGTTTTCACTGTTCTCTGTCATGTTTTCCTCCTGTCGTTAGTGTCCCTGTGTGTTCTCCTCCCTCCTCACCTGTGTCTCGTTTAGCTAATTGTGTTCACCTGTGGCTCTTGTGTTTTTCTCCTCCCTCCTCACCTGTGTCTCGTTTGCCGATTGTGTTCACCTGTGTCTGGTAATTAGCCCTCCCTGTATTTAGTCTTGTCTCGTGCTGTGTTCAGTGTCGGTGCTTCTTTTGTTGGTGACGGACTTCACCGGTGAGTGTTCTGTGTTTGTCTATATTCGTTCCATTTTAGCCTTGAAATAAAGGTTTATCGAAGTTATCTGCGCTTGGGTCCTGCTTCCTTCACTCAACCGTGACACATCTAGTAATCATTGAAACTTTTCTGATTCAGTATTCTGTTTTAAATAATATATTCTCTTAAGTCCTACTATTATTAATATAACAATATAGACGTTTTGCCTGCTCTACAAAAATGTATTGATTCAAGGCTAAAAACTTCAAATATTCTCTCTCTCATGAGACGAGGTAATCCAGTTTATTAATGTGTTATTTGTAAATGCAGTTGATATGGGCAAAGTTCTCTGTAATGCCTCTCGAGCGTTAGGAAAGAAAGATGAGGACATGATGCACAGAGCTGTATCTTACAGGCCCAGTTCCGAACAGACGCCTTCTAAACTAAATTAGCAATTGTGTCGAGGGTCCACCATGTTTAGGGCCTTTCTAACCCAACTAAAGGGGGGTGGGAGTGATTACACCCTCCAACTGTGAGTCTGCATCGGTCCTGATGCTGCCCTTTCTGACCGTGGAAGCATTGCAAACATTTACTATTAAATTGCGCAAAATAGGAGAGAAATGTATCGTCATTTTACACAACCTGAAGGTTTCATTGTCGTTTTGTATGTTTATCGGGACTGTTACAAAAAGCCATGCAAGTGTGTTGCATGTGTTAAAACAAGAAGAGGTTTTAAAAGAAAGAAAAAAACACCACCTACGATTTTTGGAGTTTTATTACAATTATTATTTATTGTTTTCTGTTGGAGAGATGCTGATACTAAACCACGGTAAGGGTCAGTTCCTGATTCTGCTGGAGAGAGGGGAGTTTAGATAGTTGGATAGATACTTTATTGATTATTAGCAGCAGTGGTTCAGGCATTCAAATATGTAAAAGGTGGAATAAAGCGTTAACATATTAAGAAGATATTGAAAAAGAAACAGCACATTTAAACATACAGTATCTACAGTATAACATTACATATATCACACATGAAGGAGCAGAGACATATATACATAGGATAGTATATAAATACATCACAGAAGTTTGTCCTGTATTCACACCCTCCACCTGAACGAAGGGAGCCTCATCCAGCTGTCAGGGTGAGACTTCAGAGTTCCCTTTCGCACAGAGGAAGGATGTAGGGGTCATCTCCCCTGTAGCTCCTGTTATATCCACTAGGAGGCAGCACAGTCCTTTGTTTCTAATGCAATACTTGGATCCATCTGTGCAACCTCATCAGTTTACAGTGTAAAGGTAAAACATTTTGAGCACAAACTTCAACTTCACTTGTTCACATTGTATTTTCCACATTTCTCACCCTTCTTGTTTTAATTTGAATTTGCTGTGTTTTTGGATGCTGCAGATTACATCAATGGAAACAGCTGTTTCAACCAAACAAAGTCAAACTAATAGCCACAGTGAATCAAACATATAGACAAGAAGGTAAACAAACAGGAGGTCTGTTTTGTCAAGGCGAAGCAAACAGATGACAGAATGAGCTCCATGGGAATTGATTGTGCTCTCCTGCTGCGATGTGTTCGGGAATCCCCCCCCCCCCCCCCTTGGGAAAGCTTCAGCAGCTGGATGAAGGTGGGGCTTTACCCACAGAAATCCCAAACTGTCCGGGCTCTCAGTGGAGAAAACGTGTCGGCTGAATGATGACTGCCCTGTGGAAGTCCATGATGGATAGTGATGACTGAGTGTCAATGCTGTCCAACATTAACACTGCAGAAAGCACACAGGGAGAGTGTTAGAGAGAAGTGTAGGCACATGAGACTTATCTTTAGCTGTTCACTTGTACAGTGGAACAGCTGAGCCCCTCTAATAAGGCTGTCAATCTCAGATATACTGTACAGTATCACATCCCTCATCTCACATTCAACGGTTTTATTTAGATTTCTGAAAAAAGACCTGTGGTTAACACGATCTTAAGAGATTTTCACGTTTTCTTCTGCGACATAAAATATGCCAGTAAATACCCCTACAGCGTCTGCTAACAAGTCACTGGCTACTAAACGTCACCACGTTGAACATTAGCCACCTTTAGCTTAGCGGTGATGATGTGCAGCCATGTCACCGTGATGTAGTTTGTTTACAGCCTCGCGTTAACTTTTTACTTCTGGCACATTTATGCTTCAAAAATCATTAAGTGCTGTTAATATGTGGAGATATCCTGCTGAACAAAATGTGTAAGTATCCGAAATGTTTTATTTGTCACAGATTTTATTTTCTGTTATACTTAAGTGGAAATCCAATGAAAAAAATTCCATTGCTTTTTGTCGAGGGAGCCCTTGTGATGCTTACTCCAGGGTTGGCCTACAACAATCAGCTTCACTGCACACCTCTATACATATAACTTCCAGCCAGGAGATAACTCTTATGTCTCTTTCCAAAGTATGTTCATTAGTAATTGCTCATTACAATTTACATGATTGTATTATAATAATCAAATATCAAGTTTTTGACATTTAAAATATTCACTGTCATTTGACTGAAGTGTTTGCCAATCAAGCATGAATAAAACATTGCATTTTGTATTTACAATGAGCCCAACAGAAATGATCAGACAGGCAACTTACATAATGTCATTGGAGATTGATGAACAGAGTCGATTTATGGTTTGATTTAAATCAATAGAAGATGGATGTCCGGTCAGTCTGCCGGTGGACGAGTGGCAGGAAGCAGGCAAACACTTAAACTGGGATTTCCTTGGCTTGTCAGTGTTTTGTATGCTAATGCAGTATACATATTTACTACTTTCACTTTTAACATTACAACTCTTTACTTTACAACTAGGACGATTGACCTATTAGCATCATGGTTTAGTCATGATGTACAGACGTACAGTGTTGACTGAGCGTGTCTCATTGATTACACTTTTTGCCTCTCTGTGGAGGTGTGAAGCCAAGGATATTTTCTTTACATTCTTTTTTACTAAGTAAAAGTAAATACAATTGTATCTTTCTCTTCTTTGACATGTGACAAACGACACAGCAGCTTTTAGGTATGATGGAACCATTTTGTTAGCTTGGCGCCAATTCATTGTTTTGATCAGAAGGTGGGCAGGGCTGTCAAATCACCAGGCAGTGACGTAGTGCTGCTCTCATGTGAACGTATGTTGTCATTTTGAACGATCCACTGAAGTTAGACACAACTTTAACTATACGGTGGCTGGGAGGGACAATTAGGTAAGATCCTCAGTTAGTAACGTTATGTACTGTATGTTTGTACAGACGTGACATACTGTGGGTGTTAGGGGGACACGTGTTGGTGCTCCTGTGTTTGTGATTGTGCCTGAGAGGGAAAGGGTTTGCTGGAGAGAGTGAGGTGGGGGGCGGGGGGGGGGGGGGAGAGGAAATTCTGCGGCCCTGCCCTCTGATTGTGTTCAGAGTTACAAGGGGTCCAGCCCAGCCCGGTGGGAGTATACGCTCATTCCAAGGGACCAGGGGAAGGAAATCACACACACCCCCACCTCTATCATTCACCCCCTCCTCCCCTCCCGTTAGTGTTGTACAGCATACCATAGACCCAGAGTCAGATAACTAGTGTACACTCCTCATCATCTCCTCATTCTGACCCAGTGTCCTGTCATTTGCTTAATGATGGATACACTCACTCTCTATTATTCATCCTTTCTTTTCTTCCTTGCATCTCCCTTCTCTCTCCTCCTCTTCTATCCCTCTTTATCATTGCTCTGCCCCCCCTCCTCCCTTTTCTTCCTTCCTTCCAGCAGGAACATTTCTGCTCTGTTTATTCTTCAAAGCTCCAACTTCCTAACAAGGTAAAGCCTAACCTCAGTTCTCTGAGCTCAGCGCTTTCACACCCAATATGGAAGTCCTGCTTCTTCCCATGTGGCCCCGGAGTATTGTTTACTGGGGACTCGCGTGCTGCTGGGAGCTGAGCGGGACACTGTCCTGATGGACAGACACATGGCTTTAATGCTTATCAAGCAAACTGCCATGCATGTTTAAATGTCACATCTATTAGAGCATTTCATGTGGCTCATGTCATATAGTGAAATTCATAAATACTCTGCACTTTTACTCTCGTGTGAAAGTACACAGATCCCACATATTAAGTGTAAATGCTGTGGGGCCTTGGTATAATCAACAGTTGATCGGAAATATGAAATTCTAACCTCACTCAGAGTATGTTGTTCGAACAGAGAATAGTGTCATGTGTTTCATTATGTTTCTCAAAGCTTGGACTCAGGCGGTGCCCGGTGACACAGTACAGCATGTGGGTAAAGTTGTATAGAATAACTCCATTCTGTTTGACCATGGGAACCAGAGTACTTTTGGAAGACTTGGAAACGTGTATCCCGGTAGGACTTCATGGTGCCACCCACATGTGAAGGCCTCTAATTAAGGAGTCAAACTGACTTTCAAATGTTACCCCCCAAGTGCAAATATAGTCCTGCATGTGCTTAAATAGAAACTAACTGCACCGTTATGTAATTACACATTTGGCTCTAAAAAAGGAGCTTCTCACTTTTCCCACATGCTGTATGTTTACACTACTTGTCCAACAGTTTATTGAAATAGAAGTTTGTCCCATTTTCCCCTTTGTACATCTAACAGTGAGCATCATTTAAAATAAAAAGCATACTCCTGTGGAAAAACAGAAAAGATAAATAAATGTCTGCTGGATAAGAATGAAGACACCGGAGCTGTTGGTTGACCCCATGTTGCTTTGAACACTTAACCTCTAACCCTGAACCAGGTTAAGGGTTGTTAAAGATTTCTACAAACCTATAACCTTGCATAGAAAGACACACCTATATACATAAGTGTCAATAATGATTGAGCTACCCTTATAAACTTCTCAGAGCGTTTTATTTCATGTCTGGGAGCCTCAACTCTTGACGCTGATATAACTAACATCATTAATTATTTGGTTTCACTTGTGACAACCATGAATAGGGATTAAGTGTTTTCCTTTTCTTGTGTGTCTTCTTGAGAGCAATGTCTCAGGATCACCTTGAGAGATTTCCTTAAAATGTGGCACCAATATCCACTTGGCGTCAAGGATAAACTGATTAGAGTTTGATGGTCCAAAGGTGAAAGGACAAGGACACCGTGACCTCTTATCCGTTCTACTTGAACACGATATCTCAGAAATGTCCACTTGGTCTGATTACATTTTGGCAGTCAAAAGTCACCTACCAAAACATGTTTTTGGAAGAATTCATATCCTAATTATGAAAAAATTGCAGACAAACACCTTATAGGATAAATTAAGACGTCTTTTCAATATTGAAAATCTCCAAATTATTCTGAAAAAATACTTTTCTGGACATTATTCAACGGCATAACTCAGGAACAGAAGAAGGAGGTTGTAACCATATTTCACATTTATTGGATACTGAACTGGTAACACTCATGTTGGGTCCCCCCACCTTGACATTGGTGATTGTATTGATGTGTGTTAAGCATCCATGTTTTAAAATGTGTATTTTCTTTTTGTACCAACATCCATATTTGAAGCAATTTCTACTTTTACGGCTACAACTTGGGTTATAACAAAAGCCTTTTAGGCCAAGAATGTGAAAATGAAACAATAAACTTGACTTATTTTTTCTCTCAAACAAACTCATAGACACACAGCAGAACATCTTGACTTGCAACATTATAAAACCCTGGGCAGTATTTCTAGTTAGTTTATGGATTTGTCATGTTAGCACTGTTGGTGCATCTGTACTGTAGGTTTTCCACTCCTTGTTGCGCTACGGAAAAAGTTCCCTGTATAGCTGAGGCAACAAATATAACAGGAAGCATGGGGTTCAGGAACATTCGCCATAACAGTACAACCTACACACAGTCTCCACTCCCACACAATGTGAGGACTGGCAGGCTCCCAAATTCATATCAATGACTTCACAAATAATCACAATAGATATTACACTTGCTTTGAAAAATGTGTCTGGAGACAGGAAGAATAACTCATTACATAAGGAGTATGGTGTTCCAGTAAAAGCACACAATCCTCTCCTTTATTTGGAAAGCTTACGCCTCGGCACACTGAGTTGTGTTTTCGTTCTCTGCCCTTCGAGGGGCTCTAACAATTTATGAGCTGCTGGTCCAGGTGCTCTCCCCCATTGACCCTTATTTGTAGACGCAGTGGGAGTCCGGAGAGGGGGCTCGGGGGCAGAAGGGAAGCTGCAAATAATGTGTTGAACTTCAACAGTAGAACAAGCCTTTTATCTTGGTTGATTGTGCGAATGAGATGTTTATGAATTCCTTTTAACTCCGACTCCCACATATTATGGCCTTCTGTGAATACACTGAGGATTTTCCTAAGAAATGTTCTAATAATAGATCCCACTTGTGTGTGGTAGGGGGTCAGGTGAAGTGGTAAACCCACAAACAATAATTATTCAGCTCTGCTGTTTAGCGCTGTTCAAAGTAACTTTTAAAAAAATGCTCATTGTGTTGGTTTTACGGAACATCACTTTTTTGGGGAAAAGAGCTCCGGGGATCTGTGGAAATCCCACTTCTGACACCAAATGTTACAAATAGTGTGGGGGAAAAAATTAAAAGATGGCTTTAGTCGCAAAAGAAAATATTTAAGTGCTTTTATTTATAGAAAAAACTATTTTTAAAAACTAAATAACATGGACGACCATTCCAAATAAAACATATAAACAAAGCCTGCAGAAAATGTTTCAAGTGTACCTGTCTGCTCTACAGCCCTCATCAGCCACCCCAACACATTGGTGGCCAGAGGCTTTTATGTGTTAAGCCCCTCCCCATAGGCCAACCAACTATTTATCAAATGATTTAATGTAATTGTTAAGAACCACACATTTATTACAATTTATATTAAAATAATTAAACACAATAAATCAAAGGAGTCATCATATGTTGCTACTTTCTGACAATTAAAGCCCTAAACAATGACATTTGTACTTATAAGGAATTATTGTCACTTATGGTATAACATGGTCCAATTGAGCACACCTGTTCGGACTGATTGAGGCTCTATTTAAGGCAGCACTATTCTGTTCTTCTGTTTGGGACTCTGGAACTGGGAATGAGTGGAACAGCAGGTTACTTTGGCAAAGTTCTGTTTTAAGTATGCTTAAAATAAAAACAGTTTTTGACAAAATATTGATTTGAGTGATTATTTTACAAATGTTGGGAACAAATGAACTGTAAAGTAATTGTAGTGCGAGGACTCAATGGATGTGTGTTTTAATGTGTTGACTAAGTGTGCCTTTCGCCATGTGCCATACGCAAACAGGGACAATGTCTTGTCACAGTGATCATACATTTTTATTGCGAAGAACGTACTGTGAAACAATGCATGCATGTTATTTTTATAGCAATGAGATTAAATAACCGCTTTTTCCAACATTTAAAAACAGGTCAAATTTGACTCGAAGACAACAGGAAGGTTAATTGTATCTGAGTATTTCAGCATAACGCCATATACATGCCAGAGTGTAACAATCACAACATTTATATTGGGAAGTATTACTAACAGCAGATGATATTTGAGTTCCATCTCAGGACAAACACTTTCCATGGAGCTCTTGCTTTTGACACCTCCTTGACAGCTCAACTGTCATGAATCATTCTGGACCACAGTGTTTGGATTCGTCCACAATGTTTGGGAAACCTTTACGAGCTGTGATGTTAATTTTCATTTTGTTCTCTTCTGTTTTCTCTAGTGTGCCGCATAGCCTGCCACAAGAAATGTGAAGTCAAGGTAAGGGTGAAAACATTTTGGATAAAAAAAGATACAAAAACTATAAAAAGTCATGTTTCAAAGTTATCGCAGTTTTGTTCGCATCGGATACGCCTTGCACATTGAAAAAGAACACAAGACTCTTAGACCAACGGAACTCGTCCTTTTAAATCCATCTGAGCTTATCAGGAGGAAATATTATGTTTAGGTGGAGCCAGCTACTCCTCTGTATGTGAGCGATGTACATGCAGATGTTGCGGTAGGTGGAGTCTAGGGAGTTTATGTTCTGCAAAAAAATCTTGAGAATGTCTAAACAAGTGATCCTTGTACCCGAATGTGTTTATATTGGACAAACTCGCACATCGCCCTGCGTCTAAAAATAAAAGACCTCTGGATGGAGGAGCCGAGGTTTGATTCATCTTGTTTTGGAAAGACAAAGAGCACGTCGAAGAAAGTGGGAGGGAAAACAGATGAAGTTCCTGCGGGGCTGTTAAAGAGGGAAGGTTGTGTGTTTTGTGTAAGAGTACGGCTGCCAGGAGGGGTTTACGGGAGGATTTGCACGCATGAGCACGCATGTGCACGTGAACTCACACGCACATATACAGTTCATGTGCACACCTTTGAATATACGCTCCCTTCATCTGGTATCCATTACTGAAATGGGTGCTGCTTGCCAGCTTTGCCCAATCCCACTTTTACTCACAGGAAATGCCAGGGGTGCAGGGCAGACAAGCCACACTCAGGATAAGGGGGGGGGGGGGGGGGGGGGCTTTAGCCAACCATTTAGGGGAGTCTAGTAGAATTTTTTTTTTAGAGTAGTGATATAAACGATTAGCCAACCCCATGACACTTTTTCATTTCGTCTTAAAAATGCATTATTAACGTAACTTTTACCACCAGAAATGCCAGTACAGTTACAGGATTTAATGGATAGGTTTACCAGAATGAAAAAAGGCAAGATATTTTCCCTCACCACTAGGTGTGGAGAAAATAAGTATTTCCTCCACCCAAAAACACAGAGGGTGAATGACACGTTATTTGAATGCAAAACATTTGCACAACTCAAAAGTGATGTTTCTTTTCAGAAGCAATCGCCACTTGTGGTACTAATGCGAGGGCTGTACCGAATAGTCTGAAGCTTAATTCAAAATGTTCATATTTCAAATCAACATAAGAACACTTATCACTTTTTATTTATATTTTTGCAGAATTAGATTCCAGTTATGGCTGCATAAGATTGCTTCTGACTCGTGCAATTTCCAATAACTCCAGAGCATTGTAATGTCCAAGAGTCTATATACATTTAAATATAGTCCACTGCCGTTGCGAGTCTCCGGCTGTAACAGTCCACTACCGCCCACACGGACCCAGGTTCGATTCCGGCCTGAGATCCAAAACATTTATTTAAAAAAATAAATAATTCATCACGTCCATTCGCGACCCACCTATCACATCACTTTGAGAAACGCTGGTCTAGCAGCAATTCAACAACCCAGTTACATTTAAACAGCTACTATAACAAGACAATTATTTTTCGATAATGATCACGTCATAAGATATCAAGACAGCCAATCAAGGCGTATTCAAAACTTCAAAAACTTCCAATTGTTCTTACAAAATGTTTTAGAAGGTAGGGAAGTATAGTTGCCAGAAAATGTTTCACTGTTTGGGAAATCTGTGTGTGAAAGTTGTTGACTTATTTTTGCAATTCTCTGTTTAAATCGGTCTTATTGAGGTTACATTTTTAGCTTCAACATAAGGTGCCAACATTTGTTAAATGTTGCAAAAAAAATGCACACAGCATACTTGTTGATAACATTTGCATTTCAGGAAGTGGTGGGTCAAAATTGTGGGAGGAGACGGTAAAGGAGCACAGAACAAACTGCCAATGTCTATATATACAAAAAGTGGAACGTTCCATCTCCAAAAATCACAGCAGCATTTCCTTTTCTAAACATTTCAACCAAAAAAATGTCATAGCGTTGGCAGGAAGCAATTTGCTAACAAGCCCGAGATGAAAAACAAGGGAGGGACCACGACAGGGTCAAGCCTGATCTCTATCGGCTCTGTCAGGCCTGTGAGACCGTTTTATGAATTATTTATTTTTTATAAAAAAGACGATAAAGCTCATATATGACCATACATGTTAGGAATCTGAACTCTTGATCATAACTCTGAGCTTTATCCCAAGTACACACTACCGTTATCAATCTCTGTCTCCAGATAAGACTAATATGTGGCCCATATTTAACCTGGCAACTGCAAACAAATGGTCCGGCTTATGTAAGTGTGTGAACATGTGTGTGTGTCCCACCCTTTTGTGTGTTTGCTCTCAACTGGATGTGAACAATTATTTCAATCTTGTCAGTAACATTTCCCTCCTGAGTGCTGACAGGAGAGATCCAGAGAGTGTATTAGACAGGAAATATTTCAAGGTCCACTCTTCCAAATGCTTGTACATTTGTGCTGAATACCGGACCTGTCATTTCTTTCATACGTTTTCTTCCTTTGCCCGAACTTGACCTCACAGTAGTAGGATGTGTTTCCCACTGTGCTGCTGTGAGAGCTTCTAGCATTCACTTTTTTTGGTTAGATTTCAGAAATATTGTCTGTATTAGCTTTAGACATTTTACTATTTTGTTCTACGACATACATTATGTCATGAAAAACCCTACTGGCAGATGTCGGATAAAATTGGAGGTTGCTAACAAATAGCAAAAGCTAAGACTACTAAATACAGGGCCGCCCCTCACCACGCAGACTGGGGTCTCATCTTGCGGAGGGAGCCTCAGTTGATGCGCAAATGCGGCGCAATTAAGCGCTCGCAGTTCACGCGCGTGCTCCACTCGCAGTTCACGCGCGTGCTCCACTCGCACCCCCCCCATCCGTGGACACTCACGAGACAGGGGGCCTCATCAAATACATTTGTGTGGGGCCACAAGTTGGCCAGGGGCAGCCCTAATTAAATATTATCAAGCTAACATTAGCCGCCCTTAACTTAGCGGTGGTGATGCAAGGCCATGTAACCCATGGATGTATAATAAGAACTGGATACAGCGTGGGAGGCAGGGCCTCATTCATTCCTATGAGAGCTGCTCATTGGCGCATGAAGATAAAATGGCCCAACTTTTGAGAGAGCGAAACGTCACAGATTACCCGGCATGCCTGGGAAGTACCCGTATGTGCGCTCATGCGCAACTTTAACCACGCCCCCCAAAAGGCTCGTTCACATTAAACACGTCAATTTGTACACGTAACAGCACCGCACGTTCATGACAGCATGATAATGGATCGTTATGATGGATTCTGATATTAACGAGGCGGCAGTTAGCAGCTGGCGGCTAGCTAGTAATTATGCTAATTTACACATACATCATTATGTACTTTTATATTACGCTGATGTAACAGGATCTAGTGATATCCCAGCAACAGGGCTTAATTTAGCATGATACTTGTGTGGGTTGTACATGAAACCACTTGGTAATATATTACAAAAAAATATATATATGTATATATACAGTACATATATATATACATATATATATATACATATATATATATACATATATATATATATATATATATACATACATACATACATATACATATATATATATATATATACATACATACATACATATACATATATATATATATATATATATATATATATATATATATATATATACACAGTGCAATAAGCTTCTTAGTGCAATAAGAAGCTACAGGAACGTTAATCTACGTCGGTAATATTAACTTTATTTAATACAACATTTACGGTACAAGATTTACATCATACAGCCCATGGAGTATAATATTTTACAAATGATGAATTACAGCAAACATGTGCAATATATCCATTATTACAGCTCCGTGGGCATTACAAAAAGTTTTAATTATAAACTTGTCAAATGGCATTTCCTTTGTGTTGAACTAATATGGAGAGCCTGAGTTTCCAACTGTTTAGAGTTAACATTTATATTAGAAATTAAAACAAACCACAATATGTAAAATGTAATACACATACCCTGTTAGAGAATATAACATGCTTTATGTCTACATTTGTACAATATCAGTAAAAGCTGTCTTATAAACAATAATGTTGAGATAAGAAATAAGGGACATACAGTTTATACAAATTAAGCAGATAAACCTAATAAAATCGTTATTATTCTTTATATAACTAAATCTAACAAACATTTAATAAAGAGGAGTGTGGTGTGGTCAAGTACGTATTTGAACTAGAGTTGTCAGTCGATTAAAATATTTAATCGCGATTAATCGCAAATTAATCGCACATTTTTGATCTGTTCTAAATGTACCTTAGAAGAATATTTTTCAAGTTTTTAATACTCTTATCAACATATGAGTGGACAAATATGCTTTATGCAAATGTTTATTATCATTTGAACAATGACAAATATTCTCATGAATATTAAACACAACAACCTCTGAACATTACACATATTCGCCTCAATTCAACCTGGAACCTCTCTCATACAATTGTGTGTGTGTGTGTGTGTGTGTGTGTGTGTGTGTGTGTGTGTGTGTGTGTGTGTGTGTGTGTGTGTGTGTGTGTGTGTGTGTGTGTGTGTGTGTGTGTGTGTGGAGAGACACTGTGATGGATCGTTGGAGCTATGTGCAACTCAAGGCATATGCTCGAACGGGAGCTGCCTGGACGCTGCAATCATGCTGCGCGCACCATCCGTGCTGAGTGTGCTGACTTTTCGTGCAATGTCCCGCTGTCTGGCTTCCTGCATAAAGTCAAGTGCTCGGCGCAGTTGTCGGCGAAATGTCGCTCCTCTGTTTTCATTTAAACAGCTCCTTATATCCATTAGCGCAGCTAGCTAGCACCAGATGCTAACAACAACAATACACGTAAGGTCTCTCTCGCTCGCTCGCGCCACACATACACACACCCTCCCGGTCCTCCCGATGGCCAGTCGGTGCCTGCCGGTGAGCGTGGAAGTGTGGTCTGCCGCAAGCGGACGGCAGGAGCGGGGCTGTCAGCATCAGCTTGTAGATGGTATTTTAAACTCGATGCGCTCTGAAACTACGGGGCGGCCGAGGACAAAAAATACACATGCGTTAATCGCGTTAAAATAATTAGTTTTTGCGTTAACGCGTTATTAACGCGTTAACTTGACAGCCCTAATTTGAACCTTCATATTGATGAGTTATTCAGAATTATAAGAATACTTTATTTATCCAAGGAGGACATTGGGTTTAATGACAGTTAGAGAATACAATGAATAATACAAGAACATTGAATAAAATAATGTTTAAATCATACCAAAATTAGTACAAAAAAGCACTAATTGATTCAAAAAATATAAACAAAAACATAAGAAGTAAATGTGACATTGTACAATATATAAACAGGTTAAAGATTGTATGCTGTGACCAACTGATGAATCCTTTTATCTTTATTCTTTATTTATTGGTTCTCCTCTAGCATGTTGGTACTGTGATTGATGTGACATATTAGCCAACACATCAAAATGAATATCTGATAAGTAGCGTAGGCTGGGCAGAGATCCCTGCGGACACCGCTCAGGTTTTACTGGATTGGGAACACTTAAAGTCAGGAACAAGCTGAGGTGCTGAGAACAACCTATTAGATTTCACTGATCCTTCGCTGATCCTTCGTTGCCTGTCGAGTGTGTTTTGAGAAGGAAACTACCATGTTCCTGCGTTAATGAGGAAGGGGGTCTGAGAAAGCAAAGTGGAAGGACACGCACACACTTTCACTCCACTGGTTTCTCATTCCACACTCCAAAATGATGAAGCATTTGTTTTCATTTTTCCCAGCTACTACATTTCTCCGAATGTGTGTTTGGAGAAAAATCCGATGTTTCTTTGTGCTGGCCGGCCACTCTGTGTTTTTGTTATTTCAGGTTGTTATTTGTGACCCCTTCAGTTCCTCTCATTGAGCACAACATGCCTCAGTTAGAGAACTGCAGCGTGCTGATGGATATGTCCTCATCTTGCTCTTCGTGTTTGACAATTCTTTGTATCCCAGAATGTGGAAACACTTTTAAAGAACACCGGTTGTTAGGTCGCTCTGAGTCTTTTCATGCCTGACTAATGATCACCATTTAAACACACGTGAATATACCTTAATGAGGAATTCAAACAGTAGATTGCCTACAATAAGGATAATCAATCAAAGCAGTGAACACACTAGATAACCTACGCTTTCTCCATTTCTGGTTCAAACTACAAACCTATTTAATTCAAACAAGCATTCCTTTTGGCTCTGCATGCATCTTAGAGGCAACTGGTTCCAGACATTTTTAACATTTCTGAGCAATCACCTGGAGATTGAAAGTCTTTGGTGCGGTAGAGAATAAAGCAAACTATATATCTATCATTTTTTATTAAAGGTCCCATGTCATGCTTTTCTGGTTATTACCCGTCCCCTTGTGTGTTATGAAGGTTTTTCTGCATGTAAACGGTCTGCAGAGTCACAAACCCTCAAAGTACACCCTGTAGCGAGTAATACTCTAACACAGAAAATACCTGTCAATGCTGCCCCAGAACGCCTGGTTGGAGATTTCTCTTTTTCCATTGTTTACTTATTGGGTATAGTGCCGTATTTCGGGTATAGTGCCGTATTTCGGGTATAGTGACGTATCGTAACGGCTCCGCAGATTGGTCCAAATTGACCAATCCGCAGAGCCGTTACGTTACGTTCGCGGAGCCGTTATGTTTGGACCAATCCGCGGACTTCCTCACACACACACACGCACACACACACACACACACACACACACACACACACACTCGGCGGGACACTGTGAGCTGGCTCACATGGTGTGGGGTCGGCGAGACAGCGAGACACCGCGGAACTCAGCCTGGGCACACACACAAACTCCCAGCCAGGCTGCGGGTGTGCGTGTTTTCCGGGCTGGGTTTCGCTGTGTTTCGCTGTCTCGCAGACGGCCACTGGGCTCACAGGGAGGGGGGGGCAGGAGCAGGGCTGGTCCTAGACTTTTGGGGGCCCCCTCACTCTAGCGCGTTCTCACTACACACAACACGAAACCAACTTTTGTCTTATGATGTTAGCATAAGCACACATATTGTATACATAAGCATGTAAACACCGTGGACCTAACCTCCTCTACTGGGGTCCTCACCTCCTCTAGGGGGGTCCGGGGGCATGCTCCCCTGGGAAGATATATTTTTCAATATTGAAGTTCAAAGCATCAATCTGGTGCACTTTGAGAGCAAAATTAAGAGATCTATGGATACATCTCTCAACACCCATATGAAACAGAACTGTAAGCAGATTTTCTTTTTCTTATATTTTACAAATCACTCCCCTTTTAAACTGTATTCTTGTTTTGTCATATAGTTTTTCATAACTGTTTCTCATTTATTCTCTCTGGCTGTCCATCTCATAATGTCCAATAGAAACTAGCTGTCAATAGGAATATCATTCAGAAGAATTACAATTTCATGCAAAAATCTGTCACAAAAAGAGGTTGCACATTTAAATTCAGGTGTTGTTATGGCAAAGCCAGTGGCCAAACAGACACATTTACTGCTAATACGTTCAAACATGCTGTCGACACGTAAAGCAGTGGCAACTATGCCACCATTTCAGCTCACTTTTTCTCAGAAATACTGTCACATAACATCCATATATTTCAGTGCTAGGTTGATGCTTAGCTAAGCTAACTATGAAACACCTTAACTGACAACGTGTTTATTTAATATATCTGGCTAGCTATAGCTACTTGCTAACGTTTTAGCTTACCCCCGCGATTCAAAGTAACGTCAACGTAGCTGTAATTTATGCTTTGCTTACATGTTCGCATAACTTGGAAGTTTACTGACATTTACATACCTTGTTTACCTGGCTCAAGTGGTGGCTCTGGGGTTGTTGTGTGAGCCACCACTTGAGAATTGTCGTCTTTCTTAAGATATATTTTTCTTATGTCCATCTTCAAAAACTCTGAGTCCGACTGACAGTTTAAACATTGTCACAGCTCACACGATGGGTACCTGTCAGCCAATAAGATATGTTTATTTCCATTCAACTCTCTGGTTGGTCTGGTGTCTTGCCTCTGTTGCATTCACTGAACACGGGAAATTACAATCCTGCCGTCCTCTCTAGTGTCATGATGAGGTTCAGGTAAAGCACGGTTAATGTATTATATTATTGACTCAATAATATAATTATTATTGACTCAATAATACATGACTTTGAGAGAAGGCAATCTAGGCATATTAACAAAATTAATTAAACATACTGATCACGGTGACGATGTACTGAGATTATTATTTTATCTTTTTTGCTAGAGGGGCCTTAGTGGATGTGGGGCCCTAAGCGGCCGCTTATGTCGCTTAATGGGTCGGGCCGGCTCTGGGCAGGAGCTCCAACAAGCCGTTTAGGACAGAGAGTGAATACACATACTATAGAGATCCTGTATGAGAAACCAATGTGAGTTTGGAAAATTGCACAATATTAATGTATTTTAGTAGACCTCAACAATGGAATTATGATCAGTAGAAATGGCCATGACATGGGACCTTTAAGTCCAAGTTTTTGACACATCCAAACACCTGTAGCTACACATGTGAGGTGTGTTTTTGAACAATGGGTTTGCAGATGGCCCTCACCTGTTGATGCTTCTTGGATTTATAACTGCAGACAGTAGGTGTCTGGTCACCAGGAGCTTCAAACACAAGGCAGAAGTCTTTAGAGAGACCATACTTCATCTGCAGGATAGAGGTCTACGCATAAGTAACAACTGTCCAAAACATTAAGCCTCTACATTTACAATAATCTACAATAGAAGAAGCAGCATATCTTCAGATTAGAGAAATTGGAACCAGAGCGGTTATTTTGGCTTTTCACTTTAGCCTATGCTGGAATATCTTTACAGGAATTGGATGGTTCCCAGATGGTGAATCTTAATAACCTATATACATCTCTAACTTTTCACATTTGTGGTACTGACTGAATTGTCACAACACTTAGTGCCAAGAAATTCCACATTCCTCTTAAGATTAAGGTTGGTGATCCATTCATTTTCCATCTAATGCCACCATCAGGTCCAAAATGAATATTTGTCTTCTTTATTACCACATCCCTGATATAGGAAACAAATCCCATGTTTCTTGATTTCAAATGGCATTCAAGTCAAAAGGTGAATTTGGTAAACACTACCCATGTTTGACATCACTGACTTAAACAATGAATTGCTCATCTAAAATTGCATTTAATAAATGTCTGTTGATCAATGATGGATATCTCAATGAACTATTCCAGCAACAATGAACTTTAGCATACTTTAAAGAGAAATTGACAGTTGGACAAACACAACACATTTGTGTACTCACACTCAATTACCTCTTTCTTTAGGCATGATTCACCTCCTCCCCCTGATTCAGTTACTTCCTTTAGATACCACGCGTTGCTCCAGGACTCATTTATCACGCAAACATAATTGGACACTTAGGAAGATGTGGCAATGTGTCACTTAATACTATGTCTTTGGCACAGGCAAGGGCTCTCAGGATGTTAGTCATAAAGGCAGAGAACTGTGAATACCTGCTGTTAGAGGCTCATTCATTCGTTCCTCTCTAATTGAAGTACATTTCTCTGCCACTTGTAAGACTTGATGATGTTTTCCTGACTTAAACTCCTTATAAAACTTTCAGTATTTCTTACATGAGGTGTCTTGATGCTTACCGAAAGGTTACATAGTGATAGAGAAACCAAAGACCAGCCATTATTAGAAAGACGCAACACATTGTTCTTTGCCTATAAGAACAGGAGCCATAACATAACCCAAGGTGAGGTTTCAAATATGTCTGTGTGGTATTGAATCCCAGTAACAACATGAACAACTTCCTTCCTCTTCCATGCAGCGGCAGCTCTGCAGATAGTGAGAAATGGGAGTTACAGTAAGAAGGAGAGAGCAGGAGAGGGAGGGTGAACTTCTGTTAAAGTCATATCGCTGTGACAGACTGAGGGGCTAGGAACGAGTGAGGGAAAACATGGATGGGGGGGGCGTCATAATCAAAATATTCCTCTGGCTCTCTGCCAGTATGTCTGTACGTACTGTATTTTTTAGTTAGCTGCTCAGAGTCTGGTCAAATACAGAGCAGGCTTACAGCTCTGAGGCGAATTGAATTAGCAGTCACAGGACAGAACACATGCTTGCTGCTCTGCCCTCCTCTCAGGACAGCAACCGGTGAGGGAACACAACAACACAAGCACGGGATAAATCATACTGCCTCTCATTTGAGAAATTAGGTTTCTTATTTTAGTTTCAACAAGACAAGTTTCAGATCATGAAGAGAATGATTCACTGAGACAAAATATTTGCACTGAAATGTTGTTATTTTTAGAGATGTATTGAAAGGTTAAAGGTAGTGCAGTCCTGGAGAAGATAGCTACACTAAGCTGTGCTTGTCTTGCCAGTGGGGGGCAGCAAACAGGATGTAGACCCAACATTGACATATAATAGCCTTATAAAGTGATCACACCATCAAAAAGGTTAAGAGGTTGGGCAATATGTTACAATCTCTCGACTGGCCACGTGAACCCAAACACCAACGGATGCCGATGTATTTGCCCTTATATGTGAAGCTGAATTGCCTTGTTATCTCAGAGTAGAACACACATCATTCAAACTTAACAGTAGCTAAATAAAACACACCAAACATGTCTCAATGATCACCACCTATGGCTTGGTCAAAAGAAACACTTTACTCGCTTAGTTAGTTAGTTAGATGTTAAACAAATCCAACTTTAGCGTTGTTGGCTTGCTCAATCAGAGTTAAGAAAAGCTAAGAAATGTGTATAGCCGGAACCATCTCCACACCTCTTTTTAGCCAATACCATTACATTAGAAACACAAAATGACAAAAAGTATAATTTTTTTCTTTTCGTATTGTGTTATTTGAAAAATATTTATCGCAATGTACCCTGCTAATCGAAGATATATTCTTCAAAGCACCCAGTTTGTTAAGCTAAAATGTATTTAAACATACAGCAAACACACATTGGAGTCATGTTTCTGGCACTGTGTCTATGCGACTGTTGAGATCAAACAAAAACAGCTCAATGAGTGATACAGTAGCTCTATGGGTTTGTGGAGCACATTTACAATACATATAACTAATTTAATCCATTGCAACAATAACTATCTGTACAGCTTTAACTTTGACCACGAGAACAAAATACTGTTGCAGACTTAAGCTCAATAACAAGCTTTTAACAGCAACGAGAAACAAAACTGAGGCCTTCTGATCTGTAGTCTTCATGGAAAACAACAACAATCATCTGTCATCTCTCCCCGTTCCAGTGTGTGAGTAAAGTGGTTACACAAGCAGCAGTGGCTTATGGCCATGTATTTAGTAACTGCATGGTAGCTCCATGTGCATAGATACAGCAGTAAAAACAAACAGGAACGCCCAGCCTTTAACATGATGGAGTAATCAAGAGTTTCTGGAAAGAATGTCAACAGTGGGCCAACTTTAAGCAGAAGACAGCGGTGGAAGGAATAAGTTAAGGGAATAACTTCGTTGAGCATGCCGTTGCATAAATTACCGGAAATGTAATTGCCCTACAAAGTTGGTAATCCATTATTATTCATAAGGAACAGTTGCTGAGGAAGCACCCCCTAATCTTCCCTGAATACAACAGCTGTGTGAAATGACTTGACACCTCCTCAGTACATTCTGAAGGAGACGTTTGTTGTTCAACATCCCTACCCATACATCTCCAGCCTGTCCATCTCTTTTCCATCTATGTTCTTCCACGGGGTCTGTGCTCCTGCTGTCTGATCATGACCATCCAGGAGAAAAATCCATGTTAAATCTGGTCTGTATGCGCTGCATGGGCGTTGGTGGAACGTTCCCCTGGCCGCTGGGGGACAGGGAGCTGCTCGAATGCTGCCTGGGAAAGCCTGAGTCAGACTCATGAAACTGGACCTCACCCGACAGAATACTCCCTCTACGTCCCTCACTTTCTTAGTTCATCCTACATTAACTCTTCCTCTCGATGCCACTTTTCCCAAGACTGTTGTACTTGTTTTGTTTCTTTTCTGTCCTTGCTTCTTACGTTCCTCGTCATTCAGCCAACTGCAACATTCACATGGAGTGGTGCAGGAACAAGTCCTCAAACCCAGAAATGAGTTAGCATTTCACATCTTCCGGTTCACTCGTCTTGAAGTCAGCAGTTTTTTTTAACCTGTTTTTTGTTAGATGCGTGAAATAAGGTCAGTGGTTAACACAAGCTGAAGAGAAACACATCAGTAAATACCCCACTTGTGTATGTTTGAAGCTTCTACATGTCATATAAGCCGGGGTTGCTAACAAGTATCAGAATAAAGTTAGCTTTTTTCTTCTGGCAATTGCATTCATGCGTCACAATTCCCAAAGTGCTAATAACGTGGAGTTATCCTTATAATCTATCCTTCTTATTTTCTGCTATATCAAATCCATTGCTTTGCTATCGAGGGAGCCTTTGCGACGCTTACTTCTGGGGCAGCCTACACACTATGTCATCAATGCACCACTCTATTGGACCAATACATCACCATTTATTCTAGTTGGCTCACTCAACATTTCCACCTAGTTTTCAATGATTGAAAATGTAAGAACAGCGACACCCCAGCTTATTTATCTGTTTACGTATAGTAAGGCTTCACGCTAATGTTGGGGATCCAGCAACAATCCCTCGGTCCAATTGACTTGAAATGATGTCTTTCTCATGCTAGAACAAAGGATCCTTGGCCTTCAGATTACAGACAGCAGTCACGGGATGATGAGGGTGATAGAGGAAATAGACTAGACGAAGAGAATCAAACTGGCCTCAAACACAGACGGATTACATTCCCATGCTTTGCAGTCCCGACAGATAGTGTAACTGTTGGTACTTTATGCATAATTGCATTTCAGTGTGGCAACGCAGAATGCATTAACTCACATGTACAAACACAGACACAAACAAAGCAAGGGGATTCCCACTCCTACAGTCCTGCCTGATCCCTACATGAAGGCATGCATCTCACATAAACAAGCATGTTGTTTTGGTGCCATAAAGCATACGTCTCCTCCGTGGCAGCCCCCGCTTCCTTCCTTCCTTGTCATTAATAGCGAATAAAATAACGCTTTCTGGGCCGACATCTGGAGAACACGGCTCCAGCTAAAGGTGTTGCTATTAGAAGTACCCTCCGTGTAATTACTTCTGAGCAACATCAAAGACGGCGACCATTCTTTCCACGTTGAGGCGTGGTACTTAATGTGCTACAAATTTGTACCAAACATTCTTCAGTAATGCCCCTTTGTCTGCTACTGGAGGAAACAAATTAAAATGCCAGAGCGCTTACTGTACTTTCTGTACAACCTGACTCTCGTCTTGATTCCACGTGACATGGAAGCCAGTGTTTTAAAGCTCATATTTCAATTTGTGGATGAAATTCAAATGGTTAGACATTGATATGTTGACTAATAGCAAACAGCATTTGGAGACATGTTTGGTATTGGGGAAATGACTTTGGATTCCATTCATTACATTTCAAGACAGCTTTTGATTCACAGTCACAGAATTTCAATTGTTCTATCTAATGAGAGAAGTTTAATTGTTGTAATTTGACAGTTAACATATCCTCATACAACAGTGTTGTTTGATATGTCTTGCATTTTTCGTGCATTCCCAACGATTAATATTCCTCTGCATGCCCCTGCAGGCAGCCGACATACTGGGGTTAGGGTTAGGAACATATTGGGGTTAAACTAAACATGGTTATTACACGTGAGTTACATGTAGGTGTTAGTTGCATGCTACTTTACATATCCATAGTACTGTAAGTCAAACAAAAGTCAGGGTTGAGTTTTGGTTTGACAAGGCCCATGAACATTGGTTATCTGGTTGATAGTGTTGGTTTGGTTGACATACAGTTAAGCCCGAAATATGTTGCTTTTATAGAGACATTTCCTGATAAAGTGGATAATATACATATTAAAGTGCACTATATTTGTCTTGTGTACAAACAGAGAATCAGAAGAGCCTTAAAGACGAGAACATTTGGTTGTCAGAAGACTCACACATTGGTGGCTAATGACAAAGGACCAATCAAATCAAATCAAATCAAATTTTATTTATAAAGCACATTTAAAAACGATGTTTGGTCGAGCCAAAGTGCTGTACATGTAATAAAAACATTTCACTGCAGTGTAATTGTAAATAAGACAGACATTTAGCAACAGCAAATATAAAAAACAATTCACAGGGAAGTGTCAGTAGTCGTGCTCCGCTCTAGCTAGAAAGCCTGAGCGAAGAAGTGAGTTTTTAAATATGATTTAAAAACCCCTAGGGTCTGGGCCGACCTCACATGGAGGGGCAGAGTGTTCCAGAGCCTCGGGCCAGCTGCTGCGAAGGCTCGGTGCCCTCGTGTTTTGAGCCTAGTCTTCGGCACTACCAGCAGCAGCTGGTCAGCAGACCTTAAAGCTCTGGCTGGGGTGTAGCGCTGGAGGAGTTCAACAATATAGGCCGGAGCCAGCCCATTTAGAGCTTTAAAAACAAATAAAGGATTTTAAAATCAATTCTGAACTGAACTGGAAGCCAGTGTAGTGATGCCAGAATTGGGGTGATGTGGTCGTGCTTTTTGTGTCCAGTCAGCAAACGTGCAGCTGCATTTTGGACCAGCTGCAGGCGTTTAATTGACGCGTGGTCCATACCCACATACAGAGCGTTGCAATAGTCCAGTCTCGAGGTCACAAAGGCGTTGATGACCCTTTCCATGTCTTTAAAAGATAAATAGGACTTGGTTTTGGCCAATAGTCTTATTTTAAAAAAGCAGGATTTGACTACGCTGCTGACCTGCTTATCGAATTTAAAAGTGTTCGTCAAGGTCACGCCAAGGTTCATGACCGAGGGGAGGATGTTTAGTTGGAGGGAGCCCAGAATATCAACCTGAGAGGCTGGAGGTTGTGGTCCAAAAAAGATGACCTCCGTCTTGCCCTCGTTAAGAGTCAGGAAGTTGTTGCTCAGCCAGGATTTGATCTCCGTTAAGCAGTCCATCAACTGCTGTAGTGACTGTGTTATGTTTGCTTTGAGCGGGAGATAAATCTGGACGTCGTCAGCGTAGCAGTGGAAGGGAATGTTGTGTTTAGTTAGAATAGAACCTAGGGGCAGTATGTATAGTAGGAACAGGATGGGGCCCAGAATCGAGCCTTGGGGGACCCCACAGGTAAGAGGGGCTTTGGCAGAGGAGAAGGCACCTAGCTGCACTGAAAAGCTACGGTCCTTAAGGTAGGACCTGAACCATGCGAGGGCAGAGCCTGTGATGCCAGCGGACTGTTCAAGCCGTGACAGCAGGATGCCATGGTCCACGGTGTCGAAGGCAGCTGTCAGGTCCAACAGCACCAAGACAGCTGGGTTACCTGAGTCGGCGGCTAGGAGCAGATCGTTAAAAACTCTTAAAAGGGCTGTTTCAGTGCTGTGCATGGGTTTGAAGCCAGACTGAAACTTTTCATGGATGCCATGAAGGATTAAAAAAGACTGCAGCTGGGCGTAGACTACGCGCTCCAGGGCTTTTGATAAAAACGGTAGCTGGGAGACCAATAGTGTGATGCCCCTGTGGGTTCATCAGTAGAGAGGAGGTGGCTGTCCTGTCTGTGCTGTGGTGATTGCAGTAACTCAGGGCACCTGGGTCTGGTGCCCTGCAGCTATTTAACGCCTCTCTGCTCCTCTCTGTGCTCTCTCTCTGCTTCTCCCTGCAGGCACACCAGTTTTGTTGAGTATATTAGGAGTATCTTCAGTTGCTTTACTTTGTGCACGTCAACACTCTCACACACATACATGTCCATACAATCCTCACCCTGCATTTACATTACTACTGACATCCACACCTCATACTTTACTGGTTTTAATTTGATTTGTTTGTCCTAAATAAACACCTTTACCTACCCGTTGACATGTTGTGTCTCCTTTTTGTTGTGGCCTTTTGAGCCAGGTCGCAACAAATAGTCTTTTAAAATGTGACATGTGTGATTTAAGTACATTTATATCTGTGTTTTCCAAGCAGCACAGCAAATCATCTGATTGACTGAGTGTCAGGAAGTTGAAGTAGTGAGCCTCATCAAGAGACTGAATCAGCTTCTTTGGGGTCAAATGTCACCGTAGCAACATCAGAGTAGGACATTTACCAACCTCTTAAATGTAATCAAGTTCTCCAATGTGGAAGCAAATGAGTTTGTCACAATTACAAAAAGCTTGTCATACATGTAGTTATTTTAATGTATATTTTGTGAGGATACAGTGTGGAGTAGATACAAGTATTCAGTGAAAGAAAGTGAAGGATCAAGTCAGCAGATGCAAAGGCTAATTCAATTTTGACAAAAAGGACAACAATTAGGGTCGCCAGATATTTCACCTGGTAGAACTGCCAGCCAATGAACTGCCAGCCATGAACTGCCAGCCAATGAACTGCCAGCCATGAACTGCCAGCCAAGTCCTCGCCCAGCTGACCGGGGTTCGCCTCCGCCCTGGGGGCCATTTACATGGGTCATCCCCTCTGTCTTCCCCTTTAACATATTTATGATGAAGGAACTGGGTGCCCAAAAGTAATTAAAAGTGTTGAATACAATCTAATTTAAATATGATTAATACATATTTCGTATTAGTCCGTAGGAATTAGATTCAGGGACAGGTACAGTTGTGATCACCAGTTGACTTCTGTTTTCTCACCGAATTGTACATTACTTTATCTTGTCTTGCATGTTGTTAAGTTTTGAACTTCACATCCATATCTCATAACAATAGCATATCAATATGCGGCTGAACTCCTGGAATAAGGCCCTCATGAATAATTGTCTCTGCGATCTGAAAGACCGATAAGTGTGTATCTCCACACTGCTGTTGAAACTGTCTGACAGACGGAGTTCCAGTGAAGTCAATGGATTCATTCATGGTACAGTACTTTCTCTCTTGTGCAGCTGTAGAGTGAGTGTGTGTGTGTGTGTGGGAAAGTCAAAGAAAGAGAGAAACAGACAGAAAAGGCGGGTGTAGGGGGTGCAACTCATATTTAACCTGTAACTTGAGAAGCTGATAACAAGGAGCGAATAAAGAATGAGCTTGTGAGGAAGGAGTGTGTGTGTGTGATTGTGTGTGTGTGTCAGAGAAAGACAGACAGAGGAAGAAAATAGCTGTGCTTTTGTTTCCCGTGCTCACGTCCCGTGCCCCCTGATCTCCCTGGGAAATTCACTTCAGTATATTTCTCCTTTCTCGTTACACTCATGTGTCTCCCCTGTTTTGGGAGGAGGCTGAAACCGGACTGAACGAGAGGGAGGAGAAAAACCCAGGCAGAGAAAGAGAGGGAAATCGCCTGAAGCCAGACTTTGCCTGCTTATTCAGCGCTGAGTGCTGCACTGCGCCGTTTCCAGTTGTGGGATGTTAAGATTTGCCTTTGGCTGCACTTCTCCCCCTCACATAAAGACTCTTTAGACATTTTTATGCTCATTTTCTTGGAGGAGGAGGAGTGAGAGAGGGAGAGACTTGCCAGACCTATTAGCCTGGAGCCTGAATCACACTCTCTCTCTCTCTGACACACACACTTGTACACTCCTCCAGCTCCGCGCTGCACCAAGGTAACAGTGAGTGGATTTAGCTTTAGCCATCTGGTCGGAGCGCAGAGAAAAATCATCTCTGCTGCACGGAGCGGATAAGGACGATGCAGCACTAACACACAAAGAGAACCAAAGAGTGAGAGACAGAACGACACACACACTAACAGGATGGCCACCGCAGTGTTTCAGGTAAGGACTGTGTGCTTGTATGAGGGGGGGAGAGCTGCTGCTTGTCTGGTATCAGAACACCGGGCTGTTCCAAGTGTTGGCTCTGCTCTGTTTCACAGCAAACCCTCCGCACTATGGCTTTATTTGGAGGAAGTGCTCTGTCTGTTGTTTTGGGCATGTAGGACATATGAGCAGTACTAGGTCCCACTGTATGTGTTCAGTTTTGACTTGCATTCATACAGTAGAACGTGTGGATTTCTGTGTCTGAAAAGTAATACAATTATCATGTTTGGATGACACAGTGCATTGCGCTTCTTCTGTGTAGCTGAACGCATTACAGGAATGTGTGTGAGAGGCATGTAAGTGAGCTGGATTGGACATTGTTTGTGTTGCATTACTGTAGACGTTGTATGTAAAGCACTGCTTGTGTCTATGTGGTCTCCTTGGCTTACCATGTTTTGTGGTTGGTGGCCCAATGGTCGTAGCTGGAATGAGAGTGGTGGCTTATGTCTGTTCTCAGTACCTATTGAGAGTACTGTAGCGTGCATGTGAGCCTGTTTTTCACTGTACTTTATTAAGCTCACCCCCTTTTTTGACTCAGAGGTCAAAGCACAGTTTAGAAAAGAAACTGCCATCAGTCTTTTATAGTAGAAAGTCATATTTCATCTATGACAACTGTATTTATGAAAGAGGGAATGTAAGCCTTCTTCCACTGATTTCAATGTTGGTGGGTCTGCAGTTCATGAACTCAGCCACAGTGTTTCACAATAGGACCTTGCAAAAGTTGTTGCAGAGAAAACATCGCCCCAGGCGTGAGAAACGCGGCAGTTTCTTGGAAATGTTTGGCAGTTACAGTAGAGTGAGTCACAATTGCCTCCAATTTGCTTCAAATTGGGGAGAAAAAGAATAAGTGCATAGTTTGAAAACGTTGACCATATTCTTAAGGAGATTTGTAAGGTACTGTAGTTATGTATGCTGACAACTGTGATTTCTCCTGTCAGGCCTGTCTTTGTGGGTGTCTGGGTTCCTAATGGACTCTTATTTGATTTGGAAGATAGAGTGTTGCCAGCGCCACATTAAACTATGAAAGATAAGCCTTGAATAGTCCTTCAAATGTGGGTTTTATAAAAACATGAATATACTATAGTTTTGAAGAGCTGTTGCAACACAATGGCAGGCACTTTTTGATGTTGCAAGTATAATCTCTTTGATGTTATAGAACGGTCTTCCACCAGTCAACTGAGTCGAATCACTCAAAGCCTCATGGCCCATGTACACTAGCAACTCTCTATGCATTGTTTTTGTACCCCGTCACTTCCAAGCACAGTGTAAAGCGCAACTATGCATGGCTGAACACATGGCAGCTTTAACCCCAAAGACCTAGAAGCCAGCCAGTACCCCTATAGTGGGTTTGGTTTGTGGTAATTGGATTAAGCACTACTACATTTAGGTCTTAAATCTATATTCTAAAGCAGACCCCCCGGAACAAGGTAGGCCCCAAATGTTAGGTTGCTAACATTTGTTTACTGGCTGTAACTTTGACTAAAAGAAGCTAAAAGATTCAATAGAGCTGGGGGGAACTGCAGAGTTTTGTGAGTCATTTATTACATTTCATAAAGTAATTTAAACCATTGCTGGTATTAAAGTATTGATTAGAACAGTGATTTTCAACCACTGCTAGTTACATACCTTATAGGGGTGACATCTGTAGTAACCATGGACATATCATGTTGTAGCTGAACTGATATGTTATATACAAATTAAATATATATTGAGTCTATTGTAACTTAAAGACATTTGTTGAGATTGATAGTGTTTGAAAAAAAGTTAGTGATCGATTAGAGACGTCTAAATAGCAGGCTAAAAATAATGAATTTAAAAATAGTTATCTAACCCGAAGCAAAGGATACACAGTTGAAATAGCTACTTCTTCCACCACTAGTAGAACAAATGAATACCTGAATACTCTTTATCTAATCCACTAAGTGATACATTGAAAAAAGCTCATTCGGAGTGTTGTTGATCAAGAGGTACTTGAGTTTATCTGATCGAACTGTTGGAATGTGTCTTTAATAAAAGCTTGGGAACCACTGGATTTGAACATCTCTCATATGCTGTAGTACACAATATCTGACATCAGATTTGTCGTCACTCGTATGATGTGTGACCCACACATTCCTTGGAAGCATTCCAGTCGAACATAAATGTAACGCAGCCCTGTCCTGCCCGGAGAGCAGCAGCATTACCCATGACTCCTGGTTGTGTGGGAATGGCGTACAACCACTGGCAGGGAGCCCGTGCCGGACTGGATTTCAGAGAAGACATTTTTCATCATTACCATCTGCCAGGGAAACAGTGCTCCAGTCAACCCCCCGTCCCTCCTCCATGCACCTCATGATAGATGCCTGACCACAGACACACAACCACACTGAAGGCAGTACGGGCACATAGGAAGGGCTGGGCAGTTTGAAAGGTGTGTGTTGACTGACTACATCTCTGTGTGAGTGAGTTTCTTGGATACGGCAGTGGTCCGTAGACCGTATAAAACCACCAGCATGAATTCTCGTGCTTCTCTGCTGACGTAATGCCTTGGTGTATGTGTGTTTCAGACCGTGCAGACGCAGCTAACCCTCTGCATTACTGACAGTGTTTTAGTTGTTTTCTTTATTGTTTTTCTCATTGATACAGGTCAAGTTAATGACTGTGCAAAGGACTTGTGTTTGATAACCATCATTTGTGAAAGTCTTCGTGTCAGACTTGAACATTTGTTTCAGTTTACATTCCCCATGTTAAACACAAGTGTGAAAGCTGGATGAGAGTCTCAGCCACAACTTCATTTCCTTTACGCCGTTCTTTTGAGTAATTCTCTTTGTTCTATTGTTCCTCTCCCTCTACCTTTCTCTTTTCTTTATTCATCTATATGGATAGGTTGATGAATGGATGGAAGGAGGGATACATAAATGGATGGATAGATGGAAACGTGGCATTGGTCCTTGATTCAAGGGTATAGAAGTTCATTGGATTATAAGGAAGTGAGAAATGTTTCAACACTCACTAAATGTTATGCTCAAGTTCAAAGTTTGAATATACAACATAGGCTAAATCAATGCATGGATCATACATATCCCACCTAATGTAATACAGATAAGGTTATATCGTTGGAATGTCTTTTATCCTCACAGAATGCTTTGTGCGCAGCAATTTATTCATACCCTTTGTCCACTGTACTGAAAGCTGGCATCAACTGTGAGCCTTCAATACATTAGCCACATAAATAATCTATAGCCGTGCCAAAGCATCATGCCATACAGTTGGGCTCTTAGTGTGATTAATAGTATCCAATGAAGGCACAGTCAAGCTTCTAATGTTTCACTTATGGTGGTTACTTTGCGCATGTGAGAAAGTGCTGTCATGGGCCCACAGGAAGGTGTTTAAAGAGTGTATGAAGAACGCATATCCGGAGACTAATGTTGCAGTTAAAATGAACAGTGGACCCTTTAGAATTTACTGCTTCGAGGATGTAACAGCTCAGTATCGTTGAGAAGCGACAAAAAGCCCACCGACTTTGACCACATCACACCTCGTTCATTAAATCAGAACTGATGCAGTGTTGTCAGTTTCATTGTCAGGTTTTATTATGTGCTACAACTCAAACCGGTGTTCCACCGACCATGTTTGAGACGTTTTGGGGAGAACGTTGTGTTGACTTGGTTTCCACTCAAGAAAAGCTCAACTCTAAATGAAACCACTTTCCCACAATCATCGTTTCTGCCCATTTGTCCTCCAGTGGTGCCAGCACACTCAGACTAAAGCTTTCTGTAGACCCTCAGAGTCTAATACCCCTTAAATAAAGGAACTTCTCATAATTCCCCTAAAAAGGAACATTATAGTCAAACATGTAATGAGGGCTAATCTTATAAATGACTCTATGCAATCAAGCCTAAAGCCTCGTATAATGGGCCTTGCTTAAATTGCGTTGGCATTTTCATCATCAGAAAGACAGGAAATAAACGTTCCCAGTCTTTGACTCAGCTTTTTAGTTTGACACTAAGTGACATTGCTCCCCAATTGCAATTCCAATTTCTCGTTATGGCTGTAGTAAACATACTGTAGAAGCATTTTCTTACAAAGGTAGGCAGCCTTATTTGACCCTTGTAGGGCTCCATCTCACAGAAAGACCTGCTTTGGCTTCAAAGCAGCATGATGCTTATTGAATGTGGCTCCTGCAATGAGAGTCAGCTGAAGATTTGTTATGTTAAGGCCATATAGAGTTTTTGGATAAACAGATCTATAGATCTTTTTTTTTAGCTTTAGTCATCTCCATGCCAGCACATTCATTGGCTGGGATATTGTGCGCAGCCTTAATGCAGTGCAGTTTAATTTCAGTCCCAGTTTAAGGTCAGTGTCCATGGAAAATAATCTTTGGTAAGAAGCAATGGAATACAAGTTCCCCTCCAACATGTTCCTGTGGATGATTTGTTATACAAACAGTGTGAGTGGTAAACTAGGTTGATGGTTCATATTTTCATCAACTTAAGTTGATACTGTACTTTCCGGTCTAGTTTCAATTTTAGGATAGTTGTAACTAGTTAACAGGCTGATTAGTCTGGATGTCTCACCTTAGTTTGAGGAAGGGTTAGTCGTTAGTTTATTGGTTAGTAGTGATTTAAAACACGTCACAGACAATATTGAAACTGGAAAGTGTGATTCTGTTGAAAAGATGAACGCAAATTGCATCCAGACCTATCCTTTTAGCTCTCCAGGACTATTTGCAATCATTCTAAAGCTCTGGTATCAACTCAAATACTTAATATGGCACCATCTTTGCCCACATTCAATAGATAAAGTAGAGAAACCTTTCTGCCCACAGTTGTGAGCTAGCCAGAAGCTACGTTTCAGTTTGTTCAGAAGGCAAAGAGAGAAGCAAAGGGTTCATGATGTCACATTAAAAGAATTCCCCTCCAACACCGCACTAGTCAGCTTCCCTGGATTTAGTAGCCGACTTTAATACTTTGACGTGAGTCTAATGGACTTTGACAAGATGCCATCGCTTTGAACCTCTGTGGTCACATATATTACATCACTGCATTCAGCTTCTTTGGAGATTTACAGCAGATTTGGAGAAGCTGCTCCTGGCGGTACTCTCAAGGCATCAACTCACATTAGAAGTGATTGGAAAGCAATGGTGCAGCCACCAGGAAGGAAAGGAGTGGGTGGGGGATTTCACCACCCTGTTTATTTACTGAGGTTTGAACTGACAGGTTTAAACATGTTTTCATCATAGAACTTAAGTCCAAAGATGAGGATGGGCATTCTAAAAGTTCTAAAAGTGTATACTATTTGCAAAGTATATGTACAAACTTTGTCCAATACATTTATATAATTACTTTGATACCCAATAATGTAACACAACTATATTAAATGTCATGGTAAGGTGATGGACAAAGTGTGACATTAGCTTTGATTTACATTCTGTAAACGTAAATCAATATAAATCAATGAGAACGTCAGTTAAAGTGCATTTTGATCCCATCAAATTGAGCATCCATGTGAACACTGTGTGTGTGTGTGTGTGTGTGTGTGTGTGCGCCAGCAGTCGACTGGGAGGGTGAAGACAGTGTTGTTTCTTCTTCTTATCATGCCTTCATGTCTCTCTGAGGAATGTTTATAGAAAGCAGACCTGGTTATTTGGATTTGCCACAAAGTCCTGATGTTGTTGTTTGCTTTTTGAATGGCTGATTGATAGGGGAGGGGGCTTGGTTCCAAACAGAATGACTGAAAACATTGGTGGTGCCAGGTTCCCCAAATCTACAGGCAGCTGAGACTCAAGGTCTAAATGATGAATAGATGTGTGTACACAGCTTGAATATGCCTCTACTTACTTTAATATGTATTGTAGCCTTTTAAGGGGGTTTTCGGACCTTATTTCACTATACTTCTGTGTTTAGGATGGCAGTCCAAATAAGTACATAAAAAGGTGTTCACTATTTCTATAAATTATTGTGTTTTTATCCACATGCATATTTCTACATCAAAACAACGACTTATTTAACCGCTGTGTAAACTCCAGAAATGGAAATGTAATGACTTTTCGGTTTTGCCCAGTTTGTTTATGACTTGCTAATACCAGTGTTGATTTATGCCTGCAGAGGCCTATTATGAATATTAAATATAGGAGTATTTGTGCAGCAGTGATTAATGCTTGCAGGAGTCTGAGAATGTATCGATATCCTATCCGTAGATTCCACATTCCCAAGAGGAGTGAACCTGGTAATCATGGCTTACATAATCTCTTCTCCAACATTTCCCATATTTAACTGTCGATGTGTGTGGAAAACAATTTTGTGAAAAAAGGGGAGTAAACAGAGAAAAAGATAAAGAAGGCAGAGGATAAGAGAGAGGGAGAGACTTTGGCGGGATTTCATGTGAAACCCACACCCGCTCATCCATCTGTCATTACATACACAAAGTGTCTGGGGTGAGTTATGGCAGTTACCTGTAAGATTCCCGCATGTTAACATTCATTGAGTTCTAAGTTAATAGCTCATCTTGTTTTTGAGAAGTGCCAGCATGGTTGATTCTCAGTACAGGCTCGCCTCAGCTTGTCCACTTTCTCTCTGACAACAACATTTCCAACACTGAGGCACCACTAACACAGTACACTTAATATAACCTAAAAGAACAGCAGCTATTACAGTGCAAGTTCCATAACAAATGTATAGTACGTGTATCAAAGACTGGTCAATACATGTAGTATTGAATGTTTCTGAGTACAAAACACTGTCATTATAAGGTGCATTTCTACCTGCCTTCACCCCAAAAATGGCCTTACAGGATGTGTTTACATACAGCTTATAAAGAACCAAATGTATGTTTGTTGTTATGCGGCAAGAACATAAATGTATAGAGTATAAAGGCAATCCAAATCCAGGACTCCGATAATCACGTCCTGTGTAAAACCAAACATCATCACGTTGAGGTGTTAAGTACGGAACTACATTAATACGAAAGTGGTTTCTTAACCCAAACCATCCTCTTTCTGTAAGCCTCACCAAGTATTTTGCTTTCTAACCATAACCGAGAAGTGCCATTTTGAAATATTGACCATGTGTTTAAAGAGTCAACATTCAACATTGTCAATAATTGTTCTGATTAGTTTTGAACCTGCCACTCAGTCATGTGGTTAAAGGGTCAAATACATTTTCAAATGTACCTTTCACAAAAAGATGTGTTGGCCTATTGAATCAACACAGGGATGTCTGACCCTGTCCGTGCAGAATGATGTACGTGCTGTAGGTGTGAACACCCTCATTTGAATTTAACCTTTATAAATACATGATGATTTGAGACATCTATTTCTATATTCACTATCTAAGAAGCCAATCATTGTTGAACTTTCGTAAGTGTAATCTAAAAAAGTGGAAACCTGGATGTTTGATATTTATTGGCTGTGGGGTTTTCACTGAGGGAAAAGTAGATGCATTTCCTCAGTTAGGAAAACTATTTCAGACAAATCCAATATTTGTATCCTATATTCACCTAAACATATCTAGAGAGGATCTTACTGTAATTATATTTCCCTGCTACACCCCACTGACTTGTCTTATAATTATTCATACCGTGTTTTCCGCTTATGTTCTCCGGTCTGACTTATCTGCCTGCATGTCCTAACACTGGTTCCTTAAGTCTCCTGCGACTGAACAGATGTCCAATGACATCATGTGGAAAAATGTTTCATCTTAACAACCTCTCTATGATACAAAATAGGGAGATGCTAACAGACTATGACTCACTATTCACAGAGGCTGGAGTTTTCCCCTGGTTCTCCAAGACATTACTGTGAACAGCACGTACACAGATGAAACATATATTGATCTTCTCACCTGTCTCTAGGGAAGTACTTTCCCAATATTAAGAGTTGCTTTGGTACGGAATGATTTGAAATGGAATTAGCTTGGAAAACTTAAATTGGGTTGATTTCAATAAAGATGGCAAACCTTTATGATTGGAAATACACTGTAAAAACTGAAACGTTTACCTTAATTAAGCTATGTCAACAGATTTCACATAAATGTATTAGGTTAGTTGAAAGCAATCATTTTAAGTTTAATTAAGTTCAACTTACCATTTCATTCAAGTCAACGTTTTAGTTTTTCCAGTGTACAGGTTCTTCAAGTATGAGACATTTATTATACATCCCTTAACCCTTATGGCTGCCTTCTTCTCTCACCCCCCCTCCTCCCCCACCACTTGGCCTGGTGCCAGACAGTGAAAGCCATGCTAAATGTGTAAATTAGCGTGCTGGTAAATACCGGCTCTTAGCTGAAAGAGCCTGGGAAGGGAACGTGACCCCTGCTGTAACTCTGGAACAAAAGAAACAAGCCGTAGCTTCTCCCCTCTCCACGCTGTCCAACAAAGGCGGGGTGACAGAGAACAGCGCTCCGGACAGCAGAAGGCCACTTTGAGTCCTGTCCGTGGAGAAGAAACATGGCAGGGACACACAGAGGCTGTCAGTTATTCAAACACGAGCAGAATAACATGAAGTATGTGTTCTTCGGTATCTATGTATCCTTATGTTTATTTATCCATTACAGATTTATCTCGGTTTGGTTATTTGCTACAGCAGTGACGTTAATCTTAATCTTTTTACAGTACACACACACACTTGTTCCATGACGCTTTCATTTACCCACACGCAGAAGTCTACATGGCTGGTGCATACACATTAAAGGCAAAACTAACACAGGATATATAGTTCTACTTAGAAAATAGCAGGTCAGTTACTCCATGCTGTCGTCTTTCTGACACCTCTATAACGCTGTTGTTCCCTCCAATTAACTTTTCATGCACAATAAATAATCAATTTGATTGGCTCAATTGAGTGAAGCCATTGCTGTATTAACTGGATTAGCTGCACCCGTGCTTTATAGCCACGACTATGCATGCTCATGAAAGACCAGAAATGTGTCACGGCTTCTGATAGAATGGTCAATAAGTCTGGTTCAGGTCCATTGGCCGACTGTTGTCGCCCAAATTCGGCATGTGAAATGTTTCTATCGTATCTTCCAAGGTGTCCGAGTTCCTAAAATCTCTTGTGTCGTTCGACCAACAATATTTGCTCTTTTTATTTGAGAAAATGACAGAAAAGAACCTGGAAAATAGTTGGCTATTCATGTTTAGTTGATTGTGGAGTAGATAATTCATTTATGGGCTAATCTCATAGCACCTAAAGTATTCAAAGGCAGATAAATGCACACAAAAAAATTGCACCTACATGCCCTGTCATTCCTGAAGTGTTTATTTTCCTACTAAGCATAAATCAGTAGCAGTGAGACAGGGAACAGTGCTCAGAGACGTCCTTTCAGTCGTCTACATGTCCTGCAGTCCAATATGCTCAATAAATCTGATGTTCCACAACTTTCCCTGGGGGAAAAACAGAGACCATAACTCTCAAATAAACTGACAGAAGAAAAGTAGGTTTGAGGGGGTAGAAAGAGACAAGTTATAACAAAGAAAATGAGTGTTGACATTGAGATACTTTTAAATGATCAGTGTTCGTACAATAGATGCATCGATGACTCTAGATAAAGAAGCAGATAAACACAAAGTGATAGGGCTTGGACCAGAGCTCTCAGATCATTCCTTGTCGCTTTGATAACAACCCAATAAGTCCATTCAGATCCGCACACTGGCACACTTCACCATTACGGCGGCAGAAGAGCCTTCTGTTGCTGGTTACAGCTCGAAAATTGAATTTGCACACTGAATAGTTCTGCTGGGATGTGCCAGATGCAAGGAGCTGGATAAACATAAAAGCACTCAGGGCGGCCGTGTGTTTATATGCCAGCACAGAGGATTGGGGAAAGTTCCTTTAGCATTGCCCCACGCTCTTTTCCACGCTGGAAAACTAACCTGCGTTGCAATCAGAGTAGAACTGGAATGTGCTTTTCTCCGCTTCAATTTATCCCTGCATTGTTTGATTTTCCTACATTAACTTTGATCTATAGACATTAGCATTGCAGAGATCTTACTGCAGGTTGTTTACCCGAATAAAGACTAACTTAATCATTTATGCAAGCCTCTACACCGTCATTAGCGAGGGTCATTATCAAATTCAAACCTGCAAGACTGACATTGGTTACATAACATAACTGTGTCTGGAGTGTGTCAGTGGCTAGCAGAAGGCTGAACTTCATGTGAACGCCATCCAACAAGCCAGAGACGTCTGACATGGACCTTTGTCAGCAGGAAATGGGCCCTTGTTTAATGCAGTTAACACAAGCATGTATGGAATGAAACAACACAATTATTCTTTATTATATTACACTCATTTGAATACTCCCGATAGCATCAACACACTCTTACTCACCAGGCCTCCTCCCCACGCACCACAGAGCACAGACAAAGGCTTTGTGTGGGTATTCATTTCAGGATTCAGAAGCCTTTGGTTACATTGGGTCCATGCTTTGCTTGATTCCAATGCAAAAATAAAAATGTTAAGGGTCTCGGCTAGTGGCATGTTCTGGTCTTGTCTTGGGATAACTTTAAAGTACACTTACATACAGTACATTATATCATGTGAATTTTGCCCTCAGATACATCCAAACCTATATTTTTAAATGACTTATACTTGGATGATAAACATAAAAAAGGCCAATGATGTGCAGGCATTCAGCTCTGTGAGGCTGAACTTAACAACAGTGTTGCCTTGAGCTACCTGCTAACATCAGCATGATCATAGTCATAGAGACTATGCAAGCATGCATGCTTCAGATAAGATGTTTTTTGGAGGCGTTTTCTGCTTTGCACTTAGATAGATCCAAACCTATCTTTTTAAATGACTTATACTTGGATGATACACATAAACAAGCCAGAAACATGCAGTCATGCTAGCAACTTGTTCAAGCTAAACGTAAGAACAATGTTGCTTTGAGCTAAATGCTAACATTAGCATGCTCAGAGTGATTATGTTAGCTTGTCGTGTGGGGGAAACTTCTGAAGCAATTGGAGTCAGGACTCAGAGAGACACAAGGAGAGCTGGAGCTTTGATGGCAAACACTGGCGGTTTATTTGGGGTTACGGCCAGAGAATTTACAAGACAGGTGGTGTGTCACGAGATGACACAACGGTTTCCAAACCAATTCTGAAGAACTCTTTCTGCAGCTCGAGGTTTTAACTAGTTCAGAGTGTAATAATCAACATTCTTCATCAGTGAGACCAAACAATTATGGACCCTGAATCTAACTAGAGCTCTCGTCCATAGGAAAGAATGTGCGCCAGGGAACCTTCGTCCCTGAACAGTGAACTACCCCAATGCGCCCAAGCTGCTCCTCCTAAAGAGAGATGGCAGCAATACCCAAGGCCGTAGACCTATGCCGTGGGAAAGGAGACAGTGAGAGGAGAAAATGATGAACTGTGTCAAAGGTTGAATACCTAAGCAAATTATTCCCTAACAGTTGTGACAAAGTGAACATACATACTTTTCAGAGAAGTTGTTTTCTTCACGAGTATTCTTCAGTTACTTGAATGATACACATTAACACAATTAAGACAAAACATTGCAGCAATGCTAGCGGCTTTGTCAAGCTAAACTTAAAAACATTGTGCTTTGATCTAAATGCTAACATCAACATGCTTGTAATACTGATTCAGCGTGCAAACTTTTCAGATAAGATTTTCTCTTGTCGTGGGTAATTTTTAGCTAGTGGTTTCCTACTGCTTGACTTTTGGCTAGAACAATGCTAAGCGTTCTCCCCTGCCCTTTTTGCCTTTCGATAAATTACATTACATTACATCACATGTCACTTGTTAGACGCTTTTCTCCAAAGCGACTTACATACTCAATACTGTGGACAATCCCCACAGGAGCAATTTGGGGTGAAGTGTCTTGCCCAGGGACACAACGACATGCTGACTGCAGTGGGGTTTGAACCTGTGACCTCCTGATCCGAACACCAATGCTCAACCCACTGCACCACACGCCTCCCACTAAATTCCATTCCATTATGTTATTCAGCCGTCGCTTTAAATCCTAAGAAACTTAAATACAATTATTTTCCTTACATTTCTCCCGGCATGCTTACAGGAGCAATTTGGGGGTTAAGTATGTTGACCAAGGATACTTCTACACGTTGTGAAGGATAGAGCAACTGACTATTTACCCCCTGTTCCTATGGTTTCGTTCACCCTGTGTTTCTGGGAGATCCTGGCTGTGACTGCTTTGCCAGACTACAATAGTGCAAAGTTCCACTCAAGCACCAAATTCATTGGGAACTACTTAGCATGAGGGAGAATGTGAGCTATTCTGACGTGGGCACATGTATCAGACCATTTTATCTGATGGTCACGTCTTTGAATGAAGGGTTGCCCAGTCAAAGTAGTGATCATTGTATTTATTGGTTTAATGGTGCTTTCTGACAGAAAAACTACACTAAAGCAAATCAATTCTTGTGCTTTACTCGTTAGGGTGTTTTGCAATAAGTTTCAACTAGAAGATAATCTATGAGAAAAATATCTAGTTTATTCTTTAAAAGATTTACAGATTGTAGGATTGTCTCTAAAAGATTATCCAACTCTCCAAGTTATCCAGCTCAGCTGCACTAATCTTTTACTCTACCTTTATACTTGCACAACTTATTTTCTAAGGTGTTATACCTGGTGTGTATGCTTACATTGATTGGTCAACACACTGTGCTTCCAGATTATGTTGCACAATGTTGTGGAAAGACTATCAATACCAATTAGTTTCAATTCAATTCAAAACCTTTATTTATCCAGGTAAAATCACATTGAGATCAATGATCTCTTTTTCAAGGGAGACCTGCAGCAGTAGGTTCCACAAGAAGACATAAAAACATAAACAACAGAACAACAAAAGGACATCATACAGCAAAATGTACAGGGATTACAATTTACATATTTAACCACATGTACAGGTACCAACAGCATCTGATTTTGTAGCATCCAACCGAGCTTTAAAAACATGTAGTGGTGCTAGCTTGGTAATTTTCCATTCTTTTTGCAGACTGTTCCATGTTAGTGGAGCTGCACATCTAAAAGCTTTCTTCCCTAAGACAGTCCTAGCACTTGGCACATTTAATAAAACCACAGCATGCGATCTCAGGCAATAAGTACTTTCAATTCGCAGAGAGATCAGGGAGCAGATATAAGATGGTAGTTTATCCAACATTATTACATTACATTACATTGCATTTAGCAGACGCTTTTGTCCAAAGCGACTTACAATAAGTACATACGACCAGGAAGACACAGCCCAGAAGAAAAACAGAATCATATAAGTACAGCAGGTATCATAGAGCCACACATTTCAAGTGCTACTCAGCTGGCTATAGATAGGCCAGTCCTATGTTAGTATATAAGTGCTTTGTCAGCTGGCTATAGATAAGCCAGTCCTATGTTAGTATATAAGTGCTTTGTTAGTAATTCTATCGCTCGAAGTGGAGTCGAAAGAGATGAGTTTTCAGTCTGCGCCGGAAGATGTGCAGGCTTTCTGCCGTCCTGATGTCAATGGGGAGCTCATTCCACCATCTTGGAGCCAGGATAGCAAACCCACGTGTTTTTGCTGATGGGAACTTGGGTCCACCTCGCAGCGAGGGTGCAGCGAGTCGTTTGGCTGATGCCGAGCGGAGTGCACGCGCTGGGGTGTACAGTTTAACCATGTCCTGGATGTAGGAAGGGCCAGATCCATTCGCAGCATGGTATGCAAGTACTAGTGTCTTGAAGTGGATTCTAGGCAGTTACCGGGAGCCAGTGAAGGGAGCGAAGGAGCGGAGTGGTGTGGGAACATTTTGGAAGGTTGAAGACCAGACGAGCCGCTGCATTCTGGATGAGCTGCAGAGGTCGGATGGCACATGCAGGTAGACCAGCCAGGAGGGAGTTGCAATAGTCTAGGCGTGAGGTGACGAGAGCCTGGACCAGAACCTGGGTGGCTTTCTGGGTCAGCTGGGGACGAATCTTCCTGATGTTGTACAGCGTATATCTGCAGCAACGAGTTGTAGCAGCGATGTTTGCAGTGAAGGAGAGGTTGTTATCTAGGGTCACACCCAGATTCCTTGCGGTCTGAGTCGGGGAAACAACAGAGGTGCCGATGTTGATCGTCAGGTCAAGAGTAGGACAATCTTTTCCCGGAAGGAAAAGCAGTTCAGTCTTGTCAAGGTTGAGCTTGAGGTGATGAGCAGACATCCACTGAGAGATGTCAGCTAGACAAGCAGAGATGCGTGCGACGACCTGGGTCTCTGAGCGGGGAAAGGACAGAATTAATTGGGTGTCGTCAGCATAGCAGTGGTAAGAAAAACCATGCGGGCTAATGACCGATCCGAGCGAGTTTGTGTACAGAGAGAAAAGGAGTGGACCAAGAACAGAGCCCTGAGGGACCCCTGTAGTTAATTGACAAGGGTCAGACTCAGACCCTCTCCAAGTTACCCTGTAGGTACGGTCTTTGAGGTATGAGGCGAGGAGGGAGAGTGCAGAGCCTGAAACTCCAAGTTCTTGGAGAGTGCGAAGGAGGATCTGATGGTTCACCGTGTCGAATGCAGCTGACAGGTCCAACATGATGATGACAGAGGAGAGGGATGCAGCTTTAGCAGTGTGCAGTTCCTCAGTGACAGCAAGGAGGGCCGTTTCTGTGGAGTGACCTGCCTTGAAACCAGACTGGTGCGGATCCAGGAGGTTGTTCTGGTGGAGATAACAGGAGAGTTGTTTAAAGACAGCGCGTTCAAGTGTTTTAGACAGGAATGGGAGGAGAGACACAGGCCTGTAGTTTATAACATCGGACGGGTTGAGAGTGGGTTTCTTTAGGAGAGGGTTTACTCTCGCCTCCTTGAGACTGTTTGGAAAGTGACCAGAAGTTAGAGAGGTGTTGATGAAATGGGTGAGAAACGGTAGAATTTCAGGAGCGATAATCTGAAGGAGGTTTGAAGGGATGGGGTCCAGAGGACAGGTGGTAGGGCGGGCAGAGGTAATGAGGGTAAGAACCTCACTTGGAGAGAGAGGGGAAAAGGAGGTTAGTGAGTGGTTGAAAGGAGGGTCTGGTGACCCAGCGGTCAGTAAAGGTGAGTCAGAAAAAGAAGAGCGAATATCATCAACCTTTTTTTCGAAGTGGTTAACAAAGTCGCTTGACAGAAGTGAGGAGGGGGGAGGGACTTTGGGAGGGTCCAAGAGGGTGGAGAAGATGGAAAATAGTTTTTTGGGATTGGAATAGGAAGATTGTATCTTATCTTGAAAGAAAGTGCTCTTTGCCTGAGAGATCGAGGCAGAGAAAGAGGAGAGGAGAGCCTGATAGGTTAGGAGGTCGTCACGGTGTCTGGATTTCCACCATTTCCGCTCTGCTGCCCGAAGGACGGTTCTATTAGCACGCAGTGCGTCATTTAGCCAGGGAGCAGGGGGGGACGACAACATGGCTTTGTAAATGAAAAAGTACCAGTGACTGAGCCTCCGTACAGTAAGTGATGGCATAACCGCCTTGGTATACAGAGTAAAGTGATGCGTAAGTGCTTTGCAATTTGTCAAAAATCTCAGTGCACTGTGATACGCAGCATCTAACTTGCTCAGGTAATTGGCAGGTGCATTAAAATATAACAAATCACCATAGTCCAGCACAGGTGAAAAGGTCACAGTGACTAGCCTTTTCCTGGCCTCAAGCGAGAAACAGGACTTATTTCTGTAAAAGAAACCTAGCCTAACCCTCAGCTTTTTAAGCAGGTTATTTACATGAAATTTAAAAGTGAGACAATCATCAAGCCAGATACCAAGGTATTTGTAACAGGTAACCACTTCAAGTTGTATTCCTTGCGTGGTTACAATATCCAAAGCAGTCTTCGGAGTATTTTTAGCTTTAGCTTTAGAAAAGAGCATTACCTTGGTTTTATCCACATTTAAAAGAAGCTTAAGCACAGAGAGCTGAGCCTGAATAATGTTAAAAACAGCCTGTAATTTAACAACAGCCTCATTAATCAAGGGACCTGCACAGTACTTAACGGTATCGTCCGCATACAAATGTAAGGTTGCTCCTTCGACATTTTAACCTAAACTATTAATATAGATCGAGAATAATAGCGGACCTAAAACTGAACCTTGCGGTACACCATTAGTGATGTTTAATCACTCAGAAGACAGCCCATCAAACTGAACACATTGCGACCTTTCAGAAAGGTAGTTCACAAACCACCCCACTGCATGGCTGGATATGCCAATACTGAGTAGCCTCTGCTTCAAAATGCGATGATCGACGGTATCAAAAGCTTTGGATAGGTCAACAAATAGAGTTGCACAACTCTGCTTATTATCTAAGATACTCGCCACATCATTCACCACTTTCATTGTGGCAGTGATGGTGCTATGTTGCTTTCTGAAGCCTGACTGATGTTTAGACAGGATGTCATTTGTACATAAAAACTCCTTTACTTGTTCACTCACTAGGCGTTCAAGAACCTTAGCCAGAACTGACAATTTAGAGATGGGTCTATAATTGTTTAATAAGGTGGCCTCCCCTCCTTTTAGTAGTGGCAGGACATACGCTGACTTCCATACTTTTGGGATTTTGTTCGTGCTGAGAGAGAGGTTAAAAAGAGTAGTAAGAGGTGGAGCAATAAAATCTGCAGCTATCTTTAAAAAGAAAGGTTCTACGTTGTCCGGACCAGCCGGCTTTTTAGGTATCTAGCTTGGTTAAGACTTCACAAACAACATCAACAGTAAAAGGAGTAAAACTGAAAGGGTTTTCCAGACCACATTGTTCTGAATCACCGACTGTGGTGTTCACAGAAGCAGAATTAGAAACAGAATGAAACAGAGAGCCACAGGACACAAAATGCTCATTAAAACAATTTAGCATAGTAGCCCTGTCCGATATAGTGCCAGATGCTGTGGTAAAGCACGGAGGTAGCTCATTACGGATATCACCGGTGGATATGGATTTTATGGCTTTCTAGAATTTTCTAGGGTTGTTCAGGTTCTTTGTGGTAACTGACAGATAATACTTAGATTTAGCACTTTTGACATGTGAAGTGAAGCTATTTCTTAGCTGCCTAAAACGCAGCCATTCTACCTCTGAGCCTGATTTCCTAGCCTTTGCCCAGGCCTCGTTTCTCTCATGTAGGAGACTAGATAATTCAGCAGAAAACCAAGGATTGTCTCGTCTCTTCACTCTAAATGTACGCAGGGGTGCATGTCTATCTATAATTTCCATAAAACCAAGATAAAAATAAGACCATGCAGTCTCCACATCAGCACACAAATCGATTTTTCCCCAATCAAACCCAAACAGATCATGTACAAAACCCTGCTCCACAAAATGTTTTATGTCTCTCTTGATGATTATACGAGGTTTAACTTTTTGGACTTTCGTGTCCCTAATTGTGGCTACAACACAGTGGTCACTCAGATCATTCGCAAATACTCCCACAGCTCTGTATTTATAGGGAATATTAGTTAGAATGAGATCAATTAGGGAGGATTTATTAGGGGACTTAATGTTAGGGCGAGTAGGACTGTCAACAATCTGAGTAACATTTAAAGAGATACAAAGGTTTTTAAAATCCTCTGACACTGTAGTTAACCAGTCCCAGTTAAAATCTCCAATTAGCACTATTTCCTTGTAGTCTAGCTGTGATAAAAGATTTGCTAGCGAAGACAAGGAGTCTTTGACAGCTGAGGGGAGTCTGTAACAGCCCACGACCATGACCTGTTGACCCTTTGCCACTTCTATATTTAAGGCTAAAAATTCAAATTGCTTACTGATAGATTTGGAAACTAATGTGGATACATTGAACTTATTCTTAACATAAATGGCAACGCCACCACCTTTATTAGGCCGGTCGGTACGATACACATTAAAACCATTTATGGCAATGTCAGAGGCCAAAATAGATTTGTTTAGCCATGTTTCTGATAAAACAATGACGTCAGCGTCAGTTGAGCTCGCCCAGATACGGACAAAATCTAGTTTACCTAACAGACTGTGCACATTCAAGTGGATGAAACCCAACCCAGATCTAGCTTTAAAATCAGCAGGAGTAGCGATCTGACTACTACTACAGAGCGTACCAGGGTTAGGTTGTACATTTCCTGACAGTAATAACAACAACAAAACCAGGCATCTTTTCCTCTTAAGCGACACACATACATTGTCATCTAATTTAGAAACACCGGAAAAGTCTGCGAGAGTGTGATTAGAGCTTAAGAAGCAGTCCTGAAGAACCATCATCGCAGGAAAACAAAAAGGACAAACATATTTTGTCGAGCAGATTGACTGTGACAAGGCAACCGGTAATTGTTTGTGTAACACATCCAAACCTTTGCAGGGGATGCCCACTGCGGGTGGAAGAACAGACCTGAATCCAGTAGACTCCTTAGAATGACCAGAGATCTTCTCATAGTCCAAAATAGTTAACAGGCACAGCAGAATCCCGATATGGGCCATTTTCCCAGACCAGCACACAGAATCCGCGATGTTCCTGGAGCAAATCAGCACAGCAGCAAAGGACAGACGAAAGCAGCAGCGTGGTATCCTCGGGGTGAAAGCAGGCCTCTGCAACAGCAGAACCAGGACAGGTGGAACAGGACAGGTGGAAAGCAGCATCCTCCTCCGCACAGCAGCACACGCCCGGTGGAAGCAGGCCAAGCCCGAAGCGTGGATCCACTCAGTCTCTCCGCAACGACTCCGGGGTAAAAACCTCTCCAGTGCAGCCGTACTCTACAGGTGGGAGCAGGCCTCCGTAGATCGCAGATCGCAGGCAGCAAACAGGTGGAGCCGCTCCGTCTCTTCGCGACAAGCAGGCCTCCGTAGATCGCAGATCGCAGGCAGCAAACAGGTGGAGCCGCTCCGTCTCTTCGCGACAAGCAGGCCTCCGTAGATCGCAGATCGCAGGCAGCAACAGGTGGAGCCGCTCCGTCTCTTCGCGACGTCTCCGGAGGAAAAACACCACAGTACAGCCGTATTGGTTGTTTTGTCAAACTGCGGAGAGAATTGTTTTCTGCGGAGAGTCGGCGGCTGCTCTGCGGCTCCTGAGTGCGCTGTGAGGGGACTGCTGCTCGGACTGAGTGACCTCCTCGGGCTGGACAACAAAGCAGTTCCAGCTTGCGTTGGTTAGCTTAGCCTACATACGTTTGTTGTACCGTACCATGTTTCAACGACCAACAAAGTCAGGCTCTAAGAAAAGAAGAGAAATGAGAGAAAGACAAGAAAGAGGGACGTTGCTCAGCCAACGTCCCTCTGTTTGCCAACATGATGAAGCTATAATTTATTCTGCAACAGTTCAGGTCACCTATTATACAAAATCCACTTTTTCATATATTTTATTAGTGCTGCGTACCGTTACGCCGAACCGATACTGGACTTGTAAAAAGTTTCTGTTCATGTCCGGTTAAAACCGGAACGTCGGGAACCGGTACTTGAAACTAACACTTACGTATATTCTCCTTTTTGTTCTAAACCATCTAAAACCTTCCATAGATCGAGAAATTTGCGCTGAGACGAAAAACATCGTGTCGGCTTCTGATATGGTGGCCATTACTGAATTCACGAAGTCTCGCAAAATATCGCAACTGCTCGCGAGATCTGTGTGACGTCAAGGGAAGCTAGCGATGTGATTGGCTTAGACATAGTGGATTGAGTCTTGACAGTCCACAGTCTCCTCACTGTCCGAGTGACATAGATGATAGATGCTTAAGTTAACTATGCATGACATTTGTATCAAAATGGTATGTATGTACATAGTATATACTGTATAATGTACACATGTAGAGTTGTAGAAAAGACATGGTGTACAGACAGTACAGTACACTTTGTGGTAAAAAGTTTTTTTTTTACATTTGTACTTTGTAGAGAAATGTAGACACAAGTTGGAAGGGAGCACAATAAACCTGACGAGTTTGAATTTGAGTTGATTATGAGTTTATTTTCAATTGATAATTAGCTCACAATAAGTTCACTTTAGTTACTCACACAACTTGACACAAGCCATGGGTTCAGGTCCGGTCTTATAAGTCCAGACCTGAACCTCTGGACTTGAGTCCGGACCTGAACCTGAGTCCAGGTACGCAGCACTATATTTTATACATCAACATGTGTCCCCTCTGTGGAAAGAGACTCTGAAAGTTTCAGGAACAAATATTCTCTCTCTTTTTGTCCTCTGAGAGAGAGAGAGAGAGAGGCCGGCCGGCCCGTAGCACTGGCGTTATAACTTATAGATGTTCGCCTAGGGCGCCAGATCTCGGGAGGCGCTGCGCTGGCAGTTCTGAGAGGGAAACATTTTGTTTTCACCGTTGGGGCTCATCCTAATTTTCGGCCATGATGTAACAACATTCATAATTAAGTAAATGTACCCCCTTTTCATCATCCCGGTTACACTTTTCATTTGCCCTGTACGCAGGGGCGCCGCCAGGGATTGAAAAGATATCACATTGGGCCCCACCACCAGGCCCAGGCCACGCCAACCAAGCACAATGCTGTAACCACACCTCCAGAACCCAACCCACTCATTTATGCTTTAAATAACTACCTGTACAGGCTTGCATCTATCTTGTAGTCCAATACTAACTACACAATATTTACTGACACTGAGCGGTGAACATATAACACTGTGCAGACGTGCAACATTCTGCTGCAGTAGAATTCACTATTTGATGTAACACTATCATTCCTGACAATAGACCTCAATAGTCATCTTTTATGGTGTAAGTGTAAATGGACAACAAAAACGGAAACGGAAGTGAAAAGGCCTGATGGTGCTAAATCAGAGCCTATTACCTGTTCTCAGTCTTTTTCTCATCATGCATCTGGTGTGTAGTGATCCAATATCGTTACCATAGCCTTGCCCTTTAACAGTTATTACGAGCCCTGGCCCAGCCTTACTCACCAAGAGCCCAGCACCTAGCCTTCTTATAGGCAAAGTCATTGATCAAGTCCTTGAAGTCCAGCTTTCTAGACAACTGGCTTTCAATGGTCAGCATGGCAAGACTGCAAAGCCTTATGGGGGGTCAGGGCTGCGGAGCCTAAAGATGGATTTGTTGGTCCTGGCACCAGGGAGAGGGACAACTGATTTAGTATGAATAGCTGCTAAAAATGTACCTGCATTTATTAAATGTCAGCTAAAAGAGGAGTGAAATGAAAAACCTCTGAATTTTCTGCAAAGATATTAACAGTACTTAAAGGTGGGGTAGGTCATTTTGGAGAAATTGCGCTAGAATTTGAAAATACACAACCGGAAAACATCTGCCACTTCCTCACAGAGCCCCTCCTCCAACACACACGGACACGCACATGAGTCATGACCAATGAGGGCACGAGATACGTTTGTGCACAGATGGAAGGCTGACAGGCAGGTAGGCCATCCAGTTATTTTAGCCGGGCCGGCTAAATTGATTGGTCGTGCTTTTTACAGTACTACGGCTTCCACAGATGCATTTTTAATGGATTTTGTCAAAGCACTTAAGATATTCATTGTTATCGGGATGTTAAGAGCATTCCATGCAATATAACAAAAAGTGTATCTCGAGCCGGTTTCTCAAACAGTTTGAAAAACTGGGTGACATACTGTCGCCCTTTAGTCCCTCTCTCTTGTCTTTCTCTCCTTTCTTTTCTTTCTTGAAAGCCTGACTTTGTTTGTCGTTGAGACATCGTACACACGTAAGTACTAGCATCCCTCCTCTCACTAGTCTCTCTGCTAGAAAGGACCGGTGCTGCACAGCGTTTGGAGGCAGGACCAAACCATTACATGTAAATAGAGGGGGGTGTTCGATGCTTTGGATAATTAACTTTTGGAAGAAAATAAGTTAAATGAATCATAAGTTTGGGGAGTACATCCTACAAACATAATTGGAAGATATGTTAAAAATGTAAACAACTATTAGACTGATAGCATGGTCCATATGATACTAAGGCATATTGGCTCTTATTGGTATATTAGGCCTCCACCCAGGTTGAAGCTTAGCTGAGCTCCAGTGGGGATTGACAGGGGGTCACCAATCGTTGTACCAATAAGAACGTCAAAGTTGTCCTTCTACCCAACAGGCACACCAAAACAAACAACATAGTGGGGGTTCTGTCAATCAATCACTGTCAGTACACACACCCACATACAGTAGTGCTGAGAAGAGGACCTATCAGTCAACATGAGCGGAAACACCTGCGTGGGTGGATGTGTGTGTGAAGCTAAGTGTTCAGGCTTTAAGTGTCTATGTAAACACAAATAGAAGCAGACCCTATAAATGGACATTTAAACACGTTATCACTTCACACCCTAGTTCATCATGTTCTAATATAACAAGGTGTTGGAATGAGCAATACCACTTCTAGCCGGGGTAGCCATTGTTAGCAGCTACAAATGTATCAACGAATTACATGGTATTTTGCGCACACAAACACATTGAGAAACATTTAGATAAAAGAGAGAGCTCTACGTACGACTGAAACACAAATAGTTACGCGCTAATAATTTGTATTTAACTACAGATTTCACTTCTGTTAATGTGTGGAGTAACCATCTTGGATTTTAAACTAGGGTTTGGTAAGATTCACCTGACTCTCTGAATGGGAACTCCAACTTCCGTATGTGTTACTGTTGAAATCTCTGCTTTGGAACTTGGAAGATCCGACTTTGATTTTGAATAGAACGCAACTAACTTTCTGAGCCGACAGCATAAACTTAGAATTTTTTTATTTTTGTACTCACGGATGTTAACAGAGGCAGCGTCAGGTGGAAACACTGGCCAGGCCTGAGGGGTTGGGTAGGAGGGGGGCACCTGAAGAACCAGGGCCTCTGAGAGAACCATGGCATGTTGCTGCTCATGGAATGATAAGGATGTTGGAGAAGGAAGGGGGTTTGGGGGAATGGAAGGGGTCACGGGAGGGTTAGAATATCTTGTAGTGGAGCTGATCTGAGCCAGACAGAGATACAGTATCCTGTCAACTCCAGACACACTCCACCACGCCAGACACAACTCTCAAAAACAGAGTCACATTCCACTATGTTGCCATCATTCATGTAGGCTGTTGATACATAAGGGCAACTGTGACACACATTTGTTAGGAACAACTTCATTTTGGCTTACATTGGAGATGTTGTAGTTTACATCTTAGAAACTTGCATTGGAAGGCACTGCCCCTTTTCATATCAGCTGCTTGTGTTACTAAAAAAGGCTAAAACATGTAATCTGATGAAGCTCATTTCCTGTTTAGAGTTAACATTCCTGTATTCCCGATAAGGCAACAGATCGAAAAGAGACTTCAATGAACCAAGGTGATTTGCACACCCTTAAAATCAGCCATCATAACGTAGCAAATTGCTTCCAATGGTCTGTTTTTTTGGTTTGGATGCATCCTTTATTGGCGGATTGTCCAATGACATAAGGCCTAACCTATACTAGCTTTGTTAGAATTGCATATTAATTGTATAAAAAAAAAAAAACGGAATAAAATCCAGATATATAAAGAAGAGAAATGTGTTATATAAGCCATGGGCTTACACAACAAAAAACAATACAGATAAACACACAACATAAGATGAAAAACCAACAAATAAGTAGACAAAAAGAATAAATAATTGAAAACAAGAAGAGACAATTATTAATATAATAAATATAACAAATATCTTACATAAATTATAATCATCAGAATTGTTTTCATACAGTGTGGTCAATATAACATCATTATTAGTTTTTAAACCATTACATACTGATCTACTAAATATTGTCCTCGGTTGGGTAATATCAGTACTAAGCTATGATTCATTCTGGAAGCGAGTCCAACTCCAATTTTGGCCCAATAACATTATGTAAAGCTGCAACAAAGTTTAATGAAAGCCCCCATCATTTTTAGAAAGGCAAAACATTCCGATATGTTCAAGGGGGACAGAACTGTATTTTTGGTTTGCGGGCAGAATCGGAATGTGCTTCCTCCAACTGTAACGAAAAGCAGACCCCAACAGAGCAGAAGGCTTGTGATCATGCAATGACACAATTAGTCTTGGATAAGGAGAGTGGTGGAGTAGTAGCAAAGATGAAAGACGCTTTAGGAGGTCAACAGTTGCGATAACCCAGGCCCTAATCTGTCAAAGCTAAAACAGACATGGTTCAACGATAGTAATAAAAGAAGGATGGAGGACACAAATAAGTGAAAAGCCTACTGGAATCATAAATATGTCCCGTGTTATTGTTCGTCAGTGATCTACAGAGGAGATGGTGGTGAACATGACTAACTGGTGAAAATTGAATTTGCCTGGATTATCCTCCTTGTGCAGGGTCAGAAGACTGATGGTAAACAGAAGTAAATAGACAGAATACAGGCGCGCACAGGAAGGAAACGTCAGTGGTGACATCCTATTTGTGTTCACCCTCATCAAGCGGCCATCTTTTTCTGGAAGCACTTCATTTGGATCATCTGTTTGCTGTCATTATATCCTTCCTGTTTATCAGCGTCATGCTTTAGCTCCAAGCCCAAAGAATGATTAGGGAAACTGGATGGTTATTGGATTAGCCCGGCATTTGACGGATCATAAGATCTGTTGGAGCGTCTCCACCACGGTGTGTGTGTGTGGCCTAGCATTACTATACTTGTGAGGACCTAAATCTGTTTACACAGTCACGTGTGGGGACTCGCCTCCCTTATGGGGACAAAATGGAGGTCCCCATGAGAGGAATCATTAATTTTAGGGTGAAGACTTGGTTAGGTTTAGGATTAGGGTTAGGGTAATGTTAAGGGTAAGGGTTAGGGTTAGGCATGTGTTGGTTATGGTTAAGGTTAGGATAAGTCTCCAGGAAATGCATGTAAGTCAATGTAATGTCCCCTGAAGTGACATGGTATGTGTGTGTGTGTGTGTGTGTGCGTGTGTGGTTTAAACGTTACGTAGCAGCCTGCGGTCACTCTTTAGCTGTTCGTTAAACGTCTCTTTAGTCTGAGTTAAACGTCCCGCCGCCTCCTGGAGTGACCGCTGGCTGCTACGTTTTTAAACACACCCCTCTGGCCGAAATGTCCTTAAAATTAAGTCTGTACATATTTCAAATAATGTATGCACTGTCATTTCCCCACAAAAACATAACAGTCTGCAATGAAATGGTTGTCTCCTGTGACTCTTTTTTTGTCTCTCTCTCTTTATTTATTTTTTTCCATGTCCCTTTAGGGCTCCGTAGGTTCACTGCTACAAGTGTACCATTTCGCATGAATTTGGTCAAATAAAAAAATGCTAGTTTCACTTTAAGTCCTTCCATTCTGATTTGCATCTGCATAAAGTAAGACAACATTGACGGAATGTAAATCACAAACTAAAAAAATTAAGCGTTGATTTTAAAGAAATGTATTAGGTCAACAGGTCCCACATTATTATATAAGGTTAGTTTAAAGCAATAGTATTAGGTTGAACCTAATATTTATTATTCAAACGTAATATTATTGCTTTCAATTTACCTAATGCAATTATGTGTCATTTGTTTAAATAATACATGTATTAAAGTAAACGTTTTAATTTGTTTTCAGTGCACTGGGTACACTTTCAGGTTACAGAGCCATAATGCAATGAATGCAGAATGAATGTGTAAAGTCCATTGCGTTTTACAATGTTCATGCAATAAAAAGAAGTGCACGTAAGCAGCAGTGTGACTGACCAGTTCTATTTCTGTTTGTAGGTGTCTTCATCTTGTGTTCCAGCAACAAACTATGAGCTGGTGAGTAACACATTTTTCTTTTCTCTTAGTAATTGCTTCCATGCTGTACGTGCTCTGCAGGCATGATTGGATCCTTCCTGTTGCAGAATTATTACAAACAGTGTGGCAAAGTAACAGCCTCTATCAGCAAGTTACAAGTACATTGAGCATAATGGACCATTATCTGAACGACCCTTGAGACAAACATGGGGTTTGGGGATATATAAATGAACCAGACTTAACCATTGTTTGTCAGTTGTTGGTTTTCACTGCTGTTGCATGAACACATAGAAATCCTCTGGGTAAAAAGCTTCATGTCCTTGAATCTGCTTTATCATGATGACGTCTCTTACTGCTTGAGTCTGAGTATGAAAGTGATTTTGCGAGGGCAATAAAAAAGTCATGCTTGCTCTGTTGCCTTATTTGGTATTGGCATTAGAAGCCGTGTGAGACTTGCAGATTATTTGCTCACTCTCTTTCTCATATGTTGTGTGTTTAAATGGTTTTGGATGCCTGACAAACCAAAGCTAATATCCCCTGCACTTCTCTGCGCTCACAGGAGAAAATATGTCTCCAAATGTCCTGTTTTTCTTTCCTAAAAGCTGCGGTGATGAAGCAGGAACATGTGATTATCCTCTGCAGATGCGTTCACACTAGATGCTTTCTACATGAAGGCATCTGTTTAAGATGTGCAGCCGAGTGGGCTAAGCTCTCTGGATGTTGTTAAAGGGACCTGAGCTCTTTGCTCCCTGAAACTAACACATTCAGACAAAGTGCAAACACATACCCATGTTGGGCCTCCATAGACATACACATTACATGCCACTGACTTAACCTGGAATCTGTTATTGCTGCTAACTCTGTGGTGACAGCTCTAATGTCCCTCAACTTCAGGTACAGCATCCTTAAAACAGTTAGTATTACTGCAGTAATCACACAACTCCAAACAACCTTGCATTGTCAAAAATAAGTTTCCCATACCTAAACTGTGTTGTGTTTCAACTTGGAATCGTATTTTCTCCAGCATATAGTACAGTTTTATTTATTTCATTCTAAAGAGGAGCAACTATCACAACACTGAGAAAAAAAAGTATTCTGATTAGTTATGTCAGTAAAAGATCATGGTTTGGGTTCAAATAAGTACATTTGTTAAATAACACGTGTAAATAAGTTTAGTATGTTACGTATCAGCCGCACAGTGAGCTACATACTGTAAGTCAAGTGTTTTTACCCTACATGAAACTCTTCCCTGGACTTTAATTGGACACTCATTTGTGTTGTATCCATAGTAACCAACATCACTGTGAACATATTTTAATGTTGTGACAATGCAGCTTTTTGAAATGATGACCACATCTGTTTGATTAGCAGCTTGGCTCAGTCAGCTCAGTCTTCAGTGAGTCAACGCAATCACAGAATAGAATCTGTTCTTCCCCATCAATGATCTGTTTTAGCAGCTTTAAAAGGCTGCAGGAAATAGAAGCCGCAGGGCATCTGCCTCCATTGTATGTCTTTTCTCTTGGCTTGCCAACAGCAGTCTCTCCAGAGGCTTCAGTGGATGCATTAAAGGTCATGATTGCTCTCATAAATGCTGATGGGCTGAGGTTTAAAACATTTGTTGGTGTACCTTTACCACCGCAGAGAGAGTAGACGAAAGACAACTGCTTTTCAAGGCTTTCAGTGGGTCATGCAGATAGCATTAAAAACATTGGAAAATATGAAATGACATATAGACGCATGTGAAGCAGGGTGGGATGTCGACCTGTTGTGCTGTTTTCAATCTCACTAACAGTGACAATGACTAAGTTATGTCTGCTTGGCGTACAGTATGTGTTAGCCCTGTGGTCGGGGTTCTGTTTGACAGGGAGATGTTGCAGGTTTATGCGTGGTTGTGTGAGCGTGGTTGTGCGAGCGTGCACGCCTGCGAGCACTCCCTGCAGCAGCTCTCCAGCCGGAGGGGTGTCAGCCCTCCACAGCACCTTGTTTGGTAAATTCCTTCGCTTGCGGCCTGAGAGCAACATGATTTACCGCCTCACTCAGGTGCAGACTGATCGCAACATCAACTATTAACTAAAAAAGAGAGCTTTTTATTTGGAGAATCCAGACATTCCACCCAGACGGGACCAGCTACAAGAAATACACAGCTTTATTAGTTGATCATATTGTTCCATACTGGATGATAGTATGGTACTGGATAGTACTGGATGATGTTTTCATGCAGCTGTTTTTTAGCATAAGTATAACAAGTGCTGCCTTTGGATTTGACTGCTTTTAATTGGACCACTAAGTTCAATTCAAGAATCAAAACATGAAATATACTGTAACCTCATCTACTCTCCGCAGTCCCTGGTTGGATGCAAACTGCATTTTTTTGTAGTAATGACAATAAAGTTGAATCTAATCCAATTAAGGTTAGATTATTTTGCAGGTTTTAGATTTTGGAGCAAAAGGTGTTGTAGTGTTGCTACGAGAATAAATGGCTTATTTGTTTTAAATGACAAGCAAACAAAAGACAGACAGGCAGTTAAACTTAGTACAGATCATAAGACTTTCTTAATCCCGGAATAAGAAATGTTCTGCCCTATCCTGTTTTTATATTGACATCAGAGTTCTCAACCCTTTGACAACTGATTTCAGATCAAGCGTACTGATTGAAAGATTATTCCAGTTGCAGACATACGTAACTTCAGTGCGCGAACAAGTACAACATGCAAGTCAGAGTGTGTGTGTGTGTGTGGTCACTTCCCTCTCACTGACTCTCAGACTAAACAACTAACACAAAAATCGTCATGGCTTTAGGAAAATCAAACAATGTTGATTAAACTAACCCCAAGGACCATTTAGCAGGTGTTGTGGGATGTCAGATGATATCTCACACCCTTGTAGATGTTGATTATTGGGAATTTCCACCAATTGTAGGCATAAAAGTCTGTTCCAAGATGCGGGGCAATAGGCCTATGGGCATAGATATGTCTCATAATTATTTGTGTGAACATAAAAATAATTTGTGTGTAAATATGTGATTTGTAAATGTAAAACACCATCCACAATGCATTTAAAAGATTTGCAAACTCACAAATACATTTGCAAGTGTAAAACGGATCTGCAAATACGCTAAATATTTTCACAAATAAAAAAAAGATCTGTGAATATCTCTTTAACATTTACAACTTTCGATCCGGCATTTGTGAATCCATTTTGTATTTGCCGACCAAAAATGCGCTTGCGGATCTCAAATCTCTGCTCGTGGATCTCACATTTCTGCTTGTGGATCGTTTTTTTTACACACACGGAATTTTGAGACATATTTTCCGCCGGTCTCGGCTAAAATCTACTCGTGTCACTCGGTGATTTTCGGAAACCACGTGATGGCCTGATGATGACGACATTTCCGCATGATTTCAAAGTGAGAGCATGATGGTTTGTTTAATGCTCTGTTTTTATATTATAATGAACAGCGGAACGTTAGATGCATTCTTTATCACCATCATGTTATAGTGATACAGTTAGTTTGTGTTAGTTTATTAGTTCAATATAGCATATATCGAGCACTTTCGTTGATGTTGAAGTACAGGCTATAGCCTACGCCACTTTCGGGTCCCGGGGGAGCAGCTGGCAGCGAAGCACAGGGCTGCCAACACTCACGCATTGAGCGTGAGAGTCACGCAATTAACCCATATCTCACGCACTCACGCCACACATGCCTTTTCTCACGCTAAGTTTTCGTCCAAAATAAATGTATATAAATATAAAAATAAAGTGAAGGAACAGCAAACCGAGCGGTCTACGAAATGAGACGGTCTTCTGGCTTAGTTCAGTAAAGTTGGAACGATATCGGGAGATTCGGATTTCACGGATCAATAACTCATTAACAAAACGTTATTCAGACACAAATGACGTCTCCTAAGTACCGTGGTAAGTTTGACAACGAACTACAATTCCATTTTGATAAAAAAAAAAGCCAATACGCGCCGTCCTCCGAGCTGGACCCGTTACATTGGTCTCTATCCCCAGCCAGAGAAGAAACGAGTGCTGCTCAGGGACCGTCTGCAAAGTGCAACTCCGAAAAAAGAGAATATAATAATATTCAATCACTATTATACAGCTTATTACTACCAAACTCACCACACACATCAATAGTCTCCTGTGTGTCATACTACAGCAAGGAGTTTGGAAGAATATGCTTTTGAATACTTTTGGGGGATATTTATAATGTAAAATCTTCAATAAATATGGCATCATCTTCAATAACTTTACTATTATACAGTATATTTCTACCAAACTCACTATTTGCATTGTTGTTAGCATCTGGTTAGCTAGCTGCGCTAACGGATATTGGAAGCGGTTTCTAAAACAAGGAAAGGGAGAGCTCTGTCCTGTCAGACTGAGAGAGATAACTACAGCTCAGTGAGGTAAGGGACTCTCTGTTTAGATAGTTAACTTTAGTCTAGTTATCTCAGTGGGTCTCAAACGTTTTGGTCACCATTTATGAGAATAAATGAAAAACAGTTATTTTACTGTCATATAGTTATAAATACTATATGACAGTAAAACAAGAATACAGTTTAAAAGGGGAGTGATTTGTAAAATATCCATAAAGAAAAAGAAAATCTGTTTACAGTTCTGTTTCATATGGGTGTTGAGAGATGTATCCATAGATCTCTTAATGTTGCTCTCAAAATGCACCAGATTGATGCTTTTAACTTCAATATTAAAAAATAAAATATAAATAAATATAATTCCTGTTTATTATTATTATCAACAGTTACTTTTTTATACAGTGAGGTAAATGGTAAATGTGCATGTATGTCGTTCAGTATGCGTTTACAGGTGAATTCTGCATTTCCTGCCAAATACTAGCCTCAAAGATTAAAATATAATTAATGCAAATAAACTACTTCTACTAATAATAATAATAAATTCAATAATATAAATACTATATTATAATATAGTTGTTGTAGTGGCCAAAATCATATAGAACTAAAACAGATAGTTAACTTAACAGCCGCTGAGGCACTAGTTAGCGGATCTTACGCAGGGCAATGATCCAGGTCCAGACAAGATTCTCCGTTGTGCATTTTATTCCTATAACAAAATACAATGAACAGGTTTCCTATATCTCTTTCCTTAAGCCTTTCCTATGGCTTTCCCTTGTGTATCTTGAAACACCCTGGTAAAAAACCGTTTGCCTACTAGTGCTCTGCTCCCACCACCCACCTGTCTCCAATATATACAATTACACCAGGTGCTCTAATCACCCAGTGCCCAAACATGCCTTCAAAATAAAAGCATAGAAACTACTTTAACTTATGACGCTAACTAAGAATACATATAAATAAATGATAATAATAAACACTATAAACAGCAAGAAAATAAATGTTAAACTATTAAATAATATAAAGAGATATATGGCTCCAACATTCCAGCCCCTAATTGTGGCCAGTGTAAACACACAATTACTTAAATATATATATATATATATATATATATATATATATATATATATATATATGGAGCTATACTCTATCTTTATCCTATCCATACAACTAATCATCTGCATAGTTTTCAGGCAACAGCTTCCTGGAAAAGAAATGAGAGAAAGAAAAATAGCCTAGAGGAACAGAAAGAATACATGTTCATGCTGCTACGCTGCTGCATCCAGGAGCAGGCGGATCTTCAAACAGCTCTCTCCATGACACTGGTCTTCATTTGGGGCTCACAGAGCTGACCAATCCTTTTCCGTCCGTCCTTCCATTCATCCAGGGTCCACTTGTATTTGCAATGAAGAACATATCTCCCGGTGGAAATTATTTTCTGAGCCTTTTCCACTCGCTCTGTCATCCAAATCCTCTTCATACGGAGGCTCCTCTGTGTCTCCATCACTGTTCACACAATCTATCTGGAGGTTGGAAAGCATTTCTTCAACCTGTGTTTCGGTCTGATGTTTATGACTTTGTTGACTCTCTGATGTCTTGGAGCTGGTCTCCTCTTTGTGGTTTCTTCCCTGCTCCTCACTCTCCGTGTGCTTTTCCCATTGCACTGCTGATGTTTTTTTCTTTTGAATCATGATAAATGTGAAGTTTGATGAGCATCTTCTCTTGTTGTTCCACTGCAAGCTGGGAGGTTACTACAACAGGGCAGCCAGAGCTGAATCCATTGCCCTGTCCACCGGCCCCAGTATGAACACTTGTCTCTGACTGTCCAGGTGAAACATGTGCTTTGTTGAAGGATGTGCTTGTGTCCTCATCTTCAATGTGAAGGGCTGACAGTTGCTTCTGGTGACACACACTGCACTTCAAATATCTCCAATAGTCTTTGATTATGTGACCAGCAGGGCAAACCAAACTAGATCCATCCACCTTTATGGAATTTGTTTCTTCATTTTCTATTTTCATATTGAAGCTTGAACATGTATCCTGTGAGTGATGGTTGTGTTGGAGAGAAAAACAGTTGTAGTTTGGGGCAGAAGGACTTTATCTTTTCAGATTTCTGTTTGTTACCATTTTCAACAGATCCTTTGGATTCACGCCTTGAGTGGATTCTCAAGATGTCAATTTTGGCATTGAGTGCAGTCAGTTTAAGGTCAAAAGCAAGTTTTGTCTTTTCTTTTCTAAGCTCCTCCTCTTGGGCTTCCAATGCATGCTTCCTCTTCAATGCAGCCATGCGTTCTTTAAGGACTGCTAAATCCGCTTCAGCTTTGATTATTGCAGATGATCTGTATGATAATCGGACTACTTTCTGTCGTCTGAAATTATTGTCCTTTAAACATAACATGCTTGGTGCAAAGTCCTTAGGATTTACCTCGTCAGAAGATCCACCTCTGTCCTGTGATGTGGCTTCTTGCATCGTTTTTCTTTGATTGGTGTTATTTAAATATCAAAATGTGTTATTTTAATCCACAGGAGAAAACGCAGATGCATGTGCATGCCTGCGCGTCAGAGTGCGTAATCACTGTGTGCACCCGTTCCCAATGTCCGACTATTCTTTAAACCTTTTCCACTGTTCATTAATATGCGGCGAAACAATGACTCCAGCACTCCAATAGTGAGGCCATTTTCCTATACAGCCACTGGAGAAAATATTCACATACCGCCCATGTTCCTGTGCCGTTGTTGAAGTCCGTCCAGAGCCCGATGTGTCTTTTAAAGTGAAATCCAATACTCCACTTCAAACGCGGGCAATCCAAAAATCCACAAAAAAGAACTTCAAAAAACAAGTCCGCTTTCACGGCACGTTTTTTTTAACTTAACAGCCGCTGAGGCACTAGTTAGCGGATCTTACGCAGGGCAATGATCCAAGTCCAGACAAGATTCTCTGTTGTGCATTTTATTCCTATAACAAAATACAATGAACAGGTTTCCTATATCTCTTTCCTTAAGCCTTTCCTATGGCTTTCCCTTGTGTATCTTGAAACACCCTGCTAAAACACCGTTTGCCTACTAGTGCTCTGCTCCCACCACCCACCTGTCTCCAATATATACAATTACACCAGGTGCTCTAATCACCCAGTGCCCAAACATGCCTTCAAAATAAAAGGATAGAAACTACTTTAACTTATGACGCTAACTAAGAATACATATAAATAAATGATAATAATAAACACTATAAACAGCAAGAAAATAAATGTTAAACTATTTAATAATATAAAGAGATATATGGCTCCAACAGTTGTAATATAGTATAAGACAACACATGCTTATGACATGCTCAAAAACTGATATTTCTTAAATCTGTATTCAAATGTAGTTCCCTCTGTCAGCAATGTATCAACAACTACACACATCAGTATTTCTCTGTGTTGTGGTTGACATGATGATGACTGCTAGGAGTTAAGGGGAGAGGCTGAGCATCACCACGAAATGTGCAAATTGACATAAAAATGAATAAAAGGGGAAAAAATGCTCCATGTTTTTTAGGCTGTAAACTTTAACTGTTATGTAAGCCAACTAGACAGACAGTGTATCACTCTTCCTCCTGTACATTAGCAGATAAAAGGCATCACATACTTGAATGAATGGTAATAAAGAATGCTGGAAATAACTGCATCTCCATTAGCCTATCTGCTCTGCAGAGACTGCCTTCTTCATGTCGTGAATTGCAGCTGATGTTTTAATATGGCAATTGGCAATTTGACTTATACAACATTCACAAGTTGTACATTTGACTCATACAATAACCCACCTTCGTGTGATGCTCTAGTTTCTTCATGTTTTGTTTTTTTTCCCTCTTGCTTGCGCCGGACTGAAACTGTCTTTTCACCGACATCTCTTCACCTGCACTAGTGGCCGTATCAAAGCCGTGATTGGTCAGATGTCGATTCATTGCATTCATTCGTCAATTTATACTGCCACAGAGCAGATTCGTCAAGTTGTAATGACTGATTTGAAAGGTTGTATTAACCAAGTTGCAGTTGTAATGGAAAATATATTTAAAAAGAATATATTTTTCTGCAAGTGAACATTTCATCACTAAGTTCATTTTTTTTCCACAAGCTACAAAACTTTTTTTTTTCTTCTGTGACTTCAAATTTGGTTCACAGATACGTGGATATTTTATACAAGTGTAAATGTATGCACACAAGCTCAGATTTGTTTTCTGCAAGTGCTCACATCAGGTTTTACACGCTCTCGCATTTTGCACCATATCTACCTTCATACAGCTCTGCCAAGAATAGGTTTTCATTTTGCGCAGAAACCTGGATGTCTGGATGGAGGGTGAGGGAGATATATTAGGTATTCCGGTGAGGTAGACTGCACATCTGAACCCCCCAGAAACACACATAAAGAATGCATGAACCCACAAGCAAAGATATGCGCTCAGAAAACCATAAACCACTGACACTTACGTCATGCAGCTATTTTTTTTTTCTTTGGGTCTTATGCAGGGGAGGAACGGGGCCAGGACATTGCTGAGTAATGAGTTACTGAGGGCAAAGATGGTCTAGATGTGGTCCAATTAGCGCTGTGTTTAGAACCACACATATTTCCCTGATGTTCCCTGTGTTACGCTCTGTATACAAGCACCGAGCAGGCATCCTGCTACGATATATGATCCCAATTCCCTGGGAATGGACAAACTAGGCCGTAAAAGAACTGTTTAATATTGAACGAGGAGGCAGGCGTCAGGCTTATGTGTTCTACGTGATGACCCAGCTATAGTCAAGGGTGTATATATTACATAAGTATAGATGTCATGGACATTTTTATCCTGCAGGAAACTACTCTAGCTAAGATGGAGGAAGAGAGAATGATCAAAACTGGGGCAAAGTGATTATTTTTAAATGGATATTCTCTGGAATTTCGAGAGGAAGTGACTTTGAAGCTTTTTTTTAAAACGTAATTTTCAAAACCTCCCTTTTATTAGACACACCTGACCTAAAAGTAGGCGTTTTGGTAGTGACTATTTGATATAGGATAACAACTGCACCTTAGATCCCTACAAGATTATCATATTTAACCTTTTCTTTTACATTTAACATCCTTCATAATTGTTTAGTTTACGTTTAGTTTTTTCTATTTGTCGGTCGGTATTTCTGTTTGTTGGCAGGATTACAGAAAAATACCAACGGGCTGATTTCATTATATTTGGATGAAGGATATGGCATTGGCTTAGGAATTTCTCATTACATTTTGGAATGAATCGAATCACTTAGGCCTTGGTGGAGGTCTACAATTGCCCTTTTAGTTAATTCTGTAAAATGTAGTGTGTGCACTCTTAGAAACAGGCAAAAGTGTATTCTTTAGTCTCAAACACATGAACACACTTGTAATTTACATTGGTTTACATTGCTAATTACAAACATACATTGGCTTGTAAACTGCATTTTTATGAAGTCATCCCACGGGGGGAAGTGTTGCAGAGTTAAAACAATCCCAGTCCCTCTGACCTATTATCATAATGCACTGCTCTGCACGCTGCGCTGTAATTTCCCCTCACCAATGTTCCTTCCAGTGTAAGAAAGTACCGTTTAGTTCAGACTGTGGTTGCATTCAGACTGCTTTGTTGTGTTAGGCTTTCCTAACTTTAACTGCTGGTTGTCAAACTCCAACATCCTTCTTTTTCTATCCATCAACACTTGCAGTTTAGATCTTTCTTCTGATAAACATCACAATTTATTGCTTGGAATGAGACTTTTCACAGTAAGGTTATTTGTGCTTCCAAAGCTTAAATGTTACCTTGCTCATTCGCCCAACTAAAAGAAAATATCCTCAGCAGAAAAACAACAGCATTGTTTGATCTTTCAAATCTGTACTAAAGGGGCCCTATTCTGCTCATTTTCAGCTTCATATTAGTAGTTTGTGTCTCTTTTGTGACATGTCTCCATGCTTTAATGTTCACAAACCCTCAAAGTACACCCTGTACACAGAAAAGACCTGTCTATGCTGCCCCAGAACGCCTCGTTGGGGGGGGTGCTAGCGGAGCCTCGCAGCACGGCGAAACTGTGGCGCGCTTACACTGTAGGTGCGCTGCAGCTCCCTCAGCACCCCCCCGCTGTCTAGCAGCAAGCAGGAAACCACACCAGTAAGCCAGCTCACACTGTCAGCTCCTCGAAGCAGCGAGCCATTGGGCGAGCTGACCAATCAGAGCACACTGGGCTCACAGGGGGGGGGGGGGGGTATGTACATCTCTGTACATACTATACAGAGATGCTGTATTGTATGAGAAACCAATGTGAGTTTGGAACATTGAACAATATACATCTATTCTAGTAGACCTCAACAATGGAATTATGATCAGTAGAAATGGCCATGACATGGGACCTTTAACAAAAGAGTCCAATTGTAGCGTTTCAGGCAGGGAGGGGGAGTGTGTGGGAGAGGAACTCCCTCTGGAGGGAACACAGGGATTTAAGCCTTTGCAGACCATTCACAGAAACCAAACCATAACACACTACAGGAAAAGGGAAACCCCAACAATTATAATAGGGTCTCTTTTGGCGCGTTTCCACTGCAGCGGGTAGCTCGCTTTAAGCGTGCCGAGCCGTGCGGGGCCCGTTTTTGGTTGCGTTTCCACTTGGCCTAGTTTTGGCCCGGGGCTACTTTTTCTCCTTTTTTCTGGCCCGACTAAATCGTGGTTCTAGGGCCAGGAACAACCAGGCTGAGTCGGGCTGAGTATGCTAAACTAGAGAGAGAATTGCTGGCAAGGGGGCTACAACTACAACAAGATGAACATATTTGACTGTGATTTAATTGTAATACACATTTCAAAATGATGCCGAAGTAACAACATACTGATACCGGTTAGTAAAAACCATGAATTAACGCTTTGACAAGTCTGCAGACAGACGGCAGGCGAAAAACCCTTTTAAAATGCGTGTTTTCTAAATGGAGCTTGGCTAAGCTAACGTTGTAAATGCTCCGACCGTCCACACTCACAACAACGGCCTATACAGACATAAATAAACCAGCGACTGTATTCACAATTACACAGGCAGTCTGTGGTTTGTACTTGTTTAACTTTTGTCTAGTTTCTGAACAGATATGAAGAGCTGTGAGCTCTGAGTGCTAAGAGCTAACGGCTGTGTTGTTTTTCTGGGGTTCTCATTGAAGATGACGTCACGGCTCCGCCTACACTGCGTTACTATAGTAACTACCCCAGTTCCTAAACTGTAATGGAAGCGCAGCATTAAAGTGAGACGGGCCTAATAAGGCCTAACCAAACCGAGCGAGGCCGAGCGAGGCCTGCAGTGGAAACGCGCCATTAAAGACCTGTGTTTTACTGAGTAGGACCCTTGGTGGCTGCTCTCATTTGCAAAGGTAGAATAGCTTGATGTTGGTACAGCAAACACCTCCTGGATAGGGTGACAGGTCAAAGTGGTTTGCTGTACAAATATTTCCTCCAAACAGTCAGTGTTGGTCTCTTTTACCCATGACCCAAACATCTTCAGAGCATGTGAGCAGCTCTGGGAATGTCCATAATTCTGTTTTTGTTTCTGCGTACATAGGAACAGTTCAGTGAGCTAGGACAAGGAAACAGGAATAAAAAACAAAACAAATACATTGTAGTGATAAAGAACAGATAAGATAAGGCTTGTGAAATATCTTTCCCTTTTTTATCTAAAGGGAATTTTGATTATGTTCCTCTGTTATTTCCATATTGGGACATATGCAGTGTTGAAATATTAAGAGCGTAGTTGTGTGAATTGTATGTGTGAACCCCACACACACACACACACACACACACACACACACACACACACACACACACACACACACACACACACACACACACACACACACACACACACACACACACACACACACACACACACACACACACACACACACACACACACACACACACACACACACACACACACACCACACACACACACACACACACCACACACACACACACCACACACACACACACACACACACACACACACACACACCACACACACACACACACACACACACAACACACACACACACACACACACACACAACTTGCCAGGTGCCTTCAGAGGGTCCCTCCTCTCTCTCACTCAATCAATCAATCAATCAATTTATATAGCCCAATATCGCAAATGTTACATTTGTCTCAGTGGACTTCACAGTTTATACAAAATATCAGTATGACAATACGACACCCTCTGTCCTTAGACCCTCACATCGTACAAGGAAAAACTTCCGGAGAAAACCCACAGTTTAAAGGGAAAAATGGGAGAAACCTCAGGGAGAGCAACAGAGGAGGGATCCCTCTCCCAGGACGGACAGACGTGCAATAGATGCCGTGTGTAAATTGAAAAGATAATACATTTGCAACATAGGTCGTCCAAATGTTTGGAAATGCATGTGTGTATAATAGGAAGATGAATCCACTAGGATATCCATCCAGGACCTATGATCCAGGACCACAGCCACGACTCAAGATCCAGGGCTCGCGATGCAGGACACAGGACCGCAGGATCATCCATGACTCCGGATCCCGGTGTATATAGACACCAAAAAGAAAGAAATTTGGGAAAGCTGGGTTAATCGGAACATGGGAGTACACAGGTATAGACAGAGAGAAGGAAGAAGTAAGATGTCCCCCGACAAACTAAGCCTATATCAGCAAAACTAGGGGCTGAATCTAATCAGCCCTAACTATAAGCTTTATCAAAAAGGAAGGTCTTAAGCGCACTCTTAAAAACGGGTGCCGCCCAAACACAAACTGGAAGCTGATTCCACAAATGTGGAGCTTGATAACAAAAGGCTCTGGCTCCCATTGTACTTTTAGAGACTCTAGGAACAACCAACAACCCTGCATTCTTGGAACGCAATGCCCTAGTAGGACAGTAGGGTATAATGAGTTCTTTAAGGTAAGATGGCGCCTGCCCATTAAGGGCTTTGTAGGCGAGAAGAAGAATTTTAAATTCTATCCTGTGTTCTATAGGGAGCCAGTGTAAGGCAGCCAGAACAGGAGTAATGTGGTCTCTTTTCCTAACTCTGGTTAGTACACGAGCTGCAGCATTTTGAATCAACTGAAGCGACTTTACTGACTTCTTGGTACACCCTGATAATAAAGAGTTACAATAATCCAGCCTTGAAGTAACAAATGCATGGACTAGTTTCTCTGCATCGTTTTGAGGCAAGATATGCCTGATTTTTGCAATGTTACGTAGATGGAAGTAGGCGGTCCTTGAAATTGATTTTATGTGGCCGTTAAAGGATAAATCCTGATCAAATATAACACCAAGATTCCTTACAGTCTCACTGGAGGCCAAATTAATCCCATCCATAGTTAGTATATCTTTAGATAGTTTGTTTCGTAGATTCTTCGGGCCAAGTACAATAACTTCAGTTTTGGTCGTGTTTAACATCAAAAAGTTTAAGGTCATCCACGTTTTTAAGTCCTTGAGGCAGTCTTGAATTTTATTTAGATGATTAATTTCATCAGGCTTGATTGATAAATATAGTTGAGTATCATCCGCATAACAATGAACATGTACAGAATGATTCCATATAATATTGCCTAACGGAAGCATATATAATGTGAACAAAATAGGTCCGAGCACTGAGCCCTGTGGCACTCCATGGCTAACTTTGGTTTGCGTGGAAGATTCATCATTGACACGTACAAACTGAGAGCGTTCAGATAGGTAGGACCTAAACCAGCGTAAAGCAGTTCCCTGTATGCCAACTAAGTGTTCTAGTCTTTGCAATAAGATATCATGATCGATAGTATCAAATGCAGCACTGAGATTGAGCAAAACAAGAATAGAGACAAGTCCCTTGTCAGAGGCTATTAGAATGTCATTTGAGACTTTAACCAGAGCTGTCTCTGTGCTATGATGTGTTCTAAAGCCAGACTGAAAATCTTCAAATAAATCATTGTTTTTTAAGTAATCACACAACTGTTTTGCGACTGCTTTCTCAAGAATTTTTGAGAGGAACGGAAGATTAGAAATAGGTCTATAATTGGCTAAAACCTCTGGATCGAGGTTGTGCTTTTTAAGAAGCGGTTTTATCACTGCTACTTTGAATGATTGTGGAACATAGCCTGATAATAAAGGCATATTCATAATATTTAATAAAGAAGTGCTAATTAATGGAAAAACTTCCTTCAACAGCTTAGTTGGAATTGGGTCTAACATACACGTTAATGGTTTAGAAGAGAGAATCATTGAATTTAATTGTTCAAGGTTTATGGCTGAAAAGCATTCTAGTTTACTATCTAGTGTAATATTAGAACTTACGTTTCCGGGAGTTGATAACACTATACTGGTCAAAGGCAAGAGGTCATTAATTTTGTTTCTAAGAGTAACAATTTTGTCGTTAAAAAAGCACATACAATCATTACGACTGAGTGCTATGGGAATAGAAGGCTCAATCGAGCTATGGCTCTCTGTCAGCCTGGCTACAGTGCTGAAAAGAAATCTTGCATTATTCCTATTCTCATCTATTAATGAAGAGTAGTAGGCTGCTCTCGCTTTACGCAGTGCTTTCTTATATTCATTGAGAGTAATATGCCAAATTAAACGAGTTTCTTCAAGTTTAGTGGAACGCCATATCCTTTCAAGTTGTCTCGACTTTTGCTTTATTTTGCGGGTTTCGGCATTATGCCATGGAGCTAATCTATGTTGTTTTATTTTCTTCTTTTTCAAAGGAGCAACAGAGTCTAATTTTATTCGCAGCACATCTGTAGCACTATCAATAACATGATCAATTTGGGGTGGTGGACATTTTGTATAAGTTTCCTCCCCTACATGCAGACATGCTATCGAGTTAAGTATTGGTGAAATCTCTTCCTTAAATTTGGCTATAGCACTAACAGATAGGTTTCTGCTGCAGGAGCTTTTGACTAATGCTTTGTAGTCTAGTAACAGTACTTCAAAAGTTACTAAGAAATGGTCGGATAAAGCAGGATTATGCGGTTAGACTAATAGTTGCTCAATTTCAATACCATAAGTCAGAACAAGGTCGAGAGTGTGATTATAGCAGTGGGTTGGTTTATTTACACTCTGACAAAAACCAACCGAATCTAATATAGAGTTAAATGCAACAGTAAGGCTACTGTTATCATCGTCAACATGAATATTAAAGTCACCTTATGCAGGTCTCCCTTGTAAAAGAGATCCATGATCTCAAGGGACCTATCTGTCTAAATAAAGGTTTGAAATGAAATGACCTACGATAATTACTTTATCTGTTTTAAGAACCAAAGTTGATAAAAACTCAGAGAATTCTGAATAAGGACCTGGTGCACGGTACACTGTAACAAATAAGATTGGCTGCAAAGTTTTCCAGGTCGGATGCGTAAGACTAAAAACGAGATTTTCAAAGGAGGTATAATTTAATTTTGGTTTAGTATTGATAAGTAAACTTGAGTCAAAGATTGCTGCAACTCCACCTCCTCGGCCCACGCCTCGGGCAATATGAGTATTGATATGGCTGGGTGGAGTGGCCTCATTTATGCTGACATATTCTTCATGTCTCAACCAAGTTTCAGTGAGACAGCATATATCAATATTATAATCTGATATTAAATCATTTACCAATATTGCTTTAGATGCTTGAGATCTTATGTTTAAGAGACCACATTTAATATTCCTGTTTTGTTGCACTGTAGTAGTTGTTACATTTACTTTTATTAGGTTATTATGTATGACACCTCTATTAGGTTTTACCTTAAATTGTCCTTGGGCAGACACACACACCGCTAATATTGGGTATTTTATTGGGTTCGGGATTCCTATGGATGACTGCCTAGGAGAGAGCGCAGAGAAGCGTGAAAGACTACGACTCCGCCTCCTGGTCTCAACTCCAGTTTGTCATGGATTAAGTCCACAAAGCCCTGAAATGTTTGCAGAAATGAGATCTGCACCTTCCAAAGTAGGGTGAATGCCGTCTCTCTTAATCAGACCAGGTTTTCCCCAGAAGGCTGTCCAATTATTTACGAAGCCCAAATTGTTTGCTGGGCACCACCAAGACAACCAGCGCTGAAATGATGACATGCGGCTATACATGTCATCATTGATCAGATTGGGGAGGGGACCAGAGAAGATTACGGTGTCCGACATTGTTTTAGCATAACTACACACCGACTCCACATTAAGTTTGGTGCATTCTGATTGGCGTAAACGAACATCATTATGTGCATGTGACTGTGGAGGCTTCGGTCTCTAAATTCACGTGTCTCATAATAGAGCTACCAATAACCAGAGTTGGCTTCTCAGCGGGTGTCTCGCTGAGAGGGGAATATCTGTTAGATACATGAACGGGTTGGTGGGGACCTGCGGGTTTCGTGTTATGCCCCTTCTGAACAGTCACCCAGTCTCCCTGCTGCTCGGGAGTTGCCGGGGGACGGCTAATAGGAGCTCCCTTTTGCCGGTCCGCACCGGCTAACATGGGCTTTACTGTAGCTGAGTTACTTTCTAAGATGTGGAGCCGGGCTTCTATGGCTATGATTCCCACCTCCAACCTAACAACTATACTACATTTAACACATGTATCGCAGGGTTTCCGTTAGCCGGTATTTACCGGTTTTTAGCTGGTCAAATTGAATAAAAACCGGTAAATTCAAAACCTGCCGGTCAAAATGTCCGATGCTCCGATCGATTGGCCGCCTGATCATTATCGGCCGATATTCACTCTTAATAGTTTGATCTGTGCTCTCTATAGGCCGATCAGGAGAGCTGGGTCTGATCGATATGGACATAAACTCGAGTGAAGTGTAAACGGACGCGAGAGAGAGATCAGATCAGCTGCTGAGTCTGACCTGAAGCCCCGCCCACTGTTTAGCGCGCTGCATGAGAAACTGACGGGCTGTCAGGAGAGAGAGGGAGGGAGAGAGGAAAAGAGAGGATCCGTTTCTCCCGTGTTATTATTCAAAGTTAATGTAAACTTTTGAATAATGTAGTTCATCTACTAAAAGTAGTTTCTTTCAATGTAATAATGATGTCGTTTGTTGTTTGTGGAATCATTTATTGAAAAATGAATCTGAATTTTTCGATCTGTTACGATTATAAACTGAAGCAATATAAAAACGACTCCCATTATCCGGTCATAGTCCGGTAATTACCTGCTAACGGAAACTCTGCCACACAATTATTATTATTATTATTGAAACATGACCGGTAAGTTTCAAATGTGTCCGGTAAAATAAATTCTGTTCGGACATTTGACCGGCGAGAAAAAATCCTAGCGGAAACCCTGATGTATCGGTACCAGTAAAGGAAGTAGGGAAGTAACCAAACATGGGACAGGAAGAGCAGGAAATAACACCCGAGGGTGGGGAAAGAGCCATGGCTAGCTATCAAGCTAAATTAGCTACCGTTAGCAAACCCGAAAAGAGTGTAGGCAACTGTGGAGTTACAGTCGCTAAGAGACGGAGAGTTGTGAGTGCTTAAGCTGTAGTAACGTGTGATTACAACGTCAGGCAGTTGCCGTGATCAAGAGTTTTAAAACGTTCGATTAAGTTAAGATAATAAGCTATCAGCAACAGAACAGGCACACGGGATACCCAGAGATGACAATGACAACAACAACCGGAAGTTACAACATGCTTACCGCAATAGTGGTCCGTGTAGAAACTCGTTCTCTGTTCTCTCACATGTTGCAGAAGTCCTTGGGTTACATAACAGAGAGCGGTCAGGTCCGTATCAGTTAGAGCAGGGACGGGGGTGTGTGTGTGTGGGGGGGAAGGGGGTGCTCGGAGAAGGCAGAGGTGGTTTAGGGTCGCAGGTGGCTAGAGGTTTTTCCCACAGCGAGGCCGTCCTCTCCTCTCCGCTGGTCCTTAGGGATCTCTGGCATGTTGGAAGCCCCCTACCTCAGAGAGGGGTGGGAAGGGGAATAAGCATACACACTCCAACCTGAACCCTGGAAACACACACCCCCCCAGTGTGTAGGCCTGCAGTTTGTGTTTGCACCAATAGAAGGCACTGTTTTACATAACAGCCCACTGTGTCCCTCCACACTGTGATGGATAGTGTTTTACACATACCAACACATAAACACTAGAGGTGGCAGCTTAAAGGCAATTCACTTTTTTGTTACAGCTTATTTGCTATTTAAATCTGAGACAACAGTGACACCTCAAACACCAAATATTCACTAATTATTGGAGATTTTTATTACTTTGGATTATTATTTTTGGAATTTTCATTGAGGCATAAATCAGTCGTCTAGCTTCAGAAAAAGAAAAAAAAAAGCAGACTTGCGGGGGTTTTCGTTCTCTGCAAATGAGTCCCTTCGACAGTGATTTAGCTACTTTTCTGCTGCGAGGAATGCTGCATAATATCTCATCAAAACAAAAATACAGTATCATCATTTTGGCAGTTTAGTGAAAACAAGAGCACATCGAGGCATGTCTAAGAAGGCTAGATCTCAGTGTGGGAGATATTTAGAGACGCAGTGTAAACATAGGAGTAGAGTTGGTGTGTTTCCAAAGTATTGTCCTAAAAAATGTACGGGGTGGTACCGGAGTAAGGGTGGAGAGGATGAGTGGCATCCGTCGGCGCACACCCTTGGTCCGAGTCACTCACACACACACACACACACACACACACACACACACACACACACACACACACACACACACACACACACACACACACACACACACACACACACACACACACTACATTTATCCACGCCACTCAAAGGGGGAAACTCCCAGAATGCTAGCTATCTCTGCTTTCCTTAAGGAGAGGGCTATACTTTGGTAAATTGGTCAAAGGAGCCTCTGTGCTCATGTGAAAGAAAGCACATGGTGCGGCGTTGGCAGAGATAACGGGCTGCGGGTAAAAACACACACTCTGATGTGCTGTGCTTACAGAAGACAGACACGTGGCTGTGTGCATGGTGTCCCTCCATCTGTGTGTTTTCACGTCACAGTTTGCTAAGGATACACGAACATGAGTAACAAAGCTGCGTAAACTCAGTAATTATAGCTCGTCTGTGAATAAGCTGTGTTGTATATCCTTGAATGGACGGCTCATGTGCGGTCTTAAAGGGCAATAAAGGGAAATTCCAATTGTTTTACCACCTGGGTCATGTTTTTGTAGTTTTTGTTATCACTCTGTGTGTGATATAGGGGAAGAAAAAATGATTGATAAGACATGTTTTAAATAAACTCTCTGGTGTAAACAGAGACCCACTTCCTGCTTAAATGTTGTCTCACTGCTCTTGCCATAGCTGTGCACATACTGTTTTATTATGCACTGAAAGTTTATGAGCACCATTTCTAATATACTCAGTTTCACTTTAGAGTGGTGCAGTGATGACGTGTGTTTGTATTCCCACCTGGAAGTTAGCAATGCAAGGACTCCCTTTTCTCTTTCAAAAAATAAGGTCTGTGACAAACACGTTAACACATATTTTTCAGCAGGGTAATCTCTACATATTACGGCTGTGCAATTAATCGTATTTTAATCGCGATTACGATTATGGCTTGTGGCGATTATGAAAACAGCATAATTGACAAAATACGATTATTTAGCTGGGTGCGCTTTCGCCCCTCCCTAAAAGCCAACTCGGCCACGTGGGAGTGACATGTGTTGTGAGTGTTCAGCGCGAGCGAAGATGTCAGAACAAGAGCAGCAACTCGTTAAAAAGAAGGGTAAAACTATTTCCACTATTTGGAAGTACTTTGGCTTTCAGGAGTCCGACGTGGAGCAAAACAAAGTACAGTGCAGGATTTGTTACCAGTTTGTGTTTGCACCACACGCTAACACAACTAATCTCTTTAATCATCTGAAATACAACCACAAAGTGCGATACGACCGGGCAATAATACAACAAAAAGCAGATGCCCGCTCGACTTCATCCACCACATCATCGATTCAGGACGCATTGTACAGAGCAACGGCTTACGCGACGAGCTCGCAGAGACACAGAGATATTACAGGTGCCATTACATTTCACATCGCTAAAGATATGTGCCCAGTTAGCACTGTTAGCAACCAGGGCAAGCAACTTGTCAACACGTTGGACCAGCGTTATGCGATGCCGTCTCGGTATTATTTCTGCCTCCGCTATATGACAAATGCCGTGTGGAAGTTGAGAGAGATGTGGCTTCAGCTGACTACTTTGCCACCACAACGGACCTATGGTCTATCCCAGGGGTGCACAACTAGTCGATCGCGAGATGTGTCTAAAAATAGAACAACAATATTCTGTTTTATCGTTAATGTCCTGTAACATAATCTTCCTGTGCCAGAATAATGCACTTGAACGCATCAAAGCTTTGTGATTGGCCGGCGTCACCCCATGTGTCGGGCCGTGGCTGAGGGTCTTCAGTACAGGTGGCAATATCGTCACCTGCCTGCGCTCATCTCTGAAACCAGACCATGTAAACAGGCTGGTGTTTCTTTAAGAGATGACATGAGCAGCCCTGCCAGCGTTGCCATGGTGGCCAACATTTTTTTATTTGGTCTTAAATTGTAGTTCAACATTTATTTCCTGTTACTTCTGGACCATGACGGTTGGCCAGCCTTCAATGTTTAACTGAGTGGAATATGTTGAATATGTTTTATTTTTTTAAATGTTGGCTATATGTTAAGGAGTTTTCAGTAGGTTGTGACAGCATCATATTTGATTTCATTTATTTTTTATTTATCATATTAATAATATATGTTTAGTATGGTTTTGGAAGTGCGCTCCAACATTCTTGTTTACTGGTAAAATATTATTTGTTTTAAAGTTCAATAAATGGTCAATGAATAATCGTCAAAATAATCGTGATATCAATTATTGACCCAAATAATCGTGATTATGATTTTTGCCATAATCGCACAGCCCTACTACATATTTAAACAGTTTCTTTGTTTTTAAAGTGTCAATTATTTTGGCAAGAACTAGAGGCTCCTATTAAAGGCTATATAAAGGCAGATTTTTTTCAGTTGTCTACTTTCAAATTCTAGCTTACTCGAGCTGGTTTCTCCATTCTTACCTACCCTACCTTTAATAGTTCCCTCCTAGATCACAAGCAGGGAGAACATTTGAAGAGCAGTTGAATCTGGCTTAACTGTTAGCTTGTTTGTAAACTGTCTGATTAATTTCTTGTGCCAGTGCACCAGTCTCAACATCTCAGCAATTACTTTGGTGAGTTCATTGTTATTGTTACTGATACAAATGGCAAAACCTACAGAAAAACATCTAACAAAGTAAATCAGTGAATCGTGACAGAATGCAGCTGTAAGCACCCATGACATATATTTGTTATCATTATCAAGCAGGAAACACTGATTTAGTTTTCCTTTTAAGCAAAATGTTATGATAATGTTGTCTATTTTTACGTCTGTTACTATTTGGTACCACATGGGAGATCAACAGCCTGTATTTAGCTGCTCTCATGAGAACAAATGCAATATAATGCTCAGCTGACTCGGCTCAAGGTGATGGGATGGCTCTGAGCTGGAGATGGGCCAAAGAGTTAGAAACCCTGAGTATCCGCAATGGATAAGGTTTTTCTTTCCCCCCCCTTTTCTGAGATACTGTCCAATCGATATCCTTTGTTGGAGAAATATGTGTACCCTGACATATTTAGTGCACTGGATTGTGGGGTAGTGTGTTTCACTCTTTGTGCAGGTGCTGCAGAGCTCTTGGCTACGCAACAGTGATTTTCTTCTTCGTCTCTCCTCTTGAATCTTGTCTAATTGGGTTTGAGGACAATACGGGTGTTTTTGATTGGGACAATGTGACACATTTGGCTCTTTGTGTCTGGAATATGGTTCTGTTTCCACAGTACTTCCAGGTGCAGTGTGAACAACTTCTCAGATGTTTAGCCTCTATTCATTATGATAAAGGACTGCATTATCCTGTACAAAAAACTTGACTGTCTCTTTAGGATTAACACATTGTCTTTTTTCAATACTACCACTAAAGGATGCTTACGTGGACAATTTCACATGATTCTATTTAAATAACTTTATAGTATTTAGAGCATTTTCCCTGTCCTTATGCAGACAAACAATATGGTCTTGACTGGTCATATTGGAACTGTCACATCAACTTGATGTTCCTACTGATGCTAATGTGGCATGGTCATGAAAAACTGCCTGACATGATATGCAGCCATCAGCTCCGTCACAAAGTCTTGTGGAACAATTCAATTAATTTGCTTTTCTTCGCGTGGTTGTGTGAGAAACGTGGTGGCGTGAAGACTACTAGCAGGACTAGTTGCTGAGCTACTGTAGCTAGCATCCCAATGGCTAACATGCTAGCGCTAGTCACAAAAGCTTCTCAAGCTTGTTTTAATATTATTTGCACTGTGTAGTATCGCTATTTCTCCCTGGCATTTTGTTTTTAGATAACAATTATGTGTTGGACTTACTGGCTGTCTTTTTCCTGTCAAAGCACTGACAAGACATTTAGCTATTGACAAGACATTTAGCTATTGACAAGACATTTAGCTATTGACAAGACATTTAGCTATTGACAAGACATTTAGCTATTGATCAGAAGCAAGTTTTCACTTGGAGTCTGAAGCGTAGACTGCATAACATTTTTTGAGAAGCAACCTTAACCCTTTGGTTTGTGCTGTTAAAAACCTCTTTGCATTTCTGCTGTCAGTGTTGACCCTATTTGAAGGAGAGCGTAGAGCTGGGCCAAGCGTGGCCATGTACTGTAGCTAGCTAGCTAGGTTGGCCAAGTGCATTCCTAATTCATGTTAACTGTGATAATTGTGATGCTAATTTTGGCTTGACAAAAACATACTTAAAAATGGTTCTTAATGGAAACAATGAACGGCTAAACACTTCTTCTTTAGTGTGTCTTTATGTAAAACCAAGATCTTAACAATGACATGATAGTGGTGCCGTGGTGGCGGCTCGTTAATGGGAAGGTTGCCACATGATAAACCCTGCTTTATCGTCAATTGATCTGTAATCTGGGCCATCATTTAGATCAGGGGTGGGGAACCTTTTTCCTCTCAAGGGCCATTTAAAATGTTTTCAATATCCTCCAAGGGCCATATAAATGGTTGACCTCTGCTTAAAAATACTAAAATCACCGCCCATTCATTTGGCCTTTCTTTCATACTCTGCAAAGAAAAAGCAACCTCTTAATCCAGATATTTTACCATGACTCGCGCATGCATGCACGTGCACGGTTGTGGCATGACCACCAAAACAGAAAGATATGGACACAAGATGTGTGCCAATGTATTTAGTTTCCTATCCATGTGAACAAGATTTAAGTGTGGGGGGGAAGGGGGGAAGATTATTTTTTTTAGCGGCGTTCTGGTGCTCTCCGTCAGAACTGCACCCCTGTCAGACGAGACATATACCATGTGATGAGACGTTAGGCTCGTGTTGTGTTCAAGGACCCTAACCTTGGCCAGGAAAAACAGGCACTCGCTTATTTAATTATTTTGCGGTCTAGATTTCTTAAATGTTTTTCTTTTTTGCGTGTGTTACCTTGAGGGCCGTATCAAATTGTCTCGCGGGCCGTATACGGCCCGGGGGCCGGAAGTTCCCCACCCCTGATTTAGATAAAGAACATTGTGCTGTATTTAAGAAGAATACAAACCAGTGATTGAGACCTATTGATTAGTTAACGCTTATTGAAGTAATATAACAATAGAAAAGTATAGTTCCTCATAGACTTCCATACAATTTGACTACTTCTTGTTCGCCCCTTTTTGGTCATTTAAAATAATGCATGTTTAAGATACTTCCAGGCCCTGAGGACTGACCTCTTGATCTTGAATCACTATGACAAAGAACATGTTTATTATTTTGGTGTGTTAAAGCAAAGACCCATTCCTGTCCTTAAAATGCTGAGACACAGATTTAATGTGCATGGCTTGCAAGAATTGCATTGATAAAAAAAAGTATTTGATACCATTACTGTCCTTTGTGCTACAGTTTTTCTTCAAATGTTTCGTTTGAAGAGGGCTTGGAGAAACTGCAAACACTTCCACTGAGGGCTATGTTGCTGATACACAGCTTCCCGGGCTTTCTAATGCTTTTTAAATGAGTGGCAAGCTCCAGTGAAAATCCACACACATACACACGCTCCGGCCATCTGGCAGCAATTGCACGAAACGGAAACGCACATGTTAGAATATATCATTGTGAGAAGTGTTTGAGTCTGTGTGTGTTTTTCTCTGTTCACACACAATAGTCTCTATTTGTGTTAAAATGCCTGCGGCTGAAAATGTTGACCTCCGAGCAAATCCACAGTCTGCATTTAGAGGCTACAACATCAATCTGGGGTTTCCTTTTCCTTCATTTCTAGAAACAACTCTGTCTTCCATTTGTCGGTTGTGCTACAACTCAGCTTACTGGTAGAGAGAGCAGATAGTTATGATATGAAATGGAGGTATTCAACGGGACTTCTAGTGTAGATTAATCAGCATTTCTTTGAATCTTTGGGTATTTTCAATGTAAATTGGTAAATTACTGGTTATAATGGTTCTCTCCCTTCCTCCCTCCATCCCTCTTTCTCTTTGGTTGGTGGTTTGCTCTGGGCGTTTAGTCTGTATTCTGGGCCCTGCAGAGACTATAATTTACCCTTTGCGTTTACTGTTTATATTCCACTGAACGTTTCTACAGAAGCACAGCATCGTTGGTGTCATAGTGAAGCTCTTTGTGCTGGTACCGTCCTGTGATCACTACCATAGAGGAGACTTTGATCCACATTCAGATTTACAACATTAAACAGAATAACTCTTTACTGCTCTGTACTTCAAAGAATACGTGGTATTTTTATATTTCTTTTTTTCTGTGTACCAAAAACGACTTATATCCTTTATCCCTCTGTCCAATTGAGCTCTGTTGCTATCTATTTACACGTCAATTAATCACAATGTTGCTCTTACATTATTCCATGAAGGTTTATTTTAGTCAACCCCCCACACATCATCCTGATGCCTTAAATGTTTAAACCAAATGTTGTGACCAAAGACTCCATATGGATGAAGTCACTACGATGTCACCAATTGGTTTGTTGGGTATCGTTCTGAGGCCTCAATTTTGGCAGTTTTTCAGTCGCCATCTTGGTTGTTGGAACAAGAGAAGATGGAGATAAGTACAGCCAAATGCTGAACAAGTCATTTTAGGCCATTTAAAATGTTACATTTCATTTATTATACTGAATATAAATTCGAAAGTGTTGACGAAAACAGGTGATCGCATGGTAGCCCCGCTCCATAAGCAAACCCTGCTTTGTCGTCTATTCTACTTTAAATGGGACCAACATTTAGAAAATGTATTTCATGCTGTAGAAAAGAAGAAACCAGAAAGTAGTTATTGAGACCACAAACACATTAGTTTACGTTTGGGTAATAAATCAAGAGGGCAGCAAGATCATTTTTTCATAGACTTCTATTCTATCACACTGAACATTATGTTGTATTAAATATTACCTATTGTACTAGCCATTGAGACTATTTGGTTGAAAACATTACATATTTACTTAGGTGAGAAGTAATTTCATTTGCAGTTGCCCCCTGCAGGCTGTACAAAACAAATCCATGTTCAAGACACTTTCACAGTGGCTTCACTTTTCAAACCTTGAGGTTGCCTCTTGGTTTTGACCCATTTATTTAAAGATTTACATCTCCAGTAAAAAGGCTTAGGACCTGTGAAACTGAGCTGTAATTGGAGTGTAACTAATTACAGATGATGATTCACTCAGTGGGCTGTCAGCTGATAACAGCTGTGGGATTTAACTTTAGTGTCCTGCATAAGCTCAATGCTTCCTTTATCCAAATGTTCCTAGAGTAAAATGTGGTCTCCAGTTTAGGTTCTTTACTAGTTTGGACAAGAACATATTTCATCAAAAAATAAGTAAACCTAAGGATGTGACCTTGACGTTTTACAGTTTAAGGGCTGTTTTTCGTCACACGAGAACAAAGTATTGAGGTTCACTCACTTTTTGACATTACTCAAATCTATGTGCAACAACGTTGTCCAAGATATACTGCATTTCTGCTCTACACAATGATGACAAACAGAGACAGGGATCCTAAATCTAGAATAAAAGCAAGCTAAATACAGTTGTAGACTACACTGACACAACTGAAATGTTGACTTTATTCAAGTGTATTATGTTAACAAATGTCACATAAATTAGGTTAGTTGAAAGCAATACTATTAAATTGAACCTAATATTTTGTTTTTAAACCTAATAATATTGCTTTCAACTGACCTACTACAGTTATGTGAAATCTGTTGACATAATACATTTAATTAAAGTCAATGTTTCAGTTTACGTACAATACTACAGCAAAAAGTGCCACTAATAATTTCCTGTTTGTTCTGCTACATACAGTATAGGTATGACTGATGTTGTAGACTGAATTAGTTATGCTTCATTTAGTCACATCTGTGCATGTGTGGTAGTCTGCGGTAAGCCAAGCCCACACAAGCTCATGGCATCACGGATTGCTCTGATGTTTTCTTCTTCTGCTCTTTGCCATGAACCTCTGTTTTATAGCCGACCCTGAGTGTCCACCCACCCACTTCTTACTCTCTTTTAGTTATCTCTCGACTTTCTTTCCTTTCTCTCTGTCCCCAATGTCTCTCTCTGTTGGCCCTGTCCTCTCTCTCTGTCCATAGCTCTATATGGCATTGAAAAAGGGAGTTCCACGGATGGACTCTCTGGTCTTGGCTAATGGAAGCAGTCCTGTCTCTTTGTGTAAATATTTGCACAGAGGGATTATAGATGGTCCCACGCATTCAAGGTGGAGCTCCACTCTGCTCCACCAGGCCACATTAGGGCAAAGAATGGCGCTGAGCGTAACTGCGACATAGCATTTCAGGAGATGATGTGACCGGACACAACATTAAAAAATATCACATTCTGAGGTACAAAGTGTTGCAGGTATTGATCTAAATTTCTGTTTCTCTCTATTTTGTTTTTTCTGATCAGGCACCAAGCAGTGACCATCCTCTCAAACATGTAGACACCATGGTGAGTTTCAACTTGAATTCCTTTTTTATCCACCAACTTTTTTTTAAAGTTAAGCCATCTCTTTTGCTTAGATTACCGAGCTGAAAGAGCACATTCATCTGCCTCTATGACACATGCCAACAGATCATGTATTTGATGTAGGAAGGTTATTAATAGTGACTGGATAGAGGAGTTCCAGCTAGCTGTTGATTTAATGCTTTAGAACAACCTCATATGTACACTTGATATGATACAGAGATACTTGTTAACTGTTGGCAGTGTGGACTGGCCTCAGAATAGTACAAATCCAATTTACCGCTAATCTGTTGGAGTTTCCAAAAAAACCTACACATCACAAGTACCAGCCTTTTGTTGCTAGATGATAACATATCCAATTGCCCTATTGAAACAGAAGTGTTGAAACAAGACGAGCAGGGATTTCTGTGCTGGGATTGCAGCCAGGCTGCTGATTCTGTTTCCATTAGACCAATTTACTTGACATGTTTTCAAAGGCAGACACAGTGTGGATTTGTCAGTGCAATTTAACCTGATACAGAAGGATCTATTTGTGCCTCCTGCGGTGCACACATACATGCATAAAGGGTTAAAGCTCAAGGTCAGCGACATCATTTAAAGGTTTACTAAACTCATAAACCAATGTCAGATACATATTTAAAACCCTAATGATACCAACCAACTGACAAACACATGGGACATACTGTATATCCGTAGATCTACTATAATGCCAACATTTCATAAAATGTTTGCTTTATACATTATCTTCGTATTGTAACAACAGTATGGTACTGATTAGGGATGGATTGTGTTTATAGCAAATTCATTATGATTTGGGTAAGGTTATGCAACTTAAACATTTGGTTAGGCCTTGGCCAACGATTGGAGTAAAGGTTAATGTACGTAAATGATGGGTTCAATAGAGGCAACAAAACAACAATGGCCTCTATTAATAATAGATGCAATTATACTTATGCTTTAAGTACCTGCCCTTTTCAAACAGTTTTTCAATGACAGTTTTTCAATCCATCTTGGGCATCCTGTTAGATGATCTCTGTCCTCCTACAAAGTTGAAGATGGTAAACACCCATCCACCACTCTAGCCTGGTTATAGTGGATGTTCATGCCTTCACTGGGACTAACGTAGGTGATACAGGCACATGCACAGTAGCAAATACAGCAACAATAAAATAATAACTAGAGAATGCAATTCCTGAAGAAATTGCTAGTGGGAATGCTTCATGCTGAAAAGCTGACGCTAAACTGCTATGCTGAAATGTAATGTGTAAGAAGAAAGTGAAGAATTTAGATTGAAATGATACATGAACACTGTGGGCTTGAATGTGTGATGAGAGAAGAAAAGAAAGTAAAAAGGCTTGGAAAAGCAGCTGAATAATTGAACTGCAAACTTTTAACTAACTTGATGGTGAATGATCTGTCGCCATGCCAACGGCATTTGATGACATCCCATAATACGTTTAGATGCGTTGATGGCTGCATCGTTACCAAACCTGTGAAGTTTTGGGCCGTTTGGAGCATTTTCACTGAAGTTATAAGAAAAACGTGTTTCATGGCGAGCATTGTGTTGCCATGGCAACGACATCTGAATAAATCTCAAAACTGTCCCGTAGATGTCTTCACGGCTGGACTGTTAGCACATATGTGAAGTTTGAGCACTTTTTGAACATTTTCATAGGAGTTAATGTAATGTTTCCATGGAAACGGCATATGATGACACCCCATAATTGATGTAGAGCTGTTGAGGGCAGGACCATTAACCATTATCTGAAGTCTGCTGCTCCGAGCATGTCAGTTGGAGCGATGACATCATCGTGTTCCATGACAAAGGTGTTTATATTTGAGCTAACGAGGTGTCCAGAGATCAAAGGTTTCCATTGTTCTGAATGAGAGATAAACCTGTTACATGTGAACGTTTTGTGGAAGAACCGTGACAGATATCTGTGAAATTTCAAAGCATGAAGCATCTCAAGGACCTTGAGTATCTGAAGTGTGCTTTTTGTGTACTTTCGGGTCAATAATGTGGCCTTTTTGGCACATTAACTAAAAGTGTGCGGCTGCTGTCCAGGCTCTCGTCACCTCATGCCTAGACTACTGCAACTCCCTCCTGGCTGGTCTAGCTGCATGTGCCATCCGACCTCTGCAGCTCATCCAGAATGCAGCGGCTCGTCTGGTCTTCAACCTTCCTAAATTTTCCCACACCACTCCGCTCCTCCGCTCCCTTCACTGGCTTCCGGTAACTGCTAGAATCCACTTCAAGACAATGGTACTTGCGTACCATGCTGCGAATGGATCTGGCCCTTCCTACATCCAGGACATGGTTAAACTGTACACCCCAGCGCGTGCACTACGCTCTGCATCAGCCAAACGACTCGCTGCACCCTCGCTGCGAGGGGGACCCAAGTTCCCATCAGCAAAAACACGTGGGTTTGCTATCCTGGCTCCAAAATGGTGGAATGAGCTCCCCATTGACATCAGGACAGCAGATAGCTTACACACCTTCCGGCGCAGATTGAAAACTCATCTCTTTCGACTCCACTTTGAGCGATAGAATTACAAACAATGAACTGCTAACAGAGCACTTATATACTAATAAAGGACTGGCTTATCTATAGCCAGTTGAGTAGGACTTGAAATGTTTGGCTCTATGAAACCTGATCTACTTATGATTCTGTTTTCTTCAAGGTTGTGTCTTCCTGGTCGATTGTACTTATTGTATGTCGCTTTGGATAAAAGCGTCAGCCAAATGCAATGTAATGTAATGTAATGCTGTTGTGAGGAAATATCAGCCTGAAATTACAATGGGCTTTAATGGAGACATGTTGAAAGTTGTTGTCACTTCATGCACTCAAGAGGCATTTTATTTAATTATTTTGCTTAATTATTTGTCATTTTTCAAGCTATGAGATGTTTTCCTACGTTTGTCATTACAAATTATGTCTCAGGAATGTAGGGTTTGGGAATTATGGCAGTTTTAAAAATAAATATGAAGGCAATTTCAAGCTGTCCTACACTCTAGCTGTGACATCACGCACTCTAGTTAATGTTAAAATCTGAAGAAAGCCTCTTTACCAAGGTCTAAACAATGTTTAATATCTCTAAAAGTAAAAATCAGATTTAAAAGTTGTTTTACACGAATAATGTCAGAAAGATGTGTAACATTTTAAAGTTGGAAGGAGGTTTCTGAGTGAAAGTATGAATGAACAGTTAGCAGTTGAAGTCGCATGAAGATTTGTTGAAGTCTGAAGAATTTCTCCATTGACTTCCATGTTAAAAATGTGATGAATTATGGGATGTATCTCTGGAATTATGAAAGTTATGAATGAGAAAAGTAATAGCCATCGATTCCCGACCGAGCTGAAAGTTTTGATGTTTGAACGGAGTTTCTGCGATGTTCAATGCGGGAGGAGAAGAGGTGCGAAGTCCCGGCGGAATAATAATAAAGAATTCGAAGAACAGATAGTGGGAATGCTGTATCAGCTTTCCCACTAAATAACAACTTGGTTATTGCATATCCGCATATTTATATTTTAAGCACAAAAAAAGTATTTCTGCCTTAACATATATACAACATGCTTTGCCACTGTCCTGCATCAAATTCAGCCTGTGTCCAGTACTGATATACATATTGAAAAATAAGTGTAAACAAACCAAACATCCTTGAATATTTCTCTGTCTTTATGCATTATGACTGCTTTGGGTTTTCACCATTGAAGTATTGCATTTCTATCCAGACACCCCAAGGAGTGATGGGTAATCAGACACACCTGACTAATTATATGACATCACCCGTAAGCCTAGGGGTGGGCGATATTGAAAAATATATTATCACGATATTTTTCAAGCAGTATCATGATAGACGATATATATCACGATATTTTTTCATGTCGGTTATTATGGTTATTTTTCAAGTTACTTAACAGAACAAGCACCTACAAGGTAACAGAAACTAAAACAAAAAGGAGTCACAGACCAAAATAGCATTTCAAGCTGGTTTTATTTCTGAAATGAATCCCTGAATGAACAATTCAACATTTTGATATGGCTTCAAGGCAGTTTCTCAGTATAAAAATGAACTTTCTGAGGTAGCACTAGCAGTGAACATCAATAAACATGAAAAGGAGGGTAAAACATAACTAAGTAAAACATAAAACATCAATGAGGAAAAGTCAGTGCCAAACAATTAAAATGTAAACTTTAGACTTGAAGTGCAATAAAAGACTTTAGCATAACTGAAGGGAAAAACTAAATACCTTATTGATAAAATAAAATATAAGCCAACAGAATCAACCAAGACAAAAAATGAAGTGCAATACTGTCTGAATCCTGACTAGACAGCTTTAGAGCATGTCTTTCACATGAGTTTATTTTTTTTATATATTTAAAAAAAAAAAAAAAAAATTCAATTTATTTAAAATTTTTTATCACGATAGATACGATATCTCTGAAAAAGCATATCGTGGAGACCTAATATCGTCACGACGATATATATCGTCATATCGCCCACCCCTACGTAAGCCTACATACAGGACTGTCTCAGAAAATTAGAATATTGTGATAAAGTTCTTTATTTTCTGTAATGCAATTAAAAAAAACAAAAATGTCATACATTCTGGATTCATTACAAATCAACTGAAATATTGCAAGCCTTTTATTATTTTAATATTGCTGATTATGGCATACAGCTTAAGAAAACTCAAAAATCCTATTTCAAAAAATTAGAATAGTTCCTCAGACCAAGTAAAAAAAAAAGATTTATAACAGCAAAACACAATCAAACATTTGAAAATGTCCATTAATGCACTCAGTACTTGGTTGGGAATCCTTTTGCACGGATTACTGCATCAATGCGGCGTGGCATGGAGGCAATCAGCTTGTGGCATTGCTGAGGTGTTATGGATGCCCAGGATGCTTCAATAGCGGCCTTTAGCTCATTAGCATTGTTGGGTCTGGTGTCTTTCAGCTTCTTCTTCACAATACCCCACATATTCTCTATGGGGTTCAGGTCAGGGGAATTTGCAGGCCAATCGAGGACAGTAATGCCATGGTCAGTACACCAGTTACTGGTGGTTTTGGCACTGTGGGCAGGTGCCAGATCATGCTGGAAAATGAATTCCTCATCTCCATAGAGCTTTTCAGCAGACGGAAGCATGTAGTGCTCTAAAATCTCTTGGTACACAGCTGCATTTACTCTGGGCTTGATGAAACACAGTGGACCAACACCAGCAGCTGACATGGCTCCCCAAACCATCGCTGACTGTGGGAACTTCACACTGGATTTCAAGCAACTTGGATTTTGCTCCTCTCCAGCCTTTCTCCAGACTCTGGCGCCTTGACTTCCAAATGAAATACAAAACTTGCTTTCGTCTGAAAAGAGGACTTTGGACCACTGTGCAACTGTCCAGTGCTTCTTTTCCTTAGCCCAAGTCAGACGCCTCTTCCGTTGTCTTGAGTTCAGAAGTGGCTTGACCATGGGAATACGGCTATTGTAGCCCATTTCCCGGATACGTCTGTGAACAGTGACTTTTGATACCTGGACTCCAGCTTCAGTCCACTGTCTTTGAAGCTCCCCCAAATTCTGGAAGCGACTCTTCTTCACAATGCTGTTAAGGCTGCGGTCATCTCTCTTGGTTGTGCAGCGTTTCCTGCCACATTTCCCCCTTCCAACAGACTTTTTGTGGATGTGCTTTGAAACTGCACTCTGTGAACAGCTTGCTCTTTGAGAAATTTATTTTTGTGTCTTACCCTCCTGATGGAGGGTGTCAATGACGGTCCTCTGGACAGCAGTCAGATCAGCAGTCTTCCCCATACTTGTGATTTAGTTTACTGAACCAAGCTGAGTGTTTTTCAAGGCTCAGGAAACCCTTGCAGGTGTTTCGAGTTAATTAGACGATTCAAGTGATTCGTTGAACACCCTACTAGTATACTTTTTCATGATATTCTAATATTTAGAGATAGGATATTTGAGTTTTCTTAAGCTGTATGCCATAATCAGCAATATTAAAATAATAAAAGGCTTGCAATATTTCAGTTGATTTGTAATGAATCCAGAATGTATGACATTTTTGTTTTTTTAATTGCATTACAGAAAATAAAGAACTTTATCACAATATTCTAATTTTCTGAGACAGTCCTGTATAGTTCCTTTAAGGAAGTAGTTATCATGGTTCCCTGTGTGTGTGTATGTTAGGTCAACACACACACACAAAATCAGAGCGTGCATGTTTTCCTTGGACTCACTGGGCACTAGTTGTCTATGACACAACTTCCTGTGAGTTGTATTTAGTCTGGGAAAGGAAGGATCAAGTAACCAAATTAGAGTTACCACCCGAGGCCATGTGCCCATTTTCTCCACAAAAGGACCAACATATAAACCATTCCACCAGTGTGCTCTGTGTGTGCTCTGTGTGTGCTCTGTGTGTGCTCTGTGTGTGCTCTGTGTGTGTGTGGCATTATTATTGTTATTGGCATTCCCTGTGTGTGTCCTCAGTTTACTCATAGACTGCAGTACAGGACAGCAAAGCTTCTCTAGCCCTTCATGCAGGACCTGTATTTCAGACAGACGGTTTTTTGCACGGGTCATGCATCTTCCCTCTAAGGTCATTTTGTGGTTTGCACTTTAGCTAAGGGGCAGAGACTGCAACACAGTCATTATAAGTGTACGATTGAATGCGTTTGTATTGCAGGCATAGTGTGCGATCACGTCAGTGTAGTATGCATTTGTTCAAGTGTTCCATGAGTGCAAGTCTGTGTGCAGCTGCTGCTGTCTAGTCATGGGCATTTGCTGTGTGGTTACACTGTGACGTCAGGGACATATATCCTCAGGGCATGAACAAGGAAAAGGATTTGTCTTATGACTACATGAGCTTCTCTCGCTCCACTGGATCAGACTTGTGTTCTTCTTCTTCTTCTCTGCTCAGTTGGTTCAAATCATTCGATTTTCAACTTCCGCCAGAGAGGTTATGTTTTTGGGGCGTTTTGTCAGCGCGATAACGGAACAATACTTTTCTTATGGAATGTGGTGAAAGGCTGTGGAATCTGACAAGGAAGAATTCAGATCCCAAATCACGGGTGATAGGACACACAAATTACTTTTTATTTAAGTAAAGGTTACGAGAAAAGAGATTTGGCTTTGTCGGAGGGCTGGTTCTAGTTTATTATTAAATCAGAAGGTTTCATTATAAACTGTACCTTAAAAAGTAAGGACACAGTACCATCTTGGTAAGAGGTCTTAGTTCTTCAAAAGCAGCATCGAAGTGCACACACTGAAAAAACTGAAACGTTGACTTTGATTGAATGTTTCAGATTGCTCAGTGCAGTTTGTGAAATCAGTTGAATACACACACACACACACACACACACACACACACACACACACACACACACACACACACACACACACACACACACACACACACACCACACACACACACACACACACACACACACACACACACACAGATCTACAGTCAGCTGATGTTTGTGTGTGTATAAACATGCATCATACCCACATGTTTGCCTAAAGAGACGGAAAGGGTTTGCAGTCACAATTTAGATCTGTACACAGATGAGAGGGAGGGGAGGGAAAAGTTGAATATGAGGGGGGCGAGATAACACGACGGGAGGCTGAGTGGGAGGGGGGAGGGTGACCAACACACAGGCAGAGCGGACACAAGCCAGAGACAAGGAGCTGTGGAGGAGTCCGGTCCGAGTGGAGCATGCAGATGGACTCTACAGGCTACTGCCCAAAATAGAGACCTTGGGGATTTAGTTTTTCTTCTGCCGCTGTCAGAGAAAAGGGAGAGGTTTGACGGGGGAACTTCACTGCCGCACAGAAAGCAGTGTGAGGCAGCTCTTCAAAGATGAACCGAGGAGGGTCTTTGAGAAGGCGGCTCTCCTCTCTGAGGGGGGCATGGCGATGGAGTACAGGGTACCTTTTCCGAAAGGTAGGACGCCATGGACTGAATTAATGTTTGGATGGATTTACTCAACTCGGGTCATGTCGCTTGTTCTTTCCTTGTCCGCTCCTTCATCGCTTGTTTTTTCTCTTTGTTATAGAACAGTTTCACTCGAGTCTTTGGCAGACTTTTACCAGCCCCCAATGTCTTTCTCCCTCTCTCCCTCCCTCCTCCCTCCCTCCCTCCCTCCCTCCCTCCCTCCCTCCCTTCCTCCCTTCCTCGCTCTTTCTCAGATGGTTAATTTGAATGGCCTGCTTGTAAAGTCAACCTCCGCAGATGGTTTTCATCTAGAAACAGGCCTGCTGGACCCCCCACTCCATTTCCCACCTCCTCCCCCACCGTCCTCCTCACCCGCTACCTCACCCCCACCCCTCCTTCCGAACACAAGTTCTCAAAGGAGAGTAACAGGTTTCACACTTCGGTTTGTGTTCAGAAGCTAGTGTTTTCTACTTAGCAATTAGAAATAGATACATTAATGTTAGCCCTACAGTACAATCCATTCATAGAATCACAATACTCAGAACACCACGACTTCTTCCAGTTCTTCAACGACAAACACATCAATGTGACCACGGTGTTTTATTACCGAGCATAGCTTCCCTGTCACATTTACATTTTCCCAGATGGTTGCAGTCTTACATACATATTGTGGCTCATGAAATGCTCTACACACCAATTCAGACTAATTTGAAGGAAAAACTATCAATTAACTGCCATGATTGTGGCACAATATAAACACCATCTCTTCAAAACTCTCCGACAGTCTCTAATTAGGATATTTGTTTGCATGCTGGTTGAAGTGGTAGCACCATGTAATAAACCGGATGTTAACCTTGTCATTAGCATCATGTGAAGATGTTGTGATCACCTCACAGCGGTCCATTTAAGAGAGCTTTGGGCTTTCCCTGACTTTCATGCCCAATAAGTCCCACAGCGCTGTTAACCCTCCTCATGCTCTGCGTCTGACTCTCTTAAGGCTGTTTCTTGCTCATTCATCTCCGTCTCTTTTTGGAGACTCTGCTCTTTATAGCCCCTGTCAACATACTGAAACGTTTAGGCTGTAGCTCAGCTAGAAAATGGGGGATTTGCTTTGTGTCCCCTCAGTTGAGCCACGGACCTATATGAGTGGACGTAAGATGGAGCAAATGAATTTGAATGAGTTTGTTGGAATGAGTTGGATTTTCTTGGACAGAAAAGGAATTGGCAATGTTTGTGTCTGCATTCGTACCTGTAGTATCGGTATCCATTGAGTCCCTCAAAGAATGTGTACAGCAATTAAACCAATGTGTGTTATATGGGAACACTAGCTATTTTATAATGTATGCATTTCTGCAAGAAATGGTCCAAATGCAGGAAGGCTTGCCCCATTACGCCGGTATATACTGTCAAAACAAGTATCAACCTCAGCAAACTTTCTTGTAACTACTGTGTGCCTAACTTTGTTTTCCCAGGAAGTAGATGGTACCAAACTGGGACCACATACTGTAGTGCTTGGCCCCAGTAACAATTACAATTGTTTGCCTGCTCCCAAACAAGAAATGGTGTCAAATGTTGGATAATCCTGCCTGATTTCTATTATTAGGAGATTATTTTTCTTTCAATCTCCTAATCATCCGGTTCAATAGCTCTACTAGAGCGCAGTTTAAGATGGTTGTTAGTGCCAATAGATTTCATTCAAGACAAAATGAGTTGCACAAATATTTTCAACTTTTTTGCTAAATAGTTAGCAGAACAACCTGAGGAATTCCCAAGCCGTTTACAGCTGACTTTGAGTTATTAGTTTTTACGGTTAAGGCCTGATTTTTCAAAACTTGGGGAAAGCTCATATGTCATGAGAAGCAGCTGCAAACGTGGTCCTTTTGTGATGAATTAACACATCATTGGAAGTTTATCCAGGAATGGGTCCCCTCATGATTACTAGACTCTAATATGCTGGATGGTATCTCTGGTAAATGTGTACACTTGACAGACAGCTTGGCACAGCAGGCTGAAAGTCATCCAAGGAAGCGAGCCCGGATGGCTCCACCTCACGTCGATAGCCCCAGCCAGCCAGGTGATCTAAATGGATGATGAATGGATAACACGCCCCCTTCTTCTTCTTCTTCTTATTCTTCTTCTAGGAGGAGGAGGGGAGGAGGAGAGGGGAGGAGCGAGGAGGAGGCGGAGGAGGAGGAGGAGGAGGAGGATAGCGAGAGAGGAGGAGGGGGGGCGGAGGAGTAGGAGGAGGAGGAGGATTGAGCGGAGGGGATGAGGGTTAGGCGGGGAGGAGGAGAGGAGGAGGGGAGGAGGAGGGTAGCTTTGTTTGGGGAGAGTCCTCTTGTCTTATATCTTTTCTTGGGCTTCTTCTTTTTCTTCTTAGATGTCTCATTCTGTCTTCTTCTTCTTCTTCTTCTTCTCTTCTTCTTCTTCTTCTTTTTTTCTTTCGAGTCCGTAGCAATCTCAGATGTCGTTCTGCCAGTATCGGGCACAGGCCACAGCTGGTGGGTAGGTTCTGTCAGGTCTTCTGGACTGCACCGGGGGGCATCGGCACATTCCAGTAGGTGGGACATTGTCTGCACTGATCCACAGCTGCACGTGTCTTCTGTGGTGTAGTTCCACACTTTCATCAGTGCTTTGAACCTCCCCTGTTCCCCCTCCTGTGTTCCCCCTCCTGTGTACATGTGACCCAATCACCACAGGGGAGTGAACAAGTCCACATGGCCTTTGACCCCTCCTTGAGCTCGTTTGAGGGGGAGGCGAGGGAAACGAGGCATAGTGGAGCCAAAACTTCCTCTGCAAGGGTCTCTGCTTAACTTTGCATGGGTGCCATGTGACGGGATCCTAACACCCAGTGTATACGATATGCCATCACAAGGTGCACTTTGCATACCTTGTCTAAAATGTGGCCTTGGATGTAAAGTCAAGCAAAATAACCTGGCCATTCTGAATACAACTTCAAACTAGGGTTAGGGTTGGATGAGTGTTGGCTGTCCATTATCCTGTTGCCAGCAGATATCGGGCCAAGACTTCCGTGTGCCGCTCATTGTTTACGGTCTGATTTACCACGTTTGCAGCTGCTTCTCATGACAACTTACGATGCTAGAATGAAGTTGGAGTTGAGATGGGACGTCTACAACTGGATTGTTTCAAAAATAAGCAAGTTTAAAAGCAAATGTTAAGGTAATAAAAGCATGTCAATGGGTTCCAAGATAGCATTTCTGTCAATGCATATGGCCTTTTTTGCTCTCCGCACAAACTGTTGACCTGCATTCAACCAACACATGCTCAAACTGCTGTTAATACAGCTTGGACTACAAACCCACTGCAAATGGAGACCGGAGCGTTTCCAATACTAACATGTTCTCCTTTATCCTCCAGTTCCTACATGAATTTGACCTTGATCACTCATTTCATATTGATTAATGCTTTGTTGAAGATGTTCAACGCCAACTCAAATGGAATGTGTCATCATAACTTTTGTAACTCATACATCTTGAAATGATGTATCCTAGGCATGGTTACCCTTACAGCTATACTTCAACAACATAAAGAAAATCGAACTTGTGGTGTAATTGAAGAACAGTTTGTTTATGGGACGGCCTTATTGTATAAACCATGCACATCCACAATCATGGAACTATTGGGGACTTTATTGGCGTTATGACAACATATGGAAGCTTTGGTGTAGCTTAAAACTGATAAAGAACTGTTCAAAATGGTGGTGAAGGAAGTCGTTCATTCTAAGGTGGTTTCCAATAAGCTCTATTGTTTGTCAGATATTCTATGTTATTGTCTTTTTACCCTATTTATATATTAAGAAGCACTTTTGATAGTTTCAAAGTCATATGCATAGGCCTCTGTTAAAGCTCTTGTGTTTTCTTTGTTTCTTAGGGCTCAACAAAGTCTTCAAAGAGCATGGAGTCACGGCGCAGACCATCGAGGTAGGAACTCATCTCTTATCTTCTGTTCTCTTCCAGCTGCACATTTCCCATAAAAGGCTTCATTCGGCTTATTGGACTGTCTTTTTTGAATGATCTTTTAAAGGCTTAAGTCCACTGTTTGCTCCAAAAGCACAAAAAGATAATGAAGGAAGTGAAATGAATTTCAAGAACAACCTTATCACAGTCAGATATGAGGCATGGAAAAGGAAAGGTTTGGACGTAATATGATATTTGCAGAGTTACCAGGGTTAGTGAAGCTAAATGCCCTGCCATTGAACTGGACCCCACACTGTTCAGTTGGACACAAAGATATTTGGTGTCAGCCCCTCTCACCTCTGTCCTTAGGGAGTCACAGATGTTGTCAGTTGTGTAATTAATGGGTAAAACTCGACACCACAACAGCCCGTGCTGAAGTGTGAGTGACAGTATGACTCCCTCGTGGCAAGTCATATTATTACTATATACGGAGTTATACAAACAGTTCAACGTCTGATACACCGTCACTATTTACAGCACATTCAGAGTTTTAGATTACAGTCATTTTTCACCCATATAAAGGAAAATCAAAGGCTTTTCAAAAGTGCATAGCAGCTCGGTCATGTGACAGTTGTCTCTTGTGTAATGTTCTGGCTGAAGGAATGTATCCAATCAAACTAGTGGGTCCGACTCCAGACAGGCTTATTTACATTCTGTACAGACAGATTTGTATCCCTATGCAGGGTTGTGCTTCAGAGCTGATACACAGATACGCACCCTCATCTGCCTCCAAAGAAATAAGATTTAAATGTAAGATTGAATAGGATAGACATTTTAGGCAAATAAACAAAAGTGTTTTAGTTTTGTCTACTTTGTTACTTTTGGTTCTAGGCTAACAATTAAACTAATTCCCAAACATAGCTGATAGTAGAGGTCACACCACTCTGAAATGTAGTGCAGGTACTTCTCACATTGTTCTTTAAAGTTAATGCTATCCAATAGCAATCCTATTCATCTTACAGGCTACTTTACTACTCACAGGTAACCACATCTCATTTCAAAAATATCATTTCTAAAATAATTGTTCAAACCATTAAACACCACGAGTTGAGAGGTTACTCTTAACATCCATAATAAAATCTAAATTTCAAAAGCTCTATAAAAATGGAGAACAAATCTCGACTGTCACAAGACCGCTACCAATAATTCAATCCGAACAAAACTAAACGGTAATTGGATGGTGGATTGGCCTGTCTACTCTGAACAGATACTCACTAGGAGCATAATGTGAGTTTTCTTCAACTTAGATATGATTGAAATGTCCAAACCTTTAGTCTAATAGAACTCTACTAAAAACAGGAAGAGGGTGACTTAAACTGCTTAAAACTAACAAGTGCATTTGACGCAGAAAACCAACAATAATACAGGACAGGAAGTATACAGAGCTCTACTGCTTTTCAAAACAAATTGGATCAGGCCGGAGATGTTGGGCCGAAAACCAAACAATGAGCTTAAACGCTCGAAGGCTGGGTGATAATTCTCTGCTGTTTTGTCATTACATGAGATACATCTGACACATAGTCAGATGATCCATTGTAAGTACAAACACAATGATTAGTGCAGTATTAATATGGAATAACTGTACTGCATAATAATGTCAATCCTCAAGTGTTACGTTTCATTTAGACTCAGCATTGAGACTGTGAGAAATGTTCACCATGAGGAAGTGTAGGATCAAGGAGGCCTCTCAGTGTTTTGATAGAAGAGGTTCCCTCATATGACTCAGAAATATCTAGTGAGATGTTTAACGGCCCAATGTCTCAGGTTTCCTGATATAACATTCACAGTCGGTGTTGATTGGAATGCACCAATGAGATCAGCACGGCTCTGAAATTGAGCGTGAGGAGATAACGAGTCATTCTTTGAACGCAACGTGCAGGAAAATGAACAATCGGTTCATCTGTTGGTGCTGATGGGAAGCAGGTTTGAGCTCAGCCGGTCAACGCATGCTGGTGTCTGGAAAAGAACCAAACCACAAGTCTACGACTGCAGCCAGAGGCCAAAGACATACATATGCAAAGACAGAGACAAACAGAGGACAAAATGCAAAGAGATATGGAAAAAAAGGGACAGAAAGAATAATAAAGACATATAAGTAAAATAACTAGAAAAAAACGTACATATAGTACTAACAAGGACTTGGTTAAAAGATGATAAATAAATGAATTCAAAATGGAGGAATCTAGTAAATGACTTATACAGAATGGAACAGATAACCATGAGAATAACAAATCTAGTTCATATTTTTGATGATAGATGTGAAATATAGAACACAAAACATTACTAATATCCCTCTGGTAATATGTGACAATTAATTAATTTTCGATTAGTATTAATTATATATCCGTTTACTATATCCTTAAAGTCCTTTTTTTCTATGTTTTTTAAATATTATTATTATTCTTTTTTAATCTCTGCAAAATCTTAAAAAGCAACTGAAAAAAAAGGTAAAATATAAAAAGGTTATGCAAATCACAAACACAAAAACTTTAAACTAAGATGTTTGCTGCAACATGAGAGAACATGCACTATGTCAATATAATTAATGTATTAATTTACAAACAGTTCAAAAGAGAGTACATTCATAAGACGCAATGGAGATATGTGAACAACTCCTAACACAAACCAAATACCTTTAAAACCAATCTAACCCTACCATCACATATACTGCATGTTTCCCTCCATCACTGCAGATGCATCATTTCCAGTAAGCAGGTTGTGAGTGGCTCCAGATGTACAGTACAGAGCAGTGCTTACAGTATAGTGACCCTCAAGAGCTCCTCTCTCCCAGACATATGAGCAATTTCCTTCAGGAGCCGCGCACAGCTGACAAATGTGGGAAATATGCTGCAGTCTGGGCCCCTGGGGTCCAGGCGCCTCCGCCCCCACCTCCTCATATCGCCGTCCCATAAAGTTCAAGTTCTGAAAAAGACCAGGGGCCTCATTTATAAAGGGATATATGCTCAAAAGATGGCGTACGCCAGTTTCTACGCAATGTTTGCGATTTATAAAATACTAACTTGACGGGAAAACGTGCGGTCCTCCACGCAAACTCTAACCCATGCGTACGCACTAAGCACAAACACGGGAGAGACGAGAAACTGCTACACCGTTGGCAGAAGGAAGAATGGAGAGAAATATGTGGAAATAATACCATAAATAAAACGTTACCTCTCATTTATCATATATGAAGAATTCATTTTCAAACATTGATTAAAGCCAATCTTAAAATGATTAAACAAACGCCTGTTTGCGACTCCTCAGTGCACACAAACACATAACTTGGAGACATAAATAAATACGGATATGTTATTTAAAACCACCTCGAATATGTTGTGTTAATGTTATGAAATGTTTTCTCTATAATGATGCGGTAAGCAGGAGGACAGAATTACGTCTAAACTGACGCCGTGTTGCTTTTCTATAGGTTGTAGATACGAGCATGGTTTTATATACTATCACGTTTAATCGTGTTTTATGCCGTTTGCTAAGACTTGATAAGTCGCTCGTAAAACACAGGAGGTATGGAAACTAAGAACACCATATGTGGTAAATTGTACAGCTAATGTAACACAACACATTGTTGTATTTCCTTTAACTGGTGGATATAGAGTTGGGGGGGGGGGGGTTGAGATGCACAGGCTGCAGTGGAGACGCTGCGCACAGCTGATCGACAGCTGGGACACAAACCACCAAATACAAAAACATAATTCAGATCCCGTCGTCATGACTCCACACCGGGGGGATTCCCCGATCATTTCTTACAGTTTCTCATCACGGGGGGGGTCTCCTGTCCCCGGTACAGACACACTGCCTGAGGAAGGCTATGTGTATTTATTTTGTCATTAACTTTTTTTGGACCACGTATTATTTATTTGGTGACGCTCCGACTCTGCTACTCTGGTCCAAACTGCATCCACCAAACAATATGATTTATCTCGACCTCCCCAAAATAACCAACATCTGACACGGTGTGAGATGTCTTTTTTAGCTGTTCTGTCGTCATTTCCTGAGATCTTCTTCATACAGTCAGTCAGAATGAATGAATGGGCGTTTCTTTGACTATTTATAGGCAAATATGGGCGTTACGTGAAGCCCGCAAAAGCTGCACCGCATTTCGAGTCATTGTGATTTATAAAGGGAAACCGGCGTAGGAAGTGCTGTACGCACTTTCCTCGCCGGTACGCAATGTTTGGTGAATCGGAAAATGTCTGTACCTATTTTTTGGATTTCTACTACGTAAGCAACCTTCCCACGTGAATCCTACGCACGGCGTTCTAAATGAGGCCCCTGATCAGCTCTGGCATTTTAAAGAATCGCTCACTTTGACGTGAAAAATCCATCATTACCTTTTTAAATGTAGATAAAGCTATTTTTGTGTTAAACTATTTTCCCATCAACAAGCCATGTTTAATAGCTCCAACAATTCTCTAGAGTAATATCTTTATTGAAGATAATGAGATAAGTATTGGATTGTTGGACTCTTATGCAGTCAGTTTGCAAGCTTTACTGACCACGCTGCAGGTCTTTCTGCATGGTCATTTTCTGTTTTAAGTAAAAGCTTAATTACAGATCGATCGAGGCATTTTGATCAAGGACTCCTTTCTTTCTGACCCGATTTCACACCAGACTAACTCCACCAATAACCATCAGATTGTTGGTTTTGGAGCCTACGTACTGTAATCTTTGGTATGCTGCAATATTTTCACAATCCTCCATGTTTAATCAATTTCCCCTCGCTCTATTTCCCCTCTTCCCACGTCTAACAACACAACATGTGTTTAATACAGAAGAGGAACATGTTCTTTTCCCTCTGGGATTGAGTGATGTCATCGGGATTGGGTATTTATATGCTGCGTTGCCTTATCCTTATTAGGGTATTTGTTTCTTGTAGAGGTTCAGTGTTGTGTTGTGTGTATCTGAAGTGTAATTGGCTGCATTGAGAACATTCAGGACCTCAGTGTACCCGGTGATGTAAGCAGCCCAGGGGGGGTGCTCGTGAACTGTCAACTAGAGGGCGGGGGGAGCCTCGCTGCAGGGAAGCTGTGGACCTGTCAGCGCAACTTACATGATGCAGTTTAAACACAGTTAAATAAATAAAGGGCTCGGTTCGCTGACGGCCAACTGTGTGTTCTGGAGAATCAAAGTAGTCTGACCGTCAGCGAACCGAGCCGGTTCGCCGACCCCTGCTGTAAACAGTTCTAATCCCAATTGCTTTCACTAAATTGCACTATTCATAACTGAACATCTTCAGCAATTGGCACTGGATGAATGGACATTCTGTCATTCCTAGTCTTTATTGAAGATACAAATTGGCCTTCCTACTCATGAGGAAACAGGAGCTTCCTTTTGTATTTTTGAGAAACTATCGCACACATATAGTTTGCCGTACTTGGCTTTGTTTAATACACATGTGCAGGCTGTTCCATAAGTATTATCCAGTATATTATCTTTCTGTTAACATGGTAATAGCATTGGCTCCCAACTATGCCAATTTGATACTTCATATACAGTAGTCTTACTGCTTTTGTGAATTATATTAAAGGTCCCATCAGATGCTTTTCTGGTTAGTACCCGTCCCCTTGTGTGTTATGTGGCTTTTTATGCATGTAAACAGTCTGCAAAGTCACGACGGGTATGTCCACAAGTGGATTGAAGATCAGAAAAAGAGTCCAAGGAACTAACCTCAAGTGAGGTCGAGGAAGGCCTGTGATGAAGGCTATAGAAAACTGAAAAAGGCATCCATCACATTAAACCGTTTGAAACTCACAAACATTAGACCCTCCGGTTCTCTTGTTATGGGTATAACATAGGCAAAGTGATCATGCACCAGCAGGTCTTATGAGCTCACGTGCAGCATACTTCTGGCTACTTCATTCCTCCCTTCAGATCTTTAGCGGTCCAGCAGTCCACCTCAGTTCTGTTTTTCTGCATGGATTGGCCCCATTTCTGTGTGAGCCCTCACCATTACCCACGTTGATGATAGTTGCGTCTGTGGTTCCTCTGCCAGGAGTGTGAGTCTGCTGCAGGCCCTGGAGGAGAACTATGAGCTGGACCTGCTGTACATCACAGAGAGGATCATCTCTGTGTCCTTCCCCAGCAGCGTGGAGGAGCAGAGCTACGCCGCCAACCTGCGGGAGGTCGCCTCCATGCTGCGCTCCAAACACGGACACAACTACCTGGTACACTTTCTTCATGTCTCCTCCTGCATATGTATAATTCAGGCAGGAAAACAGCGATTATCTTCGAGTCATTAGAGCTGGACACAGCTATCTCTTTTAGACCAACATCTGAGCTATCTTTGTTATCTGCAAGTATGTACAGATCTGTTCATCTGATGCTGTTGTTACTATCTTTTGTTACTGTTGATAACTGCTTTTACAGTCAAGGTAAAACTTACCACACAACGCAGAGCCCTAAGATATATATTCTTGGATTCAAGACACTTGCCGCGGCTATTTGATACTGTTAAACACTTTTACTCTCTGAACAGGGTGTGTGAAACATTCCTGCTGTATTAGTGTGTCATTTGAAACCTAATGTGTATGTGTGTAAACGACCCTGTCTGCTACAAAATGATTCTCCCATGCAACGGCATTGGAAACGTATTGATGTAAAAAAACACAAATAAACAAATTACTTTTTAAAAAAAAGTGTCAAGTAAACATCATAGTGTGGTTATAAATAAGTGCATTTGTTACTTTATTTTGGTTTTGGATCAACATTCAAGTAACATTGACTTTAAGAACAGGCTGGTGTAAAACAGAATTCACAAAACTTGTCTAAAATGGATCCCTTTGCCTTCTGTAACCAAAATGTTAGTCAGATTCAGGATGGTTTCGTATAAGCTATGCTAGCAGGTTCATTGCTTCACTCCAGCAGTCGGGGTTCTCATTTGAAAAACACTCCTGTAGGTGGTATGACATGGTTGTAACAAATGACTTACATGGTTGTATAGGTTGTTGAAGGTCTGTACAATGAAAATGCCAAAGATTTGTAACAATGGTGTCTACCTTGTTCTTCTTGTTTAGCTCTTCAACCTCAGTGAGAAGCGTTATGACATCAGCCAACTTAATCCAAAGGTAGAGTGAATTTCTCTTCTCTTCTCTTCTCTTCACTTGATATGACAATCAATCTGACTGAACATCTCCCTCCCCTCCCTCCCCTCCCCTCCCCCTCTCTCAGGTGTTGGACTTTGGCTGGCCGGACCACCACGCTCCAGCTCTGGACAAAATCTGCAGCATCTGCAAGCAGGACACGTGCTGAGTGCAGACAGCCACAACGTGGTTGGTGATACACAACAAGGTGAGAGACGAGGGGGCCGCTGCTGTGAGAGGTCTTTCAGTCGGCAGAGGGTGCTCTCAGCTCCTCTCAGGACACCCATTTTCCTGAGGCTGCAGCTGTGGTGTGTGTTTCTCGTGTGGAAAGAGTGAAACGCTGACATTCAGGGTGGAGTGTTTGTGTGTGAGAGTGTGTGTCTTTGTGTGCTTGTTCAGGCTTAGGAAAACACAAATTAGGGAGGTGAGGCTCGCCACTCATCATGGCTGCTCGTGTTTGTTTACACTTTTACTGGTAACAATACCGTAAAAACAGAATTGACCATTACTTTCCTGTTTCTCTTGCATCACACTATACTCTTGTGGCGAACCGCCCTCGTCTGGCTCCTAATTATGCAAACCATAAAAAGTGTATCCAAATTAAACCACTCGACCGAGGTCCCTAACGTAATGCCCGATCCTTTTCACGTTAACCCTCTATTTCTGATTCTGTTTTGCAACTTGAGAATGAACCATGGGATCAGTGCCTCATTCCGACGCATTCCCACAGGGACAAACAAGTCGGTTGCCATAACAACCACTGTTGTTTTACTGCCAGTTGCGTAAGGCTGTTGATGAGTGCGAGCTCGGAGGTTGTGTTGGTCACTAAGGAAGCAGTTGGGGTTTCACATATCAACAAATCATTTCCACTGGGCTCCTCTCAGCGACCTTTATCCTCCACAGTGGCCCTTCATGGTTGATGGACAGGAAAAATAATTGCCACCCGAGACTGGTTTGTTGCCATAGAAACATGTGCTTGGGCTTGGTAAACCACCCATTAAATGCCCAGGCAGTATATTTTTATAACATGAGTAGTTACATATTTAATTGAAATGTTGGACATTGATACTAATGAAAGCAAGTCTTACAAGAGGTACTTCACCAGCGTTACAGTCAGTCTACAGGCCTTCAGGGGTAATGTTTAGCCTGGAACAACAGTGTGTAATGTCTTCTGTGGCTTGTGAGGAGGTCTCCAAAGTCTGAGTAAAAGCCCAGATGATGTCATCGGCTTGGCCTGGGATTCTGTATGTTACACTTTATAGCAGAAAGTTACAAACTGCATGTAGTTTGAATTGAGTTGTGGACATTTACCAGGCAGCAGAGGCTCAACAAAAAGATGATTACATGTTGCATTATGGGAAACATATTATGGTGCAATTTAAGAGGTTGACCCAGGATATTTAATATTTATTCTTCTTACTTCAGGAGCTGAATACATCTGGTGTGAACCCAATCTGAGCGGACGCTGATGTGCTGTAAAGGAAAACACGTTATTAAATGATGCCCATTTCTAAAAAGTTTAAAGACAAGACTTTTCATTTCTATCTGCAAGACTAGAAGCAAAGCACTTTGAGTTTGGATTGACCATGGCTTTGCTAACATTGTACAGAGATGGGAGAAGTACGAAGTCTTTTACTTAAAGAGTAAAAGTACAAGAGTATAGAAATACTCTGTTACAAGTAAAAGCCCTGCATTCTAAATGTTACTCAAGTAAAAGTAGAAAAGTATTCTCATCAATATACTTAAAGTACCAAAAGTAAAAGTAGTCATTGTGCAGATTGGTCCATTTCAGAATAATATATATGATATTTATAATGATTGGTCATTAAAGTGTTCTCAAAGCTGGTAAAGGTGCAGCTAGTCTGAATGACTTTGAGACTGCAGGGTAGCTGTGGATTTACTCCAGGTGGAACTAAAGTCTGATTAACACTTATTATATTTCACATCATTCATCCAGATCTTAAGTAACTAAAGGTAATAAATACATTTAGTGGAGTAGAAGTACACAATTCTTCTGAATTATAGTGGTGTAGAAGTATGAAATAGCATTAAATAGAAATACTCGAGAAAGTGCAAGTATCTCAAACTTGAATGTGAATGTGCTTAATTACTTTACACCTCTGACATTGTACCTGCTAAAGATGTATTTTTGAGTGCAGCTTCTAACCTTGTGTGTGTGTGTTTCGGTGATGACACTGCTATCTGATTTGGGTTCGGATCTTGCATTTTTGCATTGCAGATAAAACGACCCGATAACCCCATCAACCGAAATGCTGATGATGTGGAACTCTAGGAGGCAGAGCATCATTGCCTGGAGGACACATCTGTGGTTGACTCTGGCTTGATTTATGTCTTTTCAGGGCAACCGGGGCAGAACAGGAGTGGTGGTGGCCGCCTACATGCATTACAGCAACATATCTGCCAGGTATGATCCATACTACACCTGCAGAGGGGGAATGTGTAGCACACTGAGAGAGAGGAGTTGAAGTCAATAGTAAAGGAGAAGTACACCAGGTAGAATGGGGACACGAGAGGAAACACTAAATGAAGCAGCATTGTTCATCACAAGACCGAAGCACACATTGGAACAGACGCAGATGTGATAAACACAAGAGTGAGGGGCAGAACATGAGATCGGGCAACAGCATTTTTATTTGGAAAACAATTTGATATTGTAATTATAAGCAGAAAGCAACGAGTTAGCTTCTCACCAAATCACAAGACTCGAATGATAAGTGCCCACTTTTTCTTTATAGGATTTGATTTTAGATCTCATAGATAGGATGGCACTCTCTTACATAAACCAAAGAGATGTGAATTGTTAAATGATCAGAACACATGACTCGGTGTCGTCTCAGAGAGAACGCCAGGACCAAATGAAACGCACTCTGTTCCCTGCACAAGTATTACATTTCTCTTTAAACTCATTACCTCACAAATCGTTTTAAAGCTGGCATGAAGTAGCTGTGAAAACTGAAGTAGCAGAAAAAAGCCAGAACATGAAACCGCTGTGACATTTGCCGTATGGGAATATAAATGTTACGTAAAGAAATGGCAAGAAGGTGTTTTACTGTGTGCTAGGTTACGGAGGTTATGCAGAATTAGCTGTTAGAAATAAACACTGAGTGTAATTTAGTCTGCAAGATCTTAAGATGTGTGCTAGACACACTCAGCTGAACTTGCATGACATGATAGTAAATACTAGGAAGGTCTTCATTGAGATTGAGATTTATCTGGCGATCTGTTCTAGTTTCCTTATCATGTTTATTGTGACAGGTGCATCTCATGCTCTTCTTCTTCTTCTTCTTCTTCTCTTCTTCTCTCTTCTTCTTCCTTCTTCTTCTTCTTCTTTATTCTTCTTCTTCTTCTCTCTTCTTCTTCTTCTCTTCCTCGTCTTCTTCTTCTTCTTCGGTTCTTCTTCAGTCCGTAGCAATCTCAGATGTCGTTCGCCAGTATCGGCACAGGCCACAGCTGGTGGGTAGGTTCTGTCAGGTCTTCTGGACTGCACCGGGGGGCATCGGCACATTCCAGTAGGTGGGACATTGTCTGCACTGATCCAGCGCACGTGTCTTCTGTGGTAGTTCCCACTTTCATCAGTGCTTTGAACCCCCTGTTCCCCTCCTGTGTTCCCCCTCCTGTGTACATGTGACCCAATCACACAGGGGAGTGAACAAGTCCACATGGCCTTTGACCCCTCCTTGAGCTCGTTTGAGGGGGGCGAGGGAAACGAGGCATAGTGGAGCAAAACTTCCTCTGCAAGGGTCTCTGCTTAACTTTGCATGGGTGCCATGTGACGGGATCCTAACACCCAGTGTATACGATATGCCATCACAAGGTGCACTTTGCATACCTTGTCTAAAATGTGGCCTTGGATGTAAAGTCAAGCAAAATAACCTGGCCATTCTGAATACAACTTCAAACTAGGGTTAGGGTTGGATGAGTGTTGGCTGTCCATTATCTGTTGCCAGCAGATATCGGGCCAAGACTTCCGTGTGCCGTCATTGTTTACGGTCTGATTTACACGTTTGCAGCTGCTTCTCATGACAACTTACGATGCTAGAATGAAGTTGGAGTTGAGATGGGACGTCTACAACTGGATTGTTTCAAAAATAAGCAAGTTTAAAAGCAAATGTTAAGGTAATAAAAGCATGTCAATGGGTTCCAAGATAGCATTTCTGTCAATGCATATGGCCTTGTTTGCTCTCCGCACAAACTGTTGACCTGCATTCAACCAACACATGCTCAAACTGCTGTTAATACAGCTTGGACTACAAACCCACTGCAAATGGAGACCGGAGCGTTTCCAACATGTTCTCCTTTATCCTCCAGTTCCTACACGAGTTTTACCTTGATCACTCTTTTCATATTGATTAATGCTTTGTTGAAGATGTTCAACGCCAACTCAAATGGAATGTGTCATCATAACTTTTGTAACTCATACATCTTGAAATGATGTATCCTAGGCATGGTTACCCTTACAGCTATACTTCAACAACATAAAGAAAATCGAACTTGTGGTGTAATTGAAGAACAGTTTGTTTATGGGACGGCCTTATTGTAGAAACCATGCACATCCACAATCATGGAACTATTGGGGACTTTATTGGCGTTATGACGCCAATAAAGCATATGGATAACATATGGAAGCTTTGGTGTAGCTTAAAACTGATAAAGAACTGTTAAAAATGGTGGTGAAGGAAGTCGTTCATTCTAAGGTGGTTTCCAATAAGCTCTATTGTTTGTCAGATATTCTATGTTATTGTCTTTTTACCCTATTTATATATTAAGAAGCACTTTTGATAGTTTCAAAGTCATATGCATAGGCCTCTGTTAAAGCTCTTGTGTTTTCTTTGTTTCTTAGGGCTCAACAAAGTCTTCAAAGAGCATGGAGTCACGGCGCAGACCATCGAGGTAGGAACTCATCTCTTATCTTCTGTTCTCTTCCAGCTGCACATTTCCCATAAAAGGCTTCATTCGGCTTATTGGACTGTCTTTTTTGAATGATCTTTTAAAGGCTTATCTCCACTGTTTGCTCCAAAAGCACAAAAAGATAATGAAGGAAGTGAAATGAATTTCAAGAACAACCTTATCACAGTCAGATATGAGGCATGGAAAAGGAAAGGTTTGGACGTAATATGATATTTGCAGAGTTACCAGGGTTAGTGAAGCTAAATGCCCTGCCATTGAACTGGACCCCACACTGTTCAGTTGGACACAAAGATATTTGTGTCAGCCCCTCTCACCTCTGTCCTTAGGGAGTCACAGATGTTGTCAGTTGTGTAATTAATGGGTAAAACTCGACACCACAACAGCCCTGCTGAAGTGTGAGTGACAGTATGACTCCCTCGTGGCAAGTCATATTATTACTATATACGAGTTATACAACAGTTCAACGTCTGATACACCGTCACTATTTACAGCACATTCAGAGTTTTAGATTACAGTCATTTTTCACCCATATAAAGGAAAATCAAAGGCTTTTCAAAAGTGCATAGCAGCTCGGTCATGTGACAGTTGTCTCTTGTGTAATGTTCTGGCTGAAGGAATGTATCCAATCAAACTAGTGGGTCCGACTCCAGACAGGCTTATTTACATTCTGTACAGACAGATTTGTATCCCTATGCAGGGTTGTGCTTCAGAGCTGATACACAGATACGCACCCTCATCTGCCTCCAAAGAAATAAGATTTAAATGTAAGATTGAATAGGATAGACATTTTAGGCAAATAAACAAAAGTGTTTTAGTTTTGTCTACTTTGCTACTTTTGGTTCTAGGCTAACAATTAAACTAATTCCCAAACATAGCTGATAGTAGAGGTCACACCACTCTGAAATGTAGTGCAGGTACTTCTCACATTGTTCTTTAAAGTTAATGCTATCCAATAGCAATCCTATTCATCTTACAGGCTACTTTACTACTCACAGGTAACCACATCTCATTTCAAAAATATCATTTCTAAAATAATTGTTCAAACCATTAAACACCACGAGTTGAGAGGTTACTCTTAACATCCATAATAAATCTAAATCAAAAGCTCTATAAAAATGGAGAACAAATCTCGACTGTCACAAGACCGCTACCAATAATTCAATCCGAACAAAACTAAACGGTAATTGGATGGTGGATTGGCCTGTCTACTCTGAACAGATACTCACTAGGAGCATATGTGAGTTTTCTTCAACTTAGATATGATTGAAATGTCCAAACCTTTAGTCTAATAGAACTCTACTAAAAACAGGAAGAGGGTGACTTCTGCTTAAAACTAACAAGTGCATTTGACGCAGAAAACCAACAATAATACAGGACAGGAAGTATACAGAGCTCACTGCTTTTCAAAACAAATTGGATCAGGCCGGAGATGTTGGGCCGAAAACCAAACAATGAGCTTAAACGCTCGAAGGCTGGGTGATAATTCTCTGCTGTTTTGTCATTACATGAGATACATCTGACACTAGTCAGATGATCCATTGTAGTACAACACAATGATTAGTGCAGTATTAATATGGAATAACTGTACTGCATAATAATGTCAATCCTCAAGTGTTACGTTTCATTTAGACTCAGCATTGAGACTGTGAGAAATGTTCACCATGAGGAAGTGTAGGATCAAGGAGGCCTCTCAGTGTTTTGATAGAAGAGGTTCCCTCATATGACTCAAAATATCTAGTGAGATGTTTAACGGCCCAATGTCTCAGGTTTCCTGATATAACATTCACAGTCGGTGTTGATTGGAATGCACCAATGAGATCAGCACGGCTCTGAAATTGAGCGTGAGGAGATAACGAGTCATTCTTTGAACGCAACGTGCAGGAAAATGAACAATCGGTTCATCTGTTGGTGCTGATGGGAAGCAGGTTTGAGCTCAGCCGGTCAACGCATGCTGGTGTCTGGAAAAGAACCAAACCACAAGTCTACGACTGCAGCCAGAGGCCAAAGACATACATATGCAAAGACAGAGACAAACAGAGGACAAAATGCAAAGAGATATGGAAAAAAAGAGACAGAAAGAATAATAAAGACATATAAGTAAAATAACTAGAAAAAAACGTACATATAGTACTAACAAGGACTTGGTTAAAAGATGATAAATCAATGAATTCAAAATGGAGGAATCTAGTAAATGACTTATACAGAATGGAACAGATAACCATGAGAATAACAAATCTAGTTCATATTTTTGATGATAGATGTGAAATATAGAACACAAAACATTACTAATATCCCTCTGTAATATGTGACAATGAATTAATTTTCGATTAGTATTAATTATATATCCGTTTACTATATCCTTAAAGTCTTTTTTTCTATGTTTTTTAATATTATTATTATTCTTTTTTAATCTCTGCAAAATCTTAAAAAGCAACTGAAAAAAAAGGTAAAATATAAAAGGTTATGCAAATCACAAACACAAAAACTTTAAACTAAGATGTTTGCTGCAACATGAGAGAACATGCACTATGTCAATATAATTAATGTTTAATTTACAAACAGTTCAAAAGAGAGTACATTCATAAGACGCAATGGAGATATGTGAAACAACTCCTAACACAAACCAAATACCTTTAAAACCAATCTAACCCTACCATCACATACTGCATGTTTCCCTCCATCACTGCAGATGCATCATTTCCAGTAAGCAGGTTGTGAGTGGCTCCAGATGTACAGTACAGAGCAGTGCTTACAGTATAGTGACCCTCAAGAGCTCCTCTCTCCCAGACATATGAGCAATTCCTTCAGGAGCCGCGCACAGCTGACAATGTGGGAAATATGCTGCAGTCTGGGCCCCTGGGGTCCAGGCGCCTCCGCCCCCACCTCCTCATATCGCCGTCCCATAAAGTTCAAGTTCTGAAAAAGACCAGGGGCCTCATTTATAAAGGGATATATGCTCAAAAGATGGCGTACGCCAGTTTCTACGCAATGTTTGCGATTTATAAAATACTAACTTGACGGGAAAACGTGCGGTCCTCCACGCAAACTCTAACCCATGCGTACGCACTAAGCACAAACACGGGAGAGACGAGAAACTGCTACACCGTTGGCAGAAGGAAGAATGGAGAGAAATATGTGGAAATAATACCATAAATAAAACGTTACCTCTCATTTATCATATATGAAGAATTCATTTTCAAACATTGATTAAAGCCAATCTTAAAATGATTAAACAAACGCCTGTTTGCGACTCCTCAGTGCACACAAACACATAACTTGGAGGACATAAATAAATACGGATATATTATTGAAAACCACCTCGAATATGTTGTGTTATGTTATGAAATGTTTTCTCATAAATGATGCGGTGAGCAGGAGGACAGAATTACGTCTAAACTGACGCCGTGTTGCTTTTCTATAGGTTGTAGATACGAGCATGGTTTTATATACTATCACGTTTAATCGTGTTTTATGCCGTTTGCTAAGACTTGATAAGTCGCTCGTAAAACACAGGAGGTATGGAAACTAAGAACACCATATGTGGTAAATTGTACAGCTAATGTAACACAACACATTGTTTGTATTTCCTTTAACTGGTGGATATAGAGTTGGGGGGGGGGGGTTGAGATGCACAGGCTGCAGTGGAGACGCTGCGCACAGCTGATACGACAGCTGGGACACAAACCACCAAATACAAAACATAATTCAGATCCAGTCGTCATGACTCCACACCGGGGGGATTCCCCGATCATTTCTTACAGTTTCTCATCAAGGGGGGGTCTCCTGTCCCCGGTGCAAACACACTGCCTGAGGGGAAGGCTATGTGTATTTATTTTGTCATTAACTTTTTTTGGACCACGTATTTATTTATTTTGGTGACGATCCGACCCTCCATGCTGCTACTCTGGTTCAAACTGCATCCACCAAACAATATGATTTATCTCGACCTCCCCAAAATAACCAACATCTGACACGGTCTGTGAGATGTCCTTTTTTAGCTGTTCTGTCGTCATTTCCTGAGATCTTCTTCATACAGTCAGTCAGAATGAATGAATGGGCGTTTTTCTTTGACTATTTATAGCAAATATGGGCGTTACGTGAAGCCCGCAAAAGCTGCACCGCATTTCGAAGTCATTGTGATTTATAAAGGGAAACCGGCGTAGGAAGTGCTGTACGCACTTTCCTAGCCGGTACGCAATGTTTGGTGAATCGGAAAATGTCTGTACCTATTTTTTGGATTTCTACTACGTAAGCAACCTTCCCACGTGAATCCTACGCACGGCGTTCTAAATGAGGCCCCTGATCAGCTCTGGCATTTTAAAGAATCGCTCACTTTGACGTGAAAATCCATCATTACCTTTTTAAATGTAGATAAAGCTATTTTTGTGTTAAACTATTTTCCCATCAACAAGCCATGTTTATAGCTCCAACAATTCTCTAGAGTAATATCTTTATTGAAGATAATGAGATAAGTATTGGATTGTTGGACTCTTATGCAGTCAGTTTGCAAGCTTTACTGACCACGCTGCAGGTCTTTCTGCATGGTCATTTTCTGTTTTAAGTAAAAGCTTAATTACAGATCGATCGAGGCATTTTGATCAAGGACTCCTTTCTTTCTGACCCGATTTCACACCAGACCAACTCCACCAATAACCATCAGATTGTTGGTTTTGGAGCCTACGTACTGTAATCTTTGGTATGCTGCAATATTTTCACAATCCTCCATGTTTAATCAATTTCCCCTCGCTCTATTTCCCCTCTTCCCACGTCTAACAACACAACATGTGTTTAATACAGAAGAGGAACATGTTCTTTTCCCTCTGGGATTGAGTGATGTCATCGGGATTGGGTATTTATATGCTGCGTTGCCTTATCCTTATAGGGTATTGTTTCTTGTTAGAGGTTCAGTGTTGTGTTGGTGTGTATCTGAAGTGTAATTGGCTGCATTGAGAACATTCAGGACCTCAGTGTACCCGGTGATGTCAGCAGCCAGGGGGGGGTGCTCGTGAACTGTCAACTAGAGGGCGGGGGGAGCCTCGCTGCCAGGGAAGCTGTGGACCTGTCAGCGCAACTTACATGATGCAGTTTAACACAGTTAAATAAATAAAGGGCTCGGTTCGCTGACGGCCAACTGTGTGTTCTGGAGAATCAAAGTAGGTCGACCGTTCAGCGAACCGAGCCGGTTTCGCCGACCCCTGCTGTAAACAGTTCTAATCCCAATTGCTTTCACTAAATTGCACTATTCATAACTGAACATCTTCAGCAATTGGCACTGGATGAATGGACATTCTGTCATTCCTAGTCTTTATTGAAGATACAAATGGCCTTCCTACTCATGAGGAAACAGGAGCTTCCTTTTGTATTTTTGAGAGAAACTATCGCCACACATATAGTTGCCGTACTTGGCTTTGTTTAATACCACATGTGCAGGCTGTTCCATAAGTATTATCAGTATATTATCTTTCTGTTAACATGGTAATAGCATTGGCTCCCAACTATGCCAATTTGATACTTCATATACAGTAGTCTTACTGCTTTTGTGAATTATATTAAAGGTCCCATCAGATGCTTTTCTGGTTAGTACCCGTCCCCTTGTGTGTTATGTGGCTTTTTATGCATGTAAACCGTCTGCCAAAGTCACGACGGGTATGTCACACAAGTGGATTGAAGATCAGAAAAAGAGTCCAAGGAACTAACCTCAAGTGAGGGTCGAGGAAGGCCTGTGATGAAGGCTATAGAAAACTGAAAAAGGCATCCATCACATTAAACCGTTTGAAACTCACAAACATTAGACCCTCCGGTTCTCTTGTTATGGGTATAACATAGGCAAAGTGATCATGCACCAGCAGGTCTTATGAGCTCACGTGCAGCATTACTTCTGGCTACTTCATTCCTCCCTTCAGATCTTTAGCGGTCCAGCAGTCCACCTCAGTTCTGTTTTTCTGCATGGATTGGCCCCATTTCTGTGTGAGCCCTCACCATTACCCACGTTGATGATAGTTGCGTCTGTGGTTCCTCTGCAGGGAGTGTGAGTCTGCCTGCAAGGCCCTGGAGGAGAACTATGAGCTGGACCTGCTGTACATCACAGAGAGGATCATCTCTGTGTCCTTCCCCAGCAGCGTGGAGGAGCAGAGCTACGCCGCCAACCTGCGGGAGGTCGCCTCCATGCTGCGCTCCAAACACGGACACAACTACCTGGTACACTTTCTTCATGTCTCCTCCTGCATATGTATAATTCAGGCAGGAAAACAGCGATTATCTTCGAGTCATTAGAGCTGGACACAGCTTATCTCTTTTAGACCCAACATCTGAGCTATCTTTGTTATCTGCAAGTATGTACAGATCTGTTCATCTGATGCTGTTGTTACTATCTTTTGTTACTGTTGATAACTGCTTTTACAGTCAAGGTAAAACTTACCACACAAACGCAGAGCCCTAAGATATATATTCTTGGATTCAAGACACTGCCGCGGCTATTTGATACTGTTAAACACTTTTACTCTCTGAACAGGGTGTGAAACATTCCTGCTGTATTAGTGTGTCATTTGAAACCTAATGTGTATGTGTGTAAACGACCCTGTCTGCTACAAAATGATTCTCCCATGCAACGGCATTGGAAACGTATTGATGTAAAAAAACACAAATAAACAAATTACTTTTTAAAAAAAAGTGTCAAGTAAACATCATAGTGTGGTTATAAATAAGTGCATTTGTTACTTTATTTTGGTTTTGGATCAACATTCAAGTAAACATTGACTTTAAGAACAGGCTGGTGTAAAACAGAATTCACAAAACTTGTCTAAAATGGATCCCTTTGACTTCTGTAACCAAAATGTTAGTCAGATTCAGGATGGTTTCGTAAAGCTATGCTAGCAGGTTCATTGCTTCACTCCAGCAGTCGGGGTTATCATTTGAAAAACACTCCTGTAGGTGGTATGACATGGTTGTAACAAATGACTTACATGGTTGTATCGGTTGTTGAAGTCTGTACAATGAAAATGCCAAAGATTTGTAACAATGGTGTCTACCTTGTTCTTCTTGTTTAGCTCTTCAACCTCAGTGAGAAGCGTTATGACATCAGCCAACTTAATCCAAAGGTAGAGTGAATTTCTCTTCTCTTCTCTTCTCTTCACTTGATATGACAATCAATCTGACTGAACATCTCCCTCCCCTCCCCTCCCCCTCCCTCCCCCTCTCTCAGGTGTTGGACTTTGGCTGGCCGGACCACCACGCTCCAGCTCTGGACAAAATCTGCAGCATCTGCAAAGCCATGGACACGTGGCTGAGTGCAGACAGCCACAACGTGGTGGTGATACACAACAAGGTGAGAGACGAGGGGCCGCTGCTGTGAGGAGGGTCTTTCAGTCGGCAGAGGGTGCTCTCAGGCTCCTCTCAGGACACCCATTTTCCTGAGGCTGCAGCTGTGGTGTGTGTTTCTCGTGTGGAAAGAGTGAAACGCTGACATTCAGGGTGGAGTGTTTGTGTGTGAGAGTGTGTGTCTTTGTGTGCTTGTTCAGGCTTAGGAAAACACAAATTAGGGAGGTGAGGCTCGCCACTCATCATGGCTGCTCGTGTTTGTTTACACTTTTACTCGTAACAATACCGTAAAAACAGAATTGACCATTACTTTCCTGTTTCTCTTGCATCACACTATACTCTTGTGGCGAACCGCCCTCGTCTGGCTCCTAATTATGCAAACCATAAAAAGTGTATCCAAATTAAACCACTCGACCGAGGTCCCTAACGTAATGCCCGATCCTTTTCACGTTAACCCCTCTATTTCTGATTCTGTTTTGCAACTTGAGAATGAACCATGGGATTAGTGCCTCATTCCGACACATTCCCACAGGGACAAACAAGTCGGTTGCCATAACAACCGCTGTTGTTTTACTGCCAGTTGCGTAAGGCTGTTGATGAGTGCGAGCTCGGAGGTTGTGTTGGTCACTAAGGAAGCAGTTGGGGTTTCACATATCAACAAATCATTTCCACTGGGCTCCTCTCAGCGACCTTTATCCTCCACAGTGGCCCTTCATGGTTGATGGACAGGAAAAATAATTGCCACCCGAGACTGGTTTGTTGCCATAGAAACATGTGCTTGGGCTTGGTAAACCACCCATTAAATGCCCAGGCAGTATATTTTTATAACATGAGTAGTTACATATTTAATTGAAATGTTGGACATTGATACTAATGAAAGCAAGTCTTACAAGAGGTACTTCACCAGCGTTACAGTCAGTCTACAGGCCTTCAGGGGTAATGTTTAGCCTGAACAACAGTGTGTAATGTCTTCTGTGGCTTGTGAGGAGGTCTCCAAAGTCTGAGTAAAAGCCCAGATGATGTCATCGGCTTGGCCTGGGATTCTGTATGTTACACTTTATAGCAGAAAGTTACAAACTGCATGTAGTTTGAATTGAGTTGTGGACATTTACCAGGCAGCAGAGGCTCAACAAAAAGATGATTACATGTTGCATTATGGGAAACATATTATGGTGCAATTTAAGAGGTTGACCCAGGATATTTAATATTTATTCTTCTTACTTCAGGAGCTGAATACATCTGGTGTGAACCCAATCTGAGCGGACGCTGATGTGCTGTAAAGGAAAACACGTTATTAAATGATGCCCATTTCTAAAAAGTTTAAAGACAAGACTTTTCATTTCTATCTGCAAGACTAGAAGCAAAGCACTTTGAGTTTGGATTGACCATGGCTTTGCTAACATTGTACAGAGATGGGAGAAGTACGAAGTCATTTTACTTAAAGAGTAAAAGTACAAGAGTATAGAAATACTCTGTTACAAGTAAAAGCCCTGCATTCTAAATGTTACTCAAGTAAAAGTAGAAAAGTATTCTCATCAATATATACTTAAAGTACCAAAAGTAAAAGTAGTCATTGTGCAGATTGGTCCATTTCAGAATAATATATATGATATATTTTATAATGATTGATCATGAAAGTGTTCTCAAAGCTGGTAAAGGTGCAGCTAGTCTGAATGACTTTGTAGACTGCAGGGTAGCTTGTGGATTTACTCCAGGTGGAACTAAAGTCTGATTTAAGACTTTATTATATTTCACATCATTCATCCACATCTGTTAAGTAACTAAAGGTAATAAATACATTTAGTGGAGTAGAAGTACACAATTCACTTCTGAATTATAGTGGTGTAGAAGTATGAAATAGCATTAAATAGAAATACTCGAGAAAGTGCAAGTATCTCAAACTTGAATGTGAATGTGCTTAATTACTTTACACCTCTGACATTGTACCTGCTAAAGATGTATTTTTGAGTGCAGCTTCTAACCTTGTGTGTGTGTGTTTCGGTGATGACACTACTATCTGATTTGGGTTCGGATCTTGCATTTTTGCATTGCAGATAAAACGACCCGATAACCCCATCAACCGAAATGCTGATGATGTGGAACTCTAGGAGGCAGAGCATCATTGCCTGGAGGACACATCTGTGGTTGACTCTGGCTTGATTTATGTCTTTTCAGGGCAACCGGGGCAGAACAGGAGTGGTGGTGGCCGCCTACATGCATTACAGCAACATATCTGCCAGGTAGGTCTATGATCCATACTACACCTGCAGAGGGGAACTGTGTAGCACACTGAGAGAGAGAGGAGTTGAAGTCAATAGTAAAGGAGAAGTACACCAGGTAGAATGGGGACACGAGAGGAAACACTAAATGAAGCAGCATTGTTCATCACAAGACCGAAGCACACATTGGAACAGACGCAGATGTGATAAACACAAGAGTGAGGGGCAGAACATGAGATCGGGCAACAGCATTTTTATTTGGAAAACAATTTGATATTGTAATTATAAGCAGAAAGCAACGAGTTAGCTTCTCACCAAATCACAAGACTCGAATGATAAGTGCCCACTTTTTCTTTATAGGATTTGATTTTAGATCTCATAGATAGGATGGCACTCTCTTACATAAACCAAAGAGATGTGAATTGTTAAATGATCAGAACACATGACTCGGTGTCGTCTCAGAGAGAACGCCAGGACCAAATGAACGCACTCTGTTCCCTGCACAAGTATTACATTTCTCTTTAAACTCATTACCTCACAAATCGTTTTAAAGCTGGCATGAAGTAGCTGTGAAAACTGAAGTAGCAGAAAAAAGCCAGAACATGAAACCGCTGTGACATTTGCCGTATGGGAATATAAATGTTACGTAAAGAAATGGCAAGAAGGTGTTTTACTGTGTGCTAGGTTACGGAGGTTATGCAGAATTAGCTGTTAGAAATAAACACTGAGTGTAATTTAGTCTGCAAGATCTTAAGATGTGTGCTAGACACACTCAGCTGAACTTGCATGACATGATAGTAAATACTAGGAAGGTCTTCATTGAGATTGAGATTTATCTGGCGATCTGTTCTAGTTTCCTTATCATGTTTATTGTGACAGGTGCATCTCATGCTATTATGTATCGCCTAGTTATGTGTTGACCCCGGTGTATACTGACATAAAGAATGCTGAAGGATGGTGTTGCATAAACATGCTTTCATTTCAAAAGGATTATTAAAAAATGTTCATGTCATTGTGTGACAAATGCATGGCCCCAATGGTTACTATGAAAACATCCTATGACGTACTCTACATACTAATATACTTGAAATCAGAGGTGGAAGAAGTAATAAAACCATTACTTAAGTTAAAGTAGCAATACTAGTTTGTACAATGAATCTGCCACAAGTAAAGTTCTGCATTCAAAAAGTACTCACTACACAAAATAGTCCATTTCAGAATGATGTCCCTTTAGTTACTGGATTATGATTATTGATGCATTAATGTGTTCATTACGCCATCAAAGGTAGAGCTTTATTTATTTTGGATACTGCTGCTGAACCTGTCATTACTTAACATAGTTCATGTGTTGGTTGATTTACATTTTGCATTAGCTAATAATCCGTCAGATAAGAGTATTGAGTACAATATTTGCTTTGAAATTGTAGTGGAGTAGAAGTATCAAGTAGCATAAAGAGGCAATACTCAAGAAAAGTACAAGTACCTTAACATCAAATGTACTTTTATCACATTCCGAAATACCGTGGATTTACATTGCTTGTACTCCAGTGGAAATAAAAGTGCTTTTTTGAAATACTTGACTTCCTGTGTACTGACGGAACCTCTCTGTTGGAATGCAGTGCTGACCAGGCTCTGGACAGGTTTGCCATGAAGCGCTTCTATGAAGACAAAGTGCTTCCTGTGGGCCAGCCATCCCAGAAAAGGTCAGTTGTTGTTTATTGTATGAATTTGACCCCAGTGAAATGTCTCTTTCAAAAACCTGTGTCTTTTTAAACACATATTTAAAGCTGGGTTTTGGATTTGAATATGATGTTAATATGTCTGACTTATTGTTGAATGTATCTGTCTGCTGTTTGGTGCTGGGCTGGGAATGTAATATCTGCGGGTTGGTCACTCACTACCAACACTCATTGAGTATAAAACAAATATGTAATAGAATAAAAACAAGGTCGAAGGTTGACTTATTTAGCATGGCTAAAAACATGTATTGTTGTTGCGAGAGTTGAGGGACAAATACTGTGTCAGAATCATACCTTTATCCCTTTATTGTAAACATAGAAATGATAATTGGAGTTCTCTCTTTATGTATCTTGCTCAGGTATGTGGAGTACTTCAGTGGCTTGCTCTCTGGACATATCAAGATCAACAACAAACCCCTGTTCCTTCACCATGTGATCCTGCACGGCATCCCAAACTTCGAGTCCAAAGGAGGTTAGTGCAGAAATGCTCTCACACATAAGCAACTTCACATAAACTTCTTCATTTTGTAACTTTAAAAAAAAAATGGTGTTGCAGGTTGTCGTCCTTTTCTCAAGATCTACCAGGCCATGCAGCCCGTGTACACATCTGGGATTTAGTAAGTCTTAAAACACACTCTCACTCAAATGCTTTTACAAGATTCCAGGGGTAGCTAGCTCGTGGTGGCTCAATCATAAAAACAAAACAGATTTTCCTTTATAGCCTCTCCCTTTACTCCCCTTTCCCCCAATATCCACATTCACCGTCACCCCTGCCAGTTTATACTCTATGCTTTCCTCACATTATTGTGTTTAGCTAGCCTCCCCAGCTGCAGGCTCTTGTTTCCCTACTTTAGATCCCGCAGTCACTTCTAGTGTTATTTGTGACCGGAGAGCCAATTAAACAGTTAGACAGGCATCCATGTGGACGCCTGCAGGGTATGACTGCCAAAAGGACCCCGATGGTTCCCAGAGCCAGACAGGAAATAATGGTTTCTATGATTTTTCTGTTGTTGTTTTGGGAAGAGTGGAGGTTAAGGAGAGGATAGCAGGGGAGCGCTGCCCTCAGATGAATGAGGTCACAGGTCACAGTGATACCACAAAAGCTTTGAACACATAACAGACAGACTGTTTTATCATGGTGCATAGTGTGATTATTCTTATAGGAAAAACATGCATGCAGAGTTCAGACCATTCCATTTCCATACTGTAGCTAAAAATGCAATTTGTACACCTCCCTAGTATTTTAAACTTTAACAACTTAATACATTAACCAATAAGATTCATATTGTGTCACCTACTGCAGCTCTGAGAGCACCGAGACCTTTTAACAAAACTGTTCATGAACAATGATATAAAGCTTTAACGCCAAATCAGGTGCTTTAGTGAAAGCGCCAGCACTCATAGGAAACTTGCATTGGACAATCCCGTAACCGACAATCCAGAGCTGTACAACCCTGCAATGAGGGAGTACACAAATGTTAATTGTCATTAAGTAACTTGTGTTATTTGGCCATTATTTAAATGACACTCTCAGACCTCCGCACAATCCATCACTAATCTCCACAGAGTGTGGTTTGTTGTGAAGGGACCCTAACCTTGGGGACAGAGCCAAAAGCATTTATATATTATCACTTTAAGAAGTTTGAATGCCTAATGTGTTTGCCAACAAAATAACTTTATTTAGAGGTTTGTTTCTGTCCATCCGATTATTATAAGTCCAATATCAACTGGCCTTTAAGCTCTGTTTTGGTCTCCTCCTACTACTTTGGGTAACATCTTGCTATTTATCTGCTAAATATCCAGTGAGTTAATCTGCTAGAATGCTAAATTAAAGGGCACCTATCATGCAAAATGCACCTTTGTACGTCTTTTATACATGATTATGTGTCCCCGGTGTTCCAGGGAACTCGCCAAGTGTCAGAAAACACAACCCTCTCTATTTCCTCCTTCGCCAAATCTCTAAAAAAGGGGCTGCAACGGATCTGAAAAAAATGGATCCACATTCCGACACTTTTCTACGTCACAAAGACGTACTCCGCTTATTGGTCAACTCTCCACCTATCAGGGGAATGAGCCACGGCCACGTGCATTGCTAAACCTCTCATTCGCATATAGGCTATCGGCAGGCTACCCCAGTCACATCTGTGTTTCTGCCTGCTCTTGCTAGGATGTCTAAGCCAGTTAAACGTTGTGCTGTTGTTGGCTGCAAGACTCGGAACAGGGGACTGCATGCAATGCCATCAGTGCAAAAAGAAAATAATCTGTGGCTCGACTTCATTTTCAAGGGACATGTGCCAGAAGACCCCGGCAGATTTCTGTGTGTGTGTTCCAAACATTTTACCACGGACATGTTTATGAACTTCTCTCAAGTCCAACACGGATATGCCTCCAAACTAATGCTACACCCGGGATCAATACCAAACCATCCGGGACCAGGCCAGTGAGGACCACATCCAATTCTGAAGCTGTAAGTTTTTATTTAGCGGTGTTTTTTTTCCTGATAAAGCTATCTCTAGCTTGTAGTATGTAGCATGTAGCATGTAGCTTCACCGTATCAATGTCGCCTCAACCCCAACTAGTAATCGGTTAGGTGTTTATATGTTCTTGTAACATTTTATTTTGTACGCTCCGCAGTCTTTGCTTTGTCTTTTATTTTAATTATCAGGCATTTGTGAACATGTTCAGACTGCCGTAATGGCGATCTGTGTGAAGGCTGTAAAGCCACGCCTAGCCTAGCCGATAACACAAGTATTTATTCTCCTATGTATTAGTATTTTGTATCCTCTAAAAAATCATATTGAGTAAGTTATAATAACAAACGTAATCTTCTGGAGGTAAGTGCCGTTTTTTCCAGCGTTATGTAAAGCTTTGTGATTGTAGTCTGTAAGAACGATCAGATATCATCGATCTGTAAGCTAAGCTACGCTAAGCTACGCTACGCTACGCTAATGAGACATGCCGTTTTTTGCAGCGTTATATGGAAAAGCTTTTGTATGTTTACTTGTTTGCGCACATGAATATAAATGGGGGTGTGTTAGGATACAACACTGTATGTATGTATGCGAGGGGACACACACCACGAGTAAAACAGAGCTAAAGCCCTGGTATGTTGTTGTTGACGACATGCATATGCTAATCTAAACCACTTTTTTTGTTGTGCTTTTTTTAACATTGCACAGGCTTCGTGGCCAACTTGATGGACCTCATCTTCGACCAAGTCTTTGTGGACCCTGCCACCATTATGAGCAAACCTGACAGGGAGGAGGTCATCGCCGGGTATGCCACACGGTTCAATTTGGCTGCTGTCTGAACCTAACAGACATTTCACGGATCAGAGGACAACGCAGGCCGGAATCACCACTCTGATCCTGATTCAAATAACCGTTGATTTTGACAATAAAGTTCCGAGTTGATATCAAGTGTGTCGTGATTATTCATGTTTGGATGGGTAAAGAATATTCTGATTTCAAAAGCATAAGGTTGTGTGTGGACTTGTTGTCGTACACATGGGTGTGTTATGCCATTGCTGTGTAGTATATAATAGTACATTTACAATGACAGAATGAAAGATTGCATAAAGCCATATACACCAGTATTTATTTCCATGAACAATATTAGCATTCGTTTTACAATTTCAGTCAAAACAAACAAACCACTCAGTGCTCTATTTGCCTCAACTGTAGTCCAACTGTGTTCAGCTCTGTAAATATTCAATGCATTCAGAACACATTTAGGCACACAGGCTCCAATCCAGGATGGTCCACCACACAGGTTACAGAGTCCTCATGTTCCTGCATCCGTCTTTACACCTAGTGTGATAAACATATATTGAATGACATGTGACAAATGTATTTTCTAAACAGACAACTTAGTGAAGCTAATGTTACCTGTGGTATCTCCATGCAGCACACATGCTCCGGTTCAGAAGGCATCGTGGCGCAAGTTGCACATGTACCCCTTTTAGAAAGAAGTCAATAACTGAGCTTTTAAAACACATGAAACACACATTGCTGACAACTGAGGTGTTGGAGTTATACTTTTTATCACCCTAAGTTATTGAACTTTCCAACGGTTGTTGCACGATGTTGGAAGAAAAGGACTGTAAACTATTAAACGCAATGAGGCCATTGTATATATGCTGAAAATATGAATGTCTCCCTTTATAAATATATATATGTATCGCTGTGTTTGCGTTACAAACTCTAAGTTACAAACTGTACACATTGCATTCTTGCTAATTAGCCAAAATATGAATGGAATAAGTAGCAAGCATCGTAACAGAGTAAAAATAAATAGGGACAACAGCTTGTCAACTAACCATTCAGAAACGTCCTGCTGCAAACCGAGATGTTTGCACCTCCACCAAAACCTCCGCTGCTTCAGTTTCTGGATCAAATTGATAATATGCTTTGAACACATGCATTGCTCTGAGATGACATGTGTATTCCACACTCGTAATCACAGCAAGCATGGTAACGTGACTCTCGCCGGCTCTTCTGCTGGGGCGTGGTCAGCTGCTGCTCAGAATTTTCATAGGCAGGTTTGGAATAAAGCGAAAATGAGCGAAACGAGGCATGGCTAAAAAATGATCTGTTTGGTATTTTGAAAAATAAAATGTATAAATATACCTTATATAGGTATGGTCATACACTATATCATTTAAATATAGCATGATAGGTCACCTTTAAATATTTGTCTGTCATTTGATACTGTACAAGTAACATACAGAGTGTTTATCAGAGCTTTCATGCTTGAAAGTGAGGGCCGAGTTTGTAGGCGAGAAACCAAAAAAGTTTCCTAAAAGATGCTAAAATGCTTCGGATAACCAAGAGTTCTTAATAATCCTTTGTAAATGTGTTTGTAAAAAAGACACGTTTAACATTACCCATACCAATTTGTTATTAAATTCCCTAATCCCTATCCCCTGCCTTTTACCCTATCCTTGCTTTTGCCCTCTGAGTTTAAGGGTGCAGCTTTTCTGAAACGTTGTTAAAATTGTAACTGTAAACAGTGAAGCCTGCTTGTGTGGAACATGTCTAGCGTTAATACATACACACATTTACAGCATACACCTAACTAAGTGTGACATTAGTGCACATACATTTCCAGACTGTCGACCGCTTAGAGCCCCAAATCACATTCCTCCCCCCTTTCTCTCACATGCTCTCTCTTAGCATCCTCCACCCTTTGATCCCTCTCTCCTCATGTAGACACTAATACCCAAAATTAGCCAAGCGCTGCTATGCCCTGTGATGGCCACTGTTCAAGCATATACCTGATTGTTAGTAGACGATGTAGATCATGTGAACATAGTTATACCCAGACAAGTAACATCAAAAAGAAAATGATGTAGCAGAGTTATGTTGGATTAGACCAGTGTTTCTCAAAACCTAGGAGGTGCAGAGGCATGACAGGGAGACAGGCGAGAGACCAGGAGGAAAAACGGTTATAAAAAAAAAATAAAAAATCATAATTTGAAAAATACTTGATTTGAAAATAATATGATACAGTACAATTACTTCTGGGTCTCTGTGTTTCATTCAAGCTCGGCTCTGTGTGTGGGTGGAACGAGCCATTTTGTGTGTGCGCACGCGCGAGAGAGAGAGAGAGCGCGAACGCACGCGCACCGGTACCGGAGATCGTTGTTGTTAGCTTCTGATGCTAGCGAGCTATGCTAACGGATATAAGGAGCTTTTTCAACAACAAGGTGGAGGAGAGTCCTCTCCTGTCAGACTGAGAGATTCAGTGAACTAAAGGACTCTCTGAGTGTTTAGTTCAAGTTATCTCAGTGGGTCTCAAACGGTTTGGTCACGATTAATGTAAACAATTAATTCAAAGGCACACGTTTATATGATCATTATAGTTATAAAAAAATAAATGAATAAATGAAAAACAGGTTTGAAATACTATATGACGGTAAAAAAAGATTAAAAGGGTGATTTGTAAAATATTCATAAAGAAAAAGTAAATCTGTTGACAGTTCTGTTTCATGGGTGTTGAGAGAGGTATCCATAGATCTCTCATGTTGCTCTCAAAGTGCACCAGATTGATGCTTTTAAATTCAATATTTAAAAATAAATCTTCCCGGGGGAGCTTGCCCCCGGACCCCCCTATGTGAGGGCCTCTCCCCTTTTATAAAAATAGCACTTTACCCCTGCTTACACATATATGCCGTGAACTGATTATCGAGCCTTCATTGTAACAGTCGTGGGTACACTGTGTATTTGCGGGTGGAGTGCTGCAGTAGAACATTCCACTGTAGCGCCCGGTACCTTAATGGGAAACCCTAAATGTTTGAGAACCCTCTATGAAACGTCAAGCTACCCCACAGCACCCCCAAAATAAATCTCTGGCGCCGCCACTGAGCCTGCAACCCTGTTTTGAAGAAATGTCCTTTCATTTTTTTGCACAGATTGCAAAGTGGCAAAGTATTATAACTTATTGTTCTAGCAAAGGGATTGCATAATTGTATTATCTATTTATTGTTTTGAGCACACAGACTTATGGAGCATTGTTTTATTATCACTGTTCTAGCAAAGTGATTTTTAAAATGTTTTGAAAGGAATGCTCACGTTCATATTGATGTATTTTAATAAATGTTGACTTGGCCCATTACGTGACTATTTGTGTTGGGGGGGCTCGACTTTTTTTTTCCTCCAAAGGGGGGGCCTGACAGAAAAAGTTTGAGAACCACTGGATTAGACTGTGATCATTTTACAGAAGTAATGATGGAGGCAGGCGTGTTATTTAACATGTGGTGGTTTCTTCTTTTGCAGTAATGTTCTGGGTGACAGCCAGACCAGCATCTGTATCACCATTGAACCCGGTCTTCTTCTGAAAGGTGACATCTTGGTAAGAAAAGCCAAGACACAGAGACAGAGAAGGAAATCTTAGTTGTACAGTATATACGATTTTTAGAACACATTGTTACATTTAAACTTGGAAAAAATAAACTGAAAACACTTATTTTCTTATGTGAAACTAATAACAGAGAAAGTTTATTGTCTTACTTATAAATACAAATAAATGGATGTTAAATGATGATTATCTGTGTATGAAAACCGCTGCTAAAACGTACAGATGATGCACTATTTTATTATTTTTTAGTACAAAGGGAATTGACTTTTTTTCTCCATTCTGACATTGGGTGAATATACTGCTGCAGCAGTTTATGGTGTCCGTTCATAAAGGAAATAGGGCCATAAAATCTCAGGGGAAGACCGTGGTTCCTATACCTCATTTTATAGACTCATTAGCACACAATATGCTGGAAACAATGACATCAAAAAGGCTAAGCACAGACTTCCTTTCCAGCAGTGCTACACAGGGTTTTACTTAAACATGACATAATCAAGTAAGTTGTGTTTCAGATGTGTATTTTTAGGTCAAATAAGTTAAGTACATTATCCAACATGCTTCCAACCGTTTTACAACTGAGATAAATCTGTCATTTAAATTATGTAAATGGTCCATTACATTTGATCATCTAATGGTAAAGTATCCCCGTTGGCATGTTTTAGCATTGGGGCGTCTAATAGACTTTTAAGATCTTAGTCGTTTTTTAAATGTATATTTCATTTAAGTCATAAGCAAATCCATAACATTCAGCTACTTAGTAATCATTTATCATTTACCTAATATATCATTCCAATAGCTTGCATATAGACTCTTATTTCACCATTTCACTTTTTTTAAACTATTCCTTTCTTTTTGCATTTACTTTTAATATTTACTTGCACTATATTTTTCTGTAATATTGTGTTGCACTGTTGGAGAAGCCTGTGACCTAAGATTTTCATCGACACAACTACTTTGTAGCTATGGTTGTATGACTAATAAAGAACCTTGACCCTTGACCTGTGTAGAAGAGATCCAAAATAAAGTAGCGCCTGTTGCTTATTTTGCATTTGTTTAAGCAGAAGAAGTGCATACAGGCAAAGTTTCTGCTTCTACTGTCATTCAGGCCTTAACGTTATCCATGAGATGTCCCCGGGCCCATACATTAAACATGGAGCATTTTGAAAGGAGCACATACTATATCTCATCCTTTATTTAAGACACACTAATGGATTCTGCTGAATGCATCATCAGACTGAGCCCTGCTCCTAACACGGAGAATGTGAGCTGTGGCCTTATGGCCACATGGAAGAGACATTACTCAGCACTCAGTGTGCTCCTACATTTAAAACTGCTCTGGCATGTGTTTGTTGAAATGAGTTGTGGATAATATGACTAATTACTGAATGGTTAGATTACATAAAGATAACCTCAGAGGAAAATCTTTATAAAGATGATTTCAATTATTCAGGTTTGGCTTTTTGCTTCCATCATTGGCCACTGGAAGTCAGTTTAATTCAAAGTTCAGTTTGAAGTCAGCAACACAAACAAATAGGAGCTTATAGGGATAGCTCAACGTATTTGCAAATGAACTAATGCTAGGAGTTTGATGAGAAGACCACCATGTTAATGCCTCTACAGTAAATAGACAGTTAGCCTTTTCTAGCACAACCCCACCCTACCAAACGTTTTCTAATGCACACAATATACCAGGTTTGTTTAATCACTACAAAACACAAACAATACACATAACAAGTTGTGTTTTTATGAGGTGTTGTGAGCTGAACTATTTCCTGGCAGGGTGCAGTGGTTTCATCTCGTTTTTGGTACAAATTGTATATAATGAGATATAATGTGCAAACAAGCTAACAAACTGTTGACTGTAGCGTTGAGAGAGGCAACAATCTTCTCAGCACAATTAGCCTAGCAATAACATGAGCAAACGATTAGCCTGCATGCGACCATAATTAAAAGAAAAAGGAAAACATTATACCAACACCTAATAAGCTCTCTAATCATCACATTATATCAGTTTTAGTTAATTAATCAAACCATGAAAATAAGTTATGGTTTTACGAGGCGTTAAGTGCTGGACTATTTCCTGCCTGCGTGCAGTGATTTCCTGCTATACAAATGTAAATGTTGGTACGATTTCTTTTTTTTTTAGATATAACATCTTAATTAGTAAGCTGAGGAATACTAAGAAATATATTTGTTCTACATGTTGCCAGGTTAGCTGTTTCCCACTGTGGCAAGTATTTTGCCTATACTAAGCTAGGCTAAAACTGCTAGCTGTAGATTCATATTAACAGTAAGAGAGAGGCACTATTCTTTTCCTCTTCTCCTCAGTAATGGAGCAAATAAGCTATGTATCTAAAAAGTAAGACTATTCATTCAACATTGCAGATTGTTTGTCTAGACATCAGGGTTGAATAGGTTTGGTTAGCATAGCGCCTTTGCTAAGGCAACATGTAAGCTCCAAATTAATGTTTTCCTTTCTATGTATTGTTCTCAGTCTTGGCTCAACAGCATTGTGTTCCTCAGTGGGAGGTTTGCGGTATTCCCAGCAAGCTGCACTAAGCCACAGGATATTCTAGCTTGCCTTCCTCTCGCCCTCCATCCTTTTTGTGCTTTTGTGGATTTTGGAATTTATATGTTTTGCCCCACAAGTAGAGAGTATGTGGAAAGCAAGTCAGTGCCACTTTCCTCAAAATCATATTTCAATTTAGTTTTTAGCTGCTGTGTTTATGCAGTTCCATTTTGACTTATGCTAAGGTCTATATATAATTATGTCAGGTATTTATTTCAACTTTTACAGCCGCAGTTTGCGAGGTGCAAGTTGTTTGCATTACCGGGTATTCCTCCAGTACCTGTAAATGTGAGGTCCAGGCTTCCCAACAGGAAACAGCAGGAGGGAGAGAGAATGATTTCCTCTTTTTAGTGTTGCTCCTAAAGCCGTTTGTGTTGCAGTTTGGACAGTAATGCTCGTGGAGAGGCCATACATTAGGAGGGATATATACTGTGTGTATATATATATATATATATATATCAATAAAGTCTTAAATGCTTTCTCTAGCGCTGAGCCAGTGTAAAGAAAGAGCCACTATGAATCAGGCTGGCATGTCTCTGGCTCATGTTTCACAATAATCGTTTTATATTGCTCAGCTATTCAGCCCTTAGAATGATTAGATTTTGCTGAAATGATTTTTTTTCCTTATCGGACTAGACACATTGTGTAAATTCATCCTGAAATGGTTATTTATTTGATATTCAGTGTACCTGTGGACTTAAAAGGAATCCAATGTTATTAAGTTGTCTGTTAGATTCTGCATTGCTGCTACTATTCAGTGTGGTTTGAGTTACCTCTGATGTTTTTCACCCCACAGTTGAAGTGCTACCACAAGCGTTACCGCAGCCCGTGCCGAGACGTGATATTCCGGGTGCAGTTTCACACCTGCGCCGTGCACGACCTGGGGATTGTGTTTGGAAAGGACGAGCTCGATGAGACATTTAAAGGTAAGGGATAAAGTTCTTTGAATATCAATACAATTTACATCACATGTAATTTAGCTAATGCTTTTATTCAAATAACCTGAAATACATTCTAATATCTTTAATGATGGAGCAGGTCCTTGGGATCGAATCACTGACCCCCTGGTTGGTTGACACCCATGTATCCCCTGAGCCACAACCGCCCTATTTGCCCCAAATGAGTTTGCGATAGTGTATGTATAACAATTTCATAACTTTGCTGTTAACCAATAAAAAAATTTGTATTCATTATGTGCAGATGAGAGGTTTCCAGAATATGGGAAAGTGGAGTTTATTTTCTCCTTTGGACCAGAGAAATTACATGGTAAGAGCCAAGGTGCAATTTTGGAACAACTAACACATATCATACTTCACCTTTATTCATATATTTAGACCATTTTTGCCTGGCAGTATAGTAGTATGTGGATGACGCAAGCCACGCTTCAACAACTGTCATTGAGGTGACAGTACTGTCCGTCCTCTGAGTCATTTATTATTCTGAACGCAGAACAAAGTATCGGACAAATCAAACATGCTGCAACAAGTGGGGAAAGTTTCAATAAAACAAATCTGCAGTATCTTACAGGGATGCAAACTTGTCACCTTTCGGCGAAATTCGCCGTTTTGAATCCAAAATAGGTCGTGTGTGTGATTCATGTAGATCTGCAATACAAATATTTTTTTTTGGGGGGGGTCTGGGAACCGGAGTAATCTGCGGCCGCGATGATGGTCTAGCTTCAGCAGCTACATTACCTACGGGTGCGTTCGTTAACATTAACTGTGTGGTCCGGAGTCACTGTGGCACAGACTGGACCGCTGGTGAACAGCTGTTAGAACGGGCCGTTCAGGTGTTCAGAGCAGAGCTCCCTGTCGGAGCGGCAGAGCGTGATGTAAACTGAAAAGTTTTTCTGTCGCAATATTATCGTTGAGCTAGCTAACTAGCATACATTGTCACTATCTGCTAACGTTAGCTTTAGCCTTCGTTTTCTAATAGTTTTTTTCATAGGCTATAACAGAGGTGGTATAAGTATAGATCTTGTACTTGAGTAAAAGTAGAAGCACTCAGATCTTGTACTTGAGTAAAAGTAGAAGTACTCAGATATTGTACTAGAGTAAAAGTAGAAGTACTCAGATATTGTACTTGAGTAAAAGTAGAAGTACTCAGATATTGTACTAGAGTACAAGTAGAAGTACTCAGATATTCTACTAGAGTAAAAGTAGAAGTACTCAGATCTTGTACTTGAGTACAAGTAGAAGTACTCAAATCTTGTACTTGAGTAAAAGTACAAGTACTCAGGTTTGAGTCAAAGTAGAAGTACCAGAGTGTAGGAACAATCCTGCAATCAAAATGTTCCTCAAATAAAAGTACAAAAGTATTATCATCAAAATATAGTTAAAGTAGCGACAGTAAAAGTAGAAGTACTCAGATCTTGTACTTGAGTAAAAGTAGAGGTACTCAGGTCTTGTACTTGAGTAAAAGTAGAAGTACCAGAGTGTAGGAATACTCTGTTACAGTAAAAGTCCTGCATTCAAAATGTTACTCAAGTAAAAGTATAAAAGTATTATCATCAACATATAGTGAAAGTAGCGACAGTAAAAGTAGTCATTGTGCAGATTGGTCCATTTCAGAATAATATGATATGTTTTATAATGATTGATCATGAAAGTGTTCTCAAAGCCGGTAAAGGTGCAGCTAGTTTGAATGACTTTGTAGACTGCAGGGTAGCTTGTGAATTTAATCCAGGTGGAACTAAAGTCTGATTTAACACTTGATTATATTTCACATCATTCATCCACATCTGTAAAGTAACTAAATAAAATAAAAAATGTATTAAATACATGTAGTGGAGTAGAAGTACACCATTTACCTCTGAACTGTAGAGGAGAAGAAGAACAAAGTAGCAAAACATTGAAATACTTAAATAAAGTACAAGTATCTCAAAATTGTACCCAAGTATAGTACTTGAGTTTATGAACTTACTTTACACCACTGGCTATACAGACAGAAAGACTAAGCCTTGCACAGAGGCATGAAAATACATTTTCAAAATGCTCAACAGTTTTGCCAAAGTTATAAACTGACTGCTACACAATTAAAATAAATGCTTTTATATATTTCTATTAAATGTGACTCTTTAGCGTTTCTGTTATTATTACCACTGGTGCTTTAGTTATTCTTCATTTTAAAGCCGATATTCCGTGGGGTTGGGGGGCTCGGATCCTTGTCACCTTTTTCATACCTGATGAGTTCGCATCCCTGATCTTAACTGTATCATGTGGCGGGATATATATTTCTTTCTTCACATTCTGAGTATAATACATGTTTCTCTCTTATGGTTAAAAGACATTCACATGTTCTGCTCTGCCTCTCTGTACTTCGGGTCCAGGTGTGGATCAACTTGAAAACGGGCCGAGCGTCTCGGTTGACTACAACACTCAGGACCCTCTGATCCGCTGGGACTCCTACGAAAACTTCAACCAGAACTGCGAGGACAACACAGACGGTACGTGAATCATTATACAATGTAATATGCATTAAACTCTACAGATTTTCTGCTACATACTTCACTAGGTAACACGTGGCTCACAGAAATGATTGCTAACATAAAAACATGTACACACTGAGCTGTAATTAATACATTACTGGACATTTTCTCTATTTTTGTCCATGAGTTTAGTTAAGTTGCATTTTTAGAGAATGCTATATTAAGATGGCAAACATTATACCTGCTTTACAGAATGTAAACATTGTCATAGCATCCTGGCATTAGCATTTGTGTTATATGTTAGTGCTTCATCTTTAACTTATCAAATCTATGATGGCAATGGATGAAGGATTTGGTGGGAACTCGTTTACCTTGTTGCACGCAGCACCTTCTAAAAATGAATAGAAATATAGTGTCTGTGGGTCTATTATACAAAGAAGGCAGAACTTGTTTTTCCTGTTTTATGACTTAACAAGATTATTTTCTCAGAATTCTGGGAAAAGATTTTCTGGGGAAATAAAGAAGCCTGTTTTTACCATGAAAACTTTTCTCAGAATTCGGATACAACCCTGATAATCTTGTTAATTCGGAAAGAAAAAAATCTCTCAATTGATTATATTATTAGAATTTATTTTAAGTAACTCAATTGCAAGATTCATGTAGCTGCCTATGACCCATTACCACTGCATTGCTTGCATAGCTTTGTCAATTTCTAGCAAGCACACCTCAATAACAGGCTGCAGGAGCTCTCTTCAATAGCTGTTTGTGTTCTGGTGTCTGAGAAATGTATTTTTAGGGACATACCACTCCTCACCTTCCTTGTAAACTGTGCATGTGACTGTGGACATGCTCTTTAATGTGGTTGAGAGGAAGAAGCTGGGATTGTATTTAAGTGTCTCTCCTCTTGACACACACACACACACACAACATACACACACACACACACACACACCACACACACATACACACCACACACACACACACACACACACACACACACACACACACACAGACCTCCGTAACAAGGCTGCTTTTGTTGTTCTGCGTGACACAGAAGAACCTTTTCCCCCTGCTTCCTCATGACGTTTAAAGACCTTTTCACACTTTCATCACTTAAAACCTCCCACACGATAGGGTCAAACTGAAGTCAAATGAAAGTGTAAACCAGTATTGGAATGTTTACTGAGAAACCCTGACCCTAAAACGCTTTGGAGTATTGATTAGTTTCTTTAATGCATCACAAAGTTACAGCCAAGCATCATATCGACGTAGGAGAAATACAAAGTCTGCTGATGCACAGTGTTTATCTCACGTATCAACACTGATCAGCATCACACTGTTTTCCTGCTTCCCGAGTTGTAAATAGTATATCATGTTTTGAAATGGAGGAGAGGAATTGGTATCTGAATTCATTTGTGGTGAGATGGTGGCTGTTGAGAAACCGAAGGCCCTGTGGGAGTTGAGTGCAGGACATTCCTGGACTCAGCAGCCACAGGCATGGACTTCCTGCTCAGGGAGCGGTGGTCACTCTGTGACCAAAGGGATACTTTCACTGCCACCCTATAATAACAGGCACTGCTACGCCCTGAGAGATAGCAGGGTGCCTGCTGGCCTTCCAGAGAACTGCAGTAGTTGGGATGGTCAGCTTGTGGTTTTATCACTGCAATAACTATTCACCTGATATTCTGAATTAAATGCTGATGTTTGGAGGGGATCATCAGGTCAGTTGGTAGTGCTGGAGGCCCATTTACTGGTGCTTTGTCCTGGTTGTAGCATACACAGGTTAGAATCTGGCCTCCAGTCCCTCTACTGCAGTCCCTCTACAGCATGTGAACATGATTTAAGTGGGGGAGGGGGGACCTAACCTTCTCTAGGGGGGGTCCGGGGGCATGCTCCCCGGTAAGATTTGTTTTTTAAATGTTGAAGTTAAAAAGCATCAATCTGGTGCACTTTTAGAGCAACATTAAGAGATCTATGGATACATCTCTCAACACCCATATGAAACAGAACTGTAAGCAGATTTATATTTCTTTATGGATATTTTACAAGTCACTCCCCTTTTTAAACTCTATTCTTGTTTATTAATAACAACTTTTCCTTACTGTCATATAGTATTTTATACCTGTTTACTTTATTCTCTTATTTTTGTATAACTATAATGATCATATAAAGATGTGCCTTTACCTCACTGGTTGTAGAAAATGCTTCTTATATTCGTTAGCATAGCTAGCTAACCAGATGCTAATAACAACAAAGTTATTGACTGTATGATCATATGACAGATCGCCACTGGGCTTTCAACTAAAGACACAGCCACGCAGAAACTGTGGCATGTGTACGGCTCCTTATGGGTACTGCAAGTTCTGAAGTGCCGGAGCGAAGTTCTGGTGCTCTCCGTCAGAACTGCACCCCTGTCAGACGAGACATATACCATGTGATGACACGTTAGGCTCGTGTTGTGTTCAAGGACCCTGACCTTGGCCAGGAAAAACAGGCACTCGCTTGTTTAATTATTTTGCTGTCTAGATTTCTTAATTTTTTATAAATTACCTCGAGGGCCGTACCAAATAGTCTCGCGGTCCGTATACGGCCCGGAGGCCGGAGGTTACCCACCCCTGCTCTACAGTATATCCCCCTTTCAAATCTGTCCCCCAAAGGCTAAACTGGCTAAGCTGATATTTGTTGTTAATAGCTTTTAAAAACAGACTTGCTTATGTATTAAATAGCCATTAAGGGGACGTATTGGGATCTGATAAAAAAAACATTTAGTTATCCTTTGTTCAAGTTCACAAATAAAATCCCAAAGCTCCCTCCAGAGGGAGTTTCTGTCCCACACACTCCTCCCCCCTGTCTGGAACGCCTCCATTGGACTCCTTTCTTTACTTCTGTTTCATCACTATGTAATACTTGTTTGCCTTGCCTTGTCTCCATTGGCTAGCGCTCCAACACATTGTACGTAATAGGATAAGAGAAGGGACATCTCTAAGCAGTTGACAAATCACAACAGAGCCGGCAGGCTAACCAATCAGAGCAGACTGGGCTCTGGTTTCAGACGGTGAAAAGAGGTGCTGCAGCACAGGCAGTGACATGTCCCAGTAGAGGCCCAACATGAGCAGAATAGGGCCCATTTGAAGGACATGTTGCATAATGACAGTGACATTTTTGAAGAGGGATGTCTGCTGGACATGTATTGACCTTGAAACCCCCCCGCCACCATTCCCGGAGTGATTTTATTAGTTGCCCAGATATCCAAAGGTCAGAGGTCACTTGGCTACCTTCTATCACTGCTCATAAAGTGTCTCGACTGCATCTTGAAATAGGCCTTGCTAAAATAGAATAGGTGTAAGTCTCCTCTCATTATGCTTCAGTGAAGGTGTGTGTGTGTGTGTGTGTGTGTGTGTGTGTGTGTGTGTGTGTGTGTATACTGTAGCCTGGTGCAAGCTGCCTTTCCTATCTTGTCTTCTCTCATACTGTATGATGGTGATACTAAGGCTTCATTAGAATTTGATAGTATTACACACACATATACACAAACCCAATAATAGCTTTAGACCTGAGCAGAAACGCATGGTAAACAAGTTCACATACTGGTGGTGAGTCCGTTTAGCCTTCTGACTCTTTACAAAAAAATAAGAGTGTTGCGAACAAAACGCATGTTCTTATTTAACCACTTAAGACCTGGAGTTCTTGATAAGCAATAAAATGTGTCCCATAAGTATCCTTTGGGTGACACGTGACTTGTATTCAGTCAGACTGATACACTCTGCATGTTAAATGGGATGAGCTTGCAAATAGAATTCAAAGACACCGTTAAAAATGTGTCCCTCTCACAGAAACAAAAGAGAAAGGGTTTCCTGGAAACTGGAGAGTTTCCACTGTCATTTGGCTTCACACTTGTTAGTGCTAAAAAGGCACTTAGTGGCTTTTAAAGGCAAGAGGGAAAAAAAGAGGACGTAAGTCTTCCCAAATGTTAGTTTGAAACAAAAAGTATTGTTGTTGTGGGGTTTGCATTGGCTTGTCTGAGGCAGAAGCTATGCTACTTACAACAAGCCTTTTCCTCTTAGCTTATCAAGGCAATGAATAAAGCTCAAAATTATAGGGCCAATGTTTTGTTGGGATCAACGTTGGGTAAGTGCTGTCTGTGTGGTTGTTGGTTTCCAAAGATTGATGTTGACTTTCATTGTGTTTTGTTCCTTGAAAACAGCTTCTGTGGGTGAGCGTAAGCATAGGGATTATTGTCATGGCCGCACCTTGCAACAACATAAGAAAACATATCCAAAACATCATGCTAACACAATTAAAGTCACCTTTTACACAACACTTTAGAATATACCTCTATCAGTGGTGGTTCTAGAACATTTGACATGGGGTGGCAATGCAGGGGCAAGAGGTCATGCCAGGGTGGCATGGGAGGGCGGACAGTACGTGGTATTTTATACTGTATATATAACCTATTTATTGTTAAGTCATGCACTAACACAAGAGAGAAACAAGGTGTTCAGACAAACAAACTAAAATATAGTATAAAACAGCAGAAAATACTCATGATACCCTAGAATTCTGTTTACTGTAAGTACAGTAAAATTACTTAGTTATAATTAAGTACACACATGACATCACCCATCTCTTAAGAGAGCTAATGGTGACCTGTGCAGCAACACATTTCAATACATATGTGTCAATACTAAGAGCTGCTAGATTGTGCTGCTGTAATGGAATATGTATTCAAGGAGAATAAAAACATACCATGTGGTCCAGCTGGAGTCTCATCTGCCTCCTGATCCCTGCCTCTGTCCCTCTTTCTGACACTTCATCTTTATTCCTCATATACATTTCCTCTTCTTCACTAATGTCTTCATCTCCTCCTCTTCCTCCTGCTCTGACCCTCCTGGTCTCTTCAGTGTACTCTCTTTTCCTTTTCCTCTTTCTGTTCTTCCTGATCACTTCTCAGATATGTCTTTTTGTTGTTGTTGAATCACTCCTATACTCTGGCCTGCAAGACTCTACTTGTGAAAAGCACTGGAACAAATGCTTGTATAACTTTACACGTTAGGCTAATAAGTAGCTAGCCTATAATAAATATAAAATCAGAAAGTATTTATCAAACGCACACAGGCAGCTGTGTTTAGATCCAGTTTGACGGTAAAGGATGTATCCTGGTTTCATTTATCTGGCCTCATTGCTGTGATGTGTAATTTATGTGGATGTAATAGTACCGCATAGTTTAGCAAATAAAGTGATCGATCTCCCAGCTAGCGCTGTCTGCGTAGTATTTTGTAACGTAACGCCCCAAACAGCGAGCGTCTGTTAAACGCTATCGATTCAAACGGCAGCATTTTATTAATATGTTGTTTCAAGCTCTCGTCTTTAGTAAAAACAAAACTAGTGGAAGGGAAAATGCTCCAAGGGATACTGATCCACCTTCAGGTGCTGGGACAGCTCGCTCCCTCTCTGCAGTGGTGTGAGCCGTGGTGTGAACACCGCTCCGCAGTTTAATGCAGGGCCGTAGCTACGTTTTCAACGGGCCTAAGATGATATTTAAAATGATTCACTTTTAATTAATGAACTGCTTGTTTCGTTGCTTGAGAAGCTTGTGGACATAATGTAGGTTTGTTTCTACAAGTACAGTTTTAGGGGCACAAAAGTTAGGGGGGCAGCTGGGGGGGGCAAGGCTCTACAGTGGGGGGGGGGGGGGGGGGGTGGGGGGGTGGGGTGGGGTCAGCCGCCCCTGACCTCTATTGAGTAACATGTGTTTGCAATATTTGCTTCCAAATTGTTGTGCAGTAGAAGTGTGATGTAGCATAAAAGGGAAGACAACGAAGTACAAGTACCTCAAAGATAGACTTTAGTACAGAACTTGAGTAAAACTACTTTCCACCACTGCAATTGAGCAGCAACAGTCCTTTGATATCCTCTGTGCAATAAGATTCCAGGGAAAACTGATGTTATTCACTTCACAAGGTAACGTACCAGACATGTGTTTTTTGGCCAACCCCTTAGTTTGCAATAGTATGTTGGATGGTGTTAAGGTATTTATTGATTGGCATCCTGCTCTACAATGACTGGCTTATTTATCAGCTATTTGACCACCAGCTGGCTCATAACATCCAATAATTTTAAAGCAGCTGGAGAAAGGTGTACTGACTACATCATATTGAACTGCACAGCCCCACCTAGTGTCAGCAGAAAGTATTCAAATAATAATTACAAAAAAATGCAAACAAATGCAAAAAGAATACATCTTAAAATATATTTTACGATCAAGTTTAATCATCTGATTTGTCTGTACATTGCTGTTTTAGTATGTGTTCTTCTAATTAGTGTCTACAGTGTGTGCCTATTGAGCTGTTTAGAGCCATGTGGGACAAAACCCGATCCTGCCCCTCCCTCTCACTGTCTAAGTCAATGGGTGACTGTAAAAACTACACTGCGCATGCTCACTCTTTTTCTATTCAATGTGTGCGGCAAAAAAATAATGACCATAGGGGCAGTGTGCTGACATACCCACCAATCGTCATCTCACATAATTCAGAGCTGATTGGCTGAGGTATTGGCGAAAAGTGTGGTGTGTGAAGAGGAGACGAGACAGGTGCAGTGACGCATCCTAAAACCCGGAAGTAAGCTGTGCATGGGTTCCCTCGACAAAAAAGCAATGAGATTTCTCAATAGGATTTTAGAAAATAGCTCCAAATAAGATCTGTGGGAAACGTACCTGTTGTAGTGATCACTGGTTGACATAATTCACCACGGAACTGTGGGGTAGGGGTATTGTTTCCGCACGGACATGTGGTTACCTTTATATGTTGTGTGCCCTCCTGGCTCTTTCTCTTGTTGTCTCGGGCTGTGACCCGACAACACCTGCATTTCTGCCGCTCATTAAAGACAGCTTTGCACCTTCGATGCACCGACTCCATATATCTCGGCACTACATTGGTGACCCTGACAACGTCTCGTGAAGTTTCCGGGACGGACCCGAACATTTTCTCGAAATGCCGGGGATTTTTGGAGACGTCCGTGGCTTCCACCGGTACACGGACTGAGGCCCACGGACTGAGGCCCCGCCCCCCGCGTAATGGCTGAGGACGTCGGTCGCCATTCCCACATCGTCTCAGCACTGGAAGACAGCAAGCCTTTCAACTACAGGGAGACGATGCAGGACCTGCTGGGTAGGGATGAACCCGATTCCTTCCACATGGGGCTGTTTCTTCGGGACGTGTGGCTGCACGTCCAGGCTGCGCTAGCTAACGACGGCTAGCAGCTACCGATGGCTGCCAGCTAACGGCTAGCTGCTAACGGCTATCGACCCTTTTGAGCTTTTTCTGATGCCTGAGAGGAGGTTCGACCATGTCTGGTTGGCCTCGTGTGGATCCTCTCACGATTTCGCCCACCTGTTTTTGACCGTGGACAGTACGACCCTTTTTGAGCTTTTTCTGGTGCCTGAGAGGAGGTTCGACCATATCTGGTCGGCCTCGTGTGGACCCTCTCGCCTTTTCACCACCTCAACGGTGGCTTCGGACGTCACCGCGCTTTCATCAGCATCTGGGTCGCGCGCTTCTGGACCCCGTCTCGCCTCAACAGTTTCGGACGTCGCCCATGCCTTCATCGGCCCGTGGGTGGCACGCTTCGGGGCCCTGTCTGGCCTCTTCCTTCGCCTCGGCGGTTTCGGACGTCGCCCATACCTTCATCGGCCCGTGGGTGGCGCGTTCCGGGACCCTGCCTGGCCTCTCCTCTTACCGATCAGAGGTTGCGTTAACCGAATATTTTCCGTCTATGACAGACAAATCTGAAAGTAGTCCGTCATTTAGACAGATCACAACAAACTCGGAACAGCGCCAAAGTTTCCCCGCAGCGAGGCTCCGGTGTCATGCCGTGTTATGCATGCCCTCCAAAAAGCAAATTATACCGTTTCCAAACCTAACTGTGCCGTACAAATCATTGAAATGTCTGTGAGTTTTGGCTTTACGCTGTGCACGCTCCCGCGAGGTGCAGCAGCCATGCATAACACGCCGCATGTGAACTGTACCCCCCCCCCCCGTTGACAGTTCACGGGCATGCTCCCCCCCCCCCCCCTCGTCAGAGTTGTGTAAACGCCGACGGGTAATTCTGGATTTTGACGGAAGTTTTACGATCCTGTCCGACGGGCAGCGAAAAAGTCTAGCGCAACCTCTGAAGCCGATGGTGGAGCATATCATTGTCAGTGGAAATTGAGAAATGATGGACCGTTGTGTTTTTGTTTACAAGTTAGCTTGAGTGATTGACACAACTGGTATCCCACTGCATTTCTGGGACACGAGGAGAAAGAACAACAAACCATGATACATATTTTGAAAAAATTAGGGAGTTATTTAGACAGATTTCACAAGACTGAGACTCTTTGGCAATCATTTCCCCAACACTGGAAAACAAATAAGAAGTCACACTTGGTCAAATGTCCTCTGTTGCGAACGTTAGGGTTGATGAGGGGTTTTCAGCAACAGTTTTGACTCGTTCAGAATGATCCAATACATTTGTATCATGTATGCTATGTGACCAATGCGTTTGCTTTGTTTTGTACCACACCTCTTCATTAGGAGGATGACATAGCTTTGGAAAAACCACAACACAAAGAGTTCACTTTCTAAATCACATTTTCCTTAGTTGTCTACTCATAGTTCTGGCCGTGTTAAAGCAATCTAAAACTGGCATTTAATACCATTCTTAACTTTCTCTTTAAGTTCTGAGAGATCCTCTCACTCCTCTGTTGAGTCTGATGAGTTAAAGACACACTGTGAAGCTCTTTTGTACAGAGGAGGAGGAGGAGGAGGAGGAGGAAGAAGAGGAGGAGGAGGAGGAGGAGGAGGAGGAGGAGGATGTCAGTGTGGGGCTGTGCATGCTGCTGCTCAGCACAGACACTTTCTGAGTGTTATTTGGTGAATCTAAGTTCATCAGTTATTCTCAGCATGAGGCTGCTGATGCTTTTTTCCAAACTCTGATAGCTGTCGAAGGGTTCAGCGTGAAACCTTTGTCCAGCCTGCTTTTCTTTAAAGAAGAAAAAGCACACATTGACGTCTTCCATGACATGTGAGTAGCATTCTCAGAGAACCTGAAACTTGATTTGTCTTTATGGGGAAATGTACTAAATTACTTATTGGCATCAGGTTGTCTATTATCCTAACACTTGGCCTCTTTGTGTTTGACCTGTTTTTACTGATTGAACCACGCTCACATGGACAGTACTTTGAGGTTTAATCCCATACAGTTACTTGTTTCCACTACTGATGAGAACGTTTGGCACATTGCAGTCTCAAGGGCTTTTTAGTGGTTTTATGTGGGATTCCGATGTATAACTACTAGCTCTATTTCTGTAGTTTTGACCATAATTCCCATGTGTAATAATACTAGCATTCTACCTACCAAGTTAATTGCTAAGATTTAATTAAGATATTTAAAATCTATACTGACAAAAAACACAAGTATACGCTGATGATCATACCGTTTTAAGCATCCTCCGTACTTCACACTTAAAAACTATGATATTGTCACACAAACATTCAGTTTTACTTCCTGGTTCATCTGTGGTCAACTTTGTTTTATAAATGTAGTATGCCTCCGGATCTAGATAAATAATGTCTAAAACTACAAAAATAAGTTTTTAATAAATCACTGTTATCATTCAAATGTGCAAAGTATTTTGAACTCTGTGAAATTAAGTTTTCAGGCACTGTCTCTTGTCTCCTTGATGTCTCTATGTAAGCTTATTTTTCAGTTACTGTTTATCCTGTGTCGGGAAGAAGCTGTGTGTGTGTGTGTGTGTGTGTGTGTGTGTGTGTGTGTGTGTGTGTGTGTGTGTGTGTGTGTGTGTGTGTGTGTTTGTTGTGTTGTTTGGCACTTTCTCTGCAGGAGGTTAATGCTTCCTCTTTGATCCCGTACACATTAATCAGAGGGCGTTGTCTGTGTTCCAGTCCCACAGCTATAACTTATCCAACAGAAAGGATGAGTTGGCCATGCTTGACCTCTTGGGCACAGACTATTTGTTGTTACATTCCTGTAGCAAGACAGTGGCGTTCACATGAGTAAAGTCAAAGTTAAGTCTGTATTTGTGTTCCCTCAGAGCAGCAGACAGGGTGGGGTTTGGTGAGGAGTTACATAATCTTGGTGGAGATCGATGTTGATGCAACAGAATGATATCACTGCTGTGGATGTTTTCGCCCAACGGATGACTGGGATTCCAATGGTGCGTTGGCCAGAGACTGGTTCAAGAGCTGGGTGCGCAGTAAATTACCACGGACAACAGTGAAATAAAGAAGATTGTAACTCTAGATATACGCTCGGTTGAATGATGACACTTTGCATTATTCCTGTTCATTAGGAATTTGACTTCTCTTGGATTGGCAGCTATCCTTAGCTCAAAATAATAATATATATACTAATATGAAGATCCTCAACTCAATGTGTCTATGGCCATCTGGTCTTTTCATGCCCAATTACAATTTTCAACAAATTGTAGTCTGTATAATTTGAGGCTTGAATTGATATGGTATGGTACGATATGAAGGGATACGGTCCAACAACTTACTCAAAGCATCTTGAATCACTTTTTCACTATTTTATTGCACTATTTTATGTCTCTTACTTTTATGTTGAGTATATCCTATGTTGCATTGTTGGAGGAGCCTGAGACTGAACATGTTCATAGTCAAAACTATGCTGTAGGTATTGTGCTTATGACAAATAAAGCATTTGCATCCTTTGAAACTCTCTTTATTGACCCCCGACAACAAGGAGGTCAGGGTCAGCTACATTTAATCTGGAATTAGCATCTTGCTAATGGGTCTTTCAGCAAGATGAGAGTTTGTTGCGTGAACCCATTCTGCGGATGTTGTTAATTTAGCCATACTGTTCCAGATGAGATGTGTCATGATGAAATGAAAATGAGGTTAACTTGCACATGTCCGTGTGAATTGATTTGAGCTTGAACTCTGGACAGCAGATGTCCGCGTCCCGTGATATCTGCTGACACTCTTTAGCCAATGCTAAGAGCCAACTCACTTCATAGGAATGTGATCTCATTCAATCAAAGACAGTGTCAGTGGCCGTAGCGTTTCTTCAAGAAGACGCAGAGGTGAAACGTCTGGTCCTTTGTGTTGGCAACAGGCGTCCACGCTCCCTCAGGCTGATCCCAGGCTTTGGGCTGATTAGACTGCTTTGACTCCAAACTTTGCACAACTCTGATTGCATAACAGCCAAGACAGAAAAATAGAGGCCTTCTAGAGAAGACTGCAGACTCAAGGAGAGAACAAGTGCCTTGTGTTGTGAAGTGTCCCCATTTGGACCCTGTCTGCAGGGACAGAAGTTTTTGCTAGGCGACAGTCATGGCATGTTGGAAGAGTTTGTGTGCCTCACCAAATATAGTCATATCTTATCAGACAGACTTTTGTTATACACAAATCCATAAAATTGTAATTTCACAGAGAAAAAAGTATGGATATGAGGAAATAAAAGAGTGGTCTTTCACCCCCTTAACCGCCAGCTTTGCTCCAGCTGTTGGCCAGACATCCTCTCCTCCTCTTTCTTTTTTCCTCCCTCCCTCACACAGCTGATCTGGCTGTATTGCCATAGCAGAGCCGTTACTAATCATCATCACTTCCTATAAGCGCTTGTCACAAGATCTTTTACCCAGTATTGATGTGTTTGCACTTTAAAGAGGAGTATCTTTGAAGTCACTTTATCTAATTCAACAGCTCTTGTGGATGAAATATATCACTATGACATTTATTTGTGTGGTAAATTCCCCTTTTGTAGCTTAACTGCTCTTATGCAGTCACCTCAAGTAAACTGGGAGTGTTTCCAGCGGACAGTCAAACATCTGTACGTATTCCTCTATCAGGTTGCTTATTGTACTTGCGTGATGTCATTTGGGATTGCATAAGCATCGTAACTAGTCCCCCTAACCCAGTGGTTCTCAAAGTGGGGCATGCCAGGGGGGGCGCGAGAGACCAGGAGGAAAAATTGTTATAAACAAAAAAAAGTCATAATTTGAAAGATTATTGATTCGAAAATAATATGATGCGGTACAGTACTATTACGTCTGGGTCTCTGTGTTTCATTAAAGCTCGGCTCTGTGTGTGTGTGTGTGTGTGTGTGTGTGTGTGTGTGTGTGTGTGTGTGTGTGTGTGTGTGTGTGTGTGTGTGTGTGTGTGTGTGTGTGTGTGTGTGTGTGTGTGTGTGTGTGTGTGTGTGTGTGTGTGTGTGTGTGTGTGTGTGTGTGTGTGTGTGTGTGTGTGTGTGTGTGGGGAACAAGCTATTTTGTGTGTGCGAGTGTTATCTCAGTGGTTCTCAAATGTTTTGGTCACCATTAATGTAAACAATTATTTCCGAGGCACACGTTTATATGATCATTATAGTTATAAGAGAATAAATGAAAAACAGGTATGAAATACTATATGACACTAAAACAAGAATAAAGTTTAAAAGGGTGATTTGTAAAATATCCATAAAGAAAAAGTAAATCTGTTTCCAGTTCTGTTTCAAATGGGTGTTGAGAGAGGTATCCATAGTTGCTCTCAAAGTGCACCAGATTGATGCATTTAACTTCAATATTTAAAAATAAATCTTCCCGGGGGAGCTTTCCCACGGACCCCTCTCTGTGAGGTCCACACATCACCTATAAAAATAGCACTTTACCCCTGCTTCCACCTATATGCCGTGAGCTGATTATCGAGCCTTCATTGTAACTGTCACACTGTGTATATGCGTGGGGAGTGTTGCAGTAGAACATTCCACTGTAGCGCCCGGTACATTAATGGGAAACCCTAAATGTTTGAGCACCCTCTATGAAACGTCAAGCTACCCCACAGCACCCCCAAAATAAATTTCTGGCGCCGCCACTGAGCCTGACTTGTGTTGGGGGGGCCCGAATTTTTTTTTTCTCCAAAGGGGGGGCCTGACAGAAAAAGTTTGAGAACCACTGCCCTAACCCCTCTCTAAGCAGACAGTAGGAATCAAGACATTTGGAAAAACAAGTAGGGAAACAAAGAGCAAGTGTTGTACTTTCTTCATCAGGCACCGAGCTCTCGTTACGGGCGTGTTATTGGCCCGGTGTATCCTCCTGCATGGGTCACTCAGTGTACCGAATAGACCCCTCCTGAGCCAAGGGGTGGATGGACACGGGAAATTAGCTTTACAAGAAAAAGGGACGAAGCATGAACTCGAAGTCTTTCATTTAGGCTCCATTGGGGACACTGGCCTCTCCCGCTTTGTTATTGTCTTTCTTTTTATATAGAGTTCTATTCATGCCCCATCCTTTCCTGGTCTTTGTCATAACACTGTTTTCTTAGCTTCACATGAAACATTGAAAACAGTCTTATAATAGCCATTATACTGCTAGTAACATCAAGAGATAGACACCAGCCAATTCCAATTCTATAAATTGTGTATCTTAAATGTGTTTAGGATTAAGTTAGCCCCTGCTAGCTGTACATCTGGGGTATTCATGTTCCATTGAATATATAGCCATGTCCCTACAATTATAATCTCTGCAAGTGTTTTCCATTCTTGGTTATCTTTTAGGCCTTTGCTGGCAGGTGCAAAGAAATGACGAGTGACGCAATGTGCAGGCCGACAGGGAGACTAAACGGCAGTAAAATGAACTTGTTTACAAGACAGATGGCTCCTCCTAATTGGGGGAAAATGGGAGGGAAACCATGAAAAAAGAGGATCGTCTGGGCCCAATCTTCCTTTGCGAGCTGATGTCATTAAAAACATATCCCTGTCAAGAAATACTTTAAACAGGCTGGGAAGCTTTGGACCACCACTGCTACTTAAATGTTATTCTTGTACAGAAAGACCACCAGAGGCCTGAGAAATACCTCTTAGATTGGGACAATTACTGTAAGTGTTTATTTTTCCCCTCACGCCTTGATCTTCAAATTGTCTTTCGGCCAATCTGTGCATGTTTTGCATTTGGGACTCCCCAAAGTACTAGATCCCATAACTCCCAATAATAATATTGACAGGTCAAGCAAGGATGTAGAATTACATTGAAACAGCTCTGATAAGGAGAAGTATCTGGTCAGGAGTAAGGCCTGTTCTTGTCGGAGGAATTGCCCACAACGTTGTTAGCACAGGAGCTAACAAAAGTTGCTCTGAGAAGGTTCTGCAGAAGCTATTAAGGCTTTGTGCAAATCACGTAGCTCTGTCTTATTTCTTTCCAGACCAAAGCTAACGTGAGCTAGCCAATCAAAGCATCTCCTCACCTCTAGAGCCAGATAGCTACAGTCAGCTCATCAGACTCTCTCCTCATTTAGCTCTCAAGATTTTCCCTACGCTGCTAACGACCGCTGATGACTTTTCCTGAAGCCCAACCTCATCCAGAGTGAAACATAAGGCTCTGCATGGACGATCTGTCTGGCTGATATAAAGCACATGGTGTGTGTTCTGTCTATGTCTAAAATTAGCACGTGGTTTGTGTGTATTGGTTATGTCCGTGCAAACAATTGGCATAATATATGTGTGATAGTTATGTCTTTGTAGTTTTGTTTGTTTCAGTAATATTTGATGCTAAATATAGTCCGGACCTCTGACCAATACTTGCTTCTGAGTACTGCTGTTTAACTCGATACACTTTGATATGAGAGAGACTTTTTTTTAAATTGACTTTAATAATAATAATGCATTTTATTTATGGGCGCCTTTCCAGCTAAAAACAAGCAATAAAGAAGCTCAAACAGTAATTTGAGACTTAAAAAACAAAGACTTAAAAACAACAATCAGTGTAGAGGAATTATGAGAATACGCTAGTTTAAAAAGGTGTGTTTTCAGGCAGGATTTTAAGTTTGAGAGTGAGTCCATATTGTGGATGTCTTGTGGGGGCAGAGTGGCTGAAGGCTCTTGACCCCTTGGTGGCAGCAAGGATGTAGAATCCCTTTGTGATTGAAATGATAGCCTACCTGTAGCAACAGGGCAGTGTTGGCCAGTTTAAAGGTGAACAGAACATCCCCTGTTTCAAAGCACCCTCCATTACCTTGGCCTTTGTTTCCCCAATCCTGTCGCCTTTGCACTCACACAAATGGATTCACAGTGATGTATATTTAATGAGCTGCGGAGAAAGTGTTTATTAAGATAGAACGAGTTCCTGTACTTACATTTGACGAAGCACTTTGTCGCTACTGATGTTGGCAATATCGAAACTGTATTTAAACATACTGTGTATCCTTTTAAGCTTCTCCTCTAATGTACTTAGAATTCCCATCCAAATCGAATTGAAGTTCTTGCTTTGTCATCATTGGCAGTTGGCCTCATTTGGCAGATTATTATTTTGTAACACATCTGAATTGTGTTACAGGGATGCAAATAATTAATTTAATTAAGGATTCATCTGAACATTACTTTCTAGATTAATAGTTTGGTCATTAACCTTTTAGGAAATCATGGAAATGTCGATCTGAGATTCAAAGTCAAGTACATTTAAATATTTTGATTTCTCAGTCCAAACCCAAAAGACATTAAATGTAACTCATTAATCTATTCTGATGTTCACTTAAACCCACATCAGATGACATAATAACCTACTTGGTCGATCACAAGGCCATAGTATTACTTTAATAGCCCTCTCACAGTACATACATGCTTTGTTGCCAAATCAATACTTCATCCATTAACGTTTGCCAAATATGGCACCATGTAGAACTTCTGAAGCTCTTCATTCTCTCAGGCGTATGAACATAAACACACTAAGAGCTTTATTTTTGTCAGACTATTAGGGTTTGCAGCAGTTTACACCTCAAGAACATTCTCAGAACAGGTTTCATCATTGCTTTTCATTAAAGACACGTACCCTTGAGTGTCTTGGAATGCCCATACATACACGAGCTCAGGGTAGCACTTGTACGTTGGTGGGGAAACATGCTATTTCTGCTGTGAAGGGGATATTCTGCCACAGGGGTCAGGGCGCTAAGTTTAAAGATCAAGAGGTCACACAGTTGCACCATCTGGCCTACAAAACCTTCACATATCTGGCAGCACTTTAGGTCTACCACACAGAGTTCATTTCTGATGAACGTTATTGTGAGTCTGCAATAATGTTTGTCTGTCTAGAAGTTTAACATCTGAGAGAACAGTTTGAACACCTAACCCTAAGGCATTTCTAATGGAGAGGAGGTAGCGATGGGTCATTCCAGACTGGTCACACACGGTCCACTCCTCCTGCTGTTGTATAATTGTTCAGGGCGATAGGGTTGAGAGCAGACATTCTCTTCTCTCTAATGTGTCTGGGATCACAGAGCAAGTATTTCCCTCCTGGGGAGTATGTTGAAACTCCCAGACGTGGACACACACACTGAAAGATATCACACATACATATGCCCTTTCTTATCACCTGAAGGAACACCGTCAGAGGTTATTTGCGGAGGCTTACGTGTGTTCATTTCCACCGAATGAAAACAGCAAGCAGACATAGCATCGTGCACAGAAGCAGTCTCAACATAAATAGTCTGCTTGGCGTAAAAAGTGACAGATTGGATTTCCTGTAGTACAAATGGGGGTGCTGCCGTTTGCTCATGGGTCACATTGTGTCTAAAGTGAAGACATTAACTAGTGGATCGAGCTTTCATTGGATAGGATCTGATCTGAGATACTAATATAGGACTGGCTTATCTATAGCCAGTTGAGTAGCACTTGAAATGTTTGGCTCTATGATACCTGATGTACTTATATGATTCTGTTTTCTTCTGGGCTGTGTCTTCCTGGTCGAATGTACTTATTGTAAGTCGCTTTGGATAAAAGCGACAGCTAAAATGTAATGATAGGAGAGAGGGACCAAAGGAAAACAGCTGGCATCATCGCAGTCATTACCATCATCCTCACGTAAGAATAAAGTGAGAGGGGGAAGGATGTGAGGGTAGAATTGTGTGTAAATCTATGAGTTCTTTTAGGAAATAACTTCCATTAAATCTGCTCGAGACATGGGGAAATAATATAAAAGAAAGTATTGTGGAGGCCAAAGTCACACGTTTATTGTTATCAGCCAAAGTGACGTTTGTGGAATTGTTCTACGTTGTGCTGTGCTATAGTCAAGTGACTGTCCTGCATGCTATTATGAGCAGATGGTAAGGTGATATAAACTCAAATATTTCCAACAGTGGGAAAAAAGGTTGGGTTTTCGGTGCGTATGTTCCATCCAAGCCAACAACTGCTGTAAATGTTCTCCATCTGACTCTATCATTTTGTGTCTTTGCCAGTACAACAATGAGCCTCTCAGATCCGCAGCCCACTCACTTTCTTTTATATTTCTCCTTTTAACCCACTACGCTTTTCTGTTTTCTCCATCTGCCTGCAGCAGGGTGGAGTTTCTTCCTTACTCGGAGAGAGCTTGTTAAATTACCGTTGTTGGACCAAGTAACTATTTCCATTACATGTGTGCTTTGGACACCAGTGTGCTAAAAGACGGGCATCTCTGTGTCCTTTTAACATGGAAAGGGCTGATTTCTCCAAATGAGAGTATGCTTTGCAGCCCTTTTTAAAGAACACAAGCCTTAAATACTGTTTGTAGACACAATTATTGCAATAAAGGGTCTTTCAATAACAATACTCCATTACAAGAAAGAATCCTGAATTCAAAATGTTAGTAGTAGAAGTACAGCAGTGTTATGAGCTAAAAAGGTTAAAGTTCTCAATATGCAGTACAGTTATTTTCACAGTATTACATCATCATATAATACAGTATTATCCATTTGTATTACCAACAATTACATGGAAAAGCATTTGTGGAGCCAATTGTATATACTTTTAATGTATTGGGTTGTGTTTATATATCAGTAGTGCTCCATGTAATCTCATAAGCATTTCACATGTTTTTAACACATTACAATATTTTCTCAAAAATGTAGAGCAGTAGAAGTATAAAGTAGCATAAAATGTAATACTGTAATTATGGCTTATTATTGCTTAAGTATGGTACTTGAGTTATTATACTTTCCACCACTGACATCCAGGAAGTAGGTGTGTTAGGGAGCCAAACCTAAAGGGACTGATGTCATCCTGTCAAACTCTACTTTGGATTTCAATCCGTTCCCCCCCCCACCTCTCTCATACACCGTCCAACAGGCTGTAGTGTTAGACCTCCCACATACACACACACAGCCTTTAGACTGCTGCGAGCCACTGACAGCAGCAGTAGCTCTCTGATCCGGACACACAGCTATTGAGAAGGAACAAAACGAACTCACCCCAAGCAATCCCTCATGTCCCACCCCGGGGGCTACTCTGCAGGGCTTTTCTCATCTCATGTTGGTTTCCACTGCTCTGCATGGAAGGGCTCTACTCATCTTAGATTGGGACTGTAACATCGTCCGCTGCTCTCAGAGGTAGGGAATCTGCTGAGGTCTTCTGCTAATATTCTCTTCGGCTACTTTTAGGTAACTTGTTCAAGTGTTGTCAGGCTTTAAGTCAGTAACCTGTGTGACTATTACACTAACTATCCTAATTGCTCAAAAGTGACATTTGACTTGAGTGGCAGGGGATTATAAAGGTATTGAAATGGAGAAAGTGAGGGCGGGCTCTTCTTTCACGACTTATGTCTATGTTTATCTTCACGGCTGATGGTTAAGTGTGTGTGTGTGTGTGTGTGTGTGTGTGTGTGTGTGTGTGTGTGTGTGTGTGTGTGTGTGTGTGTGTGTGTGTGTGTGTGTGTGTGTGTGTGTGTGTGTGTGTGTGTGTGTGTGTGTGTGTGTGTGTGTGTGTGTGTGTGTGTGTGTGTGTGTGTGTGTGTGTGTGTGTGTGTGTGTGTGTGTGTGTGTGTGTGTGTGTGTGTGTGTGTGTGTGTGTGTGTGTGTGTGTGTGTGTGTGTGTGTGTGTGTGTGTGTGTGTGTGTGTTGCTCAAGTGCACCAAAATGCATCCAGAGCCCCACACTTGATACTATATAAATGTGTCATGATGTCTTGTCTGAAGCCTCTAGTCTTAGCAGCTAGCTTGTTTAGGGTACAAAGCATTGACTTGCTAGCAGAATCTGAAGGTTTGGATCATGATGCATCAATTTATTGGATTATTATCTGTTCTTTCATGGGTATTAACAACTTATACTGTGCTGCATAGGCCGTATTTAATTTTGTCTTAATTTACATTATTTAATAATATATTCTGTTCTTGTACATATCCTATTGACATGTATATAGACACTACTTTTTATTTTGTATTTTATTATATATGTTGCATTGTTGGAGGAGCTCAGGTCAGAAGAATGTCATTGCCATTTCTACGCTGTAGCTTTGTGCATATGACAATACAACCTTTGAATCTTGAATTTCATTTGAATGTACTACAACTAATACAAACCGACCAAATGGCAAGCAATATTGCTACAGGCCATTATCAGTGTAGACATAGCCATACCATAGTGGTTTTTTCCCACTCGTGGTCCACCAATGCACCAATCAAAGTAAACTCACCAACGGATAAGTAGTAGAAAACATACGCTGTGTTTGTCTGCAACCAAGAACCACCAGATTTGTTTCCAACAGTGCAGCCACTAACTAAAGTGCGCCATTCCCTTGGCAAGTTGCCCCGGCCAGCCAAGGAGACCTTGCAGTACCCTGCCTGTGTACGCCCACCAAGCTCCATTACAGAGGCCCGTATTCACTAAAGCCGAGATGGAGATATCTATAAGTTACAGAGACACAGACAGCTTCTTTGTGCAGCTCCTTTCCCAGCGGTAGAATCTGGTTTGTTTTATCAAGACATGTCTCATCATGAGTTATGAGTTTTTCCTCGGAACTTTAATGGGCAGTAGAGTAGGAAATCTATGTGACAAGGTATTGTTTTGTTATTGAATGCCTCACCACACAGACGTTTACTAAATGGTGTGTAGGAGTGACTTTAGGGAGTTGTGAGTCTTGAGATGTTAGACGTAAATCTGTCTGCATTGATGCACTGTGTTGGTTGTATCAGAGAATGCAGGATGAAGGGAGTGAAACAAGTACTTGTGAGTAAGTGTGTGTGTGTGTTTCAACCTACTTAGTGACTCTCAATATGTTGAGCTTTTGTTTTGCTTTGGGTTTCGAAGGCCAGGAAAAGCCTCCAGGCCTTCCTTAGTAGGTGATGCTGATTTTCCAGTGATGACTACATTCTTCTGATCGGGGCACCCTACTTCCTCTACACTGGACTTGGGTGTGGTTGTGTGTAAAAGCATGAGTGTACACCATGTGCATTTGTCTTCAGTAAAAACAATCTACGTTGCAGCAGTCCTTCCGGGTTCATGAGTTAACACATTTGAAGTGTAATAGTCTGTGGTGTTCATTCAATCATTTATTTTCATCATGAGCAAATTAAATCCTCAACTGAATTCTCATGTATTATGCCAGTTTTCCCTCAGGTGGTACAGATTATACCAATAGGCTTGAGAAGGCAGTGTAAGGCAAGCTGCTGTGATTTCATAGATTTTTCCACAGTGCATGCCATGGACCCTGCTCATTTCCTGAAGCTGGTAGAATAGGTGGATAGAAGCCAGTGTTTCATTTGGCCATGCCCACACAATCCCCCAACACATCTACTTCTCTTTATGATAGTTCCTTATTCTTTTCTTTTTAGTGTTTTGATGAATCATGCATTCTATTTAGAGGACTGAACATTTATTTCAGTTTTTGCCAAAGTTCTGTGGCTCTGAAAATACTTGGGCTGTAAATGAAAGGGTTTCGAAAGCGGAATAATTGTCGTATTTGGATTAATCTGATTCTAATGACTCTCTGTCATTCTTTCTTTTAGAACTCATCCACACCGAAGGACCCTTGGATGGCAGCCTCTACGCCAAAGTACGCAAAAAGGAGTCCGTGGAAGGAACAGTCACAGCGAATGGCCTGCCACCATCTGCGGTGGAACACGCCCTACCTGCGGTTGACCATGCCTTGTCAGTGAGCAGCGACTCAGGAAACTCTACTGCCTCAATCAAAACTGACCGAACTGATGAAGCGGCAGCAGCAGCTCCTCAGGCTTCCACAGTGAGCCGGACACACGTTCCTGTAGGAGAGGAGCTACCCTTGGTCCATCAACAAGAACCACCTGCACAACAACCAATCAGTCCCCAGGAGAAGCAGGAGCTCGAGCAGCTGCTGAGTGGCCTGGAGGGGCCCATGCACCGACAGGGCTACCTGTCCCTGCCGGCTTCCAAGGTTGGAGGCATGCTTCACCTGGTGCCTGCCCAGGTCCATGTCAACGGGCATGGTAGCATTGACCGTGAGACAGACATTTTGGACGATGACATGCCTACCAGTCAGGAGGGACACACTGTGGACCGTCTGGGGACGTTCTCCTCCACAGATGGCAGGGCTACACCAGCTGATCTTTACTACCAGCCTGAGCCAATTGTCAATGGCCAGGAGCATGTGCCGTACCTGGAGCGCAGTGCCCCAGAAAAGCCTCTAGAAACTACCATACCCAAAACATCCGTCACTCTGACCCAAAGTGAATCCGCCCCATCCTCTGGTTATTACACGGCTAAGCAGAACGGCAATGTGTTCCGCTCTCAGTCGTTTGGAGCAGAGCAAAACTCTTTGCCTCAAGCTCCAGCCCGCACCACCAGTAGCAGGGATGCCGTCCAGCGCGGGCTCAACGTTTGGCAGCAGTTTGGTGTAACAGAGGAGCCCGTTACTGAAGGACTCACCTTCAGTCAACCTCCTTCTACAGTGGTGATGTCCAGCCACCACAGCCTCCCACAATTCCCTAACCGCCAGAGCGCTTCCCAGCATGAAATTGAGGAATCTATTGAAACCCTTAATCTCCTCATGATGGACCTGCAACCAGGCCGTACGCTGGTGCCAAAGTCCCAAAGTGCTCCACTGCAGGAAAACTGTGTTGTAGTGACCACCCAGCCGTCCTTCTCCCAGAGCCAACCCAGGCCCTCCACACAGGCTGACTCAGTCATTCAGCCATTCAGCCACTTTTCTGGCCCCATGTCCAGCCTGGCCAGACACTCGTCCCCGGGTCAGATGTCCCCTGGGAAGCCGAGGACGCCGGAGCCTGCTCCTGTCCAGGGATCTCTGAGATACTCATCTGAAAGGGATGTGACAAGTCCTCCCTCACTAGCCTACCCCACTGTAGCTGGTCACATCCAGCTCAAGCCCATCAGCAACTATCCACCAAGCGCACTGTCCCAGTCTGCGGAGGTCACTGAGCCCCAGTGGAGCCCCAGTGCCGCCTCAGCATCACCCCAGCCAACAGACAGTGAGCAGGATGCAGTTTTAAACGTTGAAGGTCTGGTGGCCCAAAGAGTGGCAGGTAAGATCCAACATTAATTAAATGAATCTATGTATGACCTTTTATTTAAAGAAAGAAGTATATGTCATCCAGCAGCAGGTTGCGTCTTTAGATGTTTTTACGTGATTTCACAGATTCATATAGTCTGCCAGGAATGGTAACATGTTGGCCCGAGACAAAATAAATCTTAAAATCCAATATTTCCACAGACGCTGCACTGTTCACTGCCCCAGCTTTTTAGGTGAGGGCATTGACCTTGGCCTACAGTATATTTAACAAAGAAGAATTATCTGAGAACAGGGGCGGACTGGCCATCGGGACGTTCGGGACGAATCCCGATGGGCCGGTACTGAAGTGGGCCGGTCGGACGATGTGGGCCGGCCGGTAACCGGCAGGGCTCGACATTATAAATGGCCCGCTGGCCCGGAACCACTATTTAGACACCCCGGGCCAGCATAACGTACTTTCCACTTACTTAGTTAAAGGAGAGTGACAGGGAGCATGAGAAGAAGAGGGAGAGAAAGTTTCAGCTTGATCGATGGAGTTGGCTTCTAGTGGTGCAGTGACGCGTCCTAAACCCTTTTGTAATCTATCGATTAGATTTATGATTCGAAAATTATAAAAGTAGGGTAGACATGTGGAGATTATCCGGCTGAACAAGACGTGCATTTATCAAACAGGTTTGTTTTCCACAGACCTTATTTCCAGCTATTTTCCAAAACCCTGTGGAGAAATCCCATTGCTTTCTGTCGAGGGAACCAGCAGCTTACTTCCTGGTTTTAGGACGCGTCACTGCACCTCTCAATATGATGCCAATATAAACAAGGTCTTCTGTCGGCTCTGTACATCAATGCCGACCTATGCTAACAAGTAAGTGAAGAGTAGAGAATATAAAGGTATTGGCTTTAGGGAAATGTCCCAGCAGTTTAGGATAATGAAGGATCTAATCTATTACATAGCCATTACATGTCTAACTCCTAATGACAGGAAGGCAGAAAGCGCATTATACAAATAATAATACTCATAATAATAGCAGACATTTTTTAACAATGACCACAATATCATTATTTTAATAAACCAAATATGAACAATTGAGGAAAATGAGGAAGAACTGATGATTCAAATGTTGTAGTACAAGTAGTAATGTAGTTAGTGCATACATTACTATTGCAACAAATGTGTTCATTATGTTTTTTGGACGAATGCTCCGGGCCAGTGGTTCCAATGGTGGGGCCAGTGATCATATAATGCCAGTAGCATTTTACCCTTAATGTCTACCTCTGCGGTAAGTCACTAGCACCGCAGTGGGCTGGCGGTACCGAAGTGGGCCGGTCGAGAGTCCCGGGCTGATTTGTAGTCCCAGTCCGCCCCTGTCTGAGAATATAGTGGCACAGTCTTGGAGAATATTGGATCCTTGGTTTGCCCTTTCGCAATGCTTTACTAAAACAAGAAGCTGCTGCTCTAAAACAGATTCAAATGTTTTTATTACATTTTTTGAGTTTTCGTTAGAAACACTATGTGACTGAAATATGTTATGACTTAACCTTTTTTTCATGTCATAATAATGGTATTAAGCTGTTTAATTATAATTATACGTGTGCAATACTTTTCTCAGGTATGTGTGACTGCTCTGCTTTGAAACGAGCCATGTATCATTTTGATTGTACAACCAATCTGTTGTCCAACATTTTTGAGGCCTTGCCCAAAACAGAATTTAATCACATTATAATTATCTACATATGGTTAATATTTACATAATCCAGTAGAGACAACAATGTGACGTTGCTGAATACTAAATGCCAAATCATTTTACTAGGTATTATTCATTGTACCAGTTGTATATAATATTTGTATTGTGGCAGAAAATGTCGAACAGAACATGTACTGAGTGTAATGTACACACTGTACACACGTCTTTCCGCTGCTCTGTCCTTATCTCATTTCCTGAATGTCACCTCATCAGCCCCAATCCCTCAGGCTCAAACAGGAAGTGCTCTCTGCAGTCCAGCAGGTTGACTGTCCCTAGATAAGCACATCAGACATCCTGCAGGGCAGCAAGAAAGTCAACACAAAGCAGAGCCCTCAGATAACGAACGGCAGAAAGAGGTTTTATAGAACAAACAATACGGTCAACTTCACATTACAGCCAATTCAATGTAAATATTCACACTACGAAATACATTAACACCATTAGGAGTAAGAAGTGTAGGGATTTGTTGTTGTGTTGGACTGATTTCTACTTCCTGTATCAATTGAATTCCTCTTATTCCATGATTTATTCAAAGTATTTAAGACAATATTGTTTTACTTCTATTGTGAAAGTCCTAGATTGGGTGAACACATCAACCCTCAAAGATTGAAACTTTCGTATGAATTGTCTTTAAATCATGGGAACATCTCAGTTTCTATTCACAGGCGGGCCTTGTCTCGCTTGTTTCCTTTTTCCTTTAGTTTTGTCATCATCATTCTTCTCTCTCTCATCATCCTTCATCTGTTTACCCAGAGTACTCGGCTCGTGTCCAAAGTGTCATCCCCAGCATGACCTCTCCTCAGTCTGAGCACCGCCGCTCTCACTCCTTCTCGGGTTTGTTTCTCCCATCCTGTCTGGAAGTGTTCCTTCCAGTAGTCAAGTCTGTATCTGTTTTTGCCTTGGAGTGCGGTGTGGTTTGCCTTGAATCATTTCTCATTTCATATTAACAATTGAATGCCCTATCCTAAGCTACACGTTTTATTTTGGTTTGAACACACTTTCTTTCTGTCATTGGGTTTGCACAGCAGCATCTTTATCATTATCAAACTAACCAATGATTCCCCTCTGGGTACATGCTCACCCTTCTCTCCTGTTTGCTCTGAGTAACAGTTTTTTACCTCAAGGTTAGTGGGAAAAAAAACAATGTTAAAGTTTCACAAGAACGAGACAGGGGAGGCACAAAGGAAGCTCTGTCCCTGGTCAGGAGAGTGTATGTCACAAGATCCATGTTGCCAAACTCAGGAACAATACAGAGGCCAGGATACACTGGCTTCATTCAATGTGTCTTTTTTCACTCACTGTACTGTTTTTGAAGATTTACAAAGCCAGACAAAGGACACGGAATCCAGGAAAAGGACCACAGCCCTAGTTGGAAACTTCACTAAAGCAGTATGTGTCCGCTGGGAGACGGCAACCACAATGCAGACGGGATTGTTCTGTTTAGGGCCCTCGAGTGTCTGGGGCCAGCCTGGCCTCTTTACCGCAGACGGCCATATCGTTTTCAGTGATGCAACTCAAAGTCAATGTTACAGAATAGAAATCGGGCTGCGAAGTTGGAATGGAGGTGACGTTTCTTGTTCTATAAATACAATTCACTGCAATTCCTTTTAGAAAATGAAACGCCACATTAAGACTTTCAAACCAAAACCTGTTAATGATCTGATCTTACCAGGAACCCCTTTTCTTACCTTAACTGACCCTTTGTATAGCTGCAGGTGTGCACATTTGGACACTGGTTTCCCTCACCTCACCTATCAAACTTATGTTTTTGGAATCAACCCTGCTTATCCTCATGATGACTGGATTTGAAATTGCTTAGAAATATCAGACCTTGAGAATCTCCAGCGATCCCAGCTGGAAACCATTAGCGCCGTCGCTAAGGCAACGGCGCAGTGTTTGACTGCTGCTGAGCAATGCATCGTGGGTACATCTGGTTCTCAGTTCATAGCCTGCACGTTGGTGGGTGTGTTTCTGTTTGGGTGTGTTGACTGCATGCTTTGCAAAGATGTGAGTTCCAGGATTTATTAACCGTCAAGACATTTGGAGATGGAGATAAATCAAGCGTCATAACAGATGGCATGATCGGGTCTTATATATCATTGATTTATTTCTAAAATGTAAAAACAAAACATCTACATATAGCTATATATATAATACGTACATTGATTCCCAATGAATTATAACCTAATAATGGTAATACAAAACACAAAGACGTTTTGAGAGAGTTAAACCTTTTAACTGGATTTCTTTTAGATAGATTGGCAATGGCAGCTAACATCAATTCCTGAGTATTGGAATTGTCACAGCTGTTATCAATATATTTTCCTCAGAGATATGTAGTCAGGTTTTTACACCCTCACTTCAAAGTAAGGTTGAGGGAAGGACATATCAATATTTTCAAATTGTTCTTATCGTCAGGCTCGTAGGGTATGCCTTAACTGACATTAGCCTTAAGTCACATTTTAAAGGGGCCCTTTTATGCTTTTGGGGGTTTTCCCTTTCCTTTGGTTTCCTTGCCTGAAACCCCTCCATTGGACTCCTTTGTTTACTTCTGCAACAAAACGACATCACCGCGTAACACTCAGGCTTCTATTGGCTAGCGCTCCAACACATTGTACGTAATAGGCTAAGGGTCGGGAAATTTCTAAGTGTTTAACCAATCACAGCAGAGCCAGCCAGCTAACATATCAGAGCAGACTGGGCTCTGGCTTCAGACAGAGGGTGAAAAGAGGTGCTGCAGCACAGGCAGTATGATAAATATAAAGAGCTTTTTGAACATTAAAGCATGGAGACAGGAGAGTCTACTGTCACAGTACAGGCAGACAATACAAATATGGACCTGAAAATGAGCATGAGAGGGCCTCTTTAATAAACATACTATTCAACCATCTCTTTCAGTAACAGAATTTAAACAATACGAACAAAGTAACACTATGAAAGAAACACTGGGTAAACCTCCTCAGTGCAAACAACAACTCGGAATGTATTACTCCTATTTTCCCACCCTTTCTTATCCCTATTGTAATGTCCTTTCTTTTCCCAATAACCTTCATCTTGTTCCAAAGCACAGAGCAGCCAGTGATATTTCACAATGGCCGTGCGGCTTTGGCCAGCCTTTCATTCTTTTTACCTTTAGCCGCCAGTCAATGGCATCGCATATTAGCATACAACTCTTAACTCAAATCCTGTTTGTTTTATGTTGGAAGCTTCCTCTCTCTCAGTGCAAACCAGATGAACTGAAATGAGCTTACTGGCTGCTCTGAGGTTCTGCCACATTTGGCCACATCGACACGTTAGATAAGCAAAATACAGCAGTATATCAGAAAGTGGGGTGAGAACATTTTGGTCCTGTTGTTCCAGAAATGAGTTGCTTTGTTTCCGCTCACGGTAGAAGGTGGTAACATTACTTTATGTAACATACCTCCAAGGACAAGGTTACTTTGAAACACAATAGTTTTTGTTTTACTGGAAATATCGTAGAATGGGTTTATCTATGAATTTGATCATTTGTTTCATTTTTGCGACTTAATGGCTTTGTGTGCTAATCCTTCATTAACCTTGTGTGTGCATGTTGCGTTGAAAAGTACCACAGCCTTCAGCCTTGGCCTGTGCAGTGAGCATTCACAGCGGCTGAGAACCATTAACCTGTGATGACGGGGATGGCATTGCTGGAGGAGAGCAGTCTGATGGAGCAGAGTTGATCAAATGTTGCTGAATTGTAACACTCTCTTCTTATCTCAGGAGTCCAGGCCCGTACGGTGTCTTTAGACGAGCCTGCCACCCTGCCCCGCCAACGCAACACCAGCGAGGGCCACTACCACAACGGCCCTGATGAAGACCCCTCCCCTGACGTCCCGCTGCGGTCCCCCGTCCGCTGTGTTTCTCCTGAGTTTGTCAACGCCTTAGCGATGAATCCCGGAGGACGACCCAAGGAGGTAAAGAACTTTGATTTTCTAAAATGTTTCCCACGTTATTTTCTTTTTGTGTTAACATGTGTTCTCGTTCCACTCCTCAGAGACACATGCACAGCTACCGCGAGGCCTTCGAAGAGATGGACGGTGGCCCCATCAGTCCAACACCCTTTGCTGGTGGTGAGGTGTTTCCCCAAACCCCTGCCTTCCCCATCTCGCCGCAAACCCCTTACTTCAACCTGTGTAAGTCCCCCCTCCGGCTGACAGGCGGCACTGTTGAGCTCAGGCTTAGTTACTGTAGATATTCAAAGAGTGGTATGAGTTATATGAAATCCTACGAAAAGCTTTGATTTCATTTTTTTTTGGCTTATAAAGTAACTTTATCAACTTGTGAATTTATCTTTTTTAGGTGGAAACTCAGAGATGTTCATGTTATTGAGACTTCTCTGTAGGAAAAGTCTTGAGGTGTAAAAGATTCCTTTGTGGTTTCAGAGTCTTGGCAGTCGTTCATCGTCCTTTATCTTGACGTACAGTTAGTCCTTTCTTTATGTACCTCATAAATATTTCCACTATTGCCTCATCTCAATCTAACTTTCATTTCATTTGGATTGTGAATAGGTTGAATTTCAAATGATGAGTAGCGTTCTGGCCTTGTTGTTGGTTCATTCAAATGCCTTAGTGGCCCGTCTTGTAAGGAATGAAAGATAATGTTAATGAGATTATTTATAGTCATTTTTCAGTAGGTATAAATTGTATAAAACAAGTCAAAATGTAGCTTATTGATCACGTTTAATCTTCATCTCTCTTTTTAATCAAACATTCACAAGTTGATCTCCCCAGAAATACCAATTCAAACCCCCAGTCCCCCTCTGATATGCGCCCCACAGCTGAACAAGAGTCATGTATAAGGTTACGCCTCATTGGCCAACTCTACCAGTGACTTCATCCCTCTGCCTATCCCCCCCAGGGCACACCCATAAAAAGAAGTCATAAATCCTCAAGCTATATTTTGAACACTCGCTCCGTGGAGTAACAGCACTACTCAAAGTGGGAACATTGTTCACGCAGTCACACTGAGCAGTCCGTTTTTCTCCGATTAGAATCTTGAACAGATTGAGATCAAATTATTGCATTTAGATAAGCATTTGTTGAGAAAATGCAATGTTCTCGATTGTTTGTATGGACCTCAAAACCAACATATTTTTCCCAATAAGGATTGGTCAAATGGTCAAAATGTGTTAAAGGTGCATGGTTATCTAAGTGATTAGTGAACACTTCGCAAGATGTACTTCTAATTCCACGTGATCTTGAGTAGTGGGTCTCTCAACTCACACTCCCTAGTGTTCACTTAGTCTGCCCGACACCCCCCACACCTTCATGTGGGGCATCTACGTTGCAAGTACAAAGAATTAATTGGGATTCTTTGGTAAGTGGATGATGCACGTCTCTCTTCCGGAGTTCCTCTGTCCCACAACATCAGCCAAATGGATCCCTCATCCCCCCCCTCAATGCCCCTCCCCCTATCACAAGTCTGCACCGCTTTGGCATGCAAACACCATGAGAGCAGCACCAGCAACACAACAGACACACTGTATATAAGTAAACAACCTGCCAGTTGCTCATATACATAAATAACCCCAACTTTAATGAATTGTTTATTAGCCTCAGTGTCAAAACACTTTGACACTGAGGGACCCATAACACACAGGGACATGCTTCCAGTGTTGCAGCTGCTGCTGTTGTCATCTGTGTTTGAGTTCCTGTTGCTGCCTTGATCCAACACAACCAGCACCCTGCCTGCACCCCCCCCCCCCCCCCCCGCCCCCCCAGCAGTCTGAATTTGCCAGCCATGATTGTCGTGCTAGCAATTTGTGTATGTTGTCATAAGAGGTTTTAAAGTAGTACTTTTAAAACATTTATAGACGACTAGAGGTGAGAGACGGATCCATTAAGTGTCTTCATTAAACACATTCACAGTTTGTCATTCTCAAATCTATTTATTGAATCAAACCTGAGACTCTTGTGGTAACATAATGTACTGTTGTAGCAGAGTCTGTGTTGTTCCAGGGACAGCAATCATTCTGTGGCAACATTTGATTTCAAATAGGAAATAAAGGTTTTTGTCTGGATCATCTTGCAATGGTTTCCTTTAATTTTGGAACCAAGTGAAAACATAGATGATACAGTGTTTGTTTTAATAATCATTTTGGCCACAAGAGGCTGTAGTGTCATAAACCTAGAGGATACAACTATTTAGATCAGACTCAGAAAATAAATTGTCAAAATGTTCTCTAACCTCTCAGGACTTATAGGCTACTGCTTATGTAGAACTAAAACGTAATGTTTTAATGTGAATGTCTGAGAAGTACAACATCCATTTTCCTGTAACATGACAGGTGACTGGGTGGTCAAATACTTTGCATTCAGTTTGACCCAGCTCTGCTTCAATCCAAGCTCGACACACACCTTATTCTACTGTTGGGAGAGTGAGGTGTGTCACAGTGTGATAATCACATGCATGTTTTTCCCCTCCATCCGAGCATGAGCACAGTGAACAGGATGCTCCTGAGTGTGGAGCTGTGTTGATGCTGTATTGTCCTGACAGCTGTTTACCTCTGCATTAGTACAGGAGTATCAAAACTGAAATGTTCAATCCTTTTGTGGTTGCGTTTACACTCTGGCATTTTTTTTAAAATGAGGTTTATTTCCCCAAAATAAACAGAAAAAGAACTGTTAAATTGCTGTCAGGACGTCAGAGACGTGTGATGCTGTGTGCTGATACGTCTTCTCTTCTCTTCAGGTCGGTCCCCTCCTGGTCTCGCCAAAACTCCTCTGTCCGCGCTGGGCTTGAAGCCCCACAACCCTGCAGACATCCTGCTCCATCAAACAGGCTCAGGTTGGTTATAACTCTCACTTTATGAGAGTCACACTAACTAAATCCAAGAAGTCACTGTTTTAACTACAACAAATGATAGAGCCACGGGCAAAACACATCAGATGTTCAGAGAGTTGAAAAATACAAAAATGAGGGATTAAAGTGGTGAATTTACTTCAGGGGGTCCGCGGGGTCTTAAAAAGTATTAAAAGTTGATAAATCAATTTAGCGAATATTAAGGCTATTAAAAAGTATTAAACGTTTTGCATTGTGTATCTTGTGTTCAATATGTATATAAATTGTCCAAAGAGGTTGTATTCTACAGTCTGCCTGAATGTAATCATGGCGTAGGTGTGTAGTGTGATTCTGTGTAGTTTATTTATGGCATCCCGTTGGGTTTGACGTCATCTGAACAGGACGTCGCACGCTCACTGCTTGATAGCGCCGAGGTCCGTTTACGCCGGTTGTTAAACAACATCGTTATGGGGAAATGCAAGTCTGCGTCCAAATGGTTGGAAGATAAGGAGGAAGGACAATCAATACTGTATATAGTCAATGTGAGGTCAAGTGTGTCGCCAAGGTAACCGGTTAGAACTCCAAGTGGCGATGAGGTCTTAAAATGTATGGAAAGGGTCTTAAAAAAGGTTTTAAAAGGTCTTACATTTGACATCAGGATTCCTGCAGATTCCCTGTACTATGATACAATTCCTTTATTCACTGAGATTACAAAGTCTTAAATTCTCTGAGATGAAAGTAAAGAAAATCTTTAAAAACAGTGTATTTTTGTCAGGGAACTACAACATCTGTGTGTTATCTCAGAAAACTCATATCAGCATTTGTTTTCGTATAAAAACATATAAATCAAAATGTATTATTTGTGTATGTTACCTCATAGGATTCCCCTTTGAGCACTTTACGCCAAGCAGCTAGCCTACCAAATTGACAAGCTTCTCTCAACAATCTAAAATGTTTTGAGTGAAGGCTCGATAGTAAAACTTAAAAGCGAGTAATATTCCTCATGAGTTTCTTTGAATTGAGTCATACACACACACACTACTAAACTAATCTAAAGAACAATTATAGCAGATACATTTCCGACTCCCTTCCCTTCCTTTAAATCACTCTATTTCTCTGGATTATCTCAAACGATGCCCCACAGATGATGAGAGCAGTGAGGAGGAGGAAGGTAAGATGCTGCTCTAACGCCACAGATCATCATCCTCCATCCCATTACTCTCAACCTACAGTATTGCTCGGTAGGACTGTTTTAGAAACTATTTCCATTTCCTTTCTGGAAAAGTCACAACCACCCTCATGGCAGTATACCATAAAACATATTATTTCCATCATGTGCCATTCAGTTTTCACAGTTTTCTTTTTTTGGGGGGCTTAAGATCGCTGTCACCCAACTACAGTGCTACAGGGAAGAACATGAAAGTGCAGTGAAGCTGAAGTAAAGGTCATTCTTGGCTCACAAAGACTTGTTGTCTCTGACGCAGCACCAAGAAGCTATGTGGAGTCTGTGGCGATGTCGGCATCAACAGGCGGAGAGCAGCCGTCACCTCGGAGCCTCAGCCCCCCCAGAGAGACTGCAGCCCAGCAGAGAAGCCCCTCCTCCCACTCACTGAACCCCCCTCTGTCCAGCAGCAGCCCCATCCAGATCTCACAGAGGTCAGTCAGACACATTATGCTCGTTCACTCTTTGATGCAATATGGATGCTAGACAAGAATGTAGTGATTTTTATAAAAAATAAATAAATATGATCTTTCATATTGTTTTCGACGTAGATAGGTATAGATGTAATAATGTTAAAGGACTACTTCTTCTCAAAATGTTCTCTTGTATGTCAGTCATCAAACCCATGTTATCTTCACATTTAAAAAAAGAATTATTGCCCTGGAACAAAAAAAAAAGAAATCAGTCAAACCTTACTATTTAAAACCCTTTGGCTTCCTCCTTTACCCTTGAGGCATGCACGAAATTCATGATAACATGGTGTGAGTGATTTATTGATGGACAAATGATCATTTTGGGAGGAATACATTCCTTTAATGTTTGATGTCTGCCAACTCATGCATCTAAATGAACACTTTGGTGAATGTCAAACTCCTTGGTTTAATAAGCGTATCCCATTCCCTTCCAGTGATCACCTCTTAGTAGAGAGCAGCGTTAGCACTCCGTCCTACCCCACTACTGATTCCAGCTTCCGCTCCCAGGCTACAGAGAGTGCCTACCCCACTCCCACCCCCTCATATCAAACCCCCACCTCTTCCTACCTGAATTCCAGCTCTCCGACCTCTTCCTACCTTGGCACTGCAACCCCTACACAATCCTACCATGGCGCCAACACCCTACTGGGGAGCTACGTGTCCTCAGACCCCAGCCCCCCTGCCTCAGAACCCTCCCTCAGCCATGGAAGCCCCCATGCACAGCACCGGAACGTCCTCATTGGCTCCCCTTACAACCCCCTCCTCCAGCAGCGCTCATATCCTTATCAGGACGCTTCCATCGTTGTCCAGCAAACATCCCCGGCTAACGGCTTCGATGTGGGGATGGTGGGCCTCAGTGGAAGTCCCATCCTGGGGGGTCGTCTGACGCAGGGTGCTCAGAGTAGCCCGGTCTTCAGCAGACAGGCCTCGTTGGGTCAGGGGTCCCAGCAGAGCCCGGTCCTCAGCAGACAGCCGTCCCTTGGCCAACCCATGCAAGGTAGCCCTGTGCTAAGTCGACAACCATCCATCACCCAAGGGAGTCCAATTTTGGGGCCTCACCCGTCTGTATCGCAGGTCTCCCAGAGGAGCCCCAGTCTGGACCGTCACCCCATGCACAGCGGGTACACCACCCCAGATGAGAGGCACGGGAACCTGTCACGGCAAAGCAGCTCCTCGGGGTACCAGGGACCGCCCACGCCTTCTTTCCCAATCTCGCCCGCAGGCTACCAGGAGGGGGGCATGATGGGGATGGGGGTAGGGTTCCGGCAGGGCAGCCCAGCTCCAGGGTTCCAGCCCCAGCTTCCGGAGAAGCGGCGCATGTCGAGCGGCGACAGACCCAACGGAGCGCAGTCCTACGGCACGCTGAATGGGAAGATAATGTCCCCAATGAGTGAAGGAAACAATCCCGGCTACTTCCACACCCTCTCTGACTTCTCGAGGTTCAACATGCCCGGTAAGGACATGACTTCTTTTGGAAAGACTTGACATTTTGGAGTTCTTGTCTGTTTACTTCTTTCATTTAGTTTCTGTGACATTATTTTGGTTTCCGTTGCAGATGGCAGTCCCGAGAGCAGGCTGAATGTCAAGTTTGTCCAAGACACGTCCAAGTTCTGGTACAAGCCAGACATTTCCAGGGAGCAAGGTAAGATGCTGAAACACTTTCTCCCTTAACTGACCTTTAGACAATTATTGCAAAATGTTTGCCCTTTTAAATGATACTTCCTAATGCCAGGTTCCTTCGGCAGTTCAGTGTGTACCAGTTTGTCAAAGAATGTTGATATTAGATTGGATGTTTCCACCTAAGACCTGGTTGTTGGTGAATAGGATGATTAGGGACATTCAGGGAATATGAAAATATCAAACAAAGTGGAACACTTACAGCATGCAACTGTGTTCAGTGACTGCTACATGTGCTGGTTGAAGTGCAAAAGGAATGTGTATTTAGCAATATTTCAGCAGGAATATGTTTGGAACATACAACTCATAGAAATGGACATTGGAGAAGTGGATTATGCTGAGGGAGTGCTTTGCAAGATTTGACTGGACGTTCTTTGATGTACTTTTTCTCAATGTGGAACTACTGTAAGTCCCCATTGTTACTGGTGGAGTCATTTAAGATGGGGTTGGGGTGATTGCACTTTTATGCTTTTGTTCAATTCAAAATCATGGCGTTATATTTCACAAAAACAAGCACTGGAATTATCCCTTTTCACAAATGCATGAACAAACAGACACAATAATTAATATGCATGGCAAATAAAAATACAAACATGCATATACTGGTAAATAAACATACCTGTATGTGTGTAAAGGTCGTAAGGTCAGCTTTGGCTGCACCATCAATACCAAACCTGCATTTGTTCATGGTCATATTGGATCATATCATGCTAAATTCAAGCACATGCTCAAATGAAGTGACATCACACACACACACACACACACACACACACACACACACACACACACACACACACACACACACACACACACACACACACACACACACACACACACACACACACACACACACAAGAACACAGAGTTTATACTTAGTGCCGTGCAATCCCAGAGGAAGCCACACCATATGTAGTGAATTAGGGAACATCTGCCTGTGTTGCTCATGTCATCCATCTTCCTTCCTTAAACTCTCACATGTGGACAGGCATTGAACTATAATTGATCAAAACTCTTCTCCTTGAAAGATAGCATGTCTGAAACAAAGGGTCTTGTTACATGTTGTAGTTTTAATGAGATCCAGACATACAGCAATGTTTCTAACAACGAATCAGGACTTGAGCCTTTGCTCTTGGTTGTTACTAAACATGATGCGTTACCATTGCCATTATCCCCTACATACACTAGTCTTCTGTGATGTTATTAAGCTCTAAGCTAACTTAGACACACTACATCAGAAAAGCTTACAATGCATTATGTTAGCTTAATGCTTAAAATGACAATGCTAACATTCTCATTTTTGGCAGATATTGTGTCCACAGTGGTCACCATTTTAGTGTTGTGAAATAGTATTCAATCATTTTCTAATTGGAATTAAACATTGAGTATAGATGAGGAATGGGAAGGTGTTTGATATTGGAAGATGGAAGATAAGGGATCACCATAGTTGTACCAATTGTTCTCAATCCATCTCGTTGTTAAGACATTTCCCTTTAAACCAAATGCCAACCAAGGGCAGGGGATCGAGTTAACAGGATTTATTGTCTTTAGGCTTTGAACATCTGTACAATTTGTCCAGGAAATCCATCTGACAGTTGAGATGTATATGTTGTGATTTAGGGTTGTCTCTCTGTCTTATTCGTGTGAATGCAATATGTTGAGAAGGCTAAGCAGATTCTATGAGGGGCCGTACAGGCTGTAATTCATACTGGTCCTCTCACACACACACATTCTCCTTTTACATACATGTTCACTCTCACACACATACATGTTCACTCTCACACACATATATATTTACACATTCATACATTTTGCTCTCATATTATCATATTTCAATGCACACCTTCATATATTGTCACTCACATATTTATACATTTTTCACTCACACATATATACATTTTGCTCTCATATTCATATATCTTAACACTCACATATATACATTTTGCTCTCATATTCATATATCTTAACACTCACATATATACATTTTGTTCTCATATTCATATATCTTAACGCTCATATGTATACATTTTGCTCTCATGCACATTCATTCAATGTTTACATTTAATATTACAAATAATATATGCATGTCTGAAGACAATAAATGTATGCAAGAGAAGAATGCAAGTATGTGTGAGAGAAAGTATAGTGTAATGGGATCACATCTAGAGTTATGACGGTTTGGACAGGTCTTGTATGTTTATGATAGGGTTAGGGTCAGGGGTAACCACATGGTTGTTGTGATAGTACATGACTTAACTGAATGTCCCCCCTGTTACAGCGATTGGCCTGCTGAGAGAGAGGGAGCCAGGAGCCTTCGTTATTCGGGACAGTCACTCCTTCAGGGGGGCTTACGGCTTGGCCATGAAGGTGGCCTCCCCTCCCCCCACAGTGCATCAGAACAAGAAAGGTAAGAGGCAGGATGAAGCATAACATTCATAAAGTACTAATGCAACAAGTATTTACCAAAGATGTGAAGTGATGTCTGCATGTGACTCAGCTGTGTTTCCCGCTCTTTTGTTGCAGGTGACGTCAACAACGAGCTGGTCAGACACTTCCTGATTGAGAGCAGCCCTAAAGGAGTGAAGCTGAAGGGTTGTCCCAACGAGCCGTACTTTGGTCAGTGGAATCCTCAATCCTCCCTGAAATACACTAGTGCTCCTTTTCTGCATGTCCTTCTGAGTTCCAAAACATGGAGTCCTACAATAAGAAGAGCATTTACTGATCCAACTCATGTTTACTTCAACCCAAAACTCAATTCATCACTCTTTTCCTTGTGTAAAGTTTCAGTTTGGATTATTGATGTTAATACTAAAAGAATGATGGTGTGTTTTTTTCTAACTTACTAAGAGTTTATTTTTCTTACCATTGTTAATCAAAGAAGCCATATTAACCAAATCCATTGATCCTAAAAAGTTGAATTGTGAAAAGAGGCTTAATTGTGAACTATATGTGTTTACAGTTCTTGGGGAATACTACTGCACATTGTACTGCTGTAACGTGTTGTGTAGCTGTATTGCTTGTCTGTGACAGTGTCCTGTGTCTGATTGACAGGTTGTCTGTCTGCCCTGGTCTACCAGCATGCCATCACACCGTTGGCCCTACCCTGCAAACTACTTATCCCAACCACAGGTCTGTTGCTCCAAATGTGTTCACAAAGGTTCACGCATTTTCAATTGATGCTTTGTTGTGAGGTAGACTTTGAACACATTATGTGAACAGGCTTTCTTCAACAAAAAGTATAACACAAGTTACACAAAGTAACTTTCATTAAAAAAATAAATAAAAATGGTTAGGATTATACAAAAGCCATGAGAGGAGAGTGAGAAACGTACATTTGGTGTTCCATTTTCTAACTCTAATGTAACATTTTGGGTAGTGATTCCTTTGGTTGCTTTGACCAGGACCAGTTCTGTTTGTTATACTTATTTTTGTCACAAGAGGCTGAAGAGCACCAAGACCCCATGTTCTAAATAGAGTTTCATTTGGCCATTCATACTTAAGCTCACCTGGAACAATATATTATTGATTTCAGAATGGGGCTTCCAACTAGGGCTGTCCCGAATACCATTTCTCGGGCTCCGGATATTCGGTAGTAATCAGCAGCGAATATTCGAATATTCGGTGCGGAGATTTTTTTTCATAACACGCTCCGAGACACCTGACAACACACTGTTAAGCAGAAGCGCAGAAAGAGCATACCAGGGGTCAGCAACCCCTGGCACACGTGCCACCACTGGCACGCGGCACCGTAACCAGTGGCACACTAGGAATAAGTGTGGAAAATATTTTAATTGTATATTCGGATCCTGAACGAGACCGCCGCCAGAGCTCTTCTCCCGTTACCCGCAGAAGGAAGCCATGCACGCAGCGCAGCCCCGATCTTTAACTCCAGGTGACTTTCTGCCGCTTGCCTCCGTGGTGCTGATCGTTTCACCACGGAGGAAAGCACTTCACACATTGCAGTTCCCATAAGGAGCTGTACAAATGCTGCAGTTTTTGCGTGGCTGTGTCTTTAGTTGAAAGCCCAGTGGCGATCTGCTCATCTCTCATCAAAATAATATGCTACAAAGGGACTGGCCACGTGTGCTCTGGAGAATCACAGAACGGACGATCGTCCTTATTATTATTATTATTATTATGCTGTTATAACCAATTATTTAAATGTGTTAAATTCGGCATCATGTAAGTTAGTGATGCTCCGATCGATCGGCCGGTGCTCTCTAAAAATGCCGATCGCGAGAGCCGATCGCATGACGTAAAATACATGACACTTTTCTCTGTGCACGGCAAAACAAGCTCTCCAAAATGGCTTCACCGGTCTGGCAGTATTTTAAAGTGTCCGAATATGACAATAAAATAGCGGTATGCAACGTGTGTGAAGCAGAAATCCTGCAGCTCCACCCGCTGTGACGGACCGGTGAGCGGAGCAACACACAAGAGTTAGACCTAACACACTTAGCTATGTTATCTACCTCTGGAACAAGCTAAACTAGTTATAAATATATGTATTCTTCACTGTCGGGTCATTCATTACTGGATCAGTGAGCTGCATGAGATACTGACAGGCTGTCAGGAGAGAGAGAGAGGGGGAGAGAGGAAAAGAGAGCGCTTCCGCTCATTTCTCCCGTGCTATTATCCAAAGTTAATGTAAACTTGAATAATGTACTTAATTTGAATGTAATAATTATGTTGGTTGTTGTTTGTGGAAGCTCCAGTGAATGAGCCCCATTAACTGAGTTTTAAACATAACTTTAAATGGAAGATCCCCATAGGCCCCGCCAGAGATGGAGTACTCGAGTCCTGGACTCGGACTCGAGTCGGACTCGAGTGCCGATTTTCGGGACTCGTGACTTGACTCGGACTCGCGCACTGATTGACGCGACTCGGACTCGGACTCGTGAATTCTCACGCACGATGACTCGGACTTGGACTCGGACTCGACTACGACTCTCCCTAGGTGACTCGGACTTGGACTCGGACTCGAGCAAGTTTTCTCTGGAGTCTGATGTCCTCTGTGTCCTGGCGTGTGCACCTGCGAGGCGAGTTCACGTACTGGGCGCGCCCCCGCTGCTATACCAGTCTAAAGATGTCCAGAGACACACCCCGCATCGTGCTGTATGCTTTTAAAGATTTCGTTTCCATATTGGGAAAGAGCAGCGCAAAATGCACATTATGTGGACAGAAGATAGAAGAGAAGACTGGGACAACGTCGAATTTCAATCGACACCTTTCACGGCGGCACCCAGAAAAGTAAGTAGAAATGCTATTGTTAGCTTGCTAACCCACGTTAACGTTAGCCACTAAATTGACTCCACAAAGGTTTTAAGATGTCAGGTTAGATGGAGGTAGGGGTTGATATCACATCCTAGGGACCAAGTGCAGTTTTATTGTCTAGATAGATACTGTTAAAAAGCTATAAATGTCCTTGGTGATACTGCAGATGATGAGTAGCCTAGCCCTAGCCTACAATGAACGTGAAAATTAGAGACTGAAAATGATCTCTGTCACGGAGGCTCCATAACACATTACTCTAAGGATGGAGTTCATATATATATATATATATTAGGGCTGTCAAGTTAACGCGTTAACGCAAACAAAAATTAACGCCACTAATTATTTTTAACGCGATTAACGCATGTGTATTTTTTGTCCTCGGCCGCCCCGTAGTTTCAGAGCGCATCGAGTTTAAAATACCATCTACAAGCTGATGCTGACAGCCCCGCTCCTGCCGTCCGCTTGTGGCAGACCACACTTCCACGCTCACCGGCAGGCACCGACTGGCCATCGGGAGGACCGGGAGGGTGTATGTATATGTGGCCCGAGCGAGAGACCTTACGTGTATTGTTGTTGTTGTTAGCATCTGGTGCTAGCTAGCTGCGCTAACGGATATAAGGAGCTGTTTAAATGAAAACAGAGGAGCGACATTTCGCCGACAACTGCGCCGAGCACTTGACTTTATGCAGGAAGCCAGACAGTGGGACATTGTACGAAAAGTCAGCACACTCAGCACGGATAGTGCACGCAACATGATTGCAGCGTCCAGGCAGCTCCCAGGCAGCTCCCAGGCAGCTCCCGTTCGAGCAGAGTTGCACATAGCTCCAACGATCCAACACACACACACACACACACACACACACACACACACACACACACACACACACACACACCACACACACACACACACACACACACACACACACACACACACATTGTATTATTGAATGAGAGAGGTTCCAGGTTGAATTGAGGCGAATATTTGTAATGTTCAGAGGTTGTTGTGTTTAATATTCATGAGAATATTTGTCATTGTGTTATCATCAAATGATAATAAACATTAGCATAAAGCATATTTGTCCACTCATATGTTGATAAGCGTATTAAAAACTTGAAAAATATTCCTCTAAGGTACATTTAGAACAGATAAAAAATGTGCGATTAATTTGCGATTAACTATGGACAATCATGCGATTAATCGCGATTAAATATTTTAATCGACTGACAGCCCTAATATATATATATATATATATATATATATATATATATATATAGGTAGGCTGTATTGAACACTATCATCAGAGTAATGTGATCAAATCAATAAGTAAAGATTCAGCCGATAACGATGACACTAAGATTAATACATGAAGACTTGTGACTCGGACTTGACTTGGACTCTTCTTGGGTGACTTGGACTCGGACTCGAACAAAGGTAATGATGACTCGGACTCGGACTCGACTCGGACACTCCTTGGGTGACTCGGACTTGGACTCGGACTCGACTACGACTCTCCCTAGGTGACTCGGACTTGGACTCGGACTCGAAGAGTGGGGACTCGAGAGTGACTTGGACTCGTGAATTGGTGACTTGACTACAACACTGCCCCGCCCACTCGATCCGATCGGAGCATCCCTATAATGTAAGTTGCGCTGACAGGTCTACACACTGCTTCCCCGCAGCGAGCCTCCCCCCGCCCTTCTGTTGACAGTTCACGAGCGTCGGCACGCTGATAAAATGATAATTGAATGGCACTTCATATCAAAAAGGTTGCCGACCCCTGGAGCATACTATTACGATTTATATTTATTTATTGTCTCAGTACTCGCATACATTAAAACTAAATGTGTCCTCTGCATTTAACCCAGCCGCAGTGCAGCACCGGGGATATAGGCGTAAACAGTAAACGGTATTTAAATAAATGAAGAACGAAAAATAAATGAACGAACTGTATGCCAATAATTGCCTTAGCCCCAGATGTTCCCACATCGCTCCTATTATTTTCACTATTCGGATAAAATTGAAAAACTAATATAAAAAAACAATTCGGTTGCTTGCTTGCAACTATTTTCCAAGGATAGTAAGAGCACGATTTTATCATGTGTAACGTTACTGTTTAAACGGCGGATAAAGCAGCTTCATCATGGCAACTTGACAACAGCTAAGCTAAGCTAGGCTACTACTTACAGCATCCGGTGACTTTTCAGAGTTGTTGTGCCACCGGCCAGTTTCTTGTCGCATATTTGGCACACTGCCTTCTTCTTACCGTCGTCCAATTTAAAATGGTCCCACACAGCTGGAGTCTTCGGCATTTTGTGTGCAGGTGTGTGAAGCTGTCACGGTTATCATGTCATGTCACAGTTCTGTCTTGGTTTGGGTGTTTTCGCTGTTCTCTGTCATGTTTTCCTCCTGTCGTTAGTTTCCCTGGTGTGTCTCGTTAGCTGATTGTGTTCACCTGTGGCCCTTGTGTTTCTCCTCCCCTGCCCGGCTGTGTCTCGTCTTGTAATTATCCCTCCCTGTATTTAGTCTTGTCTCGTCCTGTGTTCAGTGTTGGTGCTTCTTTTGTTGGTGACTGAATTCACCCCGGTGAGTGTTCTGTTTTGTATGTATTTATTTCATTATCCTTGAAATAAAGGATTATCAGAGTTATCTGCATTTGGGTCCTGCTTCCTTCACTCAACCGTGACAGAAAGCACCAACCAGAAATGGACCCAGCAGATGATCCATTTGAGGTGGAACTACAACATTTTTCCTTTGCTTTGGCTTGCTGCTATGATTGGTGGAGGGGAGCGTCCAGTGTTCGGCAGAAGGAGGCCGCTCTGGTAGAGGCGCACCGGTTGGCTATGGAGAAACCAGACTTGGTGAAATTCTTACCTGGCTGGATTTTGAACTTCATCTGGGTGTGTGATTTCCAGCCTGCTGACTATAAACGTCTCGGTGTGTTCCGTCTGGAGTCAACCAGTGCTTCCGCCCCAGTTCCTGCTCCTGTCCAAGAGTCGTTTTCTGGAACTCGGCTGGCTTTTGGAGGTCCACGGAGCCTTCAGGCGGCTTCTAAGAGAAGGAGTCGCAAGTCCAGGCTAGCAATCCGAGCCCCAAGAGCCATGGTTCCGGCTACAGAACCGGCCCACACAGCCATGGTTCCGGCCCCAGTACAGGCCCCAGCAGCCATGGTTCCAGCCCCAGTTCTGGCCCCAGCAGCCATGGTCCCAGCCCCAGTTCTGGCCCCAGCAGCCATCATTCCGGCTCCAGTTCTGGCCCCAGCAGCCATCATTCCGGCCCCAGTTCTGGCCCCAGCAGCCATGGTTCCGGCCCCAGTTCTGGCCCCAGCAGCCATGGTTCCAGACCTTGTTCTGGCCCCAGCAGCCATGGTCCCGGCCCCAGCAGCCATGGTTCCAGCCTTAGCTCTGGCCCCAGCTGCCATAGTCCCATCTCTGGTCCCTTCTCTAGTCTCTTCTCGAGTCCCTCCTCTTGTCCCTTCCCTAGTCCCTCCTCAGGTCACTTTCCTAGTCCCTTCTCTAGTCCCTTCTCTAGTCCCACCTCGAGTCACTTCTCTAGTCCCTTCCCTCATCCCATCTCAAGTTCCCTCTCGAGTCCCCTCTCTAGTTCCCTCTCAAGTCTCCTCTCGAGCTACCTCTCGAGTCCCCTTTCTAGATCCCTCTCAAGCCACCTCTCGAGTTCCTTCTCGAGTCCCCTCTCGAGTCACCTCTCCAGTCGACTCTCCAGTTTCCTCTCGAGTTCCCTCTCAAGCCCTCTCTCGAGTCCCCACTCAAGCCCCTACTCAGGTACCGTTGGAGGTTCCGCTGGGGGTCCTGCCAACCCTGTGTCCTGTCCCGTTGGAGGTCCCGCAGACTAGTCTTCTGCCGGGGGTCCTGCCAACCCCATGTCCTGTCCCGTTGGAGGTCCCGCAGACTAGTCTTCTGCCGGGGGTCCTGCCAACCCCATGTCCTGTACCGTTGGAGGTTCCGCTGGGGGTCCTGCCAACCCCATGTCCTGTCTCGTTGGAGGCCCCGCCGACTACTCTCCTGCCGGGGGTCCTGCCAGCCCTGTGTCCTGTCCCGTTGGAGGCCCCGCCGGCTACTCTCCTGCCGGGGTCCTGCCAATCCTGTGTCCTGTCCCGTTGGAGGCCCCCGCCGACTACTCTCCTGCCGGGGGTCCTGCCAACCCCATGTCCTGTGCCGTTGGAGGTCCCGCCGACTACTCTCCTGCCGGGGGTCCTGCCGACCCTTTGTCCTGTCTCGTTGGAGGCCCCGCCGACTGCTCTCCTGCCGGGGGTCCTGCCAACCCTATGTCCTGTCCCGTCGGAGGCCCCGCCGACTGCTCTCCTGCCGGGGGTCCTGCCGGCCCCGTGTCCTGTCCCGTTGGAGGTCCCGCCGACTACTCTCCTGCCGGGGGTCCTGCCAACCCTGTGTCCTGTCCCGTTGGAGGTCCCGCCGTCTACTCACCTGCCGGGGGTCCTGCCAACCCTGTGTCCTGTCCCGTTGGAGGTCCCGCCGACTACTCTCCTGCCGGGGGTCCTGCCAACCCTATGTCCTGTCCCGTTGGAGGCCCCGCCGACTACTCTCCTGCCGGGGGTACTGCCAACCCTGTGTCCTGTGCCGTTGGAGGTCCCGCCGTCTACTCTCCTGCCGGGGGTACTGCCAACCCTTTGTCCTGTCTCGTCGGAGGTCCCGCCAACCGCTCTCCCTGCTGGGGGTCCTGCCAACTCCTGGTCCTCTTCCGTGGGGGATCCTGCCGAAGCCTGTCCCGCCGGCTCCGGTTCCTGTCCGGCCGACACCGGGGTCCTGCCCGGCCTCCCGGTGCTGTCTGGTCTTCGCCCTCGATCCCGACCCTCTGTGAGCCGCGGTCTTCGTCCGCGGGCCCGGCCTCCTGACTCTTCCTGCCGCTGCCCTCGTCCTCGGGCCCGGCCCCCTGACTCTTCCTGCCGCTGCCCTCGTCCTCGAGCCCGGCCCCCTGACTCTTCCTGCCGCTGCCCTCGTCCTCGGGCCCGGCCCCCTGACTCTTCCTGCCGCTGCCCTCGTCCTCGAGCCCGGCCCCCTGACTCTTCCTGCCACTGCCTTCGCCCTCATGCTCGGCCCCCTGAGTTCGCCCGCTGTGGCCTTCGCCCCACCATGGACTCTGCCTTGCCCCCGGGCCGTCCGCCCGAGACCCCCACCATGGACTCTGCCTTGCCCCCGAGCCGTCCGCCCGAGATCCCTTCCTGGTCCTCTACTGTGCTCCGGGGCGGTCAGCTCAGTCCCGTCCTCCGGACCCCCTCCACCCACCCTGCTGGACGTTGGTGGATTTTTGTTTTGGTGTTAGGGACGTCTAGAATCCGTCCCTTGAGGGGGGGGTTCTGTCACGGTTATCATGTCATGTCACAGTTCTGTCTTGGTTTGGGTGTTTTCGCTGTTCTCTGTCATGTTTTCCTCCTGTCGTTAGTTTCCCTGGTGTGTCTCGTTAGCTGATTGTGTTCACCTGTGGCCCTTGTGTTTCTCCTCCCCTGCCCGGCTGTGTCTCGTCTTGTAATTATCCCTCCCTGTATTTAGTCTTGTCTCGTCCTGTGTTCAGTGTTGGTGCTTCTTTTGTTGGTGACTGAATTCACCCCGGTGAGTGTTCTGTTTTGTATGTATTTATTTCATTATCCTTGAAATAAAGGATTATCAGAGTTATCTGCATTTGGGTCCTGCTTCCTTCACTCAACCGTGACAGAAGCGAGGTGAAGCAAGGAGAAGCGTGCCGTTTGCGTTCGTGACTGTGAGTGAACGCGATGTCAGGAGCACAGGCTGAGATTGTATATATTTCCGCATTTTAACAGTGCAATTCAAAAGTATAAATATAGTATAAGAATATGGAAATTCGCCTTTATTGATAGCATACATTTAGGGGAAAAACATTTTTTTTGGAAAAAAAATAAAAAAACGAATATCCGAATAATGAAATTGAAACCCGAATAGTTGGCCAACGAACGAATATTCGAATAGTCGAATATTCGGGTACAGCCCTACTTCCAACCCAGTCTCACAGCATTTCGTGTTATAGTCACGACATTTAATCTATTGATTCGTGTTCACCAACAAGATTTCCCCCTTTTTTTTGTGTCACACAGAACGATTTTTAAAGCAATGTATTTCTATTGGTAGTATGTTTCGTGCCTGCAGCACGTCGTTTTGTCCGTTCGGGTCTTGGAAGACCGGAAGCTGTGGGGTTCATAAAAACATGTTCTTACTCAATATCAAGCCACGATTATTGTTTTTATTTTAAATTGTATAATGTCTGACTTTTTTTGTCGTCTGTGAGGAAAAGAAAATGGGGCTCAGAATACTGAAATATGTATTTTTTAAAATCTTTTTTTCCTTCTAATTTGTTATTCTTTTCTAAATAACACACTTTTTCAGTGGGTGCACAATAAACGGTAACATACAAATGAATGTAAATAAATTAGCGTCGGGCCGAACCACGCCTCTTAGCTGTGATATAATGAGCATATACCACGGCCTGTCGTGAGCTATTGCTTAAATATATATATATAGAGATGATGATTACTTTTATAAAAAAATAATTTAGAAAAATATGAGGAGAAGTTTATGTTTAATACGTGTATGGTTCGTTCTTTGGTTTTTCTGTTTTAAAACCAAAACGGAAAAACAGAAAAACCGACCTTATTCTGTTTTTAAACCAAAACTGGTTAACAAGAAAGTTACCGGTTCACCAAGGAGGAAGTGGAGCACGCAGGAGGGAACCGTTTCATTGCAGACTGTTATGTTTATGTGGGTAAATGGCAGCGCATACATTATTTGAGATATGCGTGCCTGGCAAACCATTTTCTTATATCCTGCAACCGTTTCCCTCCAATCAGGACACGGTATTAATAAAAAAGGTGATTCCTTTCGCTGCCAATCAGGACTGCTTTCAGTTTTATTACCCCGGACTTAGAAAAAAAAAGATTATTTTTTCAATAAAGTGAACATTTACAATTAATCAATTATATATATAAATATATATATATATATATATCATTTATTATGATTTATATATAAATATATGTATATAAAATCTCTGGCCCCCGAAAGTGTCTCTTGGATTAATTTTGGCCCTTAGACAAATGTAGTTGGTGACCCCTGCCCTACTGACTGAGCCCCTACTGACTGTTGGCATTTCTTTCTCACTTGACTCTCAGGTCTTAGTACCCACATTTTAAATGAGTTTTGTTCCAGGCTAAAACCTGGTAATATATTGTTGCTAGGTATAACTTAAAGCTGATTACAATAATTGTCAGTTAATAATTGCCACTAGATATATAGAGTATAATACCAGTAGTGAGATTGGATTTTGGGGCCGATCGCCGGAATCAGTATCGGGTGGGTGGGGGCTATGGGGATCTTCCATTTAAAGTGATGTTTAAAACTCAGTTAATGGGGCTCATTTTTATATTGCTTCAGTTTATAATCTTAACGGATCGAAAAGTTCAGATGAATTTTTCGATACATGATGCGCTTCCACAAACATAATTATTACATTCAAATGATGTACATTATTCAAGTTTACATTAACTTTGGAGAATAACACGGGAGAAATGAGCGGAAGCTCTCTCTTTTTCTCTCTCCCTCTCTCCCTCTCTCTCTCTCCCTCTCTCTCCTGACAGCCTGTCAGTATCTCATGCAGCTCACTGATCCAGTAATGAGTGACCCGACAGTGAAGAATAAAGACATTGATAACTAGTTCAGATAAAATAGCTAAGTGTGTTAGGTCTAACTCTGTGTGTGTGTTTCGCTCCGCTCACCGGTTCGTCACAGCGGGCGGAGCTGCAGGATTTCTGCTTCACACGATGCATACCGTTACTTTATTGTCTTTTTCGAACACCTTAAAATACTGCCAGACCGGTGAAGCCATTTTGGCGAGCTTGTTTTGCCGCACACTGAGAAAAGTGTCATGTATTTTACGTCATGTGATCGGCTCTCCTGATCGGCCTTTATAGAGAGCACCGATCGATCGGCCGTGAGTGAATATCGGCCGATCGATCAGAGCATCCCTACTCCAAACCCAACAGGAGCCCTTAGTGCAACTCAGTACATCTTTGGTAACTTTGTTGTATTATTTTACTTTTTTAGATCTCCTTGAGGAGGTGCCAGAAGTCGCTGCACCCAATCCTCTGGCTGAGAGGCTGAAACAAGGAGCAGGTAACACATAATCTCACTTTCATTCATTCTCATTTCTTAAAGCCGACCCAGCTTTGAGATTCTAGGACTTTAATAATGAATTTATCACCATCCTATGCACTTGTTCTGACAACATGACATCCTTGTTATCCCAGTGCAGAGGGCCCCTGCTGATGACCATGGTAAACCTTGTGCACTTTTATTCAGAAACCTACATCTGGAATGTGCATCCTCTATGTTTGTACGTGTATGTTTAACCTGCACAAACCAAGATAAATTATAAATGGCTTCCATTTGACGGATTGTGTCTGTTAACAGCTGTCCAGCTTCTTGTCTGTCAGAGGCTAAATGTTTTATTTGGAATGACTTCTATGGATTCTTTTCTAAAACTGTTTGACTCCAGCTTTCTTCCAGACAGCATGTTCTCAAATAAGAGGAAATACATATGTTTGCATGAATAGGTGAACATAGGCATTTTGAGCATAATTCAAAACTAGTGTGTTATATGTTTCCTTGTTTTAAGCTTTTACTTTGACATTCCTTGTTACCTGACCAAGACATTTGCTCTCTTCCCAGCATGCAACGTGCTCTACATCAACTCAGTAGACATGGAGTCCCTGACAGGTCCTCAGGCTGTTGCCAAGGCCATATCTGAGACACTGGCTGCCACCTCCCCAGCTGCTGCCACCGTGGTGCACTTCAAGGTGTCTTCACAAGGCATCACGCTGACCGACAACCAGAGGAAGTAAGTCTGGATTCCACCTGTCTGTCTACTCTTAAACAATGTTTAAAGAATGACTCAAGATCAACATTGCATGACATGAGGAGATTTAGCTGCAGACAGAGGGTTGTCTGAACACGTAAGATACACCATTTCGTTTTTTCACAGGATTAAAGTATGAGGGTTGTTTATATCTGACAGTGTTTCCATCAAGAACCCAATTTTGTTTTGTGTTCAGTGCCAAGGTAAATAAAACCTTAAACCAAATAATACTTTAAACATGAACTCATCCATCACCATACTGTAAGCTTATCGCAAACATATTGAAACTGTTTTAGAAATAGATGTAGGACTATATAAATACCAAAGCTATGTTAGGGGTTATATATATATATATATATATATATATATATATATATACCATGTCCTGTCCATCATATATCATTTTGTTATTCATCATAATATTGACCTCAAAAACTTAAGGAAATTGAGCAATGATGTTGATTTACACAGATAGACTATAAGAAGTCAACATAGTCACCTTTGTTTGAGTTAGGCATCACCATCTTGATGTTTGGAACTAGCCGTGACACAAGAGAGTGGAGCTTAACACAACATAACACGATATTTTACGGTGATCAAATGTTACAGTTAACTTTCATGAACAGGACAACAATGTGGTAGCAGCCTGTAAATCCCAAGGTATTCACGCTAGAGCAGGGGTCGGCAACAGGTGGACCGCGGTCCGGATCCGGACCCAGACGCCGACCTATACGGACCCGGACCTATAATCAATACATTAAAAGGGGATTTCAATTTTGACGGGGCGATACTATTTTAACCGCCGCCGACAGGGGGCGAAAGAGACAAGTGAGCGATATAGGGAGAGAAACACAGAAGAAGAGAGAGATGAGAGCGCGGCAGAGAGAAGCGGAGAGGAAAGTGAGTGAAGAGAAGAGATGGCGATACAGGGAGAGAAGCGGAGAGGAGAGAGCGGCAGACAGGGAGAGAAGCGGAGAGGAGAGTGAACAGGCGTGTTAGCGGCAGACAGGCAGAGACAAATAATTAGACATGGCGCTCTCCAAGAAGAGGAAAGTGGACAGTGAGAACAGAGCTTTTAACCCTGAGTGGACGGACTCATTCATGTTAATCCTGCTGGGAGCACAGAACCAGTGTGTCTCGTTTGTTCAGAGACCGTGGCGCTCATTAAAAGTGCCAAAACGCCACTATGAGACAAAACACAAAGTGTTTGACCAAACATTCCCTCTCAAGTCAGAACTGAGGTCACAACAAATAAATATCGTTCCAGGGCAGGCTAACCGAGGCTAACCAATGAGCACCTGCATGTGTATGAGAATGGCCCTGACACCATTTCAGCCCAGATTTAAACTCCTGGCAGGTCAAGCTCCAGCTCAATTCTCGCACTGAACAGAACAAAGTGAGTGAGGGACTGCAATATAAGAGGGAAAGAAAGAGAAACTTTAAAACTGTTAAATTGTTATGATGTGTAAAGACTGATATTGTTCTATAATCGTCTGAACCTGTTAAGTCATGATGTGAAACGGTTAACAAAGAAAAAGGGACACTCAAGCTGCTGCTACACTTTATTTTATTTATCTAAAATTAAGCACTTTTGAGATGCACATATTTTCAAAACCTATTTTATTTATTTTCTCTATTTTATTTTTTAAATGCAGCCCGAGAGGAACATTACACATATCCACAGTATTTACTGTATATCTGTAGAGTTCAATGTTAATTGACAATACATAGTTGTTTATGAATTGTACTTTCTTTATTTGATTGGCAGTCAGTTGTTGATTACATGCAGACGTTGATAAAGCTACTTCAATATATATCACACTAATTCATAAAGCAAGTTAGACATTTTGATGTTCCGGACCTTTGCATGGGGACATTTTCTCTAACTGGACCTCGTTTAATTTTAGTTGAATACCCCTGCACTAGAGCATACCCTCTTTATTGTTCTTTATTTACCAAATGAACATCATGCTGTATGGAAGAAGACTTAAAGCTAGCAATGTAGACCATACAACTGTGGTGGTAAATCCAGTGAGAAGTAAGGTCATTTTCTCACAGACTTGCAATCAGACTTCTTTTGCCACAATTTGGTCATTGGAAAGAAGTCAAGTAAATTGCCCCTTGATCACAAAACAACTACAAAGACCAGGGGCCTCATTTATAACGCCGTGCGTAGGATTCACGTGGGAAGGTTGCTTACGTAGTAGAAATCCAAAAAATAGGTACAGAAATTTTCCGACATTTTACGATTCACCAAACATTGCGTACCGGCGAGGAAAGTGCGTACCGCACTTCCTACGCCGGTTTCCCTTTATAAATGACAACCGACTCGAAATGCGTTGCCGCTTTTGCGGGCTTCACGTAACGCCCATATGTGCCTATAAATAGTCAAAGAAACGCCCATTCATTCATTCATTCATTCATTTTGACTGACTGCATGAAGAAGATCGCAGGAAATGACGACAGAACAGCTAAAACAGACATCTCACACCGTGTCAGATTTAGGTTATTTTGGGGAGGTGGAGATAAATCATATTGTTTGGTGGATGCAGTTTGAACCAGAGTAGCAGCATGGAGGTCGGATCATCACCAACATAAATAAATAAGTGCAACTAATTAATACAACTAATGTGTTGTGTTATATTCGCTGTACAATGTACCACATATGGTGTTCTTAGTTTCCATACCTCCTGTGTTTTACGAGCGACTTATCAAGTCTTAGCAAACGGCATAAAACACGATTAAACATGGTAGTATATAAAACCATGCTCGTACAACCTAGAAATGCAAAACCGCATCATTTATGAGAAAACATTTCATAACATTAACACAACATATTGGAGGTGGTTTTAAATAACATATCCATATTTATTTATTTCTCCAAGTTATGTTTTTGTGTGCTCTGAGGAGTCTCAAACAGGCGTTTGTTTAATCATTTTAAGATCAGCTTTAATCAATATTTGAAAATGAATTCTTCATTTATGATAAATGAGAGGTAACATTTTATTTATGGTATTATTTCCACATATTTCTCTCCATTCTTCCTTCTGCCAACGGTGTCGCAGTTTCTCGTCTCTCCCGTTGTTGTGCTTAGTGCGTACGCATGGGTTAGAGTTTGCGTGGAGGACCGCACGTTTTCCCGTCAAGTTAGTATTTTATAAATCGCAAACATTGCGTAAAACTGGCGTACGCCATTTTTTTTTGCGTATATCCCTTTATAAATGAGGCCCCAGGGGCAAAAAAATAGGTACAGACATTTTCCGACATTTTCCGATTCACAAAACATTGCGTTACATTGCGAGGGAAGTGCGTATGGCACTTCCTACGCCTGTTTCCCTTTATAAATCACAATCGACTCGAAATGCGGCGCAGCTATGGCGGGCTTCACGTAACGCCCATATATGCCCATAAATAGTCATTGATACGCCATAATGAATATTCATTAAACCGATTTCAGGCAAAAAGGAACATGGCAAAGACAGAAAAAAGAGGCAAGAAAAGAAACTGCAATAACTGAAGTTGAAATCCTCGTCGGAGAAATAGAGACAAGGCAAAACATTTTGTTTGGTGGCCATAGTAACGAATGCCAAAAAGGCAACAGAGTGACAGTTGGGGCTTTGTTTACAAACGTGGTTTGTGTTCCAGCTGTCGATCAGCTGTGCGCAGCGGCTCCACTGCACCATGTGTGTCTCAACGCCACCGCAACAACTCTACCCACCACTTAAATGAAATAAAACAATGTGTTGTGTTAAATCAGCTGTACAATTATCCAAATATATAGTGTTCTTAGTTTCCATACCTCCTGTGTTTTATGAGCGACTTATTAAGTCTTAGCAAACGGCATAAAACACGATTAAACGTGATAGTATATAAAACCATGCTCGTATCTACAACCTATAGAAATGCAACACGGCGTCATTTTAGACGTAATTCTGTCCTCCTGCTTACCGCATCATTTATGAGAAAACATTTCATAACATTAACACAACATATTCGAGGTGGTTTTAAATAACATATCCGTATTTATTTATTTCTCCAAGTTATGTGTTTGTGTGCACTGAGGAGTCTCAAACAGAAGTTTGTTTCATCATTTTAAGATCAGCTTTAATCAATGTTTGAAAATGAATTCTTCATATGATAAATGAGAGGTAACATTTTATTTATGGTATTATTTCCACATATTTCTCTTCATTCTTCATGGGTTGGAGTTTGCGTGGAGGACCGCATGTTTTCCCGTCAAGTTAGTATTTTATAAATCGCAAACTTTGCGTAGAGACTGGCGTACGCCATTTTTTGAGCGTATATCCCTTTATAAATGAGGCCCCAGAACATTTGAGAAAAAAAAACACACATAGTCACAAAAGGTGCTACAAGTGGCTACACTAAAAGTCAGACACAATACTGAAGTGAGTTTGATAATGTGGTGTACACTTAATAGAGTCTGAGTTGTAGTCAGTTTAAAGTCCATACTAACCACTATCCCCCCTCCCCTTACTGCTTAACGCTTCCTCCAGATTTTGACATTCTACTATAGAACATATCATCTGGTAATCCACAGAATAAACATCTTCAACATGTACATTCTTTTGTATTATCTTATTTTTCTAATCTCCATTTTTGTATTCTGCTTTTCTAGGCTCTTCTTCCGACGCCACTATCCTACCAACACTGTCACGTTCTGCGATACTGACCCTCAGGACAGGAAGTGAGTACAGGAGGTTATCTTTTTTATTCCAAAAGTGCTTTGATTCAGAATTAAGTCCAAACACTACAATTAAGAGACCACTTTAGTATTATCAGTTTCTCTGGTTTGACTATTTATAGGTTTGTATTTGAGTCAAATTAACATTTTTATATGATTCTACTACTGACAACATTTCTCTGTGTTGGAATTCAACACACTCAGCTTTTTGCAGAGCTGAAGGAAGCTCTGCAAAAAGATACTCCTTGTATAATTATGTATTATGTATTATGGATAATGTATTGTTAGTCCACCATTTTTTGATCTGCATTTCACTTGAAGTGTTAACCCAAACTTTCTTCCAATCTTTTCAGGTGGAACAAGCCTGAGGGCGGCACAGCTAAGTAAGTTCAACTTTTTCAATCACTACTTTTTCTGTAGTCCACATTACATATAGTGCCTCATACACATAATCCACATAGTGCCTCATACACATAATCCACATAGTGCCTCATACACATAATACATATAGTGCCTAATACACATAATCCACATAGTGCCTCATACACATAATACATATAGTGCCTCATACACATAATCCACATAGTGCCTCATACACATAATACATATAGTGCCTCATACACATAATCCACATAGTGCCTCATACACATAATACATATAGTGCCTCATACACATAATCCACATAGTGCCTCATACACATAATACATATAGTGCCTAATACACATAATCCACATAGTGCCTCATACACATAATACATATAGTGCCTCATACACATAATCCACATAGTGCCTCATACACATAATACATATAGTGCCTAATACACATAATACATATAGTGCCTAATACACATAATCCACATAGTGCCTAATACACATAATCCACATAGTGCCTAATACACATAATCCACATAGTGCCTAATACACATAATCCACATTCCTCTTTTATGCTGAAACAACATCAGTTTACCTTTTATTCAGGGTGCATAGAGTTATTGTTACTCTCCTGTAAGAAAACACACATATGTTGAGTCAGATGTAGGACATAGGGAAGTGGTGCACTTCACCTTCTTGTGGTCAAAATGTGTATTACAATAACAAACAGTTCCTGACAAAAAATATTTTTACCTGCAAAAACCTTTACATATATAAACATTTAAAACGTCTTCATTATAAAAGCTAGTGGCTACTTTCATCAATCTAAATGAATGTCCTTTAAAATATCTTATAATATATATATATATATATATATATATATATATATATATATATATATATATATATATATATATATATATATATATATATATATATATATATATATATATATATATATATATTCTGTGGAATATTAATACTGTATGTGTGATGGAAATTATTTTTGTAACATTAAAAAAAGAAGATGCTGGAACACTGGAACTGATTTCTTCAAAACTTAAGTTTATTCAAAAGGCTTGGCCAAATAAACACACATGGTCACTACCAACCAGAGCACAGGGGTCAAAACATGTACATACATGCCAGAAACTCAAAAAGGTGCCACCTAAAGGTTTACATGGTGTGACCTAGCAGTGACCAAAGACTTACGTAAATAATTCCTTCCATAAAAAGGACTTTGTAGGAACCAACATGCTGTGGTAGCCTGTGTTTATAGTTATATTATCTTCATTATTTGACACACACACACGTGTAATGGGTTGTTTCCGGTAATTGCCACATGTATGTGGTTAATGGTATTTAGGGCACCTGGTGTATGTGGAGGTTTAGTAGCATGACAATGGGGGTGGGCTTAGCTCTGATTTCTGTTGACCGTATGATTCTGTTTGTTTATTGTTTTGATTTACAATATTAAATATCACATCAATGAGCAAAGTTTAGCCTCCGAGCGGCCATGTTCAATGGGAATATAGCCGCCACAAGCATTCTAATATATAAAGAACTGTTATGTATTAATAGATAGGCATTATCTCCTCAGTCCAATGCTTCAACATGGCCGCTTTACTAATGAACCCCTAACCTTGTGTTTCCAGGCTGTTTGGGTTTGTGGCGCGTAAGCAGGGAAGCACGACGGACAACGTGAGCCACCTCTTCGCCGAGATGGACCCCGACCAGCCCGCCAACGCCATCGTCAACTTCGTCTCCAAGATGATCGCCGTGCAGAAACGATGAGAGCCGTCAACAAACCCGGCCATTTTTTATTTCAATGCCTTTTTTTAATTTCCTTTAAACCACAGACACTTACTTTCAGTTTTTGGACGATTTGGTTTTTACGCGTCACCTTATTTTTCCCGCTCTTTTTAAATTTACATGTGTCTGTGCGTGAAAGAGGACAAGACAGAGTGTGTGTGTGTGCGTGCGTGCGTGCGCGTGCGTGCGTGTGTGTGTGTGTGTGGCTTGCGTGCATTTGTGCTTTTCTTCTTGGACGGACTCCAGAATGGATCAGAGGAAGTGCAGGATGGGGCGTGGCTGTGTGACAATGGGGGGGTGATTTCGATCGCCCTGGCAGGGTAATGCATGAACAGGAAGGGGGAATGACGTAGAGTGTGCAAATGTTATCTTGTTAGCAATTGTTTCATTTTTATTTTTTTAAAAGAAGAAGTCAAGTTGTGCGATGAAATGGTGGATTGTAAATCTATCAGGCTTTCCGACTGGTCAACCAAAGATTTAAAAAAAGAAGTAGCCGGGGCGCGTTTAGCGCACCGCTGTCGGGGGGTCGGAAGTATTATTTTGTAAAACAAATATGGCTGCTTAATCAAAAAATACTGTTTCTTTCTGTATGTACTGATACTGTAGGTCAATTCCGCACCTGTGCCATGGTGCAAGAATTGTCTCCGGACCTTTCCGCAGCCGGTCAGGTGTTTGTAAATAATCTAGATTGCTTTATGAGTAGGACTGTTCTAGAAGACATGTGGTGCCTGCCTTTCTTCTGTAATGCAGAGCTTTTTAAGGAAACCGTAAAGGCTGTCTTAAATATGCAAATAGTCAAACTTGGAAACTAGGTGATTCTGCAGAATTGCACCTTTTCGATGTAGTCGTGCGCTGACGGAGGTTATTCCTTGGACATCTGAAAGCTAAAAGATGATTTTCTTGCAAATCTACGCAAATTCTCTGGATGTTTGGGGAATAAGCTTCCTGTCTGCCACCCGTCTCTGTTCAGTCACACTCTCTTTCGCGCTTTACTGAAGGGCCTAACGTTGTTCCGGGACGAACTTTCTAGAAAAGTGTTGCGATACTGCTCTTCAGTTTTTCCGTCAATAGCTCTTTTGCATCAGCCGGCCAAAACTGTTAACACCCTACCCAAAAGTAAGCTATACATATAATATACATATATAGATATATATAAAAAACTTCCAAACAGTGACTTAAGATATTTATTTTTATGCTTTGTTGCTCTATGTTATCTTGTATACATGTATTATAAAGTATACACCAAGATTACTGAAAGCGAGAAGAAAAGATATTTTCTCTTCTATTATTTTTGGCAAGTGCATTGACATATATATATAAGTTGTAATAAGTGTGTGCATTTCAACTGTTTTTTATGTTTTTATCACAGCATTTCTTCCTTTTGTTAACATTTTTGTTTTGTGGGGAAGCTTTGTTTATGAGGGGGGGTATTTTGTATGAAAGATTTCTGTTACTAAAGTCCAAATTGGAGTTATTCTAAAGCCAACACAATTGTTTTATTAACTTAAACCTGCCTAGAATACATTGTCAATCAATCAATGTTTATTTATATAGCCCAATATCACAAATGTTAAATTGGTCTCAGTGGACTTCACAGTGTGTACAGAATATCAGTATGACAATGTCCAAGATTAGCACTTACATGTTGAAGTATTATCATTGTGTTTCTACTTGTCAAAAGAGGAGGAAATGGACATTAATGGAACCCTTTCATGTCACGTTACTACTTCCTGTAGTCATGTTGTAGTTTCTCCTCAGCACGGGTCTGGAGCTTGTTCCTGGAACACTAGTCGGATCAGTCAGTAGCTGCTGCCCTCATGTGGTCAGGAGACATCATTACAAAAGGAACCACTTATTTCTAACAGTGTTTTAGCTGTGGCACGTCAAAGGGTAAATGTTTGAGTCAATTCAACACTGAGAAAAAGAGCTTTGATTTTCACATTGATTCATTTGGCCTTTTCCTTATCATACCATTTTATTTTGGCATTTTGAAATGTGAAACCTTAAGATGTTATTCCTGGTTGTTTTGGCGACACCCTATTTACTGGTGGTAACAGCTAATTTGTATTAAAACTACAAGTCCCAGAATGCAGAGGGCAGCAATACAATTAATAAAGTTATTCATTGATTACGAAGTCAATACAGACATCCAGTTCACAATACTGCAAAAATATGGTTATTTTATTTGGCAATAACTCTTCAGACATTAAGAGATTATGACTCCTTCCTTTTCTGATGCTCTTGTATCAGTTGGCAGCATGATGTAATGAATTATCATGGGGGCCTAAAGAAAAGAATACAGCACTTAAAGGGCTTTTCTATCTGACTATAGATTGTTCCATTATTTATTAGCAAGAGCCTGCATGCTCAAATACTATTGTTAGTTTAGTGCTGCTGACTGTAATCTGTACACAGCATCCAAGTGTTACCGGCCCTTTAAGATCCACACAGACAGATATCAGCAGGACTGTCTCGACAGAAGAATCGTTATTTTTGCCTGAAAAGAGGACGTCCTCTCCTTCCAACTGAATGTTCTCCATGTGTTCGTCGGATGGAAGCTCCAGTGGCTCCCCCACTCTGACAGATCATGTGGACTGTAGAATGTGTGTGAATGAGCTACTATGCCTGTATAGAGCGCTGTCATGTTTTGATTTGCTACATTGTATGGCTTTTACTATTTCTGATGGAAGAAAACACATTAAAAAAAAAGCAGTACAAATCAATAAGTAGGCCTACAAAGTGTTTGTGTGGTCACATTTCAATGAGAGGCATGTTTGCCACAGTGTTAACTCCCCCCCCATCTAATTCAGTAAATAATGGTTTAGTTCGTTGACACGCAAGTTTGTGCTTGTTGGAACAGTGACGACTAACCAAGAGCAACAGCCTGGTGGTTTTCATGTTTCTGTAGAGGTTTCTTATAGAGAATTATTGTAAGTCGCTTTGGATAAAAGCGTCAGCTAAATGCAATGTAATGTAATGTAATTTCATTAAGTGTGTTTAACAAGGCAGCTAGCAGCTAGCAGCTAGCAGAAGGCTATTAACCATCAAAATGATCAAAATCTCAAACATCATCTCGTCTAGAATGGAGTAAGACCGTTGTGGTTGTGGGAATAATGATATTGTAAAAAAATACACATTTTATGAAACAAGTTAGTGAGGTTAACAGTAAGAGTGTTTAACACTTTCTGGCTTTAAATTAAAGGTATGGATTTTTGTTCCTGCATATAAAGTGTTCCTGATAAATAAGATCAGTACTCCGTAATGGACACTTTTACTGAGCATATACTGTGTAAAATAGGAAGAAGAGTCTTAACCTTAAAATATTTAAACAATGTATTTTCTTTTCGTTTTTGCAGATTAAAAGCAACGGTATTGTCTGATGTACAATTCAACTTCAACTGCCATATTACAACCCCTCCTCTTTATATTGTGCATTACATCAGTTTGCTGCGCTGCTCACAACAATGCCTGCAGGGCCGGGTTTGGATGACTTAATTAAACTATAGGCCTACTTCAGACTTTCCCTCAGTAACAAAGAAATACTTGCTATTTTTGGCACATACTAATCACATCGTAATTAGTGTCCGAATGTTAAAGATAATTTGTAAAATACTTAACCTGTTCAGGAGGAAGAACCAGTCTGACTTGGAGGAAGTGCCAGCTTTTGTACAGCATGAGATCATGACCAATGGACAGATGCAGGGATACCGTTGGCTACATCTCAATCTGCAATTCAACAGGGCCTTGTTGTGCCACAAGAGAGCATAAGACGCATCATCAAACTGGTTGATCCACAAGGTGTGGAATTAAGACGAGCCCACCGCTTGAGAAGACGTCAGTACAGATGCAGAGGGCCAAATGCACTTTGGCACATGGATGGTTATGATAAGCTAAAGCCCTATGGCATTGCCATCAACGGCTGTATAGATGGTTTTAGCCACTATGTGTTATGGATGGAGGCCTATACCACAAACAGTGATCCTAAAGTAGTTGCAAGTTACTTTATCAAAACAGTTTCAGGTATAGGTAGATGTCCAGAGAGGATTCGTGCAGACAGGGGCACGGAACAAGTTTCTGTTGAAGAAATGCAGATGTTTTTGCGAAGGAACCACCCAGACTGTTTTGCTAGGGAGAGAAGTTTCCTTTATGGAAGAAGCACAGCAAACCAGCGCATTGAAGGATGGTGGGGTATACTCCGCAAACAGAGTGCGCAGTTCTGGATGAACCTGTTCCAAACTCTCCAGGAAGATGGGCACTTCACAGGAGACTTTTTGGACAAAACTCTTATCCAATTCTGTTACCTTAATCTTGTTCAGGTAAAACTGTTTTTGAACTGTGTTGTCTACTCATGGCGGAAAACAGATGGGATGATCTGGCAGATCCATTTGCTGCAGCTGATCTATACATCCTGTTACGAGATGAAATACGACGACAAGTATTTGATTAAGGCTACATGTAGCGCACATGTCATTATTGTGACGACCCCTCCACACCATGTGGGGGGGCCGTCTGGTTGTGTGTGTGTTTGTGTTTGCAGGTTCCTTTGCCTGACGAGTTGCACCTGTTTGACGAGCTGCATAAGCCTTGATGAGCTACACCTGGCCGGAAGCCTTCAAGAAAGAGCCCAGCCGGATACGTCACGCTCTCACTCCTTTGGGCACTCTCTCTGCACAGCTTCAGGGACTTGTTGTGGGTGTCCATTTAGTGTTGTGTTTAAACAAATAAACTATATATTCTTACCTCTCGTCTCGCCTCCCTGCTTTATGTTACAGCCCACGAGCCTGGTTGTAACATTATGCAAACTACTGTTGTGAGGCTGACAAGTGAGCGGCCCGACCAAGTAAGGAGACAGAGGCAGAACGTCTTGATACAACCCGGTGTGGGGATTTATTCATCTTTTGTACCTGGTTGACCACATCAATATCCCCCAATGACTGTCTCCCACACTATTCTCTCCCAAATGAACCCAACATGCCACCCTTTATAGCCCCAGCCATTGGACCGTACCATCCAAAAGGGGTGGCATGTGCAGAGATGGTCAGCTCAGATAAGGACCGTAGTTACTCACAATAAACATTTAGTGGAGAATGACAAACATCCTTTACTTACATTATATTTAATTACTGTATGAAAAGAAAAACCGTTATAAACTAACAAGCCAAATGTACATGATAACAAATCACCCCTGCCTCTAACCTGCTCCTTTAACCCCATCCGGAACGATAAAAAGGATCCGCTGTTTCCCCGGGGACCCTTTGCGATGACGGACCTTGGGACCGGAGACGGGAGAGCAGGCGGAGGTGAGTGTTATGATGTTGACTGTTATAGGAGTAACTTGTACCATTAATGCACCTTATATCATGACCTTTACATGCTAAACATATCCTTTGCACATAATCTCAACCGCTGTCAATCTACACAAACCAACACTTTGGCGCTCTCGCTATAACTCCCCTTTCTTTCCAGGTGGAGCCGAGAGCCCGACCAACGTCTGCCAGACGACATCACAATTTAATACGGTTGAATCATTTAATACACACTACATCAATAAATAGTATAAAATGTGCAAATAGGAAATGTTTAACTGTACTGTGCAAATCCCGCTAATGAAGTGCAAACTGTTCACTAAAGTGCTGAGTGACATTTGTCCTGTGCAAACCCACATGTGCAAGATTACCCGGCCCGAAGCCGTCAGTCCATAGTGACGAAGTTACCTTCGTCACAACTGTTCAGGACAAAACTTTGTGACCTTCAAAAATAAGTAATTATTTAATCAAAATGTATCAATAAAATTATAGTCAATGGTATTTCATGTATTCCTTAAATGTTTGTCTCAGCAACACTATTTTCAATTTTCTTTACAGCTTTTCAACAGTTTTCAACAAATTCAAAATGCAAATTGGAAAACAATATTTTTCCCAAATGTTTTGGAAAAGTCATGGAAATGTAACTAAAACGTTGCGTCAAATATAATTTACATTTGATCTAATCGCCGAAATAATCTGCGGTCGCGAGCTGTTATGTGCCATCATGACGCGCATGGTGTTATTTTTTATATGAAGCGCGAGCTGTGTGCTCGAGTCTTCCTGCCTGTCGGCTGAACTCTGCTGCTCCGGGATGAGGGTCAGCTACATTAGCTATGGTGCGTTCGTTAACTGTGCGGAGTCACTGTGGCACAGACTGCACCGCTGGTGAACAGCTGTTTGAAAGGGCCGTTCAGGTGTTCAGAGCAGAGCGGCAGAGCGTGATAGGAATATCATTTAAGGAATCGTTGAGCTAGCTAGCTAGCTAGCATACATTGTCACTATCTGCTAATGTTAGCTTTAGCCTTCGTTTTCTAATAGTTTTTTTCATAGGCTATAAACGGAGGTGATATAAGTATAGATATTGTGCTAGAGTAAAAGTAGAAGTACTCCGATCTTGTACTTTAGTAGAAGTACTCAGATGTTGTTCTTAAAGGGAGGGAATGCTCATGACACGCATTTTAAATAATTATCATCCGATAAAACAGACCAGTCTCTGCCAGTCTTTTTTTTTTTTTTTTAATCCGATGACGTTATCAGTGATTTTAAGCTGATTAATTACCGAAATAACATCAACCCTGTGGGCGGCGCCATTTTGACGAGTCACATGACTTATTTTACCGGAAGTGACGTGAACTAAGCGTTTGGTGTCAAGGACAAATTGACGTATGTGCTTTGTTCATGTTGTTTACTCTAGTTACTCTCTCAATTCTATAGAAATAGGCCTCATTGTATCGCGAAACATTGCCACAATTCGGATAGGAACAATCCACGGAATGCTCCGTTCCATCTATTGCCAACGGGTAAGCGTAGGAAGTACGTTCGGAGGCAGTGGCTAGCGAAATGTGCTCGGGCCGAACCGAAAGATCCACAGGCGCATGTATGCAGCGAACATTTCAAGTTTCCGGACGACTACTCTGAGAGTATGATGAAACATAAAATGGGATTTATTAATCAAGCATTACTTAATGGGGATGCAGTGCACTGCCAATGCCAGCCAGCGTAAGCACCTTACGCAGCAGACTTTACTTATTGTTTACGAGGTAAGGAAGCAGGAATTGCAGGACCCAGAGCGCACGGAGCGGACAGCAGATAACGGAATTGCAGTTTTATTGCTTATAGATTATCAGAACATTTCAAAGGGGTTCACAGTCACATTGGATATTAACCTATGGATTAACTACATCATCGTTTTTATCGTTGTAATGCCATTGAAGACAGTTTAGACCAGACAAAGACCAAGGTAAGCCATGTTAGCCTAGCGCATGTTGGTATCTAGCGCCACTTGTTTTGATGTACGTTTTTGTTGATAACCTCGGGAGTTTGTATCTTTCAGTGTTGAGGTGAGCACCGTTAGATTCTGTGTCTTTACGATCATAAACGATGTGTTAGATGTGCAGCTAGGATAAGTAATAAGGCAGCTAGAAGTGATTTTCGGTGCAGTAATAGGTTAGCATTTTTCGCTCAGGGCTAATTCAGAGGCTCACTGTTGGCATTGTGTGTTTTTTTTTAAAGAAAAAAATGAAAAAGATCAGTTAAATTGGTTTTTTTCCCGTTATATGGATATAAAATATTCAGAGTTTAATAAATATTAAGGTTCCTTATACGTTGTTTCCTACAAAAGACGCGATTTCGGCCCCGGAACCGGGTCCGTGGGGCCTAAGAGGATAACAGAGTTATGTTTTTTATTTTTTTTACAGTTGTATTTGGATGGAATGAATACCTATAGTGATAATTCAAAGTAAGTCCGCCTGGACTTTATTTTTCTAAACTTCTTCCTCGGCTGACGAGTCCGAACCATAGTCCGAACTCAAATACTCCGCCATCTTTTCTTGGTGTGTTTACAAAGTGAACGCATAGATGACGTCACAACCTAGTTTTTCGGATCATGTGACTACTGAAAATGGCCAAAATGGCAGCTGCCTGATGGAATATACAGGTTTTGATAAAAAAAAGATCATTATTTACCGGGGAATATCGCTGATTTCTTCAGGGTATGGTTTAAACATAATGTTTCACTAAATATTGAAGTTTAGATTAACTATCTAATGACTGGAGCCTTCCTTTAAAAGTAGAAGTACTCAGATCTTGTAGTGTACTTGAGTAAAAGTAGAAGTACTCAGGTCTTGTACTTGAGTAAAAGTAGAAGTACTCAGGTCTTGTACTTGAGTAAAAGTAGAAGTACTCAGATAAATAGAAGTACTCAGATCTTGTACTTTAGTAGAAGTACTCAGATCTTGTACTTTAGTAGAAGTGGAAGTACTCAGATCTTCTACTTAATAAAAGTAAAGTACTCAGATGTTGTACTTGAGTAAAATTAGAAGTACTCAGATCTTGTACTTGAGTAAAAGTAGAAGTACTCAGGTCTTGTACTTGAGTAAAAGTAGAAGTACCAGAGTGTAGGAATACTCTTTTACAGTAAAAATCCTGCATTCAAAATGTAAGTAAAAGTATAAAAGTATTATCATCAAAATATAGTTAAAGTAGCGACAGTAAAAGTAGTCATTGTGCAGATTGGTCCATTTCAGAATAATATATATGATATGTTTTTCTGAAAGTGTTCTCAACGCTGTTAAAGGTACAGCTAGTTTGAATGACTTTGTATACAGCAGGGTAGCTTGTGGATTTACTCCAGGTGGAACTACAGTCTGATTTAAGACTTGATTATATTTCACATCATTCATCCACATCTGTAAAGTAACTAAAGGGATTAAATACATGTAGTGGAGGAGAAGTACACCATGTACCTCTGAACTGTAGAGGAGTAGAAGAACACCATGTACCTCTGAACTGTAGAGGAGTAGAAGTACAAAGTAGCAACACATTGAAATACTTAAATAAAGTACAAGTATCTCAAAATTGTACCCAAGTATAGTACTTGTTGAGTCTATGAACTTAGTTACTTTACACCAGTGGCTATAAAGATAGAAAGACTAAGCCTTGCACAGAGGCATGAAAATACATTTTCAAAATGCTCAACAGTTTTGCCAAAATGATAAACTGACTGCTCCACAATTAAAATAAATGCTTTTATATATTTCTACTAGATGTGACTCTTTGGCGTTTCTGTTATTATTACCTGCTGCTTTAGTTGTTCTGACTGCTAAAATCCTCTGTTATTTTTCATTTTAAAGCCGATATTCCGGGGGGTCGGGGGGCTCGGATCCTTGTCACCTTTTTCATACCTGATGAGTTTGCCTCCCTGACTACAGTTGCTTTAGCTTGTAGAAGCTAGTAAGCCTACTATTTGATTTGTTTTAGATAGGCACAACATGTTTCATATGCAGACCTTATTTTCCTGTTCCATGTTCAAATAAACCATTTTCAGTGGTAATTTTTTTTTGGTCATGGAAAATGAGGTAAAGGTCATTGAGAAGTCATGGAAAAGTCATTGAAAATCATTGGTGAAAAAGTGTATGAACCCTGTTTTTAATGGTACTGTATGTATGGGCCACATCTTTGTTAAATTTTTCTACGTTGTATACACAAATAATTGACTATGTGTTACACAAAGGTAACAACTGATTGCTAATTTTCACTCAGTTGCCAGATTATTTCATGTGCGCTCACAGTAAGAGGCCAGTCATTAATATTGCCATGTAGTTTGCTGCAACTGAGACGGCCTTGCTTAAGAAAGGATAACAACGCCATTCGCAGACAAACCTGCTCGTGCAATGTATTGGTGAATACAAATATCACTTTAGAATGACTTGTTGATTGCCACACATGCATACAATAATGAACATGTTAATTTTTCAGCATAACTCCATCGTTTTTACTAAAAATGTCTAATCACATTCTTGCAAAAGTGTAAGCACAAATTGATTGATTTAACCTAGATACATCATTCACACCTTTTTGCAAAACACATTAATTCAATGGATCAGATTGTCTTTATGCAGTAACACATTTTATTTATTTATTTCAATTACTTTGAGTATTTCAAAATGCGGTTACATTTATGTATTCTCGGAACTCAATGAAACTACAGTATGTAGCCGTAATAAGTTGAGGTGAACAGACTTTGGGAAGCTTGGTTGTGAGTTCATACTAATAGGAGCACATGTTATCCAATGCTGATACAATGAGTATGTCAGTGCAGTATTCATCATATGTTCTCAGTATTGATATACATCAGTCCTTTAACTGTATTCACCATAACATTGCAACCTAGTTTTGGCAAAAAAAAACAATTAACTTTATTAAGACAATAAAGGATACCATTTCTAGACAATTAAATACAAATGTAATATGTAAAAAAAGGCATCAAGAATTCAAAGCATACATAAACAGAATTTTAAATGGTAGTGTTCTTAATTAATTAGCAATTATTTTATCATTGTTTTTAATGCCAAATAACTAATGACTACTTTTCTCACATTAGTGTCAAATATGAATTACTATAAGATATTTTAGAAAAGTCTTGAACAACTATTGCAAAGCTTATTTATTCAATCACTTTATACCCATAAGAATAGGGAACTTTATCAACATTCAATCGAAGGCCTCCATACAAATGTGGTGTAAGAAAATACATTTGATTCACAATGTAACTTTAACTTACATTTCAATGTTAAAAGTAACATTTAACAAAACATGAGAATTCCGCACAAGGATGACCGGAAAAGTATTTACAGCGCTACATGTACATACCTAGAGACATTGACAGGTACCAACAGTATATTTATATCTCACCCTGTCAATAAGATTCACCTTCTGAGGTGATGCATAGTTTTACCCACTGCTGTCACCCATGGCCAAAGCATATCTCTCTGTCCCAGCAACATCAGTACCAAGCAAGAGAGTTTTTTCCACAGAAGGGGATATTGTAAATGCCCAAACATCCCAGCTTCTACCTGGAAATGTGGACATGCTCATATTCCTAAGATAACCTTGATGATGCTGAGTGAGTGAGTGAGTGAGTGAGTGAGTGAGTGAGTGAGAGAGTGAGAGAGTGAGTTAGAGTTCAGTTACTTGAAAACTAAAGTGAAACTTGATTTATTCTATTGCAGGGTCTGATTATTATATTGTTGACACTTTAAAATATTACTATCCTACTAAAATGCTGTACAAATCAGATTTATTATTTAATAAAGAAAAAAAAAAAATTTCAATATCGTGATAAATATCGTACCGTGGACTTTTTATCGCAATATTATCGTACCGTGAGTTTTTGGTATCGTTACATCCCTAGTATTTACAGCACGATTTTTTGTTGAATAGATTTGAGTGGTTCAAAAATGTGGGTCCATACTACCACTTTTTTTTCTTAGGGGCAGTGGTGGCGAAGTCCATAGGGACTTCAAGTCCCGGAGGGGCCAAGTGCTACCGAGGTGTCCCTGAGCAAGGCACCGTTACCTAAAAAACCCTATGGGCAAAATAGCAGAGGCAGAAGGCAACCCATCTAGGAGAAGGACACTCTGAACTAAAACCAGGACTGAGAGGAGTCCCAGTCCTTAATCAGCATAGTAAAGCCAACCATGAAGAACAAAGTCATCCCAAATCCTATACTTCCAGCGGCGGGAGTGAACTGGCCAGATGGATGGAGAACCGGGATGACTGGAAGCGACGATGGAGGGCTCGTCTGAGGACGACCTAGAGCAGGGGTCGGCAACCTTTTTGATATGAAGTGCCATTTAAAAAAAATGTGTTATCAGCGTGCCAACAATCGAGAATTATCAAGGGGGGGGGGGGGGGGGGGGGTTGAGGAGCAGGAGGGCGGGGGAGCCTCGCTGCCGGGAAGCAGTGTGTGGACCTGTCAGCGCAACTTACATGATGCCGAATTTAACAACACATTTAAATAATTGGGTTTAAACGGCATAATAATAAGGACGATCGTCCGTTCTGTGATTCTCCAGAACACACATGTTATGATATTAGGTCATGCAGAGTGAGATGAGATCGCTGTCCCTTTAAGAGAGAGAGAGGGGTGTGGCTTGTGCATAGGTGTGTGTGGATGGTAGAGCGACAGTGAGAGAACGTGTGTATGTTTCTGGAAGTGAAACGAGGCAGCAGAAAAACAGAGGTCTGTGATGTATTTTGTGAAACAGAAGAACAGCTAAATAAATGCAACGGCCTCCCAAGAAGAGCTCGCCTCTCTCCAGTCATTGAAGCTAAAGTGGGTTATTGAACCTGAAGCTTGTTGCTTCTGCCCTCCTCGACTACGGTTTGGGAGCCGACAGGAAAGTTCAACACACAGATGGCCAGTCCGCCCCTTTGTAGCATATTATTTCAATGAGAGATGAGCAGATCGCCACTGGGCTTTCAACTAAAGACACAGCCACGCAAAAACTGCGGCTTTGTACAGCTCCTTATGGGTAGGCTACTGCAGTTAGTGAAGTGCGTTCCTCTGTGGTGAAACGATCTGCACCACGGAGGAAAGCGGCAGAAAGTCACCTGGCGATAAAGAGAGCGGGGCTGCGCTGCGTGCATGGCTTCCTTCTGCGGGTAACGGGGAGACGCGCTCTGGCGGCGGTCTCGTTCAGGATCCGAAAATACAATTTAAATATTTTTGCACACTTATTCCACTTATTCCTAGTGTGCCACTGGTTACGGTGCCGCGTGCCAAGGCTGGCACGCGTGCCAGGGGTTGCCGACCCCTGTGCTAGAGAGACTTTTTTTTCAACGTACTATATTATGTCGTTTATTTTCTGATATTTTCGTCATTCTATACTTTCATTCTTTTCAACATACTAAACTATGTTGTTATTTAAAATGTTTTTAGACATACAATGCTTTGACTTTTTTTGACGTATGATTTATCTTCTAATATTTAACATACTTCGACATACAATTTTTTTTTTAAAACATATTTTCAACATACTATCCTCTGACTTGTTTTCAACATACATATACTACATATACTGTATACTATATATATATATATATATATATACATATACAACATATACTATATTGTTTTTTATAATATTTTAAACATGTATTGCTTTTTCCAACATGCTATACTACATGTTTATTTTCTGATACTTTCGACTAACTATACTCTAACTTTTTTTGACATACTATTACTTTTTCGATATATATTATACTATGCTTTTATTTTTTCAACATACTATACAATTACCTTTTACGACATACTATACCATGTTTTTTTATCTGCTATTTTTAGACTTTACTATTACTTTATTCCTAAATATTTTTTACATAATATACTATGTTGTTTTTATATGATTTTTTCAACATACAGTACTTACAGTACTGTAGTGTTTTTCTTTGCTGATGTTGTAAATATACTATAATGTTATTTTTCCATAAAAAAAATTCTAAATATCATACTCTGTCATGTTTCTAAATTCTTAAATTGTCATTGAATAAATTGACACATGTCACATGAGTCACACAAGTGTAATTAAATGTCATAATTGTCATAGTTTAGTATGGCATAAAGAAAGTCAATGTATAGTTCATAATTTAAATACAAAAACGTCATTCACTTTCATCATGTAATCAATACTTGGAGCCACTGGAAGAGCACATGGGGACGTGTTAAGTGATTATAAATGTTGCAAATAATTAGAATGACCTTCCGGTTGCAATGGTGAAAAATAATACATCTTTTTATTGTGTGTATTCAAAACAATCTTGAGATGCAACTCCCAGTGGCTTAATCTTAGATTTTTTTAATGAATGAAATATTAACTTTCTGGTAGTTACTTTACTGTATTGGAGGTTACTTCATGAACGTTCTTGTGATAATAATATCGACGGCCACTTGATGCCAGTGTTTCCTTTCAATAGAAACAAAACCCCAGAGGCTGTCCGTTTAAGTTTGAAATACTTGAAGTTGATGGCCAGTGTTCAAAGCTTCTACCTCGTCTGTGTTGTTCCTTAACAACAAAGTGTTTGTTCTGTTTGTTTAGTATTCAACTGTAAGAAGCTGCACCTTTTTGGTACTGATTTTAATGTAGAACTGCTCACACATTGTACAGCATATTGTTGTGGACACCCTATTTGAAGAAGTCATTTGTATATTTTGTGAAATAGATTTTGAAAACTGACCGATCAAATGGTCAAACATTGTGATTTCCCTTCTACTTTAATGTTCATGTACTTTTACAAGTACCCAAGTTCGTGGGAAAATGTAGCAACACAACTGGAAGTCCTGTGTAATGCTTCCTGACAGGAGGATTAATATTGTCATCTCCCTTACACCATGGAATAGAGTTGTGATGCCTGCAAATGGTAATTTGTTCTCCACGGGGAGTCCAAATGACTCAATTGGGGGGTGGGGGATTAAATGGTCTATTTGGGGGCAGAGAGGGTGGATGACAGGGGGATTATCCTGTTAATACATATTTGCTTCTGTGTGACGCTTGGCCCCAAGTTTCTATTCTACTCTGGGGGTATGATTTGGACATTTGGATTTCTGTTCTTATGTTTGTGGACCAATAAGCCAAAGTTTCTGATCAGCTAACTATGGACCTGTGACTGTACAGGATGCTGCTGTTTTAACACTTTTAGCTGTCATTTAAAGAGTTGTATTCCTCCTACCTGTGTATGGAAGTTTACCATTCTGTTTGTTTTTGCTCCGTTGTGAAGACTGACATCAGTAACGGGCATGAAAACACATGTGCCTTAACTCCCCCTCACTATAGGTACATCATGGGGGTGTCAAGTCATCACACTCTCATGATTTAAGGTAGACTGAAAGGTTGAAAAAACACCAGTTTTGTCATTAGAACTTGTAGAAGATATACTTTCTCTATGATTAGGGTTAAGGAAACAGACATTTTAAGCGTCACCAAATGCAATCCTAACGTATGTCAATCATTTCAACTGCTGTTTTCTGAAAAGATGACAGTACAGTGGTAGCTGCATATATGAAATATACAATATTATATAATAAAATGAAACACAGCCAGATAATTCTGTTCACTCACATGTAGTATACTGTGTGTACACTATTTACTTACTTGTGAAACGCCTATATTTAGTCATGTTAACGGCTTAAATTGCAAATGGCTGGAAATGACAATAGTATGTGTTAGCTAACTAGCGATTGCTAGCTAGCAGTGTTATCGTTTCAGTACTAAATAATTAAGTGCTTAATTAATCCCCAAAATATGCTGATGACTTCTTTCTGACAACAGTATAGTGCTGTCTAATTAATAAATATACACCTATGTTTCAATTATATTTGTGTATCGTGCGGTATTTACCAGAGCAACCAACACTGCTTGTTGATTGTAAGAAATGTCAAGCATTCCACACTCAAATGCTTGACAGTTGTTAGTGCACCATTCAAGTACAGTTCATTTTGGCCTAATTCTGTGTAATCGCATCCAAAATAGTGTACGTAAGTTGAGACAAAGCTATATAAGCAGAATTCGTAAAGGTTACTTACTTGCTTGGAGGCTAAACTGTGAAAATCAATATTTTTCTAGTTGGTTAAGTGTGGTAATCGGAGCAGAGCAACAGGTGTCTTGATTCCTGCTACAGCCTGTCACACATGGATACATGTCCCCATTTGGAGTGTCAGGCCTCCTGCCTCCAATTGGATACACAGGGAAGTCATTTTACACTTTGCCAGATGGAGTGTTAACCTTCAAAGCAGGAGAGAAATGTATATACTGTAAAATAGAGCATACACTTAGGCCCTTGAAACTTGTGGAAAAGCTGTTTATAGTTGGACAATAAATGATGTTATCTCTGTATCTTGCTTATGAAACTACATTTAAATCACAACAAAAAGAGATGATAACAACTTTTGAAATAAAGTTGAACTGCAGCATGTAGGTTGCCATTTAGTACACTTCTGTGCATTGCATGTTTGTGGCAAGCGTACGAAAGGAACTGACAAATGTGTGATACACATCCAGTATTTATCGCCTGTGCATAATCAAGTTTGTGTCCATGTGCACACACACCAACTGTATGTGTGTGTTTCCTGGAGTCATGAGTGACTGTCCATCCTGTGACCGGTACGTGTGACTCACTCTTATTCCAAATGTTTCCATCTTGGCGCCTTAAAAGCAAAACCGTCAGAGTGCTGCTGTCACCATCTGGACAGTGAAGGCCTCCTGGGCCGGCCGCCTCATGTCCCTGACTCAAAGACTTTAACTAAAAATACAACCTGCAGGATGTTATTGTAAAGGCACCAATACATGACTGGCCTGGATTTGTTCTTCCTCTGGCTCTTGATGTTTCTGTCTCCTTTCCATAAATAACGAAGGTGAAATTACACACACACACACACACACACACACACACACACACACACACACACACACACACACACACACACACACACACACACACACACACACACACACACACACACACACACACACACACACACACCATACAGTAGTAATAAAGTTGTCACGCTGTCTAATGGGCATGCAATGGCTTTGAAAGATGTTTGTAGTGACAGCCACGGAGGATTGCCTTCATTATACATATTATCTTCTGTTTTAGCTCTTGTTTTAGTTTTGTGGGACATGCTCTCATCAACCTTGTTTCCAGATGCAACAGGCAGCTGTGAGCATTAGGCTCTAACAAATCCACTGTACATTTTCTGGCACCAAACAGGAGACAAAGTTAACAATTACGGTAGCTAGTGAAGGAAGTCAAACAGCTAACAGCTAAAGAGCGATTTATTTCTGACGAGGTGGTGGAGACCAAAATAGAGCTCAAAGTTACTGTTAGCTATAACACCATGAGGTCACAAGGAGGCAATGCTTCCTTTGCTGTCAGTGGTATCTGTATATAAACAGATGTTGTTTATTTTTGCTAATTGACAGGCGTGTTTTGTCCATACTAGCAACCACGTTAGCTTCGGTTTCATTCGAAATGATTATCGGATTGTGACAAGCTACAGCAATCACTTAATCACTATAAATGCTGTCAAGTTGAGTTAAAATGCAATCTGAATAAATGAACTCCATGTTTAATATGATTACATTAGGCCTTCAAACTATTTGACTACAATGCAAATGTCTCTATATGCATCAGTTTGAGTAGTTCTACCCTGGCCCCCAAAAGGGTTAGAACCTCTGCCTATAACATCTCCAAAGCCACAGCACCCACATGTCTCTTACACTTTATCAACCTGTATTAACTTCCCCTGTATTTCCAAATTATATTCATTGAGACACTTTGGCAAAACATGCAGCCAGCCCACGGTTTGGATGGATTTACTGACCGACAACAGCTAGCTTAGCTCCAGTGATGTGAAACCTCTGTTGGGCCTCAACAAAAGCCAGCTGATTTGTGAATAAAGGCTAAACAGTGTTAATATGCCAGCGAAAAAGGAAACAAAATAATATTAAGACACGTTTCGATGTATTAGAAGGCAGGCATTTCCTTCTGTTCGGCTCAAGCTAGCTGCAGTATAGGCCTGGCATCGCATCATCCCAGAGGATAAGAGTCTTATAATATACACAGGCCATACACCTAAACCAGTAATGTAAAGCAAACTCAATACAAATGCAGAGGACTGTGGGCCTTTCTCATTTCTCTAATTCCCCTCCTCGACTCCTATCCTCGAGACTTAGTCCCGCCCACAGGAGATGCGAGCAGAGGACCGAGGAGGGGAACCGAGGAGAGAGGAGGGGAAGCAGCAGGCATTTAGAGAAATGAGAACTCCTCTCCTCTGAGCGGTCATTTTAAAGAGGCGTCCATTAATGATGACAGATGTGTTCATGACCACTTATATATTTACTTTGATTCATTCACAGTGCGGGATATCACACGCACCTACAGCTCCTAAAGCATAATATATATCAGGCTACAGCCGTTGTGTATTTTATTATGTGAAGCACTAAATGGTCTTAGAAACATATCGACTCTTTGTTTGTAGATATCTACTAAACTACAGCAAATAAAGAGAGTAGGCCTGTTATACTGAGTGATATATATTATACACACTGCTCTGCTTTCTGCACGGACCTCACAGCTGTTCTCACTGGAAACATCTCGTCGCGATTCAAGCAGTTAATAAAATAATATCCAGGGATGCATGCAGAGCTGTCATTGGCTGAGATAAGTCCGGCCGTGCGCCACGACTCTTTTAAACATCACTGTTGCCGGAAATGCATCCGCGGAGGAGCCGTGGAGGACACATCAGTGTCTCCTCGGTTATAGCTCGTCCAGAGAGCCTCCTCGACACTCGATCCTCGATGTGCATTTAGAGAAATGAGATGTCCTTCAAAATGACGCACTGATATCAATTTCCGGGTCACTACCGGAGGACCAAGGATTCGAGGAGTCGAGGAGGGGAAATTAGATAAATTAGAAAGGCCCTGGGTGTAGTTAGGGTGAATTATGCCCTTACACACTCTGGTTACATGTCGAACACGTGCCAGTCATAAATAGCCCTTGAGAGACAGGTCAAGGGTCAGCCAGCCTAATAGTACTTTACAGTATTGGGTTAGGAGAGACACGCTGACCCTCTTCTGTCCAAATGGGGACATAAACGGGCAGGGGGAAGAAAGCCACCTGATGTCTCCAAAGAAGGAGAGTCACTTTCATAATTGAACAAACACCTGATCCATCACGGTTTTATTTTCACATGCTAGATTTCTCTTAACCTCAACAGGTGTAATCGAAAAAAGAGTGTTTGGTAATGACACTATAGGCTGGTTGGATGTGGGCCTGAGGTTTTGGTTCACACTTTTTGTCATATGTTGTTCCAGAAGAACCAATTTGCATTGAAGTGTTGCTGCTAATGTTGTGTTGTCGGATTATGGAAATAACACTTCCTCTTTCTTTCCTCCTGTCATATCCTATTGCAAACTTACGTAAAACACATTCTCATAATAGATAAACTCATAGTTTACAGGATCAAGCTTTTTGAGTTTTCCCTGACTGTCTTTCTTAACTTTGTTTAAGCCAGGTATCACAGAGAGAACCGACCCTGAACTCCTTGAGAAAGGGGCCTTGGGGCACGATTTATATGTTCAGTACTTTAAGTGCCTTGTTCCATCCAACAAAGAGTGGCCAACGGCCAACTGCATGGGAACATGTACATCAAACCTTTCACACAGCTGCAATGTTGTAAACCCGATCCATTTGGTGAAATTGGAACCTACGAAAACAAGATGATACCTCTGAATGGGTGGTACATTTGCAAATGTTTGGAGGAAAAGATAATTTAATGCAAATCCGGAAACTGGTTGTTTGTTGTATTTAACTAAGAGTGGGCGGTCTTCCTCCTCCTGATGGGTTTTCAGGCAGCGCTGATGGCTCGGTGGAACAGGACAGCAGGCAGAGATGGATGTGACTCTGCAACAAGAGCCAGCACTGATTTAAAGCTGCTGTGATTGTGTGCTGCATGTGCTCACCCAAGGACTCTAGATTCCAACGTACGTAAGCAAACAGGTGTTAGAAAATACCGTTTTACGTAACTTTGAACCCTGCCATGCTTTGTGAACACATTCCCTCAAAGCTCCTCAGTCACCCATCAGCAATCCAGGAACCCCAATCCCTATCTCACCCCTCACTCCTGCCCCCCCAGCCAATCATCACATCCCAGAGCCCTGTAACAGATGGCCGCAGGGGTCATCAGGGGTTAGCTGGGGCACGGAAGGGGTTGGCTGAGGGCACAGGGGTGTTTGGGATTGTTGTGACACGGCCTGACTGCCTGTCAGTATGCAGGTGGATGAGTAGCATGTGGCCATGTGGCTCCACTCCCCTCCCCCCACCGTGTACTCTCCAAAAGTCAGGGCTTTGATTGCAGGTCAAGAAGCCGGGACAGAGGGATTCAGTGGTCATCCTAGACCAACCCCCAAAGATCTGCTTTGGGCTTACTCAGCACCCCCTCGCACCTGTTCTGGAAAAGTGCAGTGTTAAGCTGTGGGGGGGGGGGGAACGGCCAAAGCAAACACAAAGCACAAGGAGAGGACTGATGAACCTGGCCACTATGGAACCATGATTAATCTGCTCTGATTAACCCCTAAGACCTTTGACCTTTTGGGGTTTATTGATGGTGTGTTTTAACCTGCTTATTTGATGCTCAAATAATTGAACGTTGAACAACATATTGGTCTTTGACTCGCTTATGACTAAAGTTTGGATTTGTCAGACACATTTAGACATCGATGTGACTGCAGCTCTGCAGGCAACACAAATGTATTATATCTATGGATTAAAATGTTGGTTTCTCTGTCGACTATTCGAACACGTTGGTCTAGAAATATCTGGACGAATGCATTAATCGTCACCGGAGCACAGATGACACTGTCCTCGGTCATCTCATGACTCTTCTTCAAGCATCATGTATTTAAAACAATTGAAATTTGGTCCAGATACTGAGGATACCAGACAAAGAATCCTACTACCACCCTGACCTTTTCTCTACACCACCATGGTTTTCACATTAGTTAACCTTCATGAAGTATGTTAAAGATATTCAGGATACCCAGAGTATAAATCTCCATGACTGGTTACTTCTTGACGTTCCCTTTGTGAAACCTTTAGTCCGAATCTTTTACTTATTCTGTAATATGTCTCAAACTATACCGAATGGAATGGCAAATAAATAAGTACGGAAGTTGGTGATCCTGTTAAATGTTTTTGTTAAGCACCAGCCTTTAATAATAATCTACAATGCTTTGATCTATGTATCTGTAAAACGGACATTCCCATCAGCCTCATCTCTAGTTTGTGTTTTGGGATCATTAAAACACTTAAAGACAGTACAAATGTTATACATCAAACACATTTGGCACATCAGCATTTTAACTTTATCATTGTTTGCTTGTTGTCTTGTTGACACATATATACACTTCTACAGTTAAAGATCAAAATAACATTGCCAGTGCGTCATATACAACATTTCAACAATGTAGGCCTGTGATACAATCTTTAAAGTACAGAATGCAAAACACTGACACATGCTAGCAAAGGATTCTCAGTATTCAGTCACAAATATCTCATGTGTCTCTTTTGGACAGAAGGACAGCGTAACCTGATGGCCTATTTCTCTTTCACACTGACAAGTCCTGTTGGCAGGTGGTGTCTGCGTTACAGTGTTGGAGATGGGGAGGGAGAAGACGCCTTTAAACACTTATCTACTGAGAATGGCTGATATACTTCTGAGAAAAGCATTTGCATTCCTAGTGTTCTAATAGAGGTCGGTTGACTTGTATCTTACTTATATGTAATGAATTGGGTAATTCAGTTGTACCAAACAGTTTACACTATCCCTCAATTTATTCTCCTTACATTTTTCAGGAAAGCAAGTAGTGTGCACCATCATATGTTGCATATATACGTTGTATCTGGAAACTATGTACTATGTTATGAGTCAGTGATTATTAGTTTCCAAAAGATCTTTCCAAGCCTGTAACTAAAATGTTCCTCGTAAAACCAGATTAGACAATTATTGTCTCAATGCCAATACACTTTTCCCTAGACAGACTTTACAAGGTTTGCTACAGATTCCTCGATTACAGTCAGAGTTGAGGCAAAGAAAAGACAAAAAGCAGGCACCTAACCTATATGTCTATGAAGCGTCTAGACTGTTCAGAAACTGAGTAACTTGTGTCCAACCCTACCTGCACTGACATCCTCTCTGCCCCTCTGATGCTACAGAGGAAGCACAACAACAACAAGCTCTCTGGGATCCCATAAGCTCTCTTGACCACCTTTGGCTCCCTGAGGATGCACTGCAAAATAAACAGTCCAATCCAGCAAGAAATGAAAACAATGAAAACCGACGGTGACGGACAACACATCAGTTTGTGTGTGCCATGTATCTGTGCGTGCTTGCGAGTGTGTTTGTTCACATATGTACGTCAGTGATATCTCTGGGAAAGTGTTCTCTCGCTGGGGCCTGATCTTCGCTGGCAGATGCATTTGCCTGGTGGGACTGTGGGGATGTGTGTCTGCGTGGAAGGGTTTGGCTGTAATCGTGGCAACTGTAAACAGTGACTGGTATTGAGTTCTTCCTCCTTCCCTCCTTCGCAGTCCACTTTCCGCCGTTTATTGCGTGCCAGTGCATGTGTCTGTCTATGTCTGTCACCGCCTTGAGTAATGTCCAGAACGCTCCTCTTTAACAACATCGCATGCACAGGGGGGGCTATGACGTGAGTTGTTACTACAGTCCGGTTATACTAGCTTAGCTCACATCTGGATGAGAGTCAGTTAAACAGATACATTCGAGATAAAATAAAGCCAACAAATAATATATTATCCAATAACAACAGGCAGTTTCAAAGAGGGGAGTGTAACAGATAACGAATGTCTCAAAAGTCAAAGTTGGAAAAGTAGGAACAAAGACGTTTTTTTTGTTTAAAACCAACATTGGGCATTTTATTATGATAAAACTGTCAAAATGAATTGATAATGAATCAACGTAAATATCAATCAATATACACAAAGTAAACAATAAAAAATATCGTCAATGCTATTATGTTCTAAATGCCTCTGATTTGCATCCACTACGTTGCATAAGGCCTTTACATGTTGAAATGTTTATAGGTCAAAATATTAATCAACGTGAACTCATTAATACACAAAGTAATTATCTAAAATATGGACAGATGCTATAACTTCCTTAAACATCTGCTTTGCATACACTCTGAGGTTTTAATTTTTTACTTTTTCAAGTTTAACAGCATCTTTTAAGGCACAATTTCCAGTCAAAAACATTATGTTAATACAGTAAACATTTATTATTTGTTTTATTAATTCCAATTCGTTAGACATCACATTTAAAAGTTGTATGATATGCCTTGAATTTAAAGAGTAACAATGACATTCAGGAGAAATGTCATTAATAGAAAGTGTCTGAATTGAGTGCAATACACTGATATAAGGTGCGATGGTTGCATGTGACGCCTGTTATGACAATTCCTATCATAATCCAGATGAGGAGGGAGTTTGCCACTCACAGTAGAGGCTGGCGTCATGTCATGTTTGCACTTGTGCTGTGAAAGAGCGAGGAGACCCTGACATGAACCCCAACCACTCGCTGGCTCGGCTGCTGGCTCCCACCGCAGTAAAACACAACTGATCGCCTGACCCCTAGTTTCCACTGGGTCCGTCTGCGGCGCGTTAAGGCTGCGGCGCGGTTTTGGTCCGGCCTCCTCCGGCGTCATACCCTACCGGGCGCGTTTCACGAGCGTTTCAGAAGCATTACGGAAGCGGAGCGTCGTGCATGCCGGCTCGCAGTTCTTGTTGATTTGGGCATATTTCCTGGACATTTGTACTTCTACAAGAAAGTAAGTAGGCTACGTAGTTCAATGGTTTATTTTTGTGTCTGTTTAAATCGTGTTTATTGGTGTTATTTCCTATTTTGTTGTGTTGTAGACTACAGACATAATTAATAATAATTGTAATAGTCCAGTTAAAAACAACATGAATCAAAGATGGGTTGCTGTATTTTAGTGGTAAAAAAAATACATTCATCATCATAATTATTCTATATAATGTACACACAGTGCCTGTAAACCGAAGGAGAACGCTGGCCTTTATTCTCCTACTGGAAAGACTACAGAGGAGGGATGGGGGGAGAAGAAGGAACCGGTGTTGGGGGGTGGGCCGGATGCTGTCACCGTTCCACTTCCTGCCCGACATTACCTTACGGCTGCGTCGCGTCGAAAAATAGACTTCAATCCTATTTCGAGCGGAACCCAGCGCCGAGACGCTTCTGGGACGCTTCTGAGCCGTAACGCGGCGCGTCTGGTGGAATAGCACCCATTAACTAGAGTGGCCGCGATTCTTGCGGACGCCGCGGCGCAGCCGCAACGCACCCGTAACGTGCCACAGACGGACCCAGTGGAAACTAGGGATGAGTGTTTCATTAAGTTGACAACGCCCTACGTCTTTCTCTTCATTCCATTTTCTTCATGCTTAAAAAGATTTTCCTCAAAATCCTCAGCATGCAGTATTGAATAACCCAGGAAGTCTTGCAGCTATGCAGCTGCATTCCGCACCGTACCATCCATGAAACTAAATGTCAAGTTTCGAGTTAACACTGTGGCCAACAGTAGCCGAGGTCTTTCCCAAATGGTATTCCTTGAAACTAAGAGTCACACCTAAAACCACAACACGTCTTTATTTTTCTCCTACAGCCTGTTTCTTTTCACCCTCTGTCTGAAACCAGAGCACAGTCCACTCTTATTGGTTAGTTAGCCGGCCCCTTAGAAGCGTGAGTGTTACTTAGTGATGTCACTATGTTACAGAGTCCAATGGAGGCGTTTCGGGAGAGGAGTGTGTGGGAGAGATACTTGCTCTGTAAGGAACTTTAGGATTTAATCCTTTGCAGACCATTGACATGCACAACAACCTACAGTATATAACACATTACAGAAAAGAGATAACCCCCAAAAGCAATAAAGGGCCTATCTAAGTCTTATTTTGTTAGAGTTAGAGTTAGGGTTAGGGTTAACCCATGTTTCTTAAAGGGCCCATGTCATGCTTTTCCGGTTATTACCCGTCCCCTTGTGTGTTATGAAGGTTTTCATGCATGTAAACGGTCTGCAGAGTCAAAAACCCTCAAAGTACACCCTGTAGGCAGTACAACTCTAACACAGAAAATACAGAGGGGCAGGAGCTCCAACAAGCCGTTTAGGACAGAGAGTGAATACCTGGTGAATACACATACTTTACAGAGATGCTGTATGAGAAACCAATGTGAGTTTGGAAAATTGCAGAGTATAAATCTATTCTTAGACCTCAACAATGGAATTATGATCAGTAGAAATGGCCATGACATGGGAACTTTAAGGCCAACCGTCTGCCAAGGTCTGGCATGCCTAATTGAACAAAATAACAAACCCAAGCCAATAAACAAGCCATCCCTTTACCATCACTATAAATATGGAACAAGTTACTGGAAGATTGCAATATTTTTGACTCTGGAATATATTTGACAAAGGACTCAGTTACATCCTGCCTAACAACCACTTGACCTGGGATATTGAGGACAACAAGTGAATGCACATGTTTTTTATGGATTGTCTCCCGTTCTCAAAAACAGATTATTTTTCCCTCAAGAATGATTTGACAGATGCAACACTCACATAACACTTCCAAACATAGACTTCTAGAAAGCAAATATGGATGTAAACAATGTAGGTTCGTTTTTTTAAACGTCTTTGCAGATGTTTTTTTTTCTTTTTTTAGGAAGGAAATGCACATACCATGTTTATTAGGCCCCAAGGAGGCACACTATAAATGCATTTCCATAGAGTGTTATGGGCATTAACAGTTTTTGCATAAACTTGAAACTTGTTATGCTTGGTTGTGATGGAAACGTTGCAGACGTAGCAAAAATAATCCTGTTTTGTTTTCAATATCCACCAAAGCATCCACTAGAGGGAAGACATATGGTGGAGACCATAATATTTGATCTGTGTGGAGAAATGATGACACTCTAATCTAGGCAAGGCAAGGAAAGGCAAGTTTATTTATATAGCACCTTTCAACACAAGATAATTCAAAGTGCTTTACAAAAATGAAAAACGTTAAGAAAATGGCATTTAAAAACAGTCGTTAAATAGCAAAGATAATAAACAAAAAAGTTACAGTGCAGTTTAAGATATAGTTCAACTAAAAGGAGCGGCAAAAAGAAAAGTCTTCAGCCTGGATTTAAAAGTAGTAAGAGTTGCAGCGGACCTGCAGGTTTCTGGGAGTTTGTTCCAGATATTTGGAGCATAATAACTGAACGCTGCTTTTCCATGTTTAGTTCTGACTCTGGGGACAGAAAGCTGACCAGTCCCTGAAGACCTGAGATATCTGGATGGTTCATAATTCAGAAATGTATTTTGGGCCTAAACCATTCAGTGCTTTATAAACCAGCAGCAGTATTTTTGAAATATATTCCTTGACACACACGAAGCCAGTGTACAGACTTCAGAACTGAACTGATGTGATCCATATTCTTAGTGTTAGTGAGGACTCGAGCAGCGGCGTTCTGAATCAGCTGCAGATTTCTAATAGAGTCTTTATGCCCCCTTTCCACAGGTTGGAGACCTTTGGGCAACCATTGAGCGACCAAAAATTGGCAAGATCTCTCAGCAGTCTCCAAGAACCTGGAAAAAGTTGTCTCTGTGGAAACGCTCTGGAGACCCCTGGGTGCTCATTGAGGGATCGAAATTTACATTTTCAGCAAATTTCATGAAGATCTACGGAGACGTCTGAGAGACCTTGGTGATCGCTGAGAGACCGACAGAGACTACTGAGAGTTCCTTGAGCGCTCATTGTGCGACAGAAGGTGCTCTCTGAGAGACCAACTGAGTTCCCTGAGAGACCAGCTGCGACCACTAGAAATCCCTGAGATACCAACTACGACCAACTGAAAGACCATTGAAAAATCCTCGGGCGACCTGTGTGATCTTGGGAGACCATGTGTGCAAGGGTATAAAAATGAGCTGATGCTGGTGCTTCTGCCTCATTCTCTGACCTCCTGAAATGAACAACGAAGCTTTGATACATGCTGCCCTCCTCCTGGGTCACCAATCACTTCTACAGAATCAGATGGCCATTGCTCTCGTCAAGGGAAGGATGAACAAGCGCAGAAGAGAGAGAAAAAGGTGGTGGGTCCGCCCCTGGCTGAGACAAGAAAGAAGGTTACAGTGTGGTGACTACAGTCAGTTGATGAGAGAACTAAGGCTAGAAGATGAGGGGAGCTTCTTCAACTACCTGCGCATGGAGCCAGCCATGTTCGACGAGCTCTTGCAAAGGGTTGGCCCTCGAATAACTAAAACTGATACCAACTGGAGAGAAAGTCTGAACCCAGGACTAAAGTTGGCTGTGACCCTAAGGTACTTAGCTACAGGTGACAGGTACCCTACTCTCCAGTATTCGTATCGTGTGTCACATGTCACCATATCCAAATTTGTACCAGAAGTGTGCCAGGCTATCCGAGATGAGTATAAAGACGAAGTCATGACGTGTCCTAGAACAGCGCAAGGGTGGAAGGCTCTTGCAGATGAATTCCTGACAAGATGGAATGTACCTCACGCATGTGGTGCGCTAGATGGAAAACATGTGGCCATCAGATGCCCTCCTACAGCAGTGGCCCTAGGATCTCTCTGATGAGCAGCGGCAGCAGTGGCCCTAGGATCTCTCTGATGAGCAGCGACAGCAGTGGCCCTAGGATCTCTCTGAGGAGCCGGGTCAGCAGTGACCCTAGGATCTCTCTGAGGAGCCGGGTCAGCAGTGACACTAGGATCCTGGTCATCAGTGACACTAGCATCTCTCTGAGGATGTCTCTGAGGAGCCTCAGCAGGAGCCGGGTTAGCAGTGACGGTAGGATCTCTCTGAGGACCAGGACCATTGGCAGAACCAGGACCACTCCCAGGAGCAGTGGCAGCCTGAGCGGCATATCTCTGGCGTCCTCGGCTCTTCTTTCCCTTTGTCGTGTTTTTGAGGGGAGGCATGGTAGCGTTGTGTCTCCTAGAATGGAATACTGTCGAGGGGTTTACACCCGTTTTTATATGGCCCACTAGCATGCTCAAGCGCAGCTATTCGCCAAAAACGTTGCGTGTGTTGAGAGATTGCTGAGAGATCATTGAAAGACCGATGAGACCGTTGGGCGCTCGTCGAGAGATCGCTGAGCGTCCATTGAAAGATCGCTTCCCTCGGAGACTGCTGAGAGACTGTTTTGGGCAGGTTCAAAACTTCATGGAGACCACGGAGACCATAGAGACCGCTGAAAGATCATTGAGAAACCATGCAAGACCTTAGAGATCATTGAGAGCTCACTGAAAGACTGTTGAGAGATCTCTCACTTTTGGGGGGGAATTTGATGGTCTCTCAACGGTCTCGGCTCTGTGGAAAGGGGGTATTAGTGAGACCTGTGAAGACACCATTGCAGTAGTCGAGTCTACTGAAGATAAAAGCATGGACAAGTTTTTTCAAATCCTGCTGTGACATTAGTCTTTTAATCCTAGATATGTTCTTTAGGTGATAGTAAGCTGATTTAGTAATTGTTTTAATGTGACTGTTGAAACTCAGGTCAGAGTCCATGACTACACCTAGATTTCTGGCTTTATCTGTTGTTTTGAACATTGCAGACTGAAGCTCAGCCCTAACTTTATACGTTCTGCCTTGGCTCCAAAAACCATTACCTCAGTTATATCTTTGTTTAATTGGAGAAAGTTCTGAAACATCCAGTCATTGATTTGTTCAATGCACTTACTCAGTGTCTGAATTGGAGCATAGTCTCCTGGTGAAATGGTTATGTAAATGTGTGTGTCATCTGCATAGCTATGGTAACTTATTTTGTTGTTTTTCATTATCTGAGCCAGTGGTAGCATGTAGATGTTAAAGAGTAGAGGCCCCAGGATGGAGCCTTGAGGTACCCCACATGTCATATTTGTCAACTCAGATGTGTATTTACCTATAGAAACAACGTTTTTTCTGTCCTTTAAGTAGGATTCAAACCAATTTAGAACTGTTGCCGAAAGTCCCACCCAGTTTTCTACTCTGTCTAGTAATATGTTGTGGTCAACAGTGTCAAATGCAGCACTGAGATCTAATAATACTAACACTGAAGTTCTGCCACTGTCTGTGTTTAAGTGGATGTCATTGAAGACCTTAACAAGAGCAGTCTCAGTGCTGTGGTTTGGACGAAAGCCTGACTGGAACACATCGAAACAGTTATTTAAATTCAAGAAATTACTCAATTGTTGAAAAACAACTTTTTCAATGTTTTTACCTAGAAATGGCAGGTTTGATATGGGCCTGTAATTGTTCATTACTGAACCATCGAGATTTATTCTTTTTTAAGAGCGGTTTAATGACTGCAGTTTTCAGAGCCTGTGGAAAAACACCTGAGTGAAGAGACTTGTTTACTATATGAAGTAGATCTGAGGCCATGCAATGAACAACATTTTTGAAAAAGCCTGTTGGAATAATATCAAGGCAGCAGGAGGAGGATTTCAGATGTTGTATAATGTCCTCTAGGTTTTTATCATTAATCTGATGGAATTTTGTCATGGTGTTTGAATTGATTTTAAGTGGACACAGGGACACCACATTTGCTCTACCTGATACAGAGGCACTGACTGCTTTTCTGCTTTTCAGAATGTTGTCAGTGAAGTGAATCTAAGGTCGCATTCACACCCAATGACAATTTGTTACATTGTTTCATTTTTCAGAATGTTCGGTTTGCGTTCACAAACCGAACCTTCTGGCTTATTCCTGTCCCAGCTGGACTATGGTGATACCATTTATAGATTTGCCTGTCCCACTGTGTTGGCCAAACTTCACCCACTCTACCGTGCTGCACTGCGTTATATATCAAATGCATCCTATAGGACTCATCATTGCAAACTGTATAGCCTAACTGGATGGTCCTCACTTACTATGCGTAGGATGCAGCATTGGTTTTTATTAATGTATAAAGCCATTTTAGGAAAGCTTCCACTGTACATATGTGCCAGATTTGCTCCAGTTTGTGACTCTTACAACCTCAGATCCAAGGCCTGGATACGGTTCCAGGTTCCTGCTGTGCGGACTGAGGCTGGGAAAAGGAGTCTTTTTTATTATGGTCCTTGGTCTTGGAATGACCTTCAATCGCGCTTCAAACTGAGGGCACTTGTCTCTATAGCATGTTTTAAGTTGAAGTTGTCTGAAGTCCTTACCACTAGCTGCTCTTGCAGTAATAAGTAGTGCACCTTTCTAACTGTGCACAATGTAGGGACTGCTTTTTTGTCTTTTGTTTTCTTAGTTATGTTCTCTGTATTTTATATGTTTGTGTTATGTGTAACGTTGCTGCCTTCTTGGCCAGGTCAGCATTGCAAATGAGATTCTATCTCAATGCTTTTATCTGGTTAAATAAAGGTTAAATAAAAAAAAATAAAAAAACATGGGCAAAACTCAAACGGACTATAAACTTTAAACACAAGTCATGTACACGGAAATGCTGTTAAAAAATTGGTCAGACATTAAGGGGGTAAAAACGCTAATCCCGGCAATTTCTACCGGGAGCCTCCGCCATGGAGCACTGGCAGGTTATTTCCATACTGTTAGACTCTAGCAGCCCGCGCATATGATTATACAATCGGACAACGTGCGTTAAAAACATTATAGCACATATAATGAGAGACGTTCTGCAGTAAGGAGGGGCGTTTCACCGACGACAGGGGGCTCTGACTTTTATGCATAGTTAACGGAGCATTTTTACTTTACACGACACTGTTCAACACTTCATTCTGCTTCACTCTTTCGCTAAAGATTTTGAAGACATCCGCGTTTTTGTGACATGTAAATACTACACTTCCTATGTTTTGGTGAGGACTGCGTTCACACCAGTGATGAACCGCTCCAGAGTTCACTTGCAAGCGGTCCGAGACCACCTCTTTTAAGTGGACCAGAGTCCGGTTGTTTAGTTCACTTCAGAGGTCTCGGACTGCGATCACACCAACCCAAAAGAACCGCACCAGGGTTCAACCGGACTAAACAAGGCTGGTGTGAATGCGACCTAACAAAATGAGTACATTCAAAGAACAGTAACATTCAATTTTTGAGGTTTTACTGGTACTCTTTAAATGACGTTATCTCGATGTGCCCTCTGATTCTACAATGGTTTAATATCACCCAACTTGAGAATAATTTCCAAATGTTGTTGATATTTCCTCCAAATTTGAATGGAAATGTGACTGAAGTGCTTATTTAGGAAAGAATAAATGTAAACTGTATATGTTTTCTGTAAAAACAGAAATGTCAAATTTCCGTATCCATTTTTTAGAGGATTGACTTTTGCTCTTTTAATTACGTAACCTTGATCTGCTCTCTTCTTCTATACTGGTTTAATATCACCATACTCGAGAATAAGCGTCATTAGCTGTCGCTTTTCCAAAATCTTTATAATCACATTCAGGTAAATTCACATTTTCTCTTGCCATATTTGGGCATTAAAATTGGTTCCAAATATGAATGGAAAGCAAGTAAACATAACTTTTTACATTTTGTGTAAGAACAGAAATGTCAAATTTCCATAAAGTTTTCTACATTGTTTAGATCTTTCAAGGTTCTACTGTTGCACATTTAATAAAGTTATCTACAATGGTTCAATATCACACTCGTGACTTAGCGCCACCAGCCGTCTATCTCGCTGTTCCAGTAAGTAAGTACGTAAATTCACATTTTCTATTGCCAAATCACGATTTTTGCTTAAAATATCCACCAAATCAGAAAATTAAGTGTTTTGGCCGGAAACAATTAAATGAAACTTAAATGTTTGTATAAACTTTTCATTTCCATTAAAGTAATGAAAAACAGGAACAAGTTGACTGTCTGCATGGAAAACTTTCTGGACTAGTCTACTATCCTGATACACAAGTGGTAGGGCAGTGAGTTGTGTAAGTGAGAGGGGGGGGGGGGGGGGGGAGAAGCAAGCTAATCAAACTCCTGTTGTCCACACAAAGGTCACAACAGAAAGCCCCATCTGCTCCCTGACCTTGACCCTGCGTCAAATCACCCTCAGCTGTGTGTATGTGAGTGGGCTGATGTATACATGTGTGACACTGGTGCTGCTACACTACCCCCATGGTTTAATGGCAGGGGGTTGCTGCTGCTGCTGGGGAGATGGAGAGGTGACGACCTTTGACCTTTCTCCAATTCTGTGGACTCAGTGTCAGAGCCACAGCTGCAACATCTAGCAGGTGTGACGACTCATTTTCAGCTCTAAGCTGCAAATCTGAACAAGCAGAGGCGTTGAGTGTCGAGTCAGTCGGAGGAATTTATTCAGGCTCCAAAACAGGAGGATGATAGTAAGATTTTTACAAATAAAATAAACTGGGACATTTCTTTTTGGATGACTGTTTACAGCTGACTCCTGTTGTGGGATGGTTCATATTAGCTTCATTTCTATGGAGTTCACTAATCAGGCAATTAGAGATTACAATAGAAAACATTCAAAAGTAACTTTACTATCTTAAAACGGTATTCTACGCAGTAGTGGAAGATGTACAGGAGAAATATAAAATGGTACAAATACCCAAGTTACAAGTACTGCATTAAAATGTTTACTTAAGTAGAAATTCGGCTGTCAGTCGATTAAAATATTTAATCGCGGTTAATCGCATGATGTCCATAGTCAATCGCGATTAATCGCAAATTAATCGCACATTTTGTATCTGTTCTAAATGTATCTTAGAGGAATATTTTTCAGGTTTTGAATACTCTTATCAACATACGAGTGGACAAATATGCTTTATGCAAATGTTTGTTTATTATCATTGGAACAATGACAAATATTCTCCAGAATATTCTCAACACAACAACCTGGAGCCTCTTTCTCTCTCTCTCTCTTCACTCTCTCCCAACCCTGTGTACTTCTTTGCACTGAGCCAGTTGCTCAAACAGACAAGCCTGTTTACAGTTGTTGGCGAAATGCCGCTCCTCTGTCTTCATAACAGTCAAAGCATGAGACTGAAGTTCCCTCTGTGGGTCAAAATAATGCGCTGTGATGTGCAGTCGACACGTTGGATGCGATCCGAATTATCTAACGCAGCCCCTCGTCCTCCACAATGTTAAGCTGTAGCCACCCATTTAGCTATCGCTGTTGTTGTCCAGGCGTCTCCCCGGCAAACTTTCAAGCGTGGTCTGCCGCAAGTGAGCGGCAGGAGCGGGGCTGAGCATCAGCTGCGTGCTTGGCTTGCTGTTTAAAACACCTTTTTTTGTATCCATATCTCTCGCTAGAATCTTCCACCATCCACCTAACAACAACAACAACAACGTCAAGCCTTTGGGCTCTGAAACTAAGGGCGGGCAGAGGACGAATACACATGCGTTAATCGCACGTTAAAATAATTAGTGGCGTTAATAAAAAATTGCATTAACTCGACAGCCCTTGTGGAAATACATAATGATTAGCATCAAAATAAACTTAAAGTCACAGAACTAAAAGTACTCATTATGCATAATGGCCGGTTTTGGAATAAAATCTTTTTATAACACTGGATTATAATGTGTATATATACAGTATATGTATGTTTGTATGATTGATCCTTTATATTCATTATTTAATTTAGATGTTGGTAAAGGTGGAGCTAACTTTGATGACTCTCTATATGTTTTGTTAAAAATAAAAATACTAGGGCAGTCAGTCGATAAAAATATTTAATCGCGATTAATCGCACATTTTTTATCTGTTCTAAATGTACCTTAGAGGGATATTTTTCAAGTTTTTAATACTCTTATCAACATATGATTGGACAAATATGCTTTATATGTGTTTATTATCATTTGAACAATGACAAATATTCTCATGAATATTCAACACAACAACCTCTGAACATTACAAATATTCGCCTCAATTCAACCTGGAACCTCTCATACAATAATACAATACTGTGTGTGTGTGTGTGTGTGTGTGTGTGTGTGTGTGTGTGTGTGTGTGTGTGTGTGTGTGTGTGTGTGTTGGTCAATGTGGTATACCCTACCATTTTACCTGACTACCCACCAACGTTACGCGAACCTTAGTGGTATATGTGGACTATGCTGAAGTCCGCTTAAAACTTAGAGTGTATCCATGTTTTTTAGTGTCTAACTAACATAAATCCTCATTTTTGACAACGTCCTTTTGTACCTATGCCGAAGTCCGCTTACAACTTAAGAGTGTATCCATGTTTGTTAGTGTCTAACTAACTTAAATCCTCATTTTCTGAAAAGGCAGTTTATACCACTACTCGTGTTTTTGTAATGTATCTCAGTGTATAAAACAGCGTCACTCAGGTGGTTTTTAGATTGCAGGTCGATACACATTTTTGCAGTTCCATACACAATTGCGTGGGCGGTCCTTAAACAAGTCACGTGCAAGACGCATGCTTGCAGCTGCGTTCACTCAGCTCATGGAAAGACAGAAGACTACGGAGCTACAATAGCCTACTCAATTAAACACAAACAGGTAAGCTTGCATACTTGTAGATATTGCTTATTTTACATGATTAATGCTGCGTTCACACCGGACACGATGCGAATATTCGCTTCGCTCTAATCGCTCGAGTTTCACCGCGGCTGTCAGCTGTGTACAACTACAACAAAATGAACATATTTTACCGTGATTAAATTGTAATACACGTTTCTAAATGATGCCGAAGTAACAACATACTGATACCGGTTAGTAAAAACCATGAATTCATGCTTGACAAGTCTGCAGACAGACGGCAGGCGAAAAACCCTTTAAAATGGGTATTGTCTAAATGGAGCTTGGCTAAGCTAACGTTATATATGCTCCGACCGTCCACACTCACAACAACGGCCTATACAGACATAAATAAAGCAGCGACTGTATTCTCCATGACACAGGCAGTCTGTGGTTTGTACTTGTTTAACTTTTGTCTAGTTTCTGAACAGATATGAGGAGCTGTGTGCTCTGAGTGCTAAGAGCTAACAGCTAACAGCTGATGTAATCGCGCCGCATGTGTAAATGTTAGCTAAGAGTAATGCTAAAGAAATAATGTCGGCAGTTGTTTTATTTTTTGATTGAAGATTAATTAATGTAGAAAGCAGCCTGGTTTGGGAAAAACAAGGCAAGATTAGACTCCTGTCTTTTTTAGTAATGTATGATATTTCAATCACCATAGCTGAGGACAGAAGGTATGAACTGTAGCTTATAAGGAGCCTCCGGTGTATTGAACCGGAGCCTCCGGTGTATTGAACCGGAGCCTCCGGTGTATTGAACCGGAGCCTCCGGTGCATTGAACCGGAGCGCCTCCGGTGCATTGAACCGGAGCGCCTCCGGTGCATTGAACCGGAGCGCCTCCGGTATGTGTTTTTTGAGACATTGTTTTTAATTGTATACTATTCAGATGTGGCCTGTGTTAAAATGTTGTGGTAAGTTGGATACAAATTGCATTTTGGATGTTATCCAGTTTTGTGGCCGAAAAAACTATTGTGGTAAGCTGTCTGTCAATCTGTATGTCTCTGTCTGTGTAGCTGTTTGTCTGTCTGTAAGCTGTCTCTCTGTCTGTCTCTCTGTCTGTGTAGCTGTTTGTCTATCTGTAAGCTGTCTCTCTGTCTGTCTCTCTGTCTGTGTAGCTGTCTGTCTGTAAGCTGTCTCTCTGTCTGTATGTCTCTGTCTGTGTAGCTGTTTGTCTGTCTGTAAGCTGTCTCTCTGTCTGTGTAGCTGTCTGTCTGTAAGCTGTCTCTCTGTCTGTATGTCTCTGTCTGTGTAGCTGTTTGTCTGTCTGTAAGCTGTCTCTCTGTCTGTGTAGCTGTCGGTCTGTCTGTAAGCTGTCTCTCTGTCGGTCTGTCTGTAAGCTGTCTCTCTGTCTGTGTAGCTGTCTCTCTGTCTGTAAGCTGTCTCTCTGTCTGTATGTCTCTGTCTGTGTAGCTGTTTGTCTGTCTGTAAGCTGTCTCTCTGTCTGTAAGCTGTCTCTCTGTCTGTAAGCTGTCTCTCTGTCTGTGTAGCTGTCTGTCTGTCTGTAAGCTGTCTCTCTGTCGGTCTGTCTGTAAGCTGTCTCTCTGTCTGTCTGTCTGTAAGCTGTCTCTCTGTCTGTGTAGCTGTCTCTCTGTCTGTAAGCTGTCTCTCTGTCTGTATGTCTCTGTCTGTGTAGCTGTTTGTCTGTCTGTAAGCTGTCTCTCTGTCTGTGTAGCTGTCGGTCTGTCTGTAAGCTGTCTCTCTGTCTGTAAGCTGTCTCTCTGTCTGTAAGCTGTCTCTCTGTCTGTGTAGCTGTCTGTCTGTCTGTAAGCTGTCTCTCTGTCTGTGTAGCTGTCTGTCTGTAAGCTGTCTCTCTGTCTGTCTCTCTGTCTGTGTAGCTGTCGGTCTGTCTGTAAGCTGTCTCTCTGTCTGTCTGTAAGCTGTCTCTCTGTCTGTGTAGCTGTTTGTCTGTCTGTAAGCTGTCTCTCTGTCTGTGTAGCTGTTTGTCTGTCTGTAAGCTGTCTCTCTGTCTGTCTCTCTGTCTGTGTAGCTGTCGGTCTGTCTGTAAGCTGTCTCTCTGTCTGTGTAGCTGTCGGTCTGTCTGTAAGCTGTCTCTCTGTCTCTCTGTCTGTGTAGCTGTCTCTCTGTCTGTGTAGCTGTCTCTCTGTCTGTAAGCTGTCTCTCTGTCTGTAAGCTGTCTCTCTGTCTGTATGTCTCTGTCTGTGTAGCTGTCGGTCTGTCTGTAAGCTGTCTCTCTGTCTGTCTGTCTGTAAGCTGTCTCTCTGTCTGTGTAGCTGTCTCTCTGTCTGTAAGCTGTCTCTCTGTCTGTATGTCTCTGTCTGTGTAGCTGTCTGTCTGTCTGTAAGCTGTCTCTCTGTCTGTGTAGCTGTCGGTCTGTCTGTAAGCTGTCTCTCTGTCTCTCTGTCTGTGTAGCTGTCTCTCTGTCTGTGTAGCTGTCTCTCTGTCTGTAAGCTGTCTCTCTGTCTGTAAGCTGTCTCTCTGTCTGTGTAGCTGTTTGTCTGTCTGTAAGCTGTCTCTCTGTCTGTGTAGCTGTTTGTCTGTCTGTAAGCTGTCTCTCTGTCTGTGTAGCTGTCGGTCTGTCTGTAAGCTGTCTCTCTGTCTCTCTGTCTGTGTAGCCGTCTCTCTGTCTGTGTAGCTGTCTCTCTGTCTGTAAGCTGTCTCTCTGTCTGTAAGCTGTCTCTCTGTCTGTGTAGCTGTCTGTCTGTCTGTAAGCTGTCTGTCTGTCTGTCTGTAAGCTGTCTCTCTGTCTGTGTAGCTGTCTGTCTGTCTGTAAGCTGTCTCTCTGTCTGTGTAGCTGTCTGTCTGTAAGCTGTCTCTCTGTCTGTCTGTGTAGCTGTCGGTCTGTCTGTAAGCTGTCTCTCTGTCTGTCTGTCTGTAAGCTGTCTCTCTGTCTGTCTGTCTGTAAGCTGTCTCTCTGTCTGTCTGTCTGTAAGCTGTCTCTCTGTCTGTCTGTCTGTAAGCTGTCTCTCTGTCTGTGTAGCTGTCTCTCTGTCTGTAAGCTGTCTCTCTGTCGATCTGTATGTCTCTCTGTCTGTGTAGCTGTCTGTCTGTAAGCTGTCTCTCTGTCGATCTGTATGTCTCTGTCTGTGTAGCTGTCTGTCTGTAAGCTGTCTCTCTGTCTGTGTAGCTGTCTGTCTGTAAGCTGTCTGTCTGTAAGCTGTCTTTCTGTCTGTCGATCTGTCTGTGTAGCTGTTTGTCTGTCTGTAAATTGTCTTTCTGTTTATCTGTAGGTCTCTGCCTGTGTAGCTGTCTGTCTGTAAGCTGTCTGTCTGTAAGCTGTCTCTCTGTCTGTGTAGCTGTCTGTCTGTAAGCTGTCTGTCTGTAAGCTGTCTGTCTGTAAGCTGTCTCTCTGTCTGTGTAGCTGTCTGTCTGTAAGCTGTCTTTCTGTCTGTCGATCTGTCTGTGTAGCTGTTTGTCTGTCTGTAAATTGTCTTTCTGTTTATCTGTAGGTCTCTGCCTGTGTAGCTGTCTGTCTGTAAGCTGTCTGTCTGTAAGCTGTCTCTCTGTCTGTGTAGCTGTCTGTCTGTAAGCTGTCTGTCTGTAAGCTGTCTGTCTGTAAGCTGTCTCTCTGTCTGTGTAGCTGTCTGTCTGTAAGCTGTCTTTCTGTCTGTCGATCTGTCTGTGTAGCTGTTTGTCTGTCTGTAAATTGTCTGTCTGTTTATCTGTATGTCTCTGCCTGTGTAGCTGTTTGACTTTAATGTGTTTAAACAAATGTATTGGTTTAATACTACTTTATTTTACAATTAAAATGACTGCTCACATAATGCTGTGTCCTGTCAGGTTGTGTATGTATGTAAATTTGGAGGGTTGTGGGAGTGGCCTTATCGTCCCTTTAAAGACCCTTTAAAGACCCCATAGTGTTTTTTTTTGGTCCATATAAGTCACACTTTTGTCAAAAGACAAATGTCTGTATATACCACAATATAAGTAGGTGGTGTGTTTAACTGTTCTAAAGGGTGTATCAGCTATCTAAAGTGAGCTGATTTTTTTTCAGATTTTTTAGAGTACTTTGACCCAACTCCCATAGCTGAAGGACCTCAGGCAAGGGTAGCCCATCTAAACCACCACCGAGCCGGTTCAGGGGAATAGTCTGGCTATTGCATAAAAACCCGTATGTGTGTGTGTGGAGAGAGACACTGTGATGGATCGTTGGAGCTATGTGCAACTCAAGGCATATGCTCGAACGGGAGCTGTCTGGACGCTGCAGTCATGTTGCGCACTATCCGTGCTTAGTGTGCTGACTTTTCCTACAATGTCCCACTGTCTGGCTTCCTGCATAAAGTCAAGTGCTCGGCGAAATGTCGCTCCTCTGTTTTCATTGAAACAGCTCTTTATATCCATTAGCGCAGCTAGCTAGCACCAGATGCTAACAATAGCAATACACGTAAGGTATGCCTCGCTCACTCGCGCCACACATACACACACCCTCCCGGTCCTCCCGATGGCCAGTCGGTGCCTGCCGGTGAGCGTGGAAGTGTGGTCTGTCGGGTCTGCCACAAGCGAGCGGCAGGAGCGGGTCAGCATCAGCTTGTAGAATGTATTTTAAACTTGATGCTCTCTGAAACTACGGGGCGGCCGAGGACCAAAAATACACATGCGTTATTCGCGTTAAAATAGTTAGTGGCGTTTTTTTTGCGTTAACGCGTTAGTAACGCGTTAGTAACGCGTTAGTAACGCGTTAACTTGACAGCCCTAAAAAATACATATTTTTATGACAGGTAGCTTAAAGGTGGGGTAGGTAATTTTAGAGAAACCAGCTCGAGTGCGCTAGAATTTGAAAATACACAGCCGGAACAAATCTGCCACTTCCTTACAGAGCCCCTCCTCCAACACACACAAACGTGCACATGACCAATGAGTTTGAGGATCCACAGTTTTGCCTCCCTCTTTTTCCCTTCTGTGTTTGTTGTTAGGCTTGTTTGAGACGAGCGAGACCGACGCAGACCTGCGCAATTGTGATCGCCGTCTTGCTAGTGCGTTGCATGATGGTTAGTCATTTTGTCTGACTTGCTCTGGAGGCTCGCCTACATGAGACGTTGAAATCTCGCGGGACAAAGACGCCCGCAGACTTGAGAGCGAGGCACGGCGAGGCGGCGCAGTTTCTCTCCACGGGCTGCGGAAGCGAAATGCCTCTGGTTATCATCCCCAGTCTAACGGCCAAACTGAGAGGGCCAATCAAGACCGCTGTGTTGCCGATCGCAATCAGTCAACCTGGAGCTCCCTTCTACCCTGGGTTGAGTATTCCTTCATCTCACTCACGTCTTCTGCTACTGGTCTCTCACCTTTTGAAGCCTCCTTAGGATACCAACCTCCCCTGTTTCCTGAAGAAGAGAGTGAGTTGGCAGTTCCATCCGTTCAGCAACATGTTCGTTGCTGCCGTAAGATTTGGAGGGACACTCGCTCGGCTCTCCTCCGGACTTCTGCCAGAAATCAACGGTCATTCAACCGCCACAGACATGCCGCTCCCCCTTACACCCCTGGACAATCAGTTTGGTTGTCTTCCAAGAATATCTCCCTCCTTACCGAGTCTAAGAAGTTGTCCCCTCGGTTTATTGGCCCCTTCCTCATTGAGCGCATTATCAACCCCTCGGCTGTCCGCTTGAAGCAGGGGCTTACAGTATTTGGTTGACTGGGATGGTTATAACCTTGAAGAACGTTGTTGGGTTCCACATTCACGGATCATGGACCCTGTTATGGTGAGGGAGTTTCACAGAGCACATCCAGACAAGCCTGGTGGTCGCCAGGAGGCTCCCGTTGAGGGGGGGTACTGTGAGGATCCACAGTTTTGCCTCCCTCTTTTTCCCTTCTGTGTTTGTTGTTGTCTGTCTATCTGTCTGTGTGTCTGTCTCCCTGGCTGGGCGTAGCTGACCTACTTCTGGATACCCGCCAATCACCTCCTCAGCTGCTGCTCGTCACCCTGATTACTACTACTCACCTACACCTGCATTTATACCCTGTTCCATCATCCAGTATTCACCAGTTCGTCGTCTAAACCACGTTGGTAATACGTCCTGGAATATTTAGCTATTAGCAAAACCAAACTCTCTGTGTTCCTGTTTATCCTTACCTTTTGCTCTCTTTGTTCAGTATCCATTTGCCTACTCCTCTGCCTGCCACGTCAAGCCACCAACCCCTCGTCTGTGTTCCTCCGTGCTTCCACGCACACCTGCCCCAGCCTGCTTGCTCTCGTCAGCTCTGGATCCCCGGCTCACCTCGCCTGTGTTCCGCCGTGCTTCTCCGCACACCTGTTACAGCCTGCTCGCTCTCGCCAGCTCCGGATCCCCGGGTTCGGACCTCTGCTCCTCCTCTGGAGACACTCCCTGGTCCTGGATTTTGTGGATTATCCAATCCCTCTGTTGTCAGTATAAAACGGTTTTGGACATTAAACCTTTTGCTTCATAAACTCTGTCTCCTCTCTATAGTGTTCAGTATTGTGGGTTCACTCCTGTAAGCTCTCGGAGAGCGTAACAATGAGGGCACGAGATAAGTTTGTGCACAGATGGAAGGCTGACAGGCAGGTAGGCCATCCAGTTATTTTAGCCGGGCCGGCAAAAATGATTGGTTGTGCTTTTTACAGTACTATGGCTTTCACAGATGACATTTTGTATGGATTTTTTGTCAAAGCATTTAAGATATTCATTGCTATCGGGATGTTAAGAGCATTGCATGGAATATAACAAAAAGTGTATCTCGAGCCGGTTTCTCAAATGTACATACCCCACCTTTTAATCCATAATAGTAAATTAATTAGTAAATGTAATGTTTTAGAATATTCTTATGAACCTGCAAAGTAACTAGTAGCTAATGTTGTCAACTAAAAGTAAAACGATGCCCGACTGTTTTGGACGTAATATGGTCGGTGTTTACATTAGCATCGCTAACACTCAGAGCTAACCTGTACTGGAGAGCATGTGTGTGAAGAAGCAGGAAATAAAAAGGAACTCACCGTGTGGTATAACCGGCAAGAGAGAAAGCCTTTGAGCTCCAGACTGTTTCAGAGATAATCCTTGATAATCCATGACATGGCGTTTCATCACCGTAGTATTTAGTTTAGACAGTAGTTGCCGGGTCCCGCATGAGCTCAGCCCCCTCCTTTTTATTTTTTAATCAATTTTTTTAAAGCTTTATACCCAAAATCAGCACTTTTGAAACAGGAAGTGAAATAGAGGGGTATGAGGCATGGCTAGAACGAGTGATCTGTTTGGTATTTTGAGCAAAACACTTCATAGACATGTTTTTTATATTTTTTTATATATCTGAGACCTATGCTATTGCCTAAAAATAGCATGTTAGGTCCACTTTAAGTACAGTACTTAACTTTCCAGCACTGATTATATGTAGGAAACGTTTTCCTTTAGTATAAATATGCCTACACCATATGATCTCCCCACTATGGAGTTTAATCATACATTTACACTCCAGCACAGCATGTGGCTGGAATGGTGGATAGGCCCAATTTGTACAACTAAGTATGCCTATCAACCGCTAAATAACTTTGGAAAACAAACCAAAGTAACACACATACATGCGAAACATCACATATGACGAAACGAAATATGCCTTTCCTAATGCCCTAAAGAAGGGCATTAGGAAGGCCAAGCACTGCTACAAACTGAGGATTGAGGAGCACTTCAATAACTCCGACCCCCGAAGAATGTGGCAGGGCATTCAGGCCATCACTGACTACAAACCTACCACCCCCTCTCTCCCGTCAAACGACGTCACTTTCCTCAACGAGCTGAATGATTTCTATGCTCGCTTCGACAGGGACAACCAGGAGACAGCCACTAAGGCTGTTCCCCCCTGCAGACCACCAGCCCTCTCACACTCTCACCTTCTGACGTCTTCACCACACCGAGCAGGATTAATGCACGCAAGGCTGCTGGACCCGATGGCATCCCAGGCCGCGTTCTCAGAGCCTGTGCTGGGCAACTGACTGAGGTCATGACGGACATTTTCAACCTGTCCCTGGCCCAAACTGTTGTCCCCACGTGCTTTAAAACCACCGCCATAGTGCCAGTGCCCAAACACTCAGGCAGGCCTGAATGACTTCCGTCCCGTTGCACTTACACCCATTCTCATGAAGTGCTTCGAGAAGTTGGTCCTAGCACAGCTTAAATCCCGCCTATCACCGACACTGGACCCCCATCAATTTGCATACCGGACTAATAGGAGCACGGAAGATGCTGTTTCCTTAACACCTCACACCGTCCTCTCACATCTGGAAAAAACCAACTCCTATGCAAGACTGCTGTTCATCGACTTCAGTTCAGCCTTCAACACCGTCATCCCCTCCAAACTAATCACAAAACTCAACGACCTGGGCATCGACGCCCCCCTCTGTAATTGGATTTTAGACTTTCTAACCAACAGACCCCAGCATGTCAGGTTGGATAATCTCTCTTCCATGACCCTCAGCCTAAATACCGGTGTCCCCACAAGGCTGCGTGCTGAGCCCCCTCCTCTACTCCATCTTCACCCACGACTGTACCCCTGTACATGTGGGGTTCCTCAAGGCTCCATCCTGGGGCCGCTTCTCTTTAACATCTACATGCTACCACTGGCTCAGATAATGAAAAACAACAAAATAAGTTACCATAGCTATGCAGATGACACACAAATTTACGTAACAGTTTCAACAGGAGACTATGCTCCAATTCAAACACTGAGTAAGTGCATTGAACAAATCAATGGCTGGATGTGTCAGAACTTTCTCAATTAAACAAAGATAAAACTGAGGTAATGGTTTTTGGAGCCAAGGCAGAACGTATAAAAGTTAGCGCTGAGCTTCAGTCTGCAATGTTCAAAACAACAGATAAAGCCAGAAATCTAGGTGTAGTCATGGACTCTGACCTGAGTTTCAACAGCCACATTAAAACAGTTACTAAATCAGCCTACTACCACCTAAAGAACATATCTAGGATTAAAAGACTAATGTCGCAGCAGGATTTGGAAAAACTTGTCCATGCTTTTATCTTCAGTAGACTCGACTACTGCAATGGTGTCTTCACAGGTCTCACTAAAAAGTCTATTCGGAAGCTGCAGCTGATTCAGAACGCCGCTGCTCGAGTCCTCACTAACACTAAGAAAGTGGATCACATCACTCCTGTTCTGAAGTCTTTACACTGGCTTCCTGTGTGTCAAAGAATAGATTTCAAAATACTGCTGCTGGTTTATAAAGCTTTGAATGGTTTAGGCCCCAAAATACATTTCTGATCTACTGCTAAATTATGAACCATCCAGATCTCTCAGGTCTTCAGGGACTGGTCAGTTTTCTGTCCCCAGATTCAGAACTAAACATGGAGAAGCAGCGTTCAGTTATTATGCTCCAAATATCTGGAACAAACTCCCAGAAACCTGCAGGTCCGCTGCAACTCTGACTACTTTTAAATCCAGACTAAAGACTTTTCTTTTTGTCGCTGCTTTTAATTGAACTATTCATATCTTAGACTGCACTGTAACTTTTATCCATGTATTTTTTCTTTTAGTGTTTATCCATGTATTTCTTCTTTTAATGTTTATTTTATTAGCTTTTCTTTTTAATGACTGATTTTAAATGCCATTTTCTTAATGTCTTTCATTTGTTGTAAAGCACTTTGAATTGCCTTGTGTTGAAAAGTGCTCTATAAATAAACTTGCCTTGCCTTGCCTTGCCTTGCCTTGTACATGGTTCAAACACCATCATCAAGTATGCAGACGATACAACGGTGATCGGCCTCATCCACAACAACGATGAGACAGCCTACAGGGAGGAGGTTCAGCATCTGACTGAGTGGTGTGCTGACAATAGCCTGGCCCTTAACACAACAAAAACAAAATAACTCATTGTGGACTTCAGGAGATCGAAAGGCAACACACACTCCCATCCACATAAATGGAACGGCGGTGGAGCGTGTGTCTAGCTTCAAGTTCCTGGGGGTCCACATATACGATGACCTCTCATGGTCCAACAATACCACCAGCATTTTAAAGAAGGCTCACCAGCGTCTCTTTTTCCTGAGGAGACTAAAGAAAGATCACCTCTCTCCTCAGATTCTGGTGAACTTCTATCGCTGCACCATTGAGAGTATCCTGACCAGCTGTATCCCAGCCTGGTATGGGAACTGCACAATGCTCAACAGGAGGGCATTGCAGAGGGTGACGAAAAACGCCCAACGCATCATCGGTGTCCCACTCCCTGCCATCGAGGACATCCAAGGGATACGGTGTTTGCAGAGGGCGCACAACATCTTCAAAGACACCTCTCATCCTGCAAACTATCTTACCCTCGGGGAGTGCCTCAGGAGCCTCCGGTCCAACACCAGCAGATTCAGGGTCAGCTTCTTCCCCAGGGCTGTTACCCTGCTGAACTCTGCCTTCTGATAGACTCAAGCCCATACCCACCACCCACCTGTTTATATATTGTACTGTCAATGACGTTTACACTGTATATATTCATCTGTTTATAGCGTATTTATAATTATTCTATTTATAACAATTATAATTATTCTCATTATGTAGACTCCTGCACTGCTATTTTACATTTCGTCACTAGTGCATGTAATGACAATAAAGTTGAATCTGAATCTGATAGAGAATATATTTTAACTTCTACAGGAATTTAAATTGTGAACAGATTTGGTTTCGGTCTGTGAGAATGACCCAATAACTGGAACCGAGTCCAGGAAATAAAGCATCAGCAGCCGCACAACACCCATAATTAAAAGAATTGCTCATATTGATGCATGCACTGAAGCATCCATTCTGAGTGCTCTACTGGCAGCTGGTGGGGGCAGTCCGCCCTCATCACCGCGGTCTTGTGGGGGCTAGAAGGAAACCTCTCGTGTGTGTGTGTGTGTGTGTGTGTGTGTGTGTGTGTGTGTGTGTGTGCATTCTTTCAAGCACTCAAGATCGACAGTATGTGCCAATATACATGTACATTCTTTTACATGGACAAGTAGCCCACACATAGGAGTGTAAATGTGCCTTTGCCAGGCTGTGTGCGTTCATGCGTGGCAGATGGGCGAGCCGTGTGCCAGGGCTTGCCAGGGGCCGGAGCTGCAGCCGGCTCCAGCCCCAGCCACCACCCCCCGGCTCCAGCCTCCAGCCTCCAGCCCCCAGCCTCGCAGCACAGCAGCCTGGCAGGCAGCGTGGCTCTTGGCTGACCTCTGCCTCCACCAGGCTGCCCTCACTCACTCACCTCATTAGCTTGACAGTAGCGACCAAACAAATTGAGGGCATCGTTCAGCTCACAGCAACTTCCATGGGAACTTTTTTTTTTCTCTCCCCCTCTTTCTTTTAGTCAGTTCAGTGTATGTGCTGTACACAAATACACGCCTACGTGTAAACAGTGACTTCTACTTAAGAGGGTGTCAGAAGTTGTGTTTGAACAAACAGACGGGCAGGAAGATGCATGTATACATACAACCCTGTCTACTATAAAATAATTATGTTCGCATACAACTAAAATGCATTTTCAATGATATTCCCAGAGAAATCTATCTTCCTCTGGGTCCTGGTTGCAGTTTTAAACACGTGGTTAATGTTGAAATGAAACAAAAAGCAACAAAACCACTTACTGTAGACCTGTTTACGCGCAGAGTTATACTGAAGCGGGTGACAGAAGTTGTGTTTTAACAAACAGACAGACTAAAAACGCATGTATAGACACAACCCACTCCACTAGAACAAATGTGTTCCCTTACAACTAAACTGCATTAATTATTACCTAATAATAAGGTCCTTTTGTGCTTTTTAAGGATTTCCTTTTCTTTTAGTGTGTTATATAGGTTTTTGTGCATGTCAATGGTCTGCAAAGGCTAACATCTGTGTGTTCCCTCTAGAAAGAGTTTTCTCTCCAACACACTCCCCCAAATATAACATTTCTTGAGGGTTTTCACAATTAAAATAATAAAACTGCATTTTTAATCAAAGTTGAACATACATTAAACCAATCAGTATCATATCATTTTAGTTGATAACTCAATATACTTATTTTTTTACAAAACATCCACTCTTTCGGTAGTGACCACAGTATTTTGTTCTCAAGGTTGTATAATATTCCCTCAACCTTATTGCTTAATCTTAACTCATAACATGCCTTATGTTGAAGTGTGAATGTTTGAAGCTACTGACCCAGAATCAGCACTTTAGTAACAGGCTGAAATAGAGGGGGATGAGCTAGAATGGGTGATCTGTTTGGTATTTTGAGCAAAACACTTCATAGACATGTTTTTTATATATCTGAGACCTATAATATATGCCTAACAATAGTATAAGAAGAGACCTTTAAAGTAACACACTGATTTTCAGACTTTTAAAACACATTTATTTCAAAATGGTGGGATTTACCTGCTTACCATTCCATTTTGTCACTACCGAAACGATCATGTCAATTACCGAAACGTAACCATGTGTTTCGGTAGTGACTGTTTTGGTAGTGACGATTCTAGCTAAAATTGAGCATAACTAAAGAATGCTAGCAAGTACATGGCTAGCACGTCTTTGAAGAGGTTTACACACATAAACACCTAATACTTTGCATAAAACCCCGAAAACGTTTACTTTATTGAAGATAATATGTGTTCGGTAGTGACAATTCTTAAGGTTACACGACGATTTTCAGATTTTGGAACAGATTTATATCAAAAGTATGGGATAGAGCTACTTGCCATTCAGCCATGAGGGACAGGGATGCAGTGTCACTGCCTAGTCAAAAATGCAGGGGTGTGGCTAAAAACCAGGCTCAGCCATTGGACTAAAACCCCTTGTGTTTCGGTAGTGACATGGAAACTGGGGACATGATTTTTTGAGTATAGTTGTTTTATTAAAAAATGATACTTAAAATAAATCTAAATATTCCAACTTCCGTTTGAATGTAATCATAAAGATATTCTAAATACACCTTTGAACAAAATGTAATACAAATGTTTTAAGTGTTATTTACAGAAATTGAAATGTAGATGTCAGGGTTGGGGACAGCTACTTCCCAATAGAAAGTACCCTATACATGATGTTTTGTGTATATTAAGCTTATCACTATCTAATTCAATGCCTTTTGTTTAAATAGACCTTAACATATTCCCTCGTAAATATCTATGTCTGAATACTTAATTGTTTTGTTAAATAGTTTTTCTTGTTGTGGGACTGCACTTTGTACTAATTCAGTAGAATGCTCCGTATACGAGGTTTTGTTGTTGCAGATTTGTTCCATGCATATGCACATGAAGAGATATTTAACTGCATCCAGGTTTGAAAATTGAGGCCAGGTACAGAATGAGATCATGCTACATTTGAATCCCACCTTGAAAGTCTCCCCTAAACAAAATCAACATTTCAGGCGAAGGCCCCTTTTATTTATGTTAAGCACAAACTATTGTAGCCGCACGCATGGCTGCCACTCCCTGACAGATTTATAAACCAGTGAAATCACCTATTACAGAATCATGTTGCTGTGCGAAGATGAGCTATCATTTCTCCTTGTTGAATTTGGCATTTTTGTCAAGTCAGCAATGTCAAATAAGGAAAAAAAAACCTTTCTTGAAGAAGAATGGTACTCCAGAGGTGAAGTTGAGGACATACTTCACTGCACACATTAAATAATGGCTGAAAGTGCACTGGACAGTTGAAAGAGATGTCGGTTCTCATGTAACTGGGGGATACCAAACAATGGTGTGATTTATTACATGTAACACCCTTTTGAACCTTCTCTGTGAATTGCGATCCCATTGTGCAACTTTTATGGATTGCACACATTCTGCTTTGAGATCATAGTGTAATTCAACATGCCCTCATACACATGGTATGCACATTTGGGTTTTATTTCATGTTGTTTTATGGTGACTGAGGACCAATATTGGCTGGTTTGATTTGATTACAGACACACCTTCTGTTGAGCAGAAGTCTAACACAAAACTCACACAAGAGCAAATATAATGACAACAGTCCCAAATACACACTAAACCAATCGTCCCAACACCCACACACGCAGTAAACCCAATAGCAAAACATGCGTGTGTCTGATTTAATTCCCATGGTTCTGTTATTATAATTGATTATAATCCGATGACTTTATAAAACAGCATCATGTCTGAATCTTTCAAATGAAAACACCCTGTCCCTGGAGCAGGCCATCAGTGATGATCATACGGCATAAGTTGTTAGTCGTTTGATACCAGTGTTAATTTCATTAATGAAGACTATGACTGAATATGTTCATCAACGATCTTATTTTCCACGACTAAGACGAGAGGATGACGAGATGGCACTAACATCATTGAACACTAATAGTGACCTAATCAACAGGCTACAACATTGTTTTGAAAATGTAAATGAAATGTCTCTGTCTTTCCTGTAACAAAAAATAAAACAACATAATATACTTATTTTTTAATTCAATGCAGCAGTTGGTTTCTGGTGCTGAATAATGACTAAAGCAGCAGCATACAATGAGAAGTAAAAAGGACTTGACGTAAGTTTCTTCAACTTAAAGATAACAATGAAAAATACAGGGCTTGGAAAAGAAGAATATATGATGGTTTAGCCAGATTTACTTAATGATGATAATCCAACAACAACAAAACTGACGAAAGGTACATTTCCTAAAACTATACTAAAACATTTACGTGTTTTTCTTGACCAAGATAGACTTTGGACTAAATCAAACTTGACTTAAAGTAAACAAAAAAAGGATTAGGTTAATTAACATAATTTGACACAGGACTAAGACTAGATATAAACAATTCCTGACTAAATTAACAGTATTGATCCCTTATTTCTTCCAATAAAACTGGTCACTATTAAAATAAATAAATCCTCAGCTGTTAAGCATACAGAGGATAAAAGGTTGGGAAACACTTTAGCCCAACACACAAATCAATGCATGATAAATGCCATCCAAAAGTTGTACTTTGTTATATTTTCCTCATTATTCAGTGCTTATAGCGATTTTCCTTCCTTCATGTGTTTGCTGGAAACGTGGGGGAGGTTTTGACCCGTACTAGCAGGCTTCAAGCAACAGGCCTGGCAGTGGGTGGCGTTCAAAAACTGGATCAGAGCTGGAGGTGAAATAAGTCACAGGTGGTGTTAAAGAGGTGTTAAAGAGAAGGCAGCCAGAAGGGAGACAGAAAGATGGATGTGTGCTGGTACTTCACAGCCAAGAGGGAGAAGAGGTGATGGATGAGGAACATTTTTACCCAAGGCCTTTTACAAAGTGATTATACTTGTCTGAATTGTCAAACTCTTGTACAATATTACATTTGAACACATCGTGATACTTAATAAGTTACCTCTTCCCAAAACTGATTTCTACTGAATGAGGCCTGATTGCATTATACTGAGATCATTGCAACCTCCAACTTTAGCCATTTGCTAGCTTATTTAGTCAGGACATTGCTTCCCACTGGAGCAGCTAACATTAAGCTAGTGTCTTAACACAGATTTGATGTTCACAAAATAGCATTATTAGTGGAATGTTCTATTACCACGGGACACTTTTAGTCTCAAGACCTGACCTACGTTACCCGTAGTACTGTAGTCATGATTGTATGGTTGAATGTCAACACAGTCATAAAGTCACCTTAATACCAACTAGAATACCAGTTAGACCCACTGCATACCGTCTGACTACAAAGCTTATTACTGTGTCTTTGTGCCTGGAAGATATGAAGTATGAAAAGTACTTCATTTAGAAAAGTCAATGGTACATCCCGCTGCATTTTTTAGGAAGATTTATTGCTCGATGTCAGAGAATGATTCAGCGACAATATTTCTTATGACCTGCATGTTGGCCAGCCCTAGTGTTTGGTTGAATCTAGGCTTTTGAGTGTTTAAAATGTAAATATTTTCTAAGCTAGCTATACGTATGTACAGTAAGAGGTTGTGCTGAGAGTTGGGGTTTCATGGTCAAGGGTCAAATAATGCTACAAATATACTTCATGGCACATTTTGATCCGTGGATAATCCGTGCAAAAGAATGCAGTTAAGGTTAGGGTCATTGGAGATAAACTGCTAAAAGGAAATGGATAGGTTGAAAGGGAAAAAGGTTCAGTAAAAACAATAGACCAACTTTCAATGGAATAAATCAACCACAACAACGGCAAATTGGGCCACGGGCAATAATTGGCAGGTCTAACGTTCCCTTCCCCACTTCCGGTGCTCTTGCTTGGACCACACCCATCTTTAAACTCTGTTTTCATTTTGATCTTAAAGTGGACCTATCCTGCTATTTTTAGGCAAGGTCTCAGATATATAAAAAACATGTCTATGAAGTGTTTTGCTCAAAATACCAAACAGATCACCCGTTCTAGGCCAGCGCCATATAGACTGAGAGTTACATCATCTCCGTTCACTCCAATGGACCACTTTTTTACAGCAATGGCGGATCGTGGAGCCTCTCAATCGTTCCCCGGAAGTTAGCGCCAAGGCTAGCTGAGCTGTAGAGTTGCAGCATAATAGACCGTGACGGACTTTTAAAGGTAAGAAGAAGTTTAAAGATTTATATTGCGGATATTATCAGTACATCTGATTCAAATTAACATCTGTATTAAAGGATGTCAGTGGATTATCCCTAAATTAGTAGATTTAGGGAACGTTTACAGATAACAGATTAAGCTAGGATACCGAATCAAGTTAGCAACACACGTTGAACAGCCTTTTAATTGTAAATTGCGTTCTCTTCATGTCATTTCGTCCAATGTTGTTGAATTAGAGAAGAGGGGCTTCTAAATGGGATTGTATGCGGGGGTGGAGGGAGTTAAATATTAGATAAATATAACTTTGGTGCGTGTAAGAGTGAGTGTTTTTAGCAGAGCCATATTGTGTCCTTGTGATTATGTTGATTATTACCTGTCTGTATAATGTTGCAGCTCAGCAGATTTTGGATTGATGGCAAAGGGAGAGGGACTTAAGTGAGAGTGAAAACACAAGGTAAGTTTAATACTACTGTTTTATATAAGTAAACACCTTATCTCCTCAAGGCAATTTCCCATCCAATAGGTGTGCTATATAGGTGTGTATAACCCTTTCTCCTGTCTGTTACTCCCTCTTTCAGCACAAGAACCAGAGGGGGATTCAATGGAGCCTGAATACCTGCACTGAGACCCTCCCCCTGCACCCTGAGTCTCAACTCTGTGTTTTTCAAGCCTTTCCCTGTTTTTTTTGTATTAAACAAAACTATAAGCTTTCCCAATGGTGTGGTTTTCGTTTTGTGAAAAAGTGCAAATGCAGTGTTTGTATATAATTACATCACATATTTTTTTGCTGTTGGTCGTGAAATTGCTCCTGCTGACTTGAGCCAGCCATTTTCTCCTCTGCTCTGTGTCAGTGGGGAAGCCGTACATTCGTACTCCTTTCTCTGAGCGATTTGAGCATCCCCAGGCAGCACAGCAAACCATGGTGGCGACTAGGAGGCAGCACAGCAAACCAGGACAACACGGAGGAAAAGGCACAGACAAACTGCATGATATGCGATTCAATGTTTATTGAATTCCATGTATTTGCAATGGATGTTCCTAAAACAACACATTTAACATCATCATCATGCTGCTGCTGCTAGTCCTTTGATAGTCCCCTGTCGGTCTCCTGTCCTTTCTGAAAGCCATAGAGATGACATTAGTCATTTAGATAACTTGTGTCCTCAATTACCATGGGATTACTGAAACTACCATGAATTTAAGAAAATGGTAGAAATGAATCTAATCTGAATTTTAAAGCATTACTTTAGATCCCCTCCCTCTAAATATATCAATAAACATTAGCAAGTGATGCTCCTGACTACCATACAAGTTTAAGAAGATAATATTGGTTTTAAAGAATTCAAAGCAATAAACAACAGGCTCTTTAACCAAGGCAACGTTAGCCTAACATGTAAACTAGTTGTTCACACTAATCCTAATATTATCACTTAATATTAGCATATTTTATTTTTTAAAACATATTGATGTAAATACATACACATATCGATTTGTTGTATAAATATTGCAAACCTTTATTCACTAATAATTACCAAAAATCGTAATTCTATCTGCCGTTATCAATGCATTCACATTGCCCGCCATGAACTTCCGGGGAACGATCCTCGTCTACATGAACCACGTGACGATAACCGTTTTTGGACTTCCGTTGTCGTAACTCTTCTATCTATATGGTGCTGGTTCTAGCCATGCCTCATATCCCTCTAGTTCACTTCCTGTTTCAAAAGTGCTGATTTTGGGTATAAAGCTTTAAAAAAATATATATTGATGAAAAAAAAAAAGGAGGGGGCTGAGCTCATGCGGAAGATTCTACCGGCATATTCTGCCGTGATGAAACGCCATATCATGGATTATCAAGGATTCTCTCTGAAACAGTTTGGAGCTCAAAGGCTTTCTCTCTTGCAGGTTATACCACAAGGTGAGTTCCTTTTCATTTCCTGCTTCTTCACACACATGCTCTCCAGTACAGGTTAGCTCTGAGTGTTAGCGATGCTAATGTAAACATGCACCGACCATACATCCAAAACCATAGATATATATAAACACTAGATGACTCACCCGCGCTGCTGGCCAATGGGGGCCGACGTTGCCACATGGCCGCCATCTTGCTACAGGCAGTGCTCTCATTCATAACATTATGGTTTACTATTTAAATAACCATAGCTTGCTCAATTTTCAACCAATTTTCAAACGGTTTGGTTTTTTATAAACATCAAAGATGTAGTTATGATACTGCATACTTATAATCATGGACTTTCTTATGAAAATAAGATTAAGCAGATAAAGCAATAGCTATACACACACACACACACACACACACACAAGGTATTTATATTAAATATTTGCCGGAGTATATATTTCCATTTATTTTATTATATTGTTAATATTTAAAATAAATTATAAAATTAAAATATATTTATATTTTATATATAAAAATCGGTCTCATGTTACCACTCTGTAAACCAAGAGTTGTTAATTTAGCAATCCCTTGGCTTGAAGAACAGGGACACAACTAATGACAATAGCAAATGGTGGTATATTATTTAGATATTCACACCTTTATCAGAAGAACCAAACCAACATAAAATGAGCTCACAGACAGGCCAGTTCTGTCTCATTTATTAGAATTATTTTTGACATCAGATCTTCATATCGTCCTAGTTTTGTATTTAGTTTCTAGATTTGTAAACAAATCCAGAACCTTTGAAATACATTACCACTTCACAGCACGTTGCGCTGAGTTCTTGTAGTCGAAAAAAGCCCAAGAATAATATAAACTGTACCCTGTGTCCTTTTGTGTCCTTCTGTGGTCCATTTACTGTTGTTTGTCTCACCCCGGCTGATATCTCACTAAATCCACTGTTTTAATTGTTCCCTATATTGCCCCTATGCCCTGTAAGGTGTCCTTGGGTGTTATGAAAGGCGGCCCCCCAAAATAAATGTATTATTATTATTAAGAACAACAACTTGGTGTGGTGTGGAGGGGATGTAGGAAGCAGGGGCAGGTGGAGAGAGATGGGGCTTCAAGGTTCTTCTGCAGTTTCCTCAAACTCGCTGAGTGTCACGGTTGTCATGTCAGGTCACGGGTCTATGTCTAGGTTTGGGTGTTTCCGCTGTCCTCTATGTCATGTTTTCCTTCCGTCGTTAGTTCCCTGGTGTGTCTCGTTAGTTGATTGTGTTCACCTGTGGCCCTTGTGTTTTCTCCTCCCTCCTCACCTGTGTCTAGTTAGTTGATTATGTTCACCTGTGGCCCTTGTGTTTCTCCTCCCCTGCCCAGCTGTTTCTTGTCTGGTAATTATCCCTCCCTGTATTTAGTCTTGTCTCGTCCTGTGTTCAGTGTTGGTGCTTCTTTTGTTTGTGACCTGGTTCACCGTAGAGTGTTTTGTTCGTTAAAGTTATATGTTAGATAAGAGCCCTTGCAATAAAGGTATTATCAAGTGTTATCTGCGTTTGGGTCCTACCTGCTTCACTCTGCGCTATCAGAAAGCACCAACCAAGAAATGGGCCCAGCAGATCCGTTCGAGCTGGAATTATTGAATTTTTCCTTTTTTTTGGCTAACTGCTCGGATCGATGGAAGAGAGCACCCGGAGTTCAGCAGCGAGAGGCTGTGTTGTCGGAGGCGCGCCAAATGGCTAGAGAGAAACCAGGTTTGGTGAAGTTCTTACCTGGCTGGATTTCAAAGATCCTCCCGGTGTGTGATTCCCGGCCTGCTAGCCCCAGGCATGCTAGCTCCCCTGCCTCCCGATTCCCAACCTGGCACCATACGCCTTGGTGGGTTCCGTCTGGAGTCAGCCCCTGCTTCTTCCCCATTTCCTGCTCCTGTCCAGGATCCGTTCTCGGGTACTCGTCTGGCTTATGGAGGTCCACGGAGTATTCAGGCGGCTGCTAAAAGGAGTCGCAAGGCCAAGCTAGCAGCCCGAGCCCCAAGAGCCATGGCTCCAGCCCCAGTTCCGGCCCCAGCAGCCATGGTTCTGGCTCCAGTACCGGCTCCAGTACCCCTGGTCCCGACTCCAGTTTCGGCTCCAGGACTGGCTTACCGGCCAACGCCAGCTCCCCGTGTCCTGTCGGCATACCGGCCGATGCCAGCACCCCGTGTCCTGTCGGCGTACCGGCCGACTCCAGCACCTCGTCTCTTGTTGGCTCCCCAGCCAACACCAGCTCCCCGTGTCCTGTCGGCGTACCGGCCGACGCCAGCTCCTCGTGTCCTGTCGGCGTACTGGCCGACTCCAGCACCCCGTGTTCTGTTGGCAAACCAACTCTCTCAAGTTTCCCCTCAGGTCTCCTCTCGAGTTCCCTCTCAAGTCCCCTCTCAGGTCCCCTCTCGAGTTACCTCTCGAGTCACCTCTCGAGTTACCTCTCGAGTCACCTCTCGAGTTCCTTCTCGAGTCCCCTCTCAGGTCTCCTCTCGAGTTTACCTCTCGAGTCTCCTCTCGAGTTCCCTCTCAAGTCCCTTCTCAGGTCCCCTCTCGAGTTATCTCTCGAGTCAATTCTCCAGTGTTCTCTCGAGTCAACTCTCCAGTGTCCTCTCGAGTCACCTCCCAAGTCAACTCTCCAGTGTCCTCTCGAGTTCCCTCTCAAGTCCCCTCTCAGGTCCCCTCTCGAGTTACCTCTCGAGTCACCTCTCGAGTTCCTTCTCAGGTCCCCTCTCAGGTTCCCTCTCGAGTCTTTTCTCGTGTCCCCTCTCAAGTCAACTCTCCAGTGTCCTCTCGAGTCACCTCTCAAGTTTCCCCTCAGGTCTCCTCTCGAGTTCCCTCTCAAGTCCCCTCTCAGGTCCCCTCTCGAGTTACCTCTCGAGTCACCTCTCGAGTTCCTTCTCGAGTCCCCTCTCAGGTCTCCTCTCGAGTTACCTCTCGAGTCTCCTCTCGAGTTCCCTCTCAAGTCCCTTCTCAGGTCCCCTCTCGAGTTATCTCTCGAGTCAACTCTCCAGTGTCCTCTCAAGTCACCTCCCAAGTCAACTCTCCAGTGTCCTCTCGAGTCACCTCTCAAGTTCCCCTCAGGTCTACTCTCGAGTTCCCTCTCAAGTCCCCTCTCAGGTCCCCTCTCGAGTTACCTCTCGAGTCACCTCTCGAGTTCCTTCTCAAGTCAACTCTCCAGTGTCCTCTCGAGTCACCTCTCAAGTCAACTCTCCAGTGTTCTCTCGAGTCACCTCTCAAGTCAACTCTCCAGTGTCCTCTCGAGTCACCTCCCAAGTCAACTCTCCAGTGTCCTCTCGAGTCACCTCTCAAGTTTCCCCTCAGGTCCCCTCTCGAGTTACCTCTCGAGTCAACTCTCGAGTTCCTTCTCGAGTCCACTCTCCAGTTTCCTCTCAAGTTCCCTCTCAAGCCCTCTCTCGAGTCCCCACTCAAGCCCCTACTCAAGTCCAGTTGGAGGTCCCGCAGACTAGCCCTCTGCCGGGGGTCCTGCCAACCCCATGTCTTGTCCAGTTGGAGGTCCCGCAGACTAGCCCTCTGCCGGGGGTCCTGCCAACCCCATGTCTTGTCCAGTTGGAGGTCCCGCAGACTAGTCTCCTGCCGGGGGTCCTGCCAACCCCATGTCCTGTCCAGTTGGAGGGTCCCGCAGACTAGCCCTCTGCCGGGGGTCCTGCCAACCCCATGTCCTGTCCAGTTGGAGGTCCCGCAGACTAGCCCTCTGCCGGGGGTCCTGCCAACCCTTTGTCCCTGTCCCGTTGGAGGCCTCGCCGACTAGCCCTCTGCCGGGGGGTCCTGCCAACCCCATGTCTTGTCCAGTTGGAGGTCCCGCAGACTAGTCTCCTGCCGGGGGTCCTGCCAACCCCGTGTCCTGTCCCGTTGGAGGTCCCGCCGACTACGCTCCTGCCGGGGGTCCTGCCAACCCTATGTCCTGTGCCGTTGGAGGTCCCGCCGTCTACTCTCCTGCCGGGGGTCCTGCCAATCCTATGTCCTGTGCTGTTGGAGGCCCCGCCGACTACTCTCCTGCCGGGGGTCCTGCCAACCCTGTGTCCTGTCCCGTTGGAGGCCCCGCCGACTACTCTCCTGCCGGGGGTCCTGCCAACCCTTTGTCCTGTCTCGTTGGAGGTCCCGGCGTCCACCCTCCTGCTGGGGGTCCTGCCAACTCCTGGTCCTCTTCCGTGGGGGATCCTGCCGAAGCCTGTCCCGCCGGCTCCGGTTCCTGTCCGGCCGACACCGGGTCCTGCCCGGCCTCCGGAGCTGTCTGGTCTTCGCCCCTTCATGCTCGGCCCCCTGAGTTCGCCCGCTGTGGCCTTCGCCCCACCATGGACTCTGCCTTGCCCCCGGGCCGTCCGCCCGAGACCCCCACCTTGGACTCTGCCTTGCCCCCGGGTCGTCCGCCCGAGTTCCCCACCATGGACTCTGCCTTGCCCCCGGGCCGTCCGCCCGAGACCCCCACCTTGGACTCTGCCTTGCCCCGGGCCGTCCGCCCGAGTTCCCCACCTTAGACTCTGCCTTGCCCCCGGGTCGTCCGCCCGAGTTCCCCACCATGGACTCTGCCTTGCCCCCGGGCCGTCCGCCCGAGACCCCCACCTTGGACTCTGCCTTGCCCCCGGGCCGTCCGCCCGAGTTCCCCACCTTAGACTCTGCCTTGCCCCCGGGCCGTCCGCCCGAGATCCCTTCCTGGTCCCCTACTGGGCTCCTGGGCGGTCAGCTTAGTCCCGTCCTCCGGACCCCCCCCCCCCCCCCCCTGGTGGCCTAGGGATACGTCCCTCCTCCGGACCCCCTCCACCCACCCTGTTGGACTATGTTGGATTTTTTGTTTAGGGACGTCTGGAATCCGTCCCTTGAGGGGGGGGTTCTGTCACGGTTGTCATGTCAGGTCACGGGTCTATGTCTAGGTTTGGGTGTTTCCGCTGTCCTCTATGTCATGTTTCCTTCCGTCGTTAGTTCCCTGGTGTGTCTCGTTAGTTGATTGTGTTCACCTGTGGCCCTTGTGTTTTCTCCTCCCTCCTCACCTGTGTCTAGTTAGTTGATTATGTTCACCTGTGGCCCTTGTGTTTCTCCTCCCCTGCCCAGCTGTTTCTTGTCTGGTAATTATCCCTCCCTGTATTTAGTCTTGTCTCGTCCTGTGTTCAGTGTTGGTGCTTCTTTTGTTTGTGACCTGGTTCACCGTAGAGTGTTTTGTTCGTTAAAGTTATATGTTAGATAAGAGCCCTTGCAATAAAGGTATTATCAAGTGTTATCTGCGTTTGGGTCCTACCTGCTTCACTCTGCGCTATCACTGAGGCTCCGTTGAGTTTGGCCTTTATAGCCTCGGGGCAAGCAGGCAATGCATATGGGTGGTCAGTGCCCTGCCGCCTGCTGCTCTTTCCCCTCTCTCCACTGGCTCCCTGTCGCTTTGGCAAAATATACAAATATATAAATAATAGTAATATGGAAATTAATAAGTTACTTTTTTAACAATTCAATGTTCACTTATATATGAGCCTAATTTTTTTTACGTTCTCCAACAGAAAACACAACTCAGCGTACTTTTTAGAAATGTATCTTAATAGGCTTGTCCTTATAAGGCAAACATATGTTTTGAGGCTCTGGACAAAAATGGCTATTTTGATTGTAAAGGTTGCCAACCCTTGGGTGTAGTTTCAATGTTTGCACATGTTTATTCAAGTGTATGAGTGACATCGAGCAAGTGAGATGGCCAGTGGTTCTCAAACGTTTTACACAGAGTACCACCTCAAATGATATTGGGCTCACCACCATAGACCTTCCTGGGTACCACCGAGATAAAGGATTTACTATGACAAGCCATATGATGCTCTCATTTGTTAGTGACATTCCACATGCAAATAAGATAAGATAAGATAAGATGTTACTTTATTGATCCCAATTTGGGAAAACATTTTTAGTTACAGCAGCATAAGGGACAAGGCATTTTACAATCAATTAGAAATAAGCAAGAAAAATAAAGAAAATAAAGAAAGAGGAAAATATACATGTTGAGTTTGGCAGGATATTATATATATATAAATATATATAAATATAAGGCATATGGAATATTAATGTTAAATATTAAATATTGAACAGATTATATATGTGTAAAATGTACAACGTGGTTATATTCAAGAGAAGCTAAGGAGCAGAGAGTTCTCTTCCAGCCAGAGGTGAGTTATTGAACAGAGTTATTGCAGTGGGCAGGAATGTGTTCCTGTATCGGTCCTTGTGACAGCAGAGCTGCAGCAGTCTGTTGGAGAAGGGGCTTGTTGACCCTTCAGCTGCAGGTGGAGAGGATGGGTGGGGTTATCCATGATGGACAACAGCCTGTTCAGTGTCCTCTTCTCCACCACAGCTTCAAAGGGGTCCAGCTTGATGCCGATGACAGACCCAGCTTTCCTGATCAGTTTATTGATCCTGCTGGTGTCACCGGTTCTGATGCTACCCCCCCCCCCCAAGCAAAGAAGAGTGCACTGGCCACAACAGACTAGAAGATCTCCAGCATCTTGCTGCACACGTGGAAGGATCTCAGCTTCCTCAGAAAATAGAGTCTGCTCATCCCCTTCTTGTACACAGCGTCAGTGTTGATCCTCCAGTTCAGCCCATTGTCTAAGTGCACTCCCAGGTACTTGTAGTCCTCCCCAACAGCCACATCCTCTCCCAGAATGCACAGGGGTAGAGGAGACGTCCTCACCCTCCTGAAATCAATGACCATCTCTCTGGTCTTGGCCACATTCAGAATACTCACAACATTAGGCTGAGGTTCATCTTCCACTCTTCTTTAAGTGGTTGTGCTTCTTGTTGCTTCTGGCTAAAATAAACATAATTAAAGACATGTTGAGTGTTTAAAATGTGCTGTAATACACAACACATTATTTATTCCTAAACTTGCAGAAAAACTAAAGTGTGACATTTAATCACATATTTATATATCAATCTTATACACCTTGAATTCTTGTTGGCCAATGATACACATACCCTTTGAAGATGAGCTGGGAAGTTGAATACTGTTGGCACAACACCATCTTTAAGCCGGACAGTCTGCCCCGTCCTGTCAAAGTCCTCACTCCTGAAGTGCTCAATGCAGAGCAGCGTCCTGCCAGAGGAAACAAAACCGTCCCTTCTTAGGGCAACTTCCCACTGTAACTTCTCACTGCCTCCTCCTCTCTCCGGTTTTGGGAAACCTTAAAAACATGAGAAAGGTAGCCAGATATATAAATTATTGTCAACATTGTCCTCCTCCCTTTCCTTTAACATTAAGGGTAAGGACAAAAATACACACCGAAATTATCATATTTTTGGGGTAATTGTATGTATGTATGTATGTATGTATGTATGTAGGTATGTATGTATGTAATGTATACTTTAAGAATAAGACAACCACACTAAGAGTTATAAAAAAAGGTGTCCAAAAGAAACATTAAATAATTGTGTAAAGAAATGGTAGCAACATATTCTAAAGAGGCTGGGTCAACAACAATCTGGCAATACTATTATCTCACATAGCCCCACAGTCAGGGGGCCAATCCTGAAGAGTGCTTCCGTTAACACTTTTGCTGCCATGTTTGGGTAGAAGCTGTCAACATATTTTTTTGGTAAGAGGGGACCTATGTAAGATGTTCTAGGGTGGTTGACAAGTTTGAACAATTATTTTGTGACTTTTAGAGGCCATTTCAGGCCCATTTTTCAGATTGCCTGCTCGAAATGACATCCCCACAATAAATATAGAATATCTCCCCAATCACAAGGGTAGGGTTGGGTACCGAGAACCAACATTTCGATTCCAACGGCATCATTTAGGAATGTGAATTTCGGTTCCACTTTTCGATGCCTGAGGAAATGTTTCTCGCCGCTCTCCGTAGCCGACTGTATGACTGCGGCGGGGCGGGAAATGTAGCGTTGTACCTACACTTCTACAGCGAAACCATGTTCGCCTAGGGCGCCAGATCTGTGGAGGTGCTGCGCTGACATCTCTGGGAGGAAAAAAAAACGTTTTGACCGTGCTCATCCAAATTTTCAGACTTGATGTAACAACATTCATAATTAAGTAAATATAACACCCTTTTCTTCCCGGTTACACTTTTCATTCGCCCTGTACGATGGGCGCTGCAAGTGATGAAAATGGGGGATGTTGGCTTATCTGGCATCCGCAGCTCACAGCCAAAGTGCGAGTGAGCGTGGGGGCGAGCGAGGGAGAAAGGGAGGGTGCACCGGTACGCGCTGTTGTTATTAGCATCTGGTGCTAGCTGCTCTAACGGATATTAGAAGAAGATGTTTCTACGACAAGGTGGAGGAGAGTCCTCTTCAGTCAGACTGAGGCTGATAACTACAGCTCAGTGAGGTAAAGGACTCTGAGTGTAAACACATATTTCCAAGGCACTCCTTTATAATTATTGGGATAAAACAGGTTTGAAATCAATCCAATGTATACTATAGGACAGTAAACCAGACATATCGTATCGTAAACTGGAGATAAAAAAATATGCATTAATAAAATAGTAAAATAAGATATGAATGAACAACAAAACTAAAATACGTTGCTATGGTAGGTTATTGGTTATGTTCACATACTTATTTAATTATTAACATGTAAACCGATCTTTTTCATATGGGTGTTTAGAGTTGTACCCCCTAGATCTAGTCTCTAGTAATTCTGCTTAAAGTGCACCAGATTGTAGCATTTTACTTCCCGGTATGCCTGAGAAGGCAGATATGCTTGTTTTTCTCAACAAGAACTGTTTTTAAATGGGATGGGGGGGGGTTCCTTTCAAAGTTGGACTGTTGCACTGTTGTAGATTCAGTGGTGCTCAGGTTACAGTTACATAGCAGTGAATATAAACCGACTGATTAATGTGAATATTACTGTAAACAAACCTGTGTAAAAGTTTCTCGAATAAATGTAATTTTTTTTGGTGGAAGAAGCATGTATCATTTTTTTACCCTGCCCCTCAAAGAATCGGAATTGAGAACCGTTAAGAACCGGAATCGAAAAGTAGAATCGAAATCGGAATCAGAATCGTGGAAATTCAAACGACACCCAACCCTACACAAGGGCCATATAGATAATCCCGGTATCAAAATAAAGGTGACAGCAGTGGGATGGCTGCAGAAGTGTCAGAATGTAAATGGATGTTACTGTGTCAGAGAAAATAGAGCTAAAAAAATAGAGCTAAAAATTCAATTTCCGCCTAAAAGAAAACATGTTTTTAGAGTGAATATCAGCTTGGAAACATGAGACAGTAGCCCAAATAATCTAGGAATGTCACGGTTGAGTGAAGGAAGCAGGACCCAAGCGCAGATAACTTTGATAAACCTTTATTTCAAGGCTAAAATGGAACGAATACAGACAAACACAGAACACTCACCGGTGAAGTCCGTCACCAACAAAAGAAGCACCGACACTGAACACAGCACGAGACAAGACTAAATACAGGGAGGGATAATTACAAGACACAGGTGAACACAATCGGCTAACGAGACACAGGTGAGGAGGGAGGAGAAAAACACAAGAGCCACAGGTGAACACAATTAGCTAACGAGACACAGGTGAGGAGGGAGGAGAACACACAGGGACACTAACGACAGGAGGAAAACATGACAGAGAACAGTGAAAACACCCAAACCTAGACAGAACTGTGACAGAACCCCCCCCTCAAGGGACGGATTCCAGACGTCCCTAAACCCCACCACAAAATCCAAAAAAAATCCAGCAGGGTGGGTGGAGGGGGTCCGGAGGAGGGACGTATCCCTAGGCCACCAGGGTGGGTGGAGGGGGTCCGGAGGACGGGACTAAGCTGACCGCCCAGGAGCCCAGTAGGGGACCAGGAAGGGATCTCGGGCGGACGGCCCGGGGGCACGGCAGAAGCCGAGAAGGGGGGCTCGGGCGGACGGCCGGGGGGCAAGGCAGAGTCCATGGTGGGGGTCTCGGGCGGACGGCCCGGGGGCAAGGCAGAGTCCATGGTGGGGCGTAGGCCACAGCGGGCGAACTCAGGGGGCCGAGCATGAGGGCGAAGGCAGCGGCAGGAAGAGTCAGGGGGCCGGGCTCGAGGACGAGGGCAGCGGCAGGAAGAGTCAGGGGGCCGGGCTCGAGGACGAGGGCAGCGGCAGGAAGAGTCAGGGGGCCGGGCTCGAGGACGAGGGCAGCGGCAGGAAGAGTCAGGGGGCCGGGCCCGCGGACGAAGACCGCGGCTCACAGAGGGTCGGGATCGAGGGCGAAGACCACGGCAGGAAAAGTCAGGGGGCCGGGCCCGAGGACGAGGGCAGCGGCAGGAAGAGTCAGGAGGCCGGGCCCGCGGACGAAGACCGCGGCTCACAGAGGGTCGGGATCGAGGGCGAAGACCAGACAGCTCCGGAGGCCGGGCAGGACCCGGTGTCGGCCGGACAGGAACCGGAGCCGGCGGGACAGGCTTCGGCAGGATCCCCCACGGAAGAGGACCAGGAGTTGGCAGGACCCCCAGCAGGAGAGCGGTTGGCGGGACCTCCGACGAGACAGGACAAAAGGTTGGCAGTACCCCCGGCAGGAGAGTAGACGGCGGGACCTCCAACGGCACAGGACACAGGGTTGGCAGTACCCCCGGCAGGTGAGTAGACGGCGGGACCTCCAACGGAACAGGACATAGGGTTGGCAGGACCCCCGGCAGGAGAGTAGTCGGCGGGACCTCCAACGGGACAGGACATGGGGTTGGCAGGAACCCCGGCAGGAGAGTAGTCGGCGGGGCCTCCAACGGGACAGGACATGGGGTTGGCAGGACCCCCGGCAGGAGAGTAGTCGGCGGGGCCTCCAACGGGACAGGACATAGGGTTGGCAGGACCCCCGGCAGGAGAGTAGTCGGCGGGGCCTCCAACGGGACAGGACACAGGGTTGGCAGGACCCCCGGCAGGAGAGTAGTCGGCGGGGCCTCCAACGGGACAGGACACAGGGTTGGCAGGACCCCCGGCAGGAGAGTAGTCGGCGGGGCCTCCAACGGAACAGGACATAGGGTTGGCAGGACCCCCGGCAGGAGAGTAGTCGGCGGGGCCTCCAACGGGACAGGACACAGGGTTGGCAGGACCCCCGGCAGGAGAGTAGTCGGCGGGGCCTCCAACGAGACCGGACAAAGGGTTGGCAGGAACCCCGGCAGGAGAGTAGTCGGCGGGGCCTCCAACGGGACAAGACATGGGGTTGGCAGGACCCCCGGCAGAGGGCTAGTCTGCGGGACCTCCAACTGGACAGGACATGGGGTTGGCAGGACCCCCGGCAGAGGGCTAGTCTGCGGGACCTCCAACTGGACAAGACATGGGGTTGGCAGGACCCCCGGCAGAGGGCTAGTCTGCGGGACCTCCAACTGGACGGGACATGGGGTTGGCAGGACCCCCGGCAGAAGACTAGTCTGCGGGACCTCCAACTGGACATGAGTAGGGGCTTGAGTGGGGACTCGAGAGAGGGCTTGAGAGGGAACTTGAGAGGAAACTGGAGAGTGGACTCGAGAAGGAACTCGAGAGGTAACTCGAGAGGGGACCTGAGAGGGGACTTGAGAGGAGACCTGAGGGGAAACTTGAGAGGTGACTCGAGAGGGAACTCGAGAAAAGACTCGAGAGGGAACTCGAGAGGGGACCTGAGAGGGGACTTGAGAAAAGACTCGAGAGGGAACTTGAGATGGGATGAGGGAAGGGACTAGAGAAGTGACTCGAGGAGGGACTTGAGAAGTGACTAGAGGTGGGACTGGAGAAGGGACTAGAGAAGGGACTAGGACAGCTGGGGCCAGAGCTAAGGCTGGAACCATGGCTGCTGGGGCCAGAACTGGGGCTGGAACCATGGCTGCTGGGGCCTGTACTGGGGCCGGAACTATGGCTGTGTGGGCCGGTTCTGTAGCCGGAACCATGACTCTTGGGGCTCGGATTGCTAGCCTGGACTTGCGACTCCTTCTCCTAGAAGCCGCCTGAAGGCTCCGTGGACCTCCAAAAGCCAGCCGAGTTCCAGAAAACGCCTCTTGGACAGGAGCAGGAACTGGGGCGGAAGCACTGGTTGACTCCAGACGGAACACACCGAGACGTTTATAGTCCGCAGGCTGGAAATCACACGCCCAGATGAAGTTCAACATCCAGTCAGGTAAGAACTTCACCAAGTCCGGTTTCTCCATAGCCAACCGGTGCGCCTCTACCAGAGCGGCCTCCTTCTGCCGAACACTGGACGCTCCCCTCCACCAATCATAGCAGCAAGCCAAAGCAAATGAAAAATGCTGTAATTCCACCTCAAATGGGTCATCTGCTGGGTCCATCTCTGGTCGGTGCTTTCTGTCACGGTTGAGTGAAGGAAGCCGGACCCAAGCGCAGATAACTTTGATAAACCTTTATTTCAAGGCTAAAATGGAACGAATACAGACAAACACAGAACACTCACCGGTGAAGTCCGTCACCAACAAAAGAAGCACCGACACTGAACACAGCACGAGACAAGACTAAATACAGGGAGGGATAATTACAAGACACAGGTGAACACAATCGGCTAACGAGACACAGGTGAGGAGGGAGGAGAAAAACACAAGAGCCACAGGTGAACACAATTAGCTAACGAGACACAGGTGAGGAGGGAGGAGAACACACAGGGACACTAACGACAGGAGGAAAACATGACAGAGAACAGTGAAAACACCCAAACTTAGACAGAACTGTGACAAGGAATCATGATTCCAATGTATGCTAGGTACTTTTGCCAAGTTAGAGCACAGTAATTTCATACAGTGCAATACTACACAGGTTTGAATAATGTAATGTCCAAGCGGAAATCTATATGATTCTCGAGGTGACTTTTCGTGCTAATGCTTTTTGACTTTTTAATGTTGTATTTTGACAATACACCTGGATACCATGATAAGACAAAAATATTTTTTGTGGATTACTGAGGATCATCTTCCCAGTAATGGAACCATTGTATGTATACAAAATATTACATAAAACATTAAATAAAAACTAAAACAATAAAATGAATCCAGTGTTAGGGTCGGATGGAACCAGAGCAACTCAGGGGTTAGGCATGTTCAAGCCAACATGCGTGTTTCTTTGGAAGAGGGAGGGACATTTATAGACGAGGTATAGTCAAGGCAGTGTGGGGCACTAGAATCCTGGTGTCTACGAGGATGAGGACAGGCCAATATTTGCTGGTTACAGACGTCGATCTGTACACCCCTGCGCCCTCAGTACACGTGCTGATGTGGAGGGCTGAGCATCGCACACTGAAGATCTCGTTGTTGATGTGCTTTTTTCTGGCGGCCGCACCACAACATCCAGATCAAGATCGGTTTCTTCACCGTTAGTCTCTTGAATGTCATTGGAGTTCATGCACCACGCTGCACGAGCACATCCACACGCCCCACTGCAATACAGTCCTCTTCTGCGACAGAGACACTGTCTGGTACTGCACTGACTTCCACTTTCCTTGCATCCACACACTGTCAGCTGTACGCATGTGGATTGTACAGGTTCCTTGGTAAGAAGCATGGGGACCAGCATACCATTCATCATCTGCCAACCACAATTGATTGGTGAGGGCAGTTGTGGATGTGTCACTAGTGACTGTTTCCAAACCTTCATTTGGTAGTGGGCCCTCTTGAGGTGCATTGACAATGCATCTTCTGTTGGTGATAATGTATCAACGTTGGCTTTAAGTTTTCGAAAGAGAGCGCAGCGAACTTCTTGTATCGAGTTGCTGGTTGACTTAAGGTCATAGAGCTTACATACAAACTGTTCTGCCAAGGATAGGCAAGTGGTACTTGGTACTTCATCCTCACCAAAGTTGTGGAGAAGATGCGGGTACTGCTGTAACACTTTCCATGCTGTCCTTTTTCCAATTCCGGTGAACTGGCTCGTAGTATCACATCCAGTGATGGCATGAAATGCCAACAGACCATCGAGCATCTCATTTGGTAGTGTGATTTGATGGACTTTGATGTAGCGTGGTTTCTTAGCTGTTCCTGCTTTCATCCAAAGTTCTTGGCTTAGTTGGTTTGCAAATACAAGTAGTAGCAGCAACACATCTGTGTCTCGGCACTGAATGATGAGCCTCTGAAACCCTTTCATTGTTGCATCAGCTGCATGTAGTAGTATGCGTGTATCCGCTTCTTCATATGTAGCTTGTAGGGGATCAATCCCAGCTGCTGACATGACTTTTTCAGGATCCTCAAACCCTCCACTGATAACAATTTCCTCATCATAAAGCTGCACATGATTCTCAAGCTCAGTTGATAGGAAATGGGTAAGGTTGGCTTTGTTTTCATCCATTTCAATGAAGCTATTCCAGTTAGCAGGTAACTATTCAGTTTCGCTGAATAGTGCTGCGTTTTGTTCTTGTTCCACTCTTGATGGAGTTTTATTGGTACCGATCAAACACTATATCCACTCTGGTGACGTTCCCATGTAGATTAGATGCAACTCTCGGTGTGAACACTAGGGGTGTTGAAAATAATCGTTTCTACGATGCATTGCGATGCGGACGTGGACGATTCGGTATCGATGCAGTGACTGAAGATAATTGGTTATAGCATAGTAACGTTGCTTCCTGATTTTCCGGCCGCGGCTTTACTATAACGGTTTTTTTTTTCTGTCAGTTTAATATCAAATCGGTCGGTGACTCAGAGATCAGGGAACAGACGTGACAGCGGCACAGCAACACCAAACACGGAGCAGTCTGCTTTATCCACCAACACAACACCACCAGTCCAGAATCAACAGCAGAAGGACCCGCTCTGAATCACTCTGTGTCGCTGTGGCTTAGACACACAGGAATTTATGTTTTTCAAAAATAATCGCGTTACAATCATGTCAGGTTTTTGGTGGATTTAATTAAGTCTTGGATTGCAGAGTATGAATGTCCTCTAGCAATTTTCAGACGATATATACGTGTGTAAAGTTTGTGAAGGCAGGAGGAAAAAAGCTCCCGCGATCACCGTCTCCTCTCCGTTCCTCCAAACCCCGCCCCCCTCCCTGAAAATAATGAGTGACAGGCTGATAGTGACCTGATAGAAACTTTATTATTCACTTAATCACTGTCTGAGATATAATGAAGCTAACTTAATCTCATACATTCATGGGATTTATGTAACAGTAAGACAGATAATGTAAGTGTGCACCCAGATGCAGTATTTTTGTTTGTATATGCTAAAGCAAGTATTGCCTTGCCTTCTTACAGTGCAGACGCTTTTCTGCTTGCTCTTGCCTCTGCTTACTTTTTTATGCTCTTTTTCTATTTTTCTTTTCTTAAAAGCGGCTCCTGGACATTAACCTATCACTGGGACAGTTATTCTTCGTAAATAGATGGAGGGTTTCAGCCATATTTCAATATTTTTACGACAACCTCAGTCTTACAGTAGCGTGGCCTAGCAACAGCTAAAGCCTGGTACTGCATGCTATTTAGCTTAAGCTAGTTAGCAGCAACATGCCTCCATTCTCTACAGATGACTTCCACAAACTTCTACAGAAGATAGCTGTGTTGGAAATGAAAATGCAACGGTTGGAAGTTAACGTGGAAGTGAATGGACTAGGTTGGAATGACACCACTTTACCAGTGTTGCAAAAGAATGGACAAAGGCATGCTAACTCAAAGCTAGTTAGCAGCTACAAGGATTCCAAGGAACAGGAGGGCTGTGTACCGGGTAATACATCTACAAGTGGTAGTCCTCCCTCAAACTCTCTGGGTGCAAGGCCGAAGAGTAATTCATTTCGCGCTGTTCTGTGACAGTGACGTGATTGACGTGATTCAAGATGGCGCCTGTGTCGGCCCGCCGCTCGCTCAGCTGTCTACCTATAGCTTTCCTGTTTTTGTTTTATGTTTGTCAGAATGTCTCTGCTCTGCTCGTCTATGATCGCCAAGCCCTCCTCCACCTCAGACCCTCACTGGAGTTGATACTGCTGCCCAAAACCACATCTGGCAACCAAAAATCGTCCCCCCCCCCCTCTTCTGTTGGATATACCCACCTACCTGCGCAGGTTGCCCTGCATCCTGCCTCGCCGAAAGCGCTTCAGACGACGGGGAAAGCGTGGTGGTGCACTGGTCCACCTTAAAGCTTACCTGACGGCTTCTTCCGGGACCTATCCACGCCTCGGATGTCATGGCCCTCCCGCTGCACGTCATGTGAGGGATCGGTGGATTCGCCCTGTCTTTCCGGAGCTACGGACTCTGCTGGATCCGCTGGCAGCTACTCCTGCCCGCCTGACTGCTCCCGGCCCGCGCGGCGTTCACCACGGACATCTTCGTCAGCTGAGACGAACTACACCGTCGGCAAGCCCGGAGCAAAAACTACGTCTGGCTTTGCTAAATGCTAGGTCGATAGCTAACAAAACGTTCCTGCTGAACGACTTCTTCACCTCCCGTGAACTGGATTTCATGTTCCTGACGGAGACCTGGGCACACGCTGGCGAGTACACATCATTCTTTGATCTTCTTCCTCCTGACTGTACATTCTTCAGCTCCCCCCGTGCCACCGGCCATGGCGGGGGCATAGCTTCGGTGTTTAGAGCTAGCCTCCAGTGCCGATTGCTACACCATGTCACTAGCTATGCTAGCTTTGAGTTGCAGCTTTTTGAACTGAATCCGGCCTCGCCTATACTCTGCGCAGTCGTGTATCGTCCACCAAAGCACAATAAGGATTTCATAAATGACTTTTCTGACTTTCTGTCCGGGATCATGGTGAATTATGATCGTGTTTTGATCTCCGGAGACTTCAATGTCCATGTGTGTTGTGAGTCCAAACCTCTGGTTAGGGACTTTTTAAATCTCCTTGATTCTTTTGGTCTTGTTCAGTCCGTGGCTGGCCCAACACACGAAAAAGGACACACTTTGGACTTGGTATTGTCGTTTGGACTGTCTGTATCTGTGGATGAAATATGTGCAGCAACGCGTATCTCAGACCATTTACCGGTTCTGTTTACAACCTCCATCCCTTCCGCAGGAGTCGAGTCACGTGCCCCTGCGCGTCGTCTGCGTTCGATTAACCCCTTGACTGCCTCACAGTTCTCTGATGTTTTCAATGCTTCTCCTATCTGTAAATTAGATGTGGACTGTGCTTTTAATGCTGATGAGCTTCTCTCTATGTTTGACTTGACATGCACACCAATACTGGATTCTGTTGCTCCTTTTACGCTTAGACGCAACAAAGTTCTATCAGAACCGTGGCTCAATGACTGTACTCGTGCTCTCAGACGCGCTTGCAGGCGTGCTGAGAGAAAGTGGAAAAAGGATAAACTCCATGTCTCCCTGGAAATCCTTCGTGCTTCCCTCTCTGACTACCAGACGGCAGTCAAAGCAGCCAAAACAGAGCACATTTCTCTGTTCATCTCTAAAAACAGCCACAAACCTCAGGTTCTTTTTAATGTCCTCAACTCCATCATTAATCCCCGTGATGTTTCTTCTGTTGTGCCATCGCCTGCTCTCTGCGATAAGTTTCTTACATTTTTTATTGGAAAAATATCTGCTCTTAGGCTAGCTCACACTAGTGCTACCCCCGATCCTGCTCCCTCTCTGTGCCCTGCTGTCCTCGACCACTTTGAGCCTATTTCCCTCTCATCTCTCTCGGACATAGTGGAGCACCTGCGACCGACAAGCTGCTCCTCGGACAGCATTCCCTCACGCCTTCTCAAAGAGGTTTTTCATTCAGTTGGAGCAAGTATTTTATTACTTTTAAACACCTCTCTTACCTCAGGATGTGTCCCAGCTGCCTTTAAACATGCCATGGTTACCCCACTACTTAAAAAGAAAAGTCTCGACCCCTCCACTCTCGCAAATTTTAGGCCCATCTCCCAGCTACCGTTTTTATCAAAAGCCCTGGAGCGCGTAGTCTACGCCCAGCTGCAGTCTTTTTTAATCCTTCATGGCATCCATGAAAAGTTTCAGTCTGGCTTCAAACCCATGCACAGCACTGAAACAGCCCTTTTAAGAGTTTTTAACGATCTGCTCCTAGCCGCCGACTCAGGTAGCCCAGCTGTCTTGGTGCTGTTGGACCTGACAGCTGCCTTCGACACCGTGGACCATGGCATCCTGCTGTCACGGCTTGAACAGTCCGCTGGCATCACAGGCTCTGCCCTCGCATGGTTCAGGTCCTACCTTAAGGACCGTAGCTTTTCAGTGCAGCTAGGTGCCTTCTCCTCTGCCAAAGCCCCTCTTACCTGTGGGGTCCCCCAAGGCTCGATTCTGGGCCCCATCCTGTTCCTACTATACATACTGCCCCTAGGTTCTATTCTAACAAAACACAATATTCCCTTCCACTGCTACGCTGACGACGTCCAGATTTATCTTCCGCTCAAAGCAAACATCAAACAGTCACTACAGCAGCTGATGGACTGCTTAACGGAGATCAAATCCTGGCTGAGCAACAACTTCCTGACTCTTAACGAGGGCAAGACGGAGGTCATCTTTTTTGGACCACAACCTCCAGCCTCTCAGGTTGATATTCTGGGCTCCCTCCAACTAAACATCCTCCCCTCGGTCATGAACCTTGGCGTGACCTTGACGAACACTTTTAAATTCGATAAGCAGGTCAGCAGCGTAGTCAAATCCTGCTTTTTTAAAATAAGACTATTGGCCAAAACCAAGTCCTATTTATCTTTTAAAGACATGGAAAGGGTCATCAACGCCTTTGTGACCTCGAGACTGGACTATTGCAACGCTCTGTATGTGGGTATGGACCACGCGTCAATTAAACGCCTGCAGCTGGTCCAAAATGCAGCTGCACGTTTGCTGACTGGACACAAAAAGCGCGACCACATCACCCCAATTCTGGCCTCACTACACTGGCTTCCAGTTCAGTTCAGAATTGATTTTAAAATCCTTTTATTTGTTTTTAAAGCTCTAAATGGGCTGGCTCCGGCCTATATAGTTGATCTCCTCCAGCGCTACACCCCAGCCAGAGCTTTAAGGTCTGCTGACCAGCTGCTGCTGGTAGTGCCGAAGACTAGGCTCAAAACACGAGGGTACCGAGCCTTCGCAGCAGCTGGCCCGAGGCTCTGGAACACTCTGCCCCTCCATGTGAGGTCGGCCCAGACCCTAGGGGTTTTTAAATCCTATCTAAAAACACACTTCTTCTCTCAGGCTTTCTAGCTAGAGCGGAGCACGACTACTGACATTTCCCTGTGTATTGTTTTTATATTTGCTGTTGCCAAATGACTGTCTTTTTTACAATTGCACTGCAGTAAAGTGTTTTTATTACATGTACAGCACTTTGGCTCGACCAAACATCGTTTTTAAATGTGCTCTATAAATAAAATTTGATTTGATTTGATTTGATTTGATTTCCATGGGATTTGGGAGGACGAACAACAGGCAGAGCCCAGCGCTCTGAAAGCTGTGATGCGACCGGCTGGCCTGCATTGTTATCACCCAGGAAGAGCGCCTATTCAACCCCTATTCATACTAGGAATCAGCCGTGAACAGCTGCTAAAGGGAGAACTACAAAAAATCCTCCTAAACCACCGAGTGTGCCAATCCAGAACAGATACGCTCCGCTGACCGATAACCGGAGATCTCTTTCTGATGACCTGGATAACCCGTCCTCTTCACATAGCAGGGTAAGGACCAATAGCTACTCCAAAGGTAAAAGGCTAGAGGGAAAGCTAACGACTGGGCCTGAAACTCTGATTGTGGGTGACTCTGCTGTAAGAGATGTAAAAAGTCTGTGTAGTAAGAACAACACCAAAGTACTCTGTTTTCCCAAGGATATGGTCTCTGACTTGGCTGAGAGGATCCTGCATATTGGGGCTGAACATCCGACTGTGAAGAATGTGGTACTGCTCATTGGAACAAATGATGTTGTGAAACAACAGTCAGAAGTGCTGAAAAAAGACTTTAAAAGTCTGTTGGAAACTGTCAGCTCTCTAAATGCAGAGGTGTTCATCAGTGGCCCTCTACCGCCAGTCAGAAGAGGAGTGGAGAGATTCAACAGATTGTTTGCACTGAACACCTGGCTTTCAACTATCTGTATCGACCATTCTGTCAATTTTATTGACCACTTTAACTTTATCTCTAACGTATTCAACTGCCTACGTCATCAATCTGTTCCCTTTGCCAAGGACAAGCAACAAGAGGAATTAAAACAAGAGAAAGACACAACACATCGCTCAGAAAACCTTGAAAATCTATCACTGCACCCGCCTGAGGAATGTCTTGATTATGGGAGACAAATGGAGGAGTCTCCACCGCCCTTCACCCCCCCTATCACCTCTGAGGATACTCCTCCTTCACCCCACAGCTCTCTCTACTCTCCGTTCACCCTTTCACCCTCGCCCACCCTCCTGGAGATCGCTGAACACATAAAGGAGATACAGAGGTTTGGCACCGATTCCTTCCTGGAGTTCAAAGACCAAACTAAGGCGATACGCAGGGTTGGCAGCATGTCCTTTACCCCCGCTCCTCAACGACGCCCACCAAAATCACTGCAGAGACGCAAACCATCTCCCCCGTCTTCATCACCATGCCTGCGTCAACCACCTCCCCCCCCTGGCAGCATGTCCTCTACCCTCGCACCATCTCCCCCGTCTCCATCACCGTGCCTACGTCAACCACCTTCCCTCCCTTCAAGAAAGCATCTGCAGTCTCCGAAGCCTGATAAGGATGTGTGTGTACAAAACGCAACAAACTCTTACTGATATCTGCTGGGTCCAGGCTCAAGGGCATATGGCACTCTCAACTCTTTCCAGGAAATGCCAGGGCCCTGCCTGCCAGTAGCTTTAGGCGCATTCACACTGCGGTACTTTTCCCACAAAGGTTCATGCGAACTTAGTTCAGTGAACTCTTTTATCGCGTTCACACCAAAAAGAGCCGGTACTAAATATAGCTCTTTTCTCACAAAAGAGCCGCTCGTAAGTCCCTGCTAGAGAGCAGGGACTTTCGAGCGGCTCTTTTGTGAGAAAAGAGCTATATTTCTGATTGGCTGGGCGGATTGCAAACCACGCCCCGTAAAACTTCCAAAAAGTTTTGTGAAGCCGCCATTTTATTATCCTCGCATTAGCATTATTAGCATTAGCATTAGCCCAGCGCAGAAACGCAGAGAGACTAACTTATGGCAACACAAAATAAAACATGGGAGCGGTGGAGATGAGGAGGTGTCGGCGTTCTGGCGATTTACTCGGAAGGCTTCAGTAGAAGCTGCTGGGAGTCCCAGCAACTTCTACTGAAGTCCTCTTACAACTCCGGGGACTTCCGGCCGGGGACTTTGGGCGGCAGTATCCGCCGTGAAGTTGTTTGTAGCCTGCCAGTAAACCCAAAGCAGAAGAAGAAGAAGTGAAGTCAGCGGCTTCATTTGCCTAATCCACCCCCAGGGACTTTTTCCGGTGTGAACGCGATCTGTACTTAGTTCATGCGAACTAAAGAGTTTGCATGAACTAAGTTCGCATGAACCTTTGTGGGAAAAGTACTGCGGTGTGAATGTGCCTTTTGCCGATATCTGTGTTGATAGGTAATAGATTAAGAGCGGTGAATCATCTTAGATACAGGAAGCGCTCAAACGTTTGTGTGAGTTTATCTAATTTAGCAGTGATTCCATGTCAGCCACAGCTTGTTACAAAAAAAGGAAACTTGGATTGAACAAAATAACAGTGCAGCTGTTCTTATCGAATCAACCCCTCCCAACTTTAGTTTTATGAGTCAGGAAAGAATGCATAAGAGAGGAGGTGGAGTTGCTATTTTGTTCAATGATTCCATTCAATGCAGGAAAACATCTTATGGGAACTTTGCTTCTTTTGAATATGTGGCCCTTCAGCTGAAATGCTCCTCTCGAGCTCTGTTCTTAAATATCTATAGACCACCCAAATACTATGCAAGAATTTTTGATGACTTTACTGAACTGCTGTCTATAGTGTGTATTGACTTTGATCGTCTAGTCATTGTTGGTGATTTTAACATCCATGTTGACAACCCCCAGGACAAAGGGGCAAAAGAACTGTTTTGTGTTCTTGATAACTATGGACTGACTCAGCATGTGACGGAGCCCACGCACAATAAAGGACACACTCTGGACTTAATTATCTCAAAGGGTCTGAATATCTCTAAGGTTGTGGTGACTGATGTTGCACTCTCTGATCATTCCTGTGTGTTCTTTGAGAGCTCTATTTCTGTTCACAAAAATGTTCAAAAAGAGGCAACCACAAAGCAATATTTAACTGAAAATACTAGGGAAATGTTTACTCAGAATTTTTCTTCCACACTTGCCCCTGCTAACATCTCAGTAAATGAGCTAGTAGATCAATTTAATTCAAAAATTAAAAATGTTATAGATGCCATTGCTCCAACTAAGGTAAAGGAAGTGACTGGGAAGAAAATATCTCCATGGAGAAAGGCCATGACCGTGTGAGCAGAAAAAAGAGAGTGTCGAAAAGCTGAACGTAGGTGGCGAAAAACAAATCTCCAGATTCACTTTGAAATCTATAAAGAGAGACTTGGTCTTTATAATTTGGAATTGAAAAACGCACGACAGTCTTTCTTCTCTGACATCATTACCAAAAACAAAAACAATGCACGTGCCTTGTTTGCTACCGTCGACAGACTAACTAACCCCCCAGTGTCAGTAGCCTCTGAATTTCTATCCACCAGGGCATGCAATGATTTTGCCTCCTTTTTCACTGACAAAATTCAGAAAATCAGACAAGCAGTCAGTGCCTCTGCATCAGGTACAGTACATGTGTTGTCCCTATGTCCACCTAATATCAATTCAAACACCATGACACAATTCCATCAGATTAATGATAAAAACCTAGAGGACATTATTCAACTTCTGAAATCCTCCTCCTGCTGCCTTGATATTATTCCAACAGGATTTTTCAAAGATGTTTTTCGTTGCATGGCCTCAGATCTACTTCATATAGTAAACAAATCTCTTCACTCAGGTATTTTCCCACAGGCCCTGAAAACTGCAGTCATTAAACCGTTCTTAAAAAAGAATAATCTAGATGCTTCAGTAATGAACAATTACAGGCCCATATCAAACCTGCCATTTCTAGGTAAAATCATTGAACAAGATGTTTTTAACAGTTGAGTAATTTCTTGCATTTAAATAGTTGTTTCGATGTGTTCCAGTCAGGCTTTCGTCCAAACTACAGCACTGAGACTGCTCTTGTAAAGGTCTTCAATGACATCCACTTAAACACAGACAGTGGCAGAACTTCAGTGTTAGTATTATTAGATCTCAGTGCTGCGTTTGACACTGTTGACCACAACATATTACTCGACCGACTAGAAAACTGGGTGGGACTTTCGAAAACAGTTCTAAATTGGTTTGAATCCTACTTAAAGGACAGAAACCACTTTGTTTCTATAGGTAAATACACATCTGAATTGACAAATATGACATGTGGGGTACCTCAAGGCTCCATCTTGGGGCCTCTTCTCTTTAACATCTACATGCTACCACTGGCTCAGATAATGAAAAACAACAACATAAGTTACCATAGCTATGCGGATGACACACACATTTACGTAACAACTTCACCAGGAGACTATGCTCCAATTCAAACACTGAGTAAGTGCATTGAACAAATCAATGACTGGATCAGGGTTTCCGCTAGGAATTTTTCTCGCCGGTCAAATGTCCGAACAGAATTTATTTTACCGGACAAATTTGAAACTTACCGGTCATGTTTCAATAATAATAATAAGAATTGTGTAGCAGAGTTTCCGTTAGCAGGTAATCACCGGACTAGGACCGGATATGCTGATGTTTAAAACGCAGTTAATGGGGCTCATTTTTATATTGCTTCAGTTTATAATCGTACATTTTATAACAGATCAAAACAATTCAGATTCATTTTTCAATAAATGATTCCACAAACAACAAACAACATAATTATTACATTCAAAGAAACTACTTGTAGTAGATGAAGTACATTATTCAAAAGTTTACATTAACTTTGAATAATAACACGGGAGAAATGGATGCTCTTTTTTCCCCTCTCCCTCCCTCTCTCTCCTGACAGCCCAACAGTTTCTCATGCAGCGCGCTAAACAGTGGGCGGGGCTTCAGGTGATTATACAGAGCTGCGTGTCTCCGTCTGACTCCGCAGCTGATCTGATCTCTCTCTCGGGTCCGGGTACACTTCACTCGCGTTTATGTCCATATCGATCAGATCCAGCTCTCCTGATCGGCCTTTATAGAGAGCACCGATCAAACTATTAAGAGTGAATATCGGCCAATAATGATCGATCGGAGCATCGGACATTTTGACCGGCAGGTTTTGAATTTACCGGGTTTTATTCAATTTTACCAGCTAAAAACTGGTAATTACCGGCTAACGGAAACCCTGGACTGGATGTGTCAGAACTTTCTCCAATTAAACAAAGTACTACTGCAATGGTGTCTTCACAGGTCTCACTAAAAAATCTATTAGAAAGCTGCAGCTAATTACTACTACTTTTAAATCCAGACTAAAGACTTTTCTTTTTGCCGCTGCTTTTAATTGAACTATTCACATCTTAAACTGCACTGTAACTTTTATCCATGTATTTTTTTTTTCTTTTTATGTTTATTTTATTATATTTTCTTTTTAATGACTGATTTTAAATGCCATGTCTTTCGTTTTTTGTAAAGCACTTTGAATTGCCTTGTGTTGAAAGGTGCTATATACATAAACTTGTCTTGCCTTGCCTTGCCTATTGTAAATACTCCTGTCTCAAGTCCTGTGTGTAATGCCACATTCAGGACATTCAGTGTCCTTTTTTTAACAGAAGACCGTTGCTAGAAGCTGCAGCTAGACTGCAGAAGCATTATTTTTTTGTTTTTGAGGATGGAACAACTTCACACACAGATATAGGGAGGCTAGACCTATACAATTCATTTATTTTGGTTTATAAATTAATGTCAAGACATTTATGTTATTGATTTCTGAAGCACTTTCTAAATAATAAAAAGAGAGTTCATATGCATTTACTACATGTATGCATTGATGAAAAATAAGCCATGTGCAGTAATATAGAACATTGAGGATGCAACACATTGGTATGAATCGTGATGCATCGTGATATCGAATTGAATCGAATCGTTGACAGGATAATCGTAATCAAATCGAATCGTGAGACCAGTGAAGATGCACAGCCCTAGTGAACACATCTGCATATTCCCCGAAGGTTGATGCATTGAGAGGTTTTCCCATGGCTCTTACTAAGGCCATTCCATCAATGATGGTGCATGTTCTCATAACAGATGGACTGAGCTCTGTTTCATTTGCACCAGCTTGTAGTATGGTGGCTAAGTCAGCTTTGTTTGTAGGCCTGAGCACTGAATCTGTTGTGGCAAGTGACAGGGGGACTGCACACAGTTATTTTTGGAGAAGCTCATCCATGTTGACCTCTCTGCCACTCTCCATGGATACAATGATGCGGCGAAAAATATCCCTGTCAGGCTTCACACACTTGGATCTGAGTTGTTCAAGCTTGGTATCTGTGCTGTATAGGCTTGAGAATGTTTTTGGTTTTCTCTTGGTGAGACTGGCGTGGAAGTCTGTGTTCGTTGTGCCCAGTCGTTTTTTCACCAACTCAGTGATAGTTTTTTTGCCAGACTCTGCAGCATGTGTAAGGTCATTTAGTATCTCTTCTGAGGCAACATCACCAGTTGTCAGGGACACTAAATCATACATATGCTCTTGTTGGAAGACGTTGTATCTCTGGAACTGATCAACAAGTTGAATGACATTGTGATTATCCCTCTTGATTCTTGATTGAAGGCAGTCTTTGTGCGTCTCCTCATTATCGTCGTCATCATGTGTCAGTCCAAACAGGGATCTGGTATCCTCTGCCAAGGATGCACGTTCATTGTAGGTGATGGACCAACGGTTTCTTGCTGGATAATTTCTAGTGATGCCTATCAATCCTCCAGCAACCTTTCCCGTTTTATTGATGTGTTCAAGGCGAAGGTCGAAAGGCACCTCGTTGAAGCTGTGTTTGGTCTCCTTGGCTACAAAATCACCATCTAGGAAGCCCTGGTAGACCTCTGGTGCTGTCTGTGCCAGCTGTTCCATGTCTGCTATGAACACAGCACCCCATCTTGTGTAATGGGTGTGATCATACGCAGCAAACCAAGGCATCATGCTCTTGAAGGCTGACATGTACAGGTTCCAATCACCACATCTCAGTGCCCGGGAGAAGGCAAGGAGAATAGACACAAGGTCCATGTACTGTCTCCAGAAGGTAAAGGTTGGCTTGTCTTCATTAGCCTTGTCAAACTGTACAAGGAGATCTTGAATCTCCCCAACTTTCAGCACAAGTTCCTCATAGCTGCTTCCATTTCTCCACTTCCTATGTGCCCAGACAGGGCATCTGCCAACTCTAAGCAACTGTTGTCGATTGTGCAGTCATTATCTTCTATCCATTGCAGAAAGCTTGGCCACAATATTCTCCAAAGTGCTTCAAAGGTTAGCTTGTGTGCACGGGCTACACGGTTCCATCCCTTCATGATGTTTTCAGCTGTGTTCTTTCCAAACACACCACTTTCCTCAAGGATGTCTCTCAGTCCAGAATCAGCAAGATGCTGGCCAATGACCTTTGAAAAGTTCATTTGCACATGAAAGCCACCCAGGACAATAACAATATTCTCGCACTCTTTTTGGTGATGCCACTGAAGCATCTTTGCTTTGCAATAGAGCTGCTCATCAAAGGTTATGACTGTGTACCTTTGGCCCAGCTGTGTAGTCATTTTGTAACACCGTCCAGATTGTGTCATAGTCATGTGCTGGAGAATTTATGATAGACATCATTCCAGCTACTGTTTTTTGGTGAACTGATTTTGACATAAGCTGGTTGAATCCACTCCAAGATGGAACAACTTCCGAGTTCTGTTGTCTGCACAGAATCCAGGCAAGATCCTGGTTCTTTGATTGCTTAGTTAGTTGCGTGTCTGCATAATACATGTCTGGTGTAAATGGCCCATGGAATTTTGGAGGGGGTTTCTGTGATTCCATTTTAGCATCCTTGAGCTCAAACATCCCTGGTGGAATTGAGAGTGACTTTGCTCTGCCTGATATCCGCTTCACTTTGGGGATTTGTTCTTGAGGTTCACTTCGTCTGAAAGCTGCAGTCTGGGAGGCATGAAAGGTTCCTTTCCCATCAAGGGTTTCTTCATTAATGTCGATGTTGTCATTTGCATACATGATGTATCCAGGGAGCTTTGCATTGACAAAGTTTTGTGGAATAAATACTCTACCATTGTCAAAGTATTGTTTCACAGCCTCGTTTGCTATAGCAGTATCTGTTCTCAGCACTGACTCGTAGCTTATACTGTGCCCAGCAGCATGAAGTAACTGCACTAAGCCCTTTGAGCGTGTAGCTTGGTGTACTGCAACTCCAATTCCAATGTGCTTTGGTGTTGGTCTTTGTCCACCAGATGCTAGGAACACAATGAGTAGTTTTGTGTTCACGGTTTGTTTATCCATATTTTCTTGGTCGTCATCATCAGTGCATAGAAGTCGTAACAGCAGGTACAAACTCTCAGGCACCACTTCTTCTGCATGGTGCTGATCAATCCCTCCCATTACATCATGTCTTGGGGACTCCCTGATGTCTGCCTTGATCTTTAATGACACTCAATATAGCCAACTCAGTATCTCATCGTCACAACTAGCCATTCTCATTACTTTAGTGTCATCTTGGGATTCCTGTTCATCATCCATTGTTTTCTTTAGGTTTTGGAGAGCAGCCTCAGCTGTCATTTCAGTAAATATCATCAAGTGCTTCGTTGGGCTCAATGATTGCACAAATAATGCTTTCCCTTCAAGCAATTTGTCAAGCTTAGTCTTGAAATGATGACTGTTGTATGTTCCTGGTTCCAAGTTAAAGTCTTCAATAATTTCACAGTATCTTTCCCAAACAGTTTTCAAAGAGTATATTTCACCCCTGGCAAGGCCAGTTCTCAGCTCATCTGCCACATTGTCTAAGCAAATGGCATATGGGTCTGCTCTTGGCGTAGTGCTTTGGTACTTCCTGGAGAATGCCCTGTAGCAGATAAGATGATATTTGCCCTCTGCGGCAATCAAGTCATTGACTCCTGCAAGCCTGCATCTCAATACTGTATCTAGCTGAGCCAGCTGAGAAATATTTTCCGATGTGCGTAAGACTTGAATAGTGTGGAGGTTTTCCTGAGACTTATCCTCCTGACAAAAAATGCATTTTTCCCAAATGACTGGAGCAATTGAACTTCTAGTGGAACGAGGGCGGCTTGCAGGTTCCAGTGTGTCCTTAGTGTTTTCAAAGCGCTGCTTAAGACGATCAATGACAACGGCATGGGTAAAATCAGCATAGCTTGTCTTGTGCCACTGGACCTCTTCTGCTTTTATGTCCAGGAACTCCTGAATCCGATCTAGAGTATCAACATATTGTACATCTTTGTATTTTACTCGTTCACTTGCTCGAAGTTTAATGCATTTCAGTCCATCCTCAGATGCTTTTCTTAGTAGTTTATCTTGCCTGTTTTTCCCATAGTCATGTTGACAAATAAAGCATTTTTTCCCAATTAATATAATTTGCTATTCTTCTTCTTTTACTCACTACAGCTCCCTCTGGCTCCATATTGGCTCATCTGAAAGGCAAATACATAGTATCACTACTCTAGTCTCTATTCTTGTGAGGAGAAATTAAAAAGTGGATCACTGCAACATCTATAGCTATACATTATCTCAGGAGCTGGCTAGCTAACCAGCAGATTTAAACTTCTAGTGTTCTATATACATGTGTAATAGATGCTATAGCTATTTTACCAGTACACATTCTCACAAAACCTCATGTGCACACAGTACTCCTTAATCTGACTGTTGGTGAAGTGAAAAATTGAGATGGAAAAGATGGAACGATACTGTGCTGCTAGCTAGCAGATGTGCTAGCTAGCTTGTAGATGGAAAAAGGTTTAGCATACCTGTTTTTTTGGCAACACTTGGTGGTCGAATCCGGAGGTAACTGTTATTTAGTCGACAATATCAGACTCAAACTATTTATTATCTCAAATACCACCCATTAGTTTGAACTGTATAACTCTTTTGCTTCACTGACATTGCTGCTGTGTTTTGCTGTATCAACCCACAGCACCCCATGTGGTAGGCTATGATATTGTTTTACCTTTGGTTGATTTTTTTTAAATCAATAGATAAGATCATACTTTCACAGGAGATATAATGAGGGATAATATTACAAAATTGTTAGAAATTACAGAGCAAATTGTCACTAATTTAGCAGCATTGTGAAAAAAGGTCTGATTTTACCACTTACAATGATACAATGATTAAATGACCAAAAAAATCATTTTCAAAGATGTCAACATAGCTAGGCCATATGTCAAGGGGTTAAACATGAATACTGGATAGGTTTACAGCTTCTACCCAAAAGCGATTACTTAAGTCGCAATATCAGTGTTGGCCCCCTGACTGTAATGTACATACATAAAACCACTAAGTAATTAACGATTATCCTAATTATAGTCTTATCTTACACGTGAAAGGGGATTCCACGGGTTCTTGTTTGCAGACTGCGGCGATTAGAGCATCCGTAGGCTGCACAAAAGTCCGGCATAGTCAGGTACTTCTGTAAACACAAAGCCAGCAATTTCCTGTATCATAATGTATCTAAAATGTAAGATGTTTTTAACAAGCCAAACCACTTGGAAGAAATCATGTGTAACTTAAGTTATGTTGAAAAGAAAGAGCAGTTCTGCCTCTCCCACTGGTGTAAAGTTGCTGGGTCAACTTTGTAATACTAGGTCTCACTCACAGCCTCTTGTTATTAGCCAGCTAATAAATACAACCACGGCACATACACAAAGAAAAGCTGCAATTTCAACATGTCCAAGCATCCTGTATCATAGCCATGCTAATAACGTTTATAATAAACCAAACCGTTTGTAAATCAGTCAAGATTTCAGCGATTTAAGAGTATTTTTTTTGCAGATCACTCACCTTACAACAGCTACCATAGCGCGTACCAGAGTAGCTGTTGACTGTAGCAAGATGGCGGCCGGTGAGCTACGCTGGAAAATCTCCCATGAGCCATCTAGTGTTTATATATATCTATGTCCAAAACAGTCTGGCATTGTTTCTGATAGGGCCGTGGGTGTAAAGCCAGCCTACATTTCCGATATTACGTCATATCGGACGCAAATCTGGATCAGCTCCGTTGTAGCCCCGTTTTTAGAGATTTGGGTACGGAGGAAAAGAGAGAGGGTTTTATTTTCAGACGCTGCGTGAGTTCCCCGACACACCGGGGACAGATGTTGATGTATAGAAAACATCACAAAGTGCATTTTGCATGATAGGTCCCCTTTAACTACACCTTCATGGTTGTGGTTAGAAAATCTGTTCACAGACAAAAATATGAACACCTGACAATTCACTCAACTCTGCCTCTGTCGAAGTCCCACTACAGTAGGTGTCTCCAGTACCACATTTCGTCTTTGTCACAGTTCTGTCTAAGTTTGGGTGTTTTCACTGGTCTCTGTCATGTTTTCCTCCTGTCGTTAGTGTCCCTGTGTGTTCTACTCCCTCCTCACCTGTGTCTCGTTTAGCTAATTGTGTTCACCTGTGGCTCTTGTGTTTTTCTCCTCCCTCCTCACCTGTGTCTCGTTTACCGATTGTGTTCACCTGTGTCTGGTAATTAGCCCTCCCTGTATTTAGTCTTGTCTCGTGCTGTGTTCAGTGTCGGTGCTTCTTTTGTTGGTGACGGACTTCACCGGTGAGTGTTCTGTGTTTGGCTGTATTCGTTCCATTTTAGCCTTGAAATAAAGGTTTACCAAAGTTATCTGCGCTTGGGTCCTGCTTCCTTCACTCAACCGTGACAGAAAGCACCGACCAGAGATGGACCCAGCAGATGACCCATTTGAGGAGGAATTACAGCATTTTTCATTTGCTTTGGCTTGCTGCTATGATTGGTGGAGGGGAGCGTCCAGTGTTCGGCAGAAGGAGGCCGCTCTGGTAGAGGCGCACCGGTTGGCTATGGAGAAACCGGACTTGGTGAAGTTCTTACCTGACTGGATGTTGAACTTCATCTGGGCGTGTGATTTCCAGCCTGCGGACTATAAACGTCTCGGTGTGTTCCGTCTGGAGTCAACCAGTGCTTCCGCCCCAGTTCCTGCTCCTGTCCAAGAGGCGTTTTCTGGAACTCGGCTGGCTTTTGGAGGTCCACGGAGCCTTCAGGCGGCTTCTAAGAGAAGGAGTCGCAAGTCCAGGCTAGAAATCCGAGCCCCAAGAGCCATGGTTCCGGCTACAGAACCGGCCCACACAGCCATGGTTCCAGCCCCAGTTCTGGCCCCAGCAGCCATCATTCCGGCCCCAGTTCTGGCCCCAGCAGCCATCATTCCGGCCCCAGTTCTGGCCCCAGCAGCCATGGTTCCAGACCTAGTTCTGGCCCCAGCAGCCATGGTCCCGGCCCCAGCAGCCATGGTTCCAGCCCCAGTTCTGGCCCCAGCTGCCATAGTCCCCTCCCTGGTCCCTTCTCTAGTCTCTCCTCTTGTCCCTTCCCTAGTCCCTCCTCAGGTCACTTTCCTAGTCCCTTCTCTAGTCCCTTCTCCAGTCCCACCTCTAGTCACTTCTCAAGTCCCTCCTCGAGTCACTTCTCTAGTCCCTTCCCTCATCCCATCTCAAGTTCCCTCTCGAGTCTTTTCTCAAGTCCCCTCTCAGGTCCCCTCTCGAGTTCCCTCTCGAGTCTTTTCTCGAGTCCCCTCTCGAGTCAACTCCCCAGTGTCCTCTCGAGTCACCTCCCAAGTCAACTCTCCAGTGTCCTCTCGAGTCACCTCTCAAGTTTCCCCTCAGGTCTCCTCTCGAGTTCCCTCTCAAGTCCCCTCTCTAGTCAACTCTCCAGTGTCCTCTCGAGTCACCTCTCAAGTTTCCTCTCAGGTCCCCTCTCAAGTCCCCTCTCAGGTCCCCTCTCGAGTTACCTCTCGAGTTCCTTCTCGAGTCCACTCTCCAGTTTCCTCTCAAGTTCCCTCTCAAGCCCTCTCTCGAGTCCCCACTCAAGCCCCTACTCATGTCCAGTTGGAGGTCCCGCAGACTAGTCTTCTGCCGGGGGTCCTGCCAACCCCATGTCCTGTACCGTTGGAGGTTCCGCTGGGGGTCCTGCCAACCTCATGTCCTGTCCAGTTGGAGGTCCCGCAGACTAGTCTTCTGCCGGGGGTCCTGCCAACCCCATGTCCCGTCCAGTTGGAGGTCCCGCAGACTAGCCCTCTGCCGGGGGTCCTGCCAACCCCATGTCCTGTCCAGTTGGAGGTCCCGCAGACTAGCCCTCTGCCGGGGGTCCTGCCAACCCCATGTCTTGTCCCGTTGGAGGCCCCGCCGACTACTCTCCTGCCGGGGTTCCTGCCAACCCTTTGTCCGGTCTCGTTGGAGGCCCCGCCGACTACTCTCCTGCCGGGGGTCCTGCCAACCCTGTGTCCTGTCCCATTGGAGGCCCCGCCGACTACTCTCCTGCCGGGGGTCCTGCCAACCCTATGTCCTGTTCCGTTGGAGGCCCCGCCGACTACTCTCCTGCCGGGGGTCCTGCCAACCCAGTGTCCTGTCCCGTTGGAGGCCCCGCCGACTACTCTCCTGCCGGGGGTCCTGCCAACCCTGTGTCCTGTCCCGTTGGAGGCCCCGCCGACTACTCTCCTGCCGGGGGTCCTGCCAACCCTATGTCCTGTTCCGTTGGAGGCCCCGCCGACTACTCTCCTGCCGGGGGTCCTGCCAACCCTGTGTCCTGTCCCGTTGGAGGCCCCGCCGACTACTCTCCTGCCGGGGGTCCTGCCAACCCTATGTCCTGTTCCGTTGGAGGCCCCGCCGACTACTCTCCTGCCGGGGGTCCTGCCAACCCTGTGTCCGGTCCCGTTGGAGGCCCCGCCGACTACTCTCCTGCCGGGGGTCCTGCCAACCCTATGTCCTGTTCCGTTGGAGGTCCCGCCGTCTACTCACCTGCCGGGGGTACTGCCAACCCTGTGTCCTGTGCCGTTGGAGGTCCCGCCGTCTACTCTCCTGCGGGGGTACTGCCAACCTTTTGTCCTGTCTCGTCGGAGGTCCCGCCAACCGCTCTCCTGCTGGGGGTCCTGCCAACTCCTGGTCCTCTTCCGTGGGGGATCCTGCCGAAGCCTGTCCCGCCGGCTCCGGTTCCTGTCCGGCCGACACCGGGTCCTGCCCGGCCTCCGGAGCTGTCTGGTCTTCGCCCTCGATCCCGACCCTCTGTGAGCCGCGGTCTTCGTCCGCGGGCCCGGCCTCCTGACTCTTCCTGCCGCTGCCCTCGTCCTCGGGCCCGGCCCCCCTGACTTTTCCTGCCGTGGTCTTCGCCCTCGATCCCGACCCTCTGTGAGCCGCGGTCTTCGTCCGCGGGCCCGGCCCCCTGACTCTTCCTGCCGCTGCCCTCGTCCTCGAGCCCGGCCCCCTGACTCTTCCTGCCGCTGCCTTCGCCCTCATGCTCGGCCCCCTGAGTTCGCCCGCTGTGGCCTACGCCCCACCATGGACTCTGCCTTGCCCCCAGGCCGTCCGCCCGAGTCCCCCTTCTCGGCTTCTGCCGTGCCCCCGGGCCGTCCGCCCGAGATCCCTTCCTGGTCCCCTACTGGGCTCCTGGGCGGTCAGCTTAGTCCCGTCCTCCGGACCCCCTCCACCCACCCTGGTGGCCTAGGGATACGTCCCTCCTCCGGACCCCCTCCACCCACCCTGCTGGATTTTTTTTGGATTTTTGTGTTGGGGTTTAGGGACGTCTGGAATCCGTCCCTTGAGGGGGGGGTTCTGTCACAGTTCTGTCTAAGTTTGGGTGTTTTCACTGGTCTCTGTCATGTTTTCCTCCTGTCGTTAGTGTCCCTGTGTGTTCTACTCCCTCCTCACCTGTGTCTCGTTTAGCTAATTGTGTTCACCTGTGGCTCTTGTGTTTTTCTCCTCCCTCCTCACCTGTGTCTCGTTTACCGATTGTGTTCACCTGTGTCTGGTAATTAGCCCTCCCTGTATTTAGTCTTGTCTCGTGCTGTGTTCAGTGTCGGTGCTTCTTTTGTTGGTGACGGACTTCACCGGTGAGTGTTCTGTGTTTGGCTGTATTCGTTCCATTTTAGCCTTGAAATAAAGGTTTACCAAAGTTATCTGCGCTTGGGTCCTGCTTCCTTCACTCAACCGTGACAGTCTTAATGGGTTTAGGGTTAGGGTTAGAAGATTCAAAGGTTATAAAAAAGACTGATGTAAACTAATATGCATGCTCTTTCTGCCATCTGTGAAGAGTAGCTTGTTTCTGAATTGAGGCCCAAGCCCAAGCATGAAAAAAAAGAGAAACAAAGAGACACAAATGTGCAGATATGCGTAATGGCTAATCCCTTTACACGTTTAATAATTAGGAAGACAACATTTGAGAAAGACAAGTCCCACCTACAAATATGTGGACAACAGCAGGTTGTTTATGAGTTTGCTGCATGCATATTATGGGTAAAACATTTTTTCTTTTCTTTTTTTCAAAAAATCATCACACTGTTGGAAAATCCCTTACAGGCTCACTGCAAACTGTGACTACGATAAATGATATGTTCCAAAAGTCGCCAATACCAGATATGAAAATACTCAACAACATGCAGTATGTCTGTTTGTGCAGCCTCTTTAACTCTGTCTAACAACTCTGCCACTGTCCCATGTGTTCCATATTCCAAATCTGCCACTTGTGGTCAGTGTTGACAGGGACCCATCAGGCTTATAAGACACAACCATGTAAATACACAGTGTGTTTTTAGGCCTGCTGATGCTGCTGACGTTGATCCACTAAATCATTTCAATGCATGCGATGGGCATAAAACTGCAGCCTCAATCGTGGCACATAAATGTATTTTTAGCTTGCGGTCTCACCAGCTCCGCGCAGCCCGTACTCCTGACCCTCTTCTTGATAAAAAGACATGAAATATGATGTGTCCCTAATGCGAACCATACTCTCATAGTTAGCGGAGAGCATGGGTCTCTCCCAGCCCCGAGCCTCATGCACGCTCTATTATTGAAAAGTGAAAACATCTCCCGTTTCAGACCGAGCGGGCTCATCTGTTGGTACCTTGAAACATGGCTCTCCAGTGAACTTCCTCGAGTGAAGCGAGGGTTCAATCATCAGGCCACAGAGTATTTATTAAGCCACATCTGGAATTGTCGTTTCAGAGCTGAGGCGAAAATGCAATGGGAAGTTGATGTGATTGAGCGGTGTGGAGAGTCCACAAGGGAATAGAGAGGAGCTGGGAGACAAAATGGAGGGAAAGATAAATTCAGTTCTGTTAGGCTGACTGTTAGTGTAGGGCGAAAGTAGGACTTGGTCAATATTTTCATTCCTGCGATAATTTCTGCCTCTGACGTGTTAAAATGTTTCTCATTTGCAACTCCAAACTACAAAAACTAGAAATATAGCTGAATATATATTTTCACTTGATATAACACCTAATAACTTAAAAAATAGTAATACAGTGTTTTAGACAACGCATCATAATGATCTTGATTTTGAGTTGCATCTCAGATGAAAGGTTTCTTTTTACATTTCTTTTCAGAAAGCAGACAACATTTGTGGCTTATTTTGTAACACAACATTTGCTGATTCTGGTAAGTATAGTTTAAAATAAGTTTTCCCAGCCAATTAGAAGATCGGATTCATCTAAATATCCCATCTTATTTCAATAAATCTTACCCAGCAAATGTTCACTTGTTCTATTGGCAGATTTTTTTACTTGTTTTTGGAGCAGCATTTTTTCAAGTGTATATCCCGACTCTTGTCTTTCTGGAAAACCTAAAAGCTCAGGGTGCCTTTTGCTTGGTATTAACATATGGCCAAGAAAAGACATATGGTCATAATATACATTGAGGACAATGGTGAAGATACAGCAACAAAACAGTCAGCAAGAAGCAACAGTGTTCACAGCTGTCGAGGTCAGAAATTCAAGCCACCAAGCACAGACAATGAAATCTATCCTTGGAATCAGTATTCACTGTATGACTATCTCTCCTTTTCCCTTTCTATCCCTCTCTCTAGGTGTGTGTGTGTGTGTGTGTCCTGTTCTTTCCCTGTTGCCTGGAACCACATGAAAGGTGGACACAAGAAGTTCAGCTTCCTGTGCTGGGTTAGGTCCAAGAAACCCACTGAGCATATGAAAGGAGCAGCAGAGGGAAAGACAAAGTGAACTACAGAGGTTGGGACCACGCATTCATTCCTAGACAAAGCCAGAGGTTCGCGATGACGCTTCAAACCGGAAGATCATTACAGAAGACCGTTTGGAAAGTATACCCTGAAAAGCATGGCCATCAGATAGTACATTGAAATAAACCGGACAACAAAGTGAATAAATGCTACTCTGACGCTGAGATTCTGATCTACTATGTAGTGGTTTTGTGCTTTTTTGTAAACACACATGACTGATGATTGATGATGACTCGCACTTGAGTACTTTTTCCAGTGGCTGGTATTCGCACCACAGGGATCCAGCAGGCTCTCTCATCTTTGCATGGGTCCAGGAGCAATGTTTTCGGTTGCCCCCCTTTCCCTATTGCGTTGATGTGGTTGGGTACAGTGGAGTGTTGACGCCAGCCTCTCATGTAAGGTCACCCAGGTTTTGTTAGAACAGTGTTGGAAGTCAGTAACGGTAGTCCCATCCCAAATGACTACGTTTAGGGTTATTGTGACACCAGTAGTGGGCACTTCACACCTAGGCCTTCAGTAGTTTGCTACCTGAATAAACCCACCTCTTAATACCATCATTATGACGTCACGGCTATAGAAACCATTAATATTGTACAGAAACGCAATATTACAGGGCGTTGCATCACAGACAGGTATCTAATGTAGTACGAATGAATGCCATTACTAAAGCAAGAAACCCAAATAACACAATTCAACACGTCTCCTGTCACACAGCTGTGCCACATACATCATCTCTAGCAGAAGCATCAATATTTACTTAACCCTTCTCTTGCGTTTGAGGTCAAAAGTGACCGAATTACTTTTATTTTAATCATAAATATTGTGTTTTTCATCCAATTGCCTTAATACCTTGTGTTATCCTCCACACTAGGCCTCTGAACATATACACTTGATGATCACCACTTGCATTGAATTTTGAGTGATTTATTCAACAGTGAAACACCCTTGACGTTTTCGGTCAGATTTGACCGCCATAGAAAATGAATGGGTATGAGTGTATTATGTTCATCCTGCAGATGGAAAACATCTCCACACACACACACACACACACACACACACACACACACACACACACACACACACACACACACACACACACACACACACACACACACACACACACACACACACACACACACACACACACACACACACACACACACACACACACACACACACACACACACACACACACACACACACACACACACACACACACACACACACACACATTATGGGAACCTCTCCCTTTCTTGCGCTGTATGATACAATGTATCATACCTTCTCACACGTGCCAGCTCTGTGCCCCTCGAGAAACATAAACCTCTCACTTTCTCGCGCTAGATGCGCCTCCCTTACTGGCTCTCAAGCAGTTATATTTGTGCCTTGCTCACATTTGACTCATTGACACAATGAGCAGGCGACCGATTAGGCGATTTTCTGTACGAGAGGCTCTGGACACATTTTTTTAACCACATGAAGAGGACATAGAGGAAGATTTCTCAGAAATGGAAGACAACAGCGATCCAGACTATGAGCCTACAACAGACCAGGAAGAGGCACCTGAGGGAGAGGAGGGAGAGGCCCCTGAGATAGAGGCCTCTGAGGGAGAGGCCCCTGAGGGAGAGGCTCCTGAGATAGAGGCCCCTGAGGGAGAGGCTCCTGAGATAGAGGCCCCTAAGGGAGAGGAGCCTGAGGTGACATTCCACAATTTTGCATTGCCAACCATGTGCGTGAACACACGTGAACACACACACACACACACACACACACACACACACACACACACACACACACACACACACACACACACACACACACACACACACACACACACACACACACACACACACACACACACACACACACACACACACACACACACACACACACACACACACACACAACACACACACACACACACACACACACACACACACACACACACACACACACACACACACACACACACACACACACACACGTTCTGTATATTTCTCTTTCAATACATGTTCATTGAGGAAAACAGTATCAGTGTCTTATTTTATATTCATCACATTGAATGCTGAACTTGATGGGCCCACCGGTGGGTCCGCACTCTGACATGAAACACTGGCTTGCTTGTATCAAATCAATACATCCCATACATCATTGGAACGGGAAGAATCTCAGCTACAACACTCACTAAATCATTTCCATCTCCAGTAAACACAGCCTACATGGCAAGCATTTTTATAATATACAGTAATGTAAAATAAGCACTATCTTTGAACTTACGGCCCGTCCACACAGCGGCGTGCGTTGAAGCTTCCAACGCTTCTGCCCATTGACTTTGAATGGGGTGACGTCACTTTTAGCCGAACTGCATTTTGGGAAGCGATGTGGAGCGTTGCTGGCGTTGCTCGCTTTAAAAGTTGAGCAATGTTCAACTTTTGGCGCCTCGGCAGAAGCGTCAGCCAATGAAATCCTATTTATGCAAATCTGGCAGTACAAGCGCTAGCCAATCAAACCGTGTGTATGCTGGGAGAGACTACGCAGGTCATTTCCTCATATTCCAAAAAATGGAGGGAAAATTCATTATAGCGGTAGTGAATCACCCGGTGCTGTATGATCAGTCTCTGTTCATCTACCGGGATACAAACCGGAGGAGCGAGGCATGGAGGGAGGTGGCAGAGACAGTGGGTGAAACTGGTAGGTTTTCGCCTGTTTGGGGATTTTATATCCAGTTTACTTCGTTTTAACATTGCTATTGCTTTGTATGTCGGGGCGGGAGATTCATGTGATTGGTTGTTGGTCGCGTTGCTCGCAAAAAATCCCCAAGCTTCAGACACGCCCACCGCCAAGCGTCAACGCACACTGCTGTGTGGATGCTCCGTTACTGCCAAAAATAATATGAAATTCACCCCTGGTGTCATTCTGTCTGTCACCCCTTGATTCTACCGGCTTTGACTGTTCAAATGAGATGTCAACCATCAAAATTGGATAAGGGGTTCCAGAGATATCACTGTGCAAAACACACCGGTCAATTTTGACCGAAAATAGCATGGGAAGGGGGGTATGACCTAACGCAAGAGAAGGGTTAATAAAATGACAAGAAAATATCAAAACATTTAAATAAGTCATCATAGCAGATACTCACACATTTGATTATTTGTAGACAAAATCTTCCTCCTTTCTTTCCTCAAGAAGTGTTCAGTTACTGTGTTGTACGGATTATCTGAGTGTTTCAGTTCCAATAATAAGTCAGGTTCTATTACCATGGGGGCTAATGAGGAAAGTTATAACCCCATTGTAACCGTGAATCTATACACCCTGCTTTTCCAATCCACTGACTTCAGGGTTGGGTTATGGTGCCCAAACATAAGGTTCATATTGATTGGCCAAGCAACTCCAGAAACATGTCAAAGTGTGTCTATGCAGTAGAGAGTGGTCTGGTCTAGATGAAATTCACAATAATGGGATATTTTCCTTTAAACAGGCACCTTCTACATTTTAAGGGATATATAAAAAGAAATTCATAAAAACGTCATATTGTTGTGCGATGTATTGGTCCATTTCTTGGCGCGGAACCCCAACCTGTATCTTCTCATTACGTTCAAGCTTAACCAAAGGATCAAACACAGTTAAATGGACTATTCAGTAAGTTATCACTGAAATTATTCATTTTGACATTTAGCTTTGGCATAACAGGCTGCCATAACCTGAAAGTATACCATTGTAGTTATTGTAATGATTTAGCTTGCACAAAGCCAAATATAATAACTTTTAATGACCCACATCAAGAATTGTTATTGTTAAAATAACCTGTTGAAGGCAATGGTGCCAAAACTGGAACAATAAGGCCCAGCATGTGCAATGTGAAAACCTTGACCCAGCTGCTTTATATCCATTGATAGAATGTGTTGTGAGCGTAGCTGTCTGAATGAGAAACTGATACTGGTAGCACTAGCAGCAGCTACCGCAAAATGAATGGCAGCTTCCAAAAAACAAAACAATGAGATATAATTTCCAAAACCTTGTAGTACCCTCAAAAATAACTATTTTGGAAAATCTTTTAAAGACCCTTTTTCTTTATCCAGTAATCATATTGTTGCTCATATTGTTTAGAAAATGTGCACATTTTGTTGTAATATCAAACTCTTTAATCACAGCCAGTATGGTCTGAAGAGAGCGCTTTGAAAAATTCAAAGTGCATGTTGCCACGGGATGTTTTTCCTGTTTCAGACTTGTGTTATGTCAACACAACACCGGATTGGAAATGTATTTTCAGATTAGTAACGCATCAATTTACAATAGCTTACTGTTATTATACATGTGTAGCTTTTCTTATTGTAATAACAAAGTGGATTATGCCAACATAAAAAAACATCATGTGGCTATGAGATATGATCATAAGCAAATGGCCATAATTACGTTTGTGTTTGGCAGATTGTGTTCTACTGTGGTCATGCAGTGGTCAGACCAACACAACAATGAAGCCAGTGCGAACAAATGTCACACTGCAGCAGGGAGTAACCCTTCTAAAGGGTAATACAACATATGTTTACATACATAAGGAAATATAAATATGTTACTGATAATTCTGACGTGACTTACCCTAATTCATTACTACGATACAGAAAAAAAAGACTTGTATGTAGAATCTGGAATGAATTTATGCAAAACTAAATGGAAAGAGAACAGGAAACAGAGGGAGAGATATCGTTGAAATTGAGGTACATTTTCCTGTCCAGGAATTTTAATAACGGAAAACAAAGTCTGTTTTTCATTATAAATAACAAAGATATATTCAGACAGACTGCCAATGGGTTCCACATATACGTCTCCAAATAACCGTTTCAATGTTTGTCTTCATGCAGATCTGGGTTTTGACAACACCACAGATCTGAATAATAACTTTCCTTTCTAGGACTGAACCTTTTCCAACGCTGATTGGACTTCACATGGTGATAATTCCTCTTTACATGCAACAAGCTATAGCAAACATAACCTGATGTCACCTCCTGACTTGAATTGCTTAGACGTTTCTTTATTTTGGAAAAAGTGAAGCTTCCATTGTAAACTGGCCAACTGAACATCGGTACTGCCCTAACACACACACACACACCCACTTTGTCCTTATCCAGCCAACGAACCAGGGCCAGATTACTGATAATGGTTGCTCTTTTGCACAGTTGGAAACACAAACGTATTGGAATTGGAACCCTATGATGTGATGAGGAAAGGAATTTAGTTTTTCACAGCAGGTCTCACTAGATCTAGTTTCACTTGTAGTCGTCTTAATAAGTTAATACGTTTAATGCTATGTCAATAAGGTGTCCATGACTCTGCTTTGAGATAGGAACAATCTCCTCCCATTTTCATAACTCACATGAATCAGACTCCTCTCAATAAAAGGTTGTATTAGGTCAAAGACCTTCAAACTCAAGGGAAGTTATCATTTATTTTTATTTATAGCCTGGGGAATATTAAAGGAAACCAATGTGTGTTTTAAAATGAGTACTGCATCTCTGACCAGGAAACCAGGCCACAGTAAGAGTCAACAGCTATGCTAACTTCTAAGTCTGCATTTGATCTAAACGCTAACCTAAAGGGATATATTATGCACAGGTTCATATTCCCTCTTTGTATCTCTTTTGTGACATGTTTACATGTTTTAATGTTCAAAAAGCTCTTTATATTTAACATACTGCCTGTGCTGCAGCACCTCTTTTCACCCTCTGTCTGAAACCAGAGCCCAGTCTGCTCTGATTAGTTAGTTAGCTGGCCGGCTCTGTTGTGATTGGTCAATCACAATTACAAACAATGTCTTAGAGTTCTAGCCAATAAAAGCAAGAGTGGTACATAGTGATGTCACTATGATACAGATGGAAACAAAGGAGTCCAATGGAGGCGTTACAGGTATGATTCACTTTGTTCATAATTTTAGTTTAGCATGCTAGGAAGGAATATTACCCAGTGATTTAAGACCCATTTGCACATAGTCCGCATATTACACAGCTACCTCCTAAAAATAATGTGTAATTTGACACAACATATTGATTAAAAAAATGTTAAGCTTAGAAAAAATAGTCAGAAACTTTGCTGTATAAGAAACGATGCGCAACTTGTTTAGGAAGTAATATGGTCTGTGTTTACATTAGCAAGCATCGCTAACACTCAGAGCTAACACTAACACTCAGAGCTAACGAGCTAAAAAGGTACTCACCTTGTGAAAAACCCTCGAGAGAGAAAGCGTTTGAGCTCCATACTGTTTCAGAAATAATCCTTGATGTGGTTTGGAACATAATGACGTTTAATCACGACAGCGTTTAGCTGAGTTTCTGCCTGTAGAGTAGACACTTTTCTCTCCACAGAACTCACTGCTTGCATGCGTAAACACTTCAGAGACATGTTTTGTATAGATATGCCCCTATAATATATTGTTCAAATATAGCATAATAGGTTAAATATAATATCTGTCAAACCCACAGATTGAATTGCCATTCCAAGAGAACTTGTGCCATTTTGTATGTGAAATTGCTTATAACATATTTTTCACAAAGTTTGATTTCATGAAGAAGGTACAATCTGGACAAGAAGTGATAGCTATTTTAGAACTTTGCTTCTTCGATGAGGCCTTCCAAAACTGGGTCAGGAGTTTTAGTTTATCTTTCGTATGCAAGAGAAAAAAAGGTTTCATTTGTTTTGTTCATATCAGCAAGTGTTATACGTGTTTTGGCAAGAGACTTTGAACAACCATGCCACTGACACAAAACAAAGTCTGTAAGCCGTAAAGGCTCTGGATGAGGCTTTCATTCTTGCCTTCCATCAGCCTTACAATAACAGCGAAGAATGCTAGTATGCTGGTACCTTCATTCAACATGGCAACCTAAATATACTCAGGCAATATTAACAAAAGCCTTATCTACTTGACTGTCTTATAAAACTGATTAAAGTGCAGTTTGGGGCTTTGAGTCTTCTATACTCATGTTTCAGGTTTGCAAAAGGTGTCTCCATAGGAATGTCACAGACAATGATCATTGTTCAGGTGTAGCTTTATTCTTGTATAGTTCAATTCACCTGACATATGTGGATGGACAATAAGAGTCCAATATATCAGGGAGTATTCAAAATGACTCCAATAATGTTGTAGGGGATCTCCATTAAAGCTGTGAGGCCAACCATGCATAAAACAAAGCTCTATTCTTTAACATGCACTCAATCTAATGGAAAAGCTATAATGGTTTAACTTAAAACTAATCATTCCTCAAACTGTGTGAGAGCTGTTGAAAATGTTATAAAGACATGTGCAAAAACCTTTATATCTTAAAATGAAAGGATACAGTCCCCGGTTTGCAATAACTTTGGGACATAAAGTTAACAATAATGGAAGGCAATTGAAATGGGGCCTGCTTAAGCCCCCTTTGGTGGTATTTGGCAGAAAAAGCTAAATTAAATGTAGTTTTTGGCGGAAGCTACAGCGGGGGTGTTAACCTTTTGGCACAGGAATCCAAAATAGACGCACATCATAATGAGAAGTTGATTATAAAATTGTTGGTCTGTGTAAAATTCTGAGACACACCAAGAGCTCCTTTATAAGCTTATATCATGAGCTTAGTCTTATTACTTAGAAGGGAAGAGGTTTTTACACAGATGTTTTTTATGCAAGTGCTGTTTAAACACTAATGATTGTATATAATCACACACTTCAGATAAACACCTGTACACATTGTGATACGGGATAGCCAGTTCTTGTGGTTATTCGTCTTCGATATAAATGCAATCCGTATGGTAGTCAAAATCTTAGCAATAGTTGTAGCTAATAAATGTCTTTAAAAAAATCAATAATGAATAACACTACTACCCACAATGCAGGCATTACATTACATGTTAGTCAACCTATGCTTTTATCAAAAGTGACATACACTTCTCTATCGTAGATGGCTACATTACAGGACCAATTTGGGGTTGTATCTTACCAAAGGGATTGGGATCAAACTACAGACTTGAAAGAAGGCCATTTAGCCCTCCAGCCACAGTCGCCCAAGGAAGAATGGAAATGCGTTGTTACAAAGTTTATTTATACCAGGTATTAAAGAAAAAAACCCTTGTATTTCATTATCTAGATCAGGGGTGTCAAACTTAATTTCATCATGGGCCACGTAGGAATGATGGTTGCACTCAAAGGGCCGGTTGTAACTTTAAGACTATATCAAAATACATATTGAATATATATAAAATAATGCATTATATTATATTATTGTCTCTGTATTGGATTATTATCTGATAATAACTTCATGACGTGACGTGATTCAAGATGGCGCCTGTGTCGGCCCGCCGCTCGCTCAGCTGTCTACCTTTAGCTTTCCTGTTTTTGTTTTATGTTTGTCAGAATGTCTCTGCTCTGCTCGTCTATGATCGCCAAGACCTCCTCCACCTCAGACCCTCACTGGAGTTGATACTGCTGCCCAAACTTACATCTGGCAACCAAAAATCGTCCCCCCCCCCTCTTCTGTTGGATATACCCACCTACCTGTGCCGGTTGTCCCGCATCCCGCCTCGCCGAAAGCGCTTCAGACGACGGGGAAAGCGTGGTGGTGCACTGGTCCATCTGAAGGCTTACCTGACGGCTTCTTCCGGGACCTATCCACGTCTCAGATGTCATGGCCCTCCCGCTGCACGTCATGTGCGGAATCGGTGGATTCGCCCTGTTTTTCCGGAGCTACGGACTCTGCTGGGCCCGCTGGCAGCCCCTCCTGCCCGCCTGACTGCTCCCGGCCCGCGCGGCGTTCAACACGCACATCTTCGTCAGCTGAGACGCACTCCACCGTCGGCAAGCCCGGAGCAAAAACTTTGTATGGCTTTGCTAAATGCTAGGTCGATAGCAAACAAAACGTTCCTGCTAAATGACTTCTTCACCTCCCGTGAACTGGATTTTATGTTCCTGACGGAGACCTGGGTCCACGCTGGCGAGTACACATCATTCTTTGATCTTCTTCCTCCTGATTGTACATTCTTCAGCTCCCCCCGTGCCACCGGCCATGGCGGGGGCATAGCTTCAGTGTTTAGAGCTAGCCTCCAATGCCGATTGCTTCACCCTGTAACTACCTATGCTAGCTTTGAGTTGCAGCTTTTTGAACTGACCCCGGCCTCGCCTATACTCTGCGCAGTTGTGTATCGTCCGCCAAAGCACAATAAGGATTTCATAAATGACTTTTCTGACTTTCTGTCCGGGATCATGGTGAAATATGATCGTGTTTTGATCTCCGGAGACTTCAATGTCCATGTGTGTTGTGAGTCCAAACCTCTGGTTAGGGACTTTTTAAATCTCCTTGATTCTTTTGGTCTTGTTCAGTCCGTGGCTGGCCCAACACACGAAAAAGGACACACTTTGGACTTGGTATTGTCGTTTGGACTGTCTGTATCTGTGGATGAAATATGTGCAGCAACGCGTATCTCAGACCATTTACCGGTTCTGTTTACAACCTCCATCCCTTCCGCAGGAGTCGAATCACGTGCCCCTGCGCGTCGTGTGCGTTCGATTAACCCCTTGACTGCCTCACAGTTCTCTGATGCTTTTAATGCTTCTCCTATCTGTAAATTAGATGTGAACTGTGCTTTTAATGCTGATGAGCTTATCTCCATGTTTGACTCTACATGCACACTAACACTGGATTCTGTTGCTCCTTTTACGCTTAGACGCACAAAAGTGCTCTCAGAGCCGTGGCTCAATGACTGTACTCGTGCTCTCAGACGCGCTTGCAGGCGTGCAGAGAGAAAATGGAAAAAGGATAAACTCCATGTCTCCCTAGAAATCCTTCGTGCTTCCCTGTCTGACTACCAGACGGCAGTCAAAGCAGCCAAAACAGAGCACATCTCTCTGTTAATCTCCAAAAACAGCCACAAACCTCAGGTTCTTTTTAATGTCCTCAACTCGATCATTAATCCCTGTGATGTTTCTTCTATTGTGCCATCGACTACTCTCTGTGATAAGTTTCTTAAATTTTTTATTGAAAAGGTATCTGCTCTTAGGCTAGCTCACACTAGTGCTACCCCAGATCCTGCTCCCTTTCTGTGCCCTGCTGTCCTCGACCACTTTGAGCCTGTATCCTTCTCTTCTCTCTCGGATGTGATCAAGCACCTGCGGCCGACAAACTGCACCTCAGATAGCATTCCCTCTCGCCTTCTCAGAGACGTTTTAGATTCAGTTGGAGCAAGTATTTTATTAATTGTAAACACCTCCCTTAGCTCAGGATGTGTCCCTGCTGCCTTCAAACATGCCGTGGTTAAGCCATTACTTAAAAAGAAACATCTCGACCCCTCCTTTCTCGAAAATTTTAGGCCCATTTCCCAGCTACCTTTTTTATCAAAAGCCCTGGAGAGAGTGGTCTACGCCCAGCTGCAGTCTTTTTTAACCACGCATGGAATCCACGAAAAGTTTCAGTCTGGCTTCAAACCCATGCACAGCACTGAAACAGCCCTTTTAAGAGTTTTTAATGATCTGCTCCTAGCCGCCGACTCAGGTAGCCCAGCTGTCTTGGTGCTGTTAGACCTGACAGCTGCTTTTGACACTGTGGACCATAGCATCCTGTTGTCACGGCTTGAACAGTCCGCTGGCATCACAGGCTCTGCCCTTGCATGGTTCAGGTCCTACCTGACAGACCGTAGCTTCGCTGTGCAGCTAGGTGCCTTCTCCTCTGCAAAAGCCCCTCTTACCTGTGGGGTTCCCCAAGGCTCGATTCTGGGCCCCATCCTTTTCTTACTGTACTTACTACCCCTAGGCTCAATTCTCACAAAACATAATATTCCCTTCCACTGCTACGCCGACGATGTACAGATATATCTCCCTCTCGAAGCAAGTGTCACACACTCATTACAACAGTTGATGGACTGCTTAACTGAGATAAAATCCTGGCTGAGCAAAAACTTTCTAAACCTCAACGAAAGCAAGACTGAGGTCATCTTTTTTGGACCCCAACCTCCAGCCTCCCAGGTTGATATTCTAGGCTCCCTCCAACAAAACATCCTCCCCTCAGTCACGAACCTTGGGGTGACCTTCTCCAGTACTTTTAAATTCGACAAGCAGGTCAGCAGCGTAGTCAAATCCTGCTTTTTTAAAATAAGACTTTTGGCCAAAACCAAGTCGTATTTATCTTTTAAAGACCTGGAAAGGGTCATCAACGCCTTTGTGACCTCGAGACTGGACTACTGCAACGCTCTGTATATGGGTATGGACCAGGCATCAATTAAACGCCTGCAGCTAGTCCAGAATGCAGCTGCACGTTTGCTGACTGGCCATAAAAAGCGTGACCACATCACCCCAATTCTGGCCTCACTGCACTGGCTTCCAGTTCGGTACAGAATTGATTTTAAAATCCTTTTATTTGTTTTTAAAGCACTAAATGGGCTGGCTCCGGCCTATATAGCTGAACTCCTCCAGCGCTACACCCCAGCCAGAGCTTTAAGGTCTGCTGACCATCTGCTGCTGGTAGTGCCCAAGACCAGGCTCAAAACCCGAGGGCACCGAGCCTTCGCAGCAGCTGGCCCGAGGCTCTGGAACACTCTGCCCCTCCACGTGAGGTCGGCCCAGACCCTAGGGGTTTTTAAATCCTTTCTCAAAACTCACTTCTTCTCTCAGGCCTTCTAGTCAGAGCGGAGCACGACTCCTGACTATTCCCTGTGTTTGTTTTATATCTGTTGTAAATGATTGTCTTTTATTGTGTTTATAAGTGTTTTTAATGCATGTACAGCACTTTGGCTCGACCAAAAATCGCTTTTAAATGTGCTTTATAAATAAAACTTGATTTGATTTGATTTGATTTGATTTCATAATTAACTATGTCTGAAAGCAGAAGTCTAGGGCAAGTAATTGCAATTCTCTTCAGTGAGAATGTCACAAAATGATTTAAAAAGAAAAGCCAAATTCTGTGAAAAAAATCGACATTTTTAAAAAGAAGGTGAAATAAAAAAGTCAAATTTGAGATGCATTGTGGGACATGTAGTTTATGGGCAACGTGCTTCTGTAAATCGCCATGTAACCGTATAAACATATTATATTCTTTCAGAGCTCTTGTGGGGCCACAGAAAATGAAGTCGCGGGCCGGATTTGGCCCTCGGGCCTTGAGTTTGACACCCCTGATCTAGATGATGACGAATACAAAAACAGCTCACATGTTGATGCCAAGATTTGATAAAATATAAGTGAGTATGGCATTATTTACACCAAAAGATGTATCACTTTAGCTAACACTCCGCTGAAGTAAATAGGGTTTAACAGTGGAATATGCCTACCATTAGCCAGCGTTTACAAGTAACCATGAGAAAAGTACATGGGTCAGTGAGTTTAATAATTGCCCAACAAAGCATGTCAGCAGTAAAGAGAGTCATTTCTGAGCATGCACCCACTACTCTACCTAAAATATATTTTCATAGACAATATGTTATCATGTGTTGTCATTCTGTTACTTTTCGTAACAGGCAAATGGGTTCCCACGCACAGAGTTCAGATGTTGTTTTGATAAACAGAGCATTTTTGTCATGTCCTGCCTTTAGTGTTAAACCAATGACATATTTCCCAGACACTGTGACCTCAGTTAAGTTCACGGGGACGCAGCAGTCAGCAGTTATTCTGAATGTTCTCCAAACTGAACTGGCCATATCACTGTGCTTTGTGGTAGACCCCACTGATGTCATCCAGTTGTCCTTGGCTTCTTGCATCAGAACCATATGACGGTCCCATGTTCCCCGCTAATGCGAGTGGGTCTGGTTGCGGCCTGTACACCAGTGATTTGTGGTCCCTGGGACACTTTTGTAAACATTCCAGCTTTAGAGCAACTGCTGCTTTCCATTTTAAGGCATCTGTCTGTTTAGGTAGGCCTACTAGAGATGCATAATTCCTAAGTGGCTGACTTTTCAGACTTTTCAGTTTCTTGGCGCGTTTCCACTGCAGGCCTCGCTCGGTTTGGTTAGGCCTTATTAGGCCCGGCTCACTTTAATGCTGCGCTTCCATTACAGTTTAGGAACTGGGGTAGTTACTATAGTAACGCAGTGTAGGCGGAGCCGTGACGTCATCTTCAATGAGCCCCAAACAACAACACAGCCGTTAGCTCTTAGCACTCAGAGCTCACAGCTCTTCATATCTGTTCAGAAACTAGACAAAAGTTAAACAAGTACAAACCACAGACAGTCTGTGTCATGGAGAATACAGTCGCTGGTTTATTTATGTCTGTAGGCCGTTGTTGTGAGTGTGGACGGTCGGAGCATATATAACGTTAGCTTAGCCAAGCTCCATTTAGAAAACACGCATTTTAAAAGGGTTTTTCGCCTGCCGTCTGTCTGCAGACTTGTCAAAACATTAATTCATGGTTTTTACTAACCGGTATCAGTATGTTGTTACTTCGGCATCATTTTGAAACGTGTATTACAATTAAATCACGGTCAAATATGTTCATCTTGTTGTAGTTGTAGCCCCCTTGCCAGCGATTCTCTCTCTAGTTTAGCATACTCAGCCCGACTCAGCCTGGTTGTTCCTGGCCCTAGAACCACGATTTAGTCGGGCCAGAAAAAAGGTGAAAAAGTAGCCCCGGACCAAAACTAGGCCAAGTGGAAGCGCAACCAAAAACTGGCCCCGCACGGCTCGGCACGCTTAAAGCGAGCTACCCGTTGCAGTGGAAACGTGCCAAATGTCCAGGTTTTGGGGGCTAGGGGGATAGGGTAACCCCTTTTGCGCACAGGAAGTAATACATTGTGGCAAACCCCAACCACAGACAACAGGGTCAGATGCCATTAAGGCATATGCACCCTAGAAGCAGCTTTAATTAAAAGTCTAAATCTTTATTGGTGCAAAAATATTATTTCTGTGAAATAAAACCAGCTTTGTGTAGACACCACAGGTTTGTTTTCATTCAGCTTCCCATTGCAAGTACTGTTTAATAGCAGAATGGGGTGGGCAAAACCAACATAGAGCCAGGAGCTTATACTGCAAACAAAACAAAACAAAAGATCAGAAAAGAAATAAAATACACTACCCAATAGTTTCCATCTTTTACTTTTGTCCACAACTGTAGAGGAAGCTTTAGAAGACGTATACAATTACACGATTATCTCATCAAAGTCCAAAATATAATGGAAAGCCCTCATATAAAACATGTACCTCAAAGCGACATATCAGCACACATCACAACATCAGAGTAAGACGCTTCTCAGACACTGAGATATACGATTAAAGATGTTTTATTTTCTGCCTCACAGACAAGGATGCCACAACATTAACATGCATCAAATAGTGAATTCACAATGGAGACAGAACATCCGCGATTGCCATCAGCTCAACACAGGTAAGCCCTATATCCCTAAATCACTGTCAATGCACAAGATTACAGTCTCACGGGTAGTAGTAGATTGTAATAAATGTCCCTTAAAATGAACACCCACGGCAAAGCTTAGGAAAAGCTGTTGTAGGAACAATATGAGCACCATTACAACGTGCCTGCTTGCTTTTTACACAATGAAGTTGCAGAAGTACTGTAAATGACCAAAAGTATATAAATTCTACAACATAGTTTAGGGAAGGCATGTTGCGTTGTTTGGTCATGCTTGGTTTTATGATAATGATGTCTCTAATATACCTTGTCAACATAGTAGGGGTGTAACGGTTCACAGAAGTCACGGTTCGGTTCGTACCGCGGTTTGGGGATCACGGTTCGGTACGGGTTCGGTACAACAACAAAAAAAAGTCTCAAATGCATAATTCTAGGTTTGTTGTTATTTATGTTTGAACAGTAGTGCAAGTTTCAGTTTAAAAATAAGGAAATCTGACATTTTGAATAATTAACTGTATTAAACAGTTAAAAACAAACCACTAACAGTACCCCACACACTCAGATGGCCATCGTATCTATAATGGCTGATGTCAAACAAAAAGGTTTCATCAAGCTGTAAAACTAAAAAGAATGTCTTGAAAATATTACATCATAAATAATAAGAAAGTGTTTCAAGAGCGCAAAGTCGTTGAAAAACATATGCCAAAAGCTTCCGTTATTTATTTTGGTCTCTCGGCTCTCATGTCTCTTGGCTTCTTAAAAACAGCGGGGATACGCTGTTGAACTGCTGTTGTTACCATTAGCATACCGCACCACTGTAGAACAACGGCGACACACCGTCCTCGTCCGATCCACCACTCGTCCGATCCACCACTCGCACACTTCATCGTTATTGTAGTCCACAGGGAACCCGAAATGTTCCCACACAGCTGATTTAAAAGAAGCAAACGGGTTCTAGCTCCTGTGTATTATCTAAAATCGCCATACTAACTTTTCTTCTTCTTGTATTTTATTCGTTTTGTTGTTGTGTTTCTTCTTGTTCTTCATTTGTCGTTTAAGGGCGGCTGGCAAACAGCTTTTAGGCGCAATACCGCCCCCTGGATTATATATAGTGTAGTGCATACTGCCCTGAATGAAAGACTTTTTTCCCACTTTTCGTCCCAAGTTGTGGACCGACGTAGTTATTACACGTTTTTTTGTGAGACTGGGTTGGAGTTTCCTGATTTGGCTGTGTGTGAGCCCCGCCCCTCACAGCACGCCGGGCTAACATTCTGGTCACATCCTTATGTAAACAAACACTCATGTAAACGGCAATTTATCGAGCTCATAAAAGTTATCGAGTCCATTTTTATTTGTCGTACGATAAGTCAATTTATTGATTATCGCGACAGGCCTATCTAGTGTCTACATCTCTTCAAATGTACCATACTCCAGCTCAACCTCTCTTAGAGATAAATAAAGGGACATTCTGGTTAGGAGTTTCAAGAGTACCGTGGAAAATCCAAGGATGTTGGACCTAGCTAACGGTATCCGTATTCGTCCCGTAACGTCACGGTTCGGCACACGCAGTCACACGACGAATACGCCTTTTTTGGGGAAAATAACGTTTCTATGCCACCATTTTAGATGCGGATTTTGTTAAACTAATACGTTTGCGCTGTGGACCAACACTATACATTGACGGGGAAGGGGGTAGCAATAAAGACAAAACCATTAAACTGTTACACAACTTAACAGAAATAATATCGATAGCAGCGTCCCTAGCAACCACCTTGGTAACAATGAAAACGTTGAATGGACACAATTTCCTGAAGTAATCTTCGCAATAACGAGCAAACTAAAGATCATGTACATCCACTGCACACATAATCTGAAATAACAACTCATATTTCTCGCATCAAATGACATCAAAAGGCATTTTAATGGCCAAACTATCTTTAAAATAGGCATTTTCCACCGAGAATAAAACGAAATGTCGGGCATGTTTCTTTTTTTCTGCAGGGAGAAATTGGAAGATCACCTGACATAGACGCCAGCTATTGGAAATGAATGGTGAAAAAAAACGTAGGGATCTTACAATTTCGTTTTTTTTTCGAGGCGTTTTTTTGTAGAAATACTACGTCCCAAGTTTTGGACCGACGTAGTTATTACACGTTTTTTTGTGAGACTGGGTTGGAAACTCTGTGTGCAAGAGTGTAGCAGCCAAATTAATAATATAGAGACAAGCAGGAGACAACGTGTGACTGAGTCGAGGGGAATTTGAAGTTAAATGGAAGTGGTTGCAAAACCTAACTCCATCTCCGGTGTGGGAATATTTTGGATTTAAGCCAAATCAACGAGGCGAACCTACGGACTTCAATGAGCCGGGCGGTGTGTCGCATTTGTTTTAAAAAGGTAGCAACAAAAGCTAGCAATACGACCAACCTTAAACTGCACCTGAAACACAACCACCCTATTCCGTTTTCCCAGCTGGAGATGGAGAGCCCACACCTTCCCTACAGTTTGCAATCAAAGATGCATTTGCCCGACAATGCAAACATGTTGGTGTTCCTTGCTCGAAATCTTTGAAATACAGATTTGGATATGGCCTGTTGAGGCATCTGGGTCTTTGTATGGACAGTGGACTGTACACTTGACTGCTATTTTAAGGAGGAGAAACCTCCTGTGTGCTCATATTTATTTATATATAATGAGAGAGAGCTCTGTTTTCCAGCCTGAGTCTATTTAATTGATTGTTTTGGTTGTGTGTGATTTAATACATTTTTTATAATTTAATGTTTTATTTATTATATATGATTTATATATTTGAATATTATTTCACATTTAATTTGCAATGTTGGATGTTCAATAAAAAGTTCTGTTTGAAAGGATGTACTTGAATTATTATTATTATCATTATGTCAGTGGTCTAAAATGGTCTTACAACGGTGCCGACAATATTATCCATCCATCCATCTTCTTCCGCTTATCCGTGGTCGGGTCGCGGGGGTAGCAGTTCCAGCAGAGAGCCCTAAACTTCCTTTTCCCTGGCGACATCAACCAGCTCTGACTGGGGGATCCCAAGGCGCTCCCAGGCCAGCGCAGAGATATAATCCCTCCACCTGGTCCTAGGTCTACCCCTTGGTCTCTTCCCAGCTGGACGTGCCTGGAACACCTCCCTAGGGAGGCGCCCAGGTGGCATCCTAACTAGGTGCCCGAACCACCTCAACTGGCTCCTTTCGACGCGAAGGAGGAGCGGCTCAACTCCGAGTCCCTCCCGGATGACCGAACTTCTCACCTTATCCCTAAGGGAGACACCAGCCACCCTGCGGAGAAAACCCATCTCGGCCGCTTGTATCCGCGATCTCGTTCTTTCGGTCATGACCCATCCTTCATGACCATAGGTGAGGGTAGGAACGAAAATGGCCCGGTAGACAGAGAGCTTTGCCTTCTGGCTCAGCTCCCTTTTCGTCACAACGGTGCGGTAAAGCGACTGCAGTACCGCTCCCGCTGCTCCGATTCTCCGGCCCATCTCACGCTCCATTGTTCCCTCACTCAAGAACAATATATACAATATTATCGTTTATCGCAATAATTTCAGGGAAAATGTATCATCCAACTAAATTAATTATTGTGACAGGCCTAGCACCAGACGCTATTTCTTTGGTATTTATTAGGTCCTCATGTGTTTTTGATACTCACGTTATTGTTGTTGATGATCCTGATCAGCATTTCACCACTTTCACGATTTACCGTTAAACACTTGGATGTACTGAAAATCTTAAATCGTATTCACGTGACTCAGTGGCAACATCATCAACCACAGGGAAGGTTGGTCCATCTATCAACTTCATGCTGTTCGCACGCATATTGTTGCTTCTCTGTGAAAAAGTAGGTTTTGTTCTTGGTTTCTAAACCTATTTCCATTTTCTATACAGGAAAACATGTTTTACATTTAAAAAAAAACACACAACCACACACGTGCACTTACTGTGAAATTAAAACAAATGGCTCATTGACAAAGTACTAAAAGGTACACTTTCACCATCTCTCATGCAAAGTAGCCATGTGAATTAAGACAGAGTTGGCATGGCTGTTGCCTTCTTAAAAGAAAGTCAACAAACTGGAGGGCTCTGGATTAGATCTCGGGGCTGGCAGGACGTTCAGTCACCTCCACTCCTTCTCCTCCTCCACAGACTGCATGTTCACTGCTCGCCTCATGAAGTTTGGTCATGGCGCTTGTTTTCTTAGTGCTCCAAAACCTCCAATGGTACGGGCACAGTGCACTTGCTGTGCCCTGTGCTGCTCTCACCCCCTCCCCTGCCTGCCCTCTTCTTACTCCACTTGTTTTGCCAGAGGTGTCTTTCTTCGTTAGGAGTGAATGCCCTCAGAATCAGCAACACACAGCTGGCCTCTCCTGTGAACCCCGCGCTGCACGTTAGCATGCCGTACTTGTGTCTGTCGACTGTCCCTCTGCCAATCTACAGTGTGGCTGGCTGTGCAGTGGTGAGCTGTGAGGAGGACCACGCCTATGCAGCCGGATTTACACTCCTTTCTTCCTGGGCAGCCACTAGACAGCAGCCAGCTCCTGGAGGGACCAACGGCGGCTTCAGCTGAGGGGCCAAGCCCGGGGACCATTTGGTTTTGGTTTCCTTTCGCCTGCCACTGTGCCACACCTAGCATGAGTCGGGCTAAATGAGACCAGTGTGTAGATTCAAAGATTGGACTTAAACTGAAACCAATAAAAGGTGAGGCTGTACAAACGGCTCCGCAGACAGGTCATATGTCTGTCTGTCAATGTATTCACGTTCTACCCGACCCACCCTGTCTTTAACTCGTTAATGCATACATTCTTTGAGCAGGCTATCGCACTGAGAGTCAGGGGCCAAGGCTCATGGGCGGCATGAGCCTTGGCCTTTCTCCCATTTCAACTTTCCAATATAGGCAGAAACATGTGCACGGTGAACATTCCTTTGGGTGTACCTACACTCCTCCATCCCTGAGTTTCAAGAGAGTACATCTATTTGTGGCAGTGTCTCTTCTGAGTGCAAATGACGCTGCTTAAATGCATTTGTAAAAAAGGATATTTAAGCTTGATATGAGACACAAAAGAGCTGAATTCAACTGTTTCAAGCTATCTGGTTCAAATTGAAATGTGCTTGCTTCTGGAGTCCAATGCTCAGACTCAAACAGAAGACACTTAATAATAAGGATATGATGTAAAGGTTTCACTGGACAGCTCAACACAATGTTGGTATTAGGTTATTTTCTATATTTTGTTTTTACACACACACTCTGTGTAGACTAGACTCTAAGCTAATTGCCAAAGCACAGCAGATTTAAACTCATTTATAGTAATCCTTTCATCTGCAACTAAACAGATTTACGTCTGTACTTTGTCAATTAACATAGTGTGCAGCGTACTTTTGCAGGCTGCCAGAGAGTGCTTCTATGTGAGTGATGAAAAGGGGAAAAGAGGGGAAGACACTGCCTGAAACTTTCTGTTGGTTTGGGAATCAAACCTGTGTACTTGGCAGTAGACACCATACGTATATATGAGCTGCCAGTTCTAACCACCGAGATATTCAACGGGCTGCCATTTTCACAAAATGTGGTTGGTCATTGAAAAAAGATGGCTGATGATAAGCTTGGCTATTAAAAATTGGCCGGGTTTTGCAGTTTGTCCTTATCAGGCAACTAACAATTCTCTCTGCTTCAGCAAATTTTTAAATCCACCTTCTAATATCTGCTCTGTTGGCTAGATGCTCAACCAAGGCTTTAACCAAAAACCAAAACAGCTACTATGCAGTACTTTTCTAGTTGAAAGCCAAACTAAATACTGGGCAAGCCATGCCAAGAAAATGCAGCATAAGCCTACTGTAAAACATTTTTATTATTTGTTTTGTCCAACCAATAAACTCGAAGATATTAAATGTACAATGTTTAAAAAAAAAGAGAATAAAACAGCAAGCTGGAACCTGTTAAATGTAGAGTAACGAATAAATTATCAAAATTGTTGCTGATTGCTGCTGTCATCCCCTTGACTACCTGTTACCAAAAAAAGGGCTAAAGGCCCTTGAAGATGACAGTGGAGATAAACTTCCTGTAAGTTATTGTGGCAATATTCATGCCTAATTCAATGGAAGCAAAAACGGGTCCATCGCAATCTCTTCAAATGATCATGTTAATCACAAATGAAAGACGTGTTGTGCAAAGGTTATCATGATACAACCCTGACATTCTAATTGCAACAGCTGGAGACAGTCAAAGAACAAGGTCTGGCCTCTGGCAATGTAGAAAGTAGAGTTTCAAGAGCGATGACTTTCATTATAAATTCCTGGAAATACTTGATGATTTTAAAGCCCCTTGGCTGAAACTGTCACACACAGTAATAATCTGTTAAATGTCTCTCATTAAGCATGTTGAATCTTTTGCTGATTGATGCACAATGTTTTGCACATAATTTAATAACGAATTCAAAAGTAGTGTATTGCGCACTTTTATTTTAAAAGTACTTCTATATGAACAATGCAATAACATTTGGTTTGCAAACACTTTAAACAAATAATGTTTTTTCTTACCAGCAGTAATTCCCTTAACAAAGTAGCAGTTAAATCTCTTCCAGACGGAGAGTTATTTGTGACCACTGCAAAGTACAATTTTCTTATCACTGGAATCTTAGGGTAACATGTTTTTCTGTAACAAACTAGATAAAACGCTAATGCCCTGGCAGTGGCAAATAGCTTTGGTTTTATATTTGATTTGAATACATGACTTAATGTTTGATTTGAGATTTACAGGAATAATATTTTAAAATGTCCATGTAAGAGTTCGGTACCTTGCTCAATGTTTCTGTCCCCGCCACTTATTTTCTGTTCAGGTTCATGTGAGCGCTGCAGCAGTCTTAGGTACGCCCCAAATGCTCTCATTGGTTGAGACGAGTGATGAGGCCCATCCTAAGCCAATTGGTAAACATCCCCCCCCCCCCCTCCTGTGACCCATGGTTTGTCTGTGTATTCAGAGCCAGTTAGCAACAGACTTTCAAAATAGTAATAATAAAAAAATTGTGGGCTATAATTTGAAAATGTGCAATAATATAGCGTTAACTTTCCCAGCCCTAGTATATATACAAGCCAAAACAAAAAATTACTCAGGAATAGGGATGGGTATCGAGAACCGGTACTAAGTCAGTACCGGTAGCCGATTGGACGGTATCGTTATACCGTTAAGCCGCAGGACAAACGGTGCTGCTATCGGTATATGAATTACGCTACTTCCTTAGTTTAAACAATTGTGGTTGGTTGGGAACAAGCGGCAAACTCTGGGGAAGAGCCGGGACGCCAATACGGAAGTGTCACACACTGACGTTCATCTAGTGGCCAGTAGGAGCAGGCTGCAGAAGGGAGCAATTTCCATAGACCCCCATGTTAAAATGCCCAACTTTACAGCAGAAATAAACATGTTTACATCGTGGTTCAAAAAACCATATTCTCTGTATAGTTAGATTCCCCCTTCATGACTACTGTGTGGGGGGTGAATTTTTTCTCAACTCATCTGTTTAATTAATATTAAGCCTTAAAGCTTTTGCATAAATTAGGGCGTGGTCACATTGAGTGACAGCTCTGTCAAGTGACTGCTGCTGCTAGCTTCTTGTCTCTCTGCTAGCTGCTCCGTGAAGCTAGCTACAGAGACTCTGCCTGCTCAGTTCATCCAGGGAACACAACTTGAAGCCGGCCGTGGTTGTTTGTTCTTCATGCTTATATATCGGACTATTGTGACTCGCTCTGCGGTTGAAACAGACGGTGCATGAATGCGGTGTTTGCGGTAAGTGAAATTCGAGTACTTATTGATGTGTTTATGATTTGAATCAGCTACGTAATGAATGTTAAGGCTTGGGTTAGCGTGTAAGTGAGTGGTAGCTACATCGGTGCTAACGATGCTAATCGTAGTCTCCAAGTTAAAACCATAGACTGTATATAAAAGGTTAAAACGAAATAGACAAGTGTTAAGCGTTAAGTGGGATAATACTGTTGAACAAACGGCTTCTGTTTGAGGTTATATAATAAGGTCATCCTTGTAACTTAGAGAGATATTTTATTATGTAGGTAGGAACTGTATGCATCGCTAAGGTTAATTTAAATTGGCTATGCTCAAGTATGTAGACAAGCTCATGTCGAAGTAGTGTATATGTGAAATCAACCTCACAATAAGATGGGTGTATATTACAAATAATAATGTCATATTTCAAGCTGATTAGTTAGATATTACAATATGGTTGGTTGAGCTGGAGTTCATTATTGAGCTTACACGTTAACGTCACAGTCATCTGAAGAACGACCTCAAACCTTGTTGTTTTTATTAATTGCATTACCAAATGGGTATCAAATAAACAGTAAGCATTGGTAACACAACTTCCAAAGTTACAGTAAAATAAAAAGGACCCTGACTCGGACAATACACAATCCAACATGTTCAACAGAAGATAATCAGTTATATTGTTTGTACACATGGTACTTTACATATACATATATATACATATATATATATATATACGGTCTTGAGAAGCAGGAAGTTATCGGTATCGGTTTCAAAAAACCAATATCGTGCATCCCTAATTTAGATGTTAACAAGCAATATGATTGTGTGAAAATGAGACCTTGTGTCTCAATGAGATCTACACCTGTATAAATAAAGGCTAAAGAAATATGGTTGTCAGCTTTCTAATTTAATATATTGAAGGCAAAGATATTTAACACATAGTGAGAACTGCTACTATTTATCTCTCAATATTGTCTGAAAAAAACGTGGTAAAAGTGATTCTTTCAGTGAGACAACAGAGCAAGCTTCTACAGTTGCACTACGTTTTGATAACAGTTAAATATTATTTTGATCATAAAATATATTTCAATGTTGATGAACTTCATACTGTTCATTCATAATCTGATTGTCTTTGTAGCTCACTGTTGAAATAAAAAAAAAATCATTACAATTACAAACTAATTATATCTACAGCCCCTAAACACACAAACACACCTCTTTCATAAATAACACACTTGTTCTGCAATATGTTTTATGTTTCCTGTCATTTTTGTTAGGAAAGGACATGCCTGAAAGACACAACATGTTCTCCTTCTCTGAGGGTCAAGAAGAACATCCAAGAGGAACATTAAAAGCTGATATGAGATTTTAAGACCAGTACAGGACATTCACTAAGAAATTACTTGTATTGTGAAAACAGTCAGCTGATGGGATGCATCTATTTCCACATCTACACTCCATCCGCTGATTATTTCTATGTGCCTCGCTTTATGAGCTTCACATCACCTGTGCCTTGTACCGCAGAGCTTGCAATGTCACAAATAAATGGGGCCAATCTTCAGTCAGATGTGAATGTGTCATCTAACATTTTCAGTAAGAATAATGGACAAAAGGAGTGCAAATACAAATACAATTTATTGAAATGTGAACCAAAACTTAATCAAACATGTTTTAAATAAAAAGCACATATGGACAGAAGGTGTAAACCTATTAAATGTATAAGTAAACACATGTAGTCAAATAAAGTGACAGACTAGGCCTGTGCAGTTGGTATCAGCTATGGCAGGGGTGGACAACCAGTCAGAGGTTAAGAGCCACATTTTTTCTATGTTACTGCAAAGAGCCACATCAAATAGTTTTTTGTTTTCTGGAGACAAGATTTCAACCACGTCACTGATGCATTTTTGTGGCATTGAGATATATATTTTTTAAATCCTCTGGAGCAGAGAGAGGAGCTGTGGATTATTGTTATTGATTAATGCATCAGTGTTTCTTAGGGTCAAAAACACTAAACCCACAACTTAAAATGAAAGCGTTTAGTTTATTTAATAAAAGAGCACATGTTCAATGTGAAAAGTGACAGTAGTTATAGATTATTTGCAATCTGGTGCTATATTTAAAAAAAAAAAATTATATTTTTTAAACACCTTGAATTTCAGGGGGGGCACGGGGCTCCGTTGGCGGGGCTCCGTTGGCGGGGCTCCGTTGGCGGGGCTCCGTTGGCGGGGCGCAGCGCCCCTCCAAGACAATGGTAGGGGAAACACTGGATAGTGTTTAATCAACGATAGGTTTCCCCCCCCTCAAATGTGATTGGTTCACTGCATCGCAGGTATTATTGTGATTGGCTCTTGGGCCACATCAAAATTAGACGCGCTGTCATCCTCTCATACTGACACCTGACACCACACATACACACGTAGGGAGAGCCGGGACGAAAGTAACAGAGCGATTTTATCCGAGCCCAAACAACTTTGACCGGCCAAATTACGTCAGAATGATCAGCATTCAATACTTAACAGACCTACTTAATATCAGATTTAACTGTCAGGAGTAGCTAGTGTTGTCACGATACCAACATTTTGGTTTCGATACCAAGTCAAGAAGAATCGATTCTTTTTCGATACTTTTCTTAAAAAGAGGGAAACAGTCTTAAATGTAATTATTGTGCTTTATTTCACACCAGAACCATAACACAAACTTTTAAACAATGAGAACAATAAATAAAATAAATGACAGTAATTCGTATTAAATAAAATTAATACATTTCTTACAGACAGGCCTCGTGGTGTCCGTAGGCTTGCCCTCGCTGTCAGAGATATAGCTAAAATACTTCCAAATTTAGCTTCTGGCGTCTTTTTTGTCAACAAGCCGAGGTGCAGCGGCAGTTGCACTCCCACTTGCAGCCTTGCTTCTCGTTTTCTCACATGCTCTGGCAACTAGCACGTGCACGAGAGAGGGGAGGCACTTAGAGCGTGCTTGAGAGGGGCGGGACTGCAGGCACGGCTGCAGTGCAGGGAGTGGAAGCAGAGCGCTGAACACACACTGCTCTTATTAAAACAGCGCTTTCTTACCGGAGTACTTTCCCCCCGTCATTCTTAAAGTACCAATACTAATGAAACGGAGGAATCGTAATGTTTTTAACGGCAGGGTATCGCGGTATACCTTTCAAGTATCGGTACACCATGCAACACTAGTCAGGAGTAATTGTCTCTCCCCCAAACTCACACATAGGCTATACAATTCGATATGAACTGAAGAGCCGCATGAAACTAGGCAAAGAGCCGCGGGTTGGCCACCCCTGAGCTATGGTATCAGCTCCTCAATCAGGCCTGGTCCTCCTCGCAGAGGAAAGACCCTCAGTCCTCTCCAAACCAACAGACAGGACCCTGTCCATCACACAGAGGTTTCTCCCTGAAGTCTCTGCAGCTCTCTGGAAACCATGCTGTCTCAATCCGTCCACACTGAATATGAGAGGGGAACAATGAAAATAATAAATGCTTTGGACAATAAGAAATTTAAAGTTGACTGTTGAGTTGCTCAGTTTTTTTAGATTGTCAATACTATTACTGTATAACTAATATCTCAGGTTAAGAGGCACATTCAAATAAAGATTGGTCTTTCAATACATTTTGTCTTTTTAATTGTTTGTCTAAAGTAAAGGATCTAGAACAGTGTTTCTCAAACCTTTTCATACCAAGGACCACTTAACCAATACAAAAACACTCGCGGACCACCTAACTTCACAAATATCCAAAATCACATCGTTTTTCTAGAACAGATTACAAATCGCCTGAATATGGTACAAACAAGTGGCAACATGTGTGATGAAGGTGTTGCGCGGGGCTATATCATGCAATTGAAAGTTAAGCTCGCTCCATTGCGGAGATATTCCCGCGAGAGTGCGGAAAACTTAAATTAATTAATTAATTAATTTCAAATGTGAAATGTTACCAATATACTCACGGACCACTAGGGGGCGCTCACGGACCACCAGTGGTCCGTGGACCACACTTTGAGAAGCACTGATCTAGAACTAGTACTTAGTTTTAATGATACAGTCTGGTTATTATGCTGTTTGGAGGAGGCATCACAGGTAAGAGCACTAACTAGCTACCATCACATGTACCTTAGCTTGACTTAAATGTATTAAAGGTGTAATTAAGTGATATCAAAATATAAATAACTAATGGCATGCAAACATATTAATATTTGCTTGATTCCAGTGTTGAATTTAGCACAATTGCATACAAACGTTAAGGGATTTTAAGATTCTGAAGTATTATGCTAAAAACTCAATAACTTAGATTATTATTTATAGTTTTGCTGAATAGTTTCATGTCCGCTTACCTTAGAAACGTAAAATGCGACGGTAGTGTGCAGATAGGGAGCATGTTAGCTTAGCTTGGTAGCTTCAGCTAGCTCTGGAACTTCCAGCTCGGTGGCAGCAGGTCCCGCCTCGGCTCCGCCTCTTTGCCCTTATTTGGAGCAGGCGGGAGTTGAACTCTGACTCACTGTTGAGCCGTTAGTGGCCGACTCCGCCTACTAAGGGCTTCTCGGCAACTCTGCAGATTCCTATGGGTGACGTCACGGATCCTACATCCATTTATATATACAGTCTATGGTTGGGAACCATCATCCCCCTAACAGCGCTCTTATTATTATGAGACTCCCGGGGGCAGACGCAAGAAACAGCGTCTCAAGGCTTCTTAACATTTAACAACCTATTAATGATGCATACCCACTTAACGGGAAGAAACTCAGCTAACAGACAATATTAAACATTTCTACTGTAAGAAATCCAATCAATGTTTATATGGCGTAATTTTAATTAAATACACTGTTTTAATTTAAAGCTGTTTTATTCTGAAAAACCGGAAGTTTACAGAACGACTTCCTGTTTTGCAAGTAAATATTGTTAGCTTCAATTTAAGGTTAGCATTAGCATGTGGCTAAAGACTATGTTTTGAAACAGTGAATTTAAGGTGAAATGACATGTGTTGTACACTAAACACACTGTCTTTAACCCTCACTTATTGACGCTGCAATACTGTTATTAGGGAATGTTTAAATAACCACAGACATTAGAATATTGTAAATTAACAACAGGAAAAGACAGGATATGGATTGGACTCGACACCGGCGAATAGGAGGAGACAACAGTTGATAACATGTGGAGATGGGGAGAAATCTCTCTCTTTCAACTCAGCTGATCCGGCTGGCAACAGCTGGGAGGGGGGAGCCATGCCATCTTGCACATTCTCATTTTGTGTCATTTGTTTAATTCTTTCACACACAGTGACATCACGAGCTACCCACAATGCAACATGCGCCATAGATATATATATATATAAATACGCCATTTTCCTGGAGGTGCAAATATCCTGGAAGTGCAAATATAAACAGCTAGCTAACGTAGCCAGGCAGAGCGCACTAGGTTTTTTTTCTGAATTAACGACCGAAGAAATCGCTGCATGTCTTCGGATTACATCTCTGGACTTGAGGGGTGTGCTCTAGTTCGTTACCAGCGTAAACTAGAGCTGTGTGGGTTGTCGGATTGCCCTTACAGACTGCCAGGAGATGTATGGAAAAACGACCCTCGAAAGTGGCCTTCGTCGATTTTGGCTGCATCTACGTCTAATTTCTGGAAACACCAGGTGAATACCCCACTTGTCACAATAATATTATCATGCCATTGCATATATGTGGTAATTTAGAGTTGACGAGATATTGATTAAGGCAATAGACTATGATATTCAGTACAGGAAGCTTAGCAACACCTCGACGGTGTACGGCTGCTTGCACCTCGCATAAAACGGCGGATACCGGAAGTACGGTGTCGCCCTCGGCACAATACCCGTATGTGTGTGTGAAAGAATGAAATGCTGTTAACTTTTAAATAAGCTTCTTTGGACTATTTTCAGCTATTCCTGCTCTCAGGTTTTACTACCGTTAACACTACCTACACGGAACAGAAGTCCAACACCAAGAGTCTAAATCAACACAAGTAACGGGCTAACGGTAACTTTAGCACATAACTGGCAAAAGCGATCTTTTCTACGTCATGGTATCTGCACAAACTACATATCATAGGAAAGCTGAGATTCCACAGATTCCATTGGTATTTATGCGTCTCGCTTTAACTGAATAATGGTCATGTTTACATGGATTTATGAACTGCCCCTAATTACCGCCCCCCCTCCAGAGACACACTGTCAAACACACTCATACCTGCTTGGTATGACATTGAAAAAGTTACACTGAACAAAAATATAAATGCAACACTTTTTGTTTTTCATGAGATGAACTCAAAGATCTAAAACATTTTCTAAATACACAAAATAACCATTTCTCTCAAATATTGTTCACAAATCTGAAAAAATCTGTGATAGTGAGCACTTCTCCTTTGCCGAGATAATCCATCCCACCTCACAGGTGTGGCATATCAAGATGCTGATTAGACAGCATGAGTATTGCACAGGTGTGCCTTAGGCTGACCACAATAAAAGGCCACTAACGTCAGTGCTGTGAGGCACAACACAGTCAACTCGTGTCGGTAAGATTGAAATGTAAAGAACATTACTTTGGCAGATCATCTATGGATACATTGCAGCTGGTGTTTATGGTTTGTTTTTGATGGTTTTGTTGGCTTTCAAATACAGTTAACTGAGGCTTTGACCATCAAAGAGTAGTTTAACCAAATACAATGTTTTAGTTAGTAAATTATGTTTACGGTCAAACTATAAACTGACCCTGTACCCATTCTATAGTCTACCTTTTCCAAAGAAAACCCAACAACACTACTGTACTCAAAAATTCTGAAGAAAACAATATATTTATATGAATGTTCCCTAGGACACCTCACCCCTGTATCATGGCAGAAATTGCATTTAAAACTATGATCAACTGTCATCCGTATGGACGTGTTTCTACAGAAGCAAAGAAAGGACAAACCAAACTCGGACATATGGGGCCTTTCAAATGTTCATGATAACCCACGTTAATTTGGTGGTGCTAATGCACCTCAAGGGCTTAGCTTTTTAGACATGCTTGAAAATAGGTGGATGGGTATTCAGTTTTTTGCAATCTTCGACACTACCACTAGAGGCCACTAAATCACACATTCTGGATCTTTAAGTCAATATCACTTTAAAGGTCCCATATCATGCTTTTCCGGTTATTACCCGTCCCCTTGTGTATTATGAAGGTTTTTATGCATGTAAACGGTCTGCAGAGTCAAAACCCCTCAAAGTACACCCTGTAGGGAGTAAAACTCTAACACAGAAAATACCTCTCAAACACCTCGTTGGAGATTTCTAATTTTCTTCCTTCTTACTCTGACGTGGGGATACCCAGAGGCCGCACCCTCTGCTAGCATTTCACAAAACAAAGCTTCACAAACCTTTCAGCGATTCATGCCGGATATGTACAGCGTAGGGCACTGAAGAACGATGCTGTTCCTACTTTGTTTGGACCAGCGGGAGATGTGGGTACACAACCTGTAAGTATTCATTATTGTTTGTGTATTTATGATGTTTAAAACAAACAAGGTATCTACCACGACTGTTTAAATGGGTAAACGTTTTTCGGACTACGTTGGGATCTCGGAGAAATGCTCTCCGCAGACCCATTCTCACAGCGTTACAAACCTGTTTCTTACTCATTATCAAGCCACACTTATTGTTTTTACTTCGGCTGTGAGTGTTTGTGTGTGCTCAGGATGAATTTAGCTTGTTCTCGCTGTATCGCCGAGAGGCTCGTTGCTGCCTCTCAACGTCCCGGCGAATCAGAGCACACTGGGAGGGGGCAGGAGCTCCAACAAGCCGTTTAGGACAGAGAGTGAATACCGGTGAATACACATACTTTACAGAATGCTGTATGAGAAATCAATGTGAGTTTGGAAAATTGCACAATATAAATCTATTCTAGTATACCACAACAATGGAATTATGATCAGTAGAAATGGCCATGACATGGGACCTTTAAGGCATTGCGGGATGCGCAATAACATTACGAAATATCACTTTGTCATTCTCATTTCGATCTACAAAAAATAATGAAAGAAAACTAAGCATTTAGTAAGTATTCTAACACATAAACACTCACATTTTCCTTTTTTGAAGATACACAGTACACACCAGTTCTAGTGAGAAATGGGATTAGGGTTGTTGGGTGCTAATAACGTTCTCTAAACAGCGATAGTGCTTTAGCCTATGTATATTAGACTTCTTCTAGTTTAAAGCTTTTGTTGGTGATTGATTGTTTTTGCTTTCTAAATAAAAATATCCTTATTTAAATACTTAAATATTTCCAACAGAGGAATCAAAGTGTCACCTCTTTCCTTAGACAGCGGATATAATGCTCAATTTTTTCGAGTCAGCAAAAGGCCGTTTCTATTAAAAGCTCTTGCTCAGTGACCCTTCACACATTGGCGGTCTGCCGGACACACAAAACATAGAAGGGAAAGTACTTGTCTTAAGGAGGAAAGCACAACACAGAAGGTATGTTGTGCTTGAGTACCGTGCCACTGAAACAGAGGACTTTGATTCTAAAAATACCTGCCTCCCACCACACTCCCAACATGCAAGAGTCTCTCCACTGAAAGACCTAACAACTTGATGGCAATTACCGCAAATTGCTCTTGTTTTCTCTAAGTCTTCATAATTTCCAGTCAACTTGTAATTCATCAGTTTGTGTGTGTTTGCATCGAGTAAGCCAGCGGAGGAAATGGGTAACGCCCTGCTGCTATTTAAAGCCGCAACTATTCCAGGTAGGCCCTAAAACTTTACTTACTTGAACATGCCAAACATTTACCAAAAGTCTTGGCCTGACACCTGTGACCAAGTCATGTGAAAGCAATTATTGAAAACTAAACACAGACATTTCACCTGTAAGTGAGGCCACCCAAACCCATCAGTTATACAGCACTAAGCAGTAAAACCATTACAAGACGATTAAAATTCACTCAAGAGTAAATGCAGTTATTTATTTTACTTAAATTACATCAGTGAACGATATAGGCGCAGCAATATAAACCCTGCATGTGTGTGCTCAGTGTTCACAGACCATATGGGTCTAACAGTCATAGACTGTGGCTGAGGCTGTGGTTGTTAAAACTACTATACTTTATAACATAATTGTCACATCTCACATTGTCCTTTCCAGCAACAGTGTAATGGATGCGTGTGACAGTGGTTTGACCCCATCCAGGTGGTTTGCATTTGGCGGAGGATCTATTTATAGGCCAGTTAAATACAAGCCAGGTGTTGTCCAACAGCCCGGGCAAAGCTGGCCCGCTCTCCAGTGTCATGAAAAGCATACTGAGAATACACAAGCAAGACATGGACAGCTGGTGAAAAAAAACTTTGCGTGAAGAGTTTGGGAAGCCATGAACTGCGGACAGGATAACTGAGCTAAGCTACTAAACACATTTTGAAAATGGCTTGAATGTACAAAAGGAGTGCTACAACATTTCAGTGCACATGGAGAATACATTTTATACTAATGCCAGAAAAACAGGTATAAATTATAACTACAGTGTTTAAGAAGATTAAACGTGAATAAGATATCTTCCCCTGTGCTCCATGTCGGTTCATTGTTTGTCTTTCCTGTCTCCCTCCATGTGGATCACGGTTAGTTCTTGTGTTGTTGTTTCTTTGTGCTACGTTTCGATTCATGCCACGTTTTGTTCATCAGCTTTTAAATAAAGCTCGCTTTTGTTTCTAGACCTTTTTACCTTTTTTTTGTAGTCTGCTTTTGGGTCCTACCTTTTCCCGAATCCTGACAGTAGTTTTGCAATTTAAATGAACAGCATCTGACAAAGAAGACCAAACATGCTGTTCACCTTCACACTTTTAGCTGACGCTTTCATCCAAAAGCGATGAGATAACATTTAAAACCGAAGCAGTTTTGGGGTTGAGTACCTTACTCAAGGACACTTCGACATGTTGACGGCAGGGGCTAGGGATCAAACCACCGACCTTCTGATTGTCAGACACCCATTTACCCCCTCAGCCACGTCATTAGTGATTTTATAATAATCTGCCTTAATGAATTGTTTGACCATGTGGAAAACATCTATTGTTTCTTTCTTGCAGGGAGTGAGCTAATACCGGTCTCATGTCAACATGGAACATATAAAGCTACAGCAATAGGATGGGGAACGTAGCCAGCTAACCTGACTCCAACTGAAAACAACAAGGTCCACCATAGTAAAAATCACTATGTAACATAGATAGGCAAAAGGGCCTTTCATAGTCACCAACCACAAAAGAGCCGGCCAGCTAACCAATCAGAGCAGACTGGGCTCTGGTTTCAGACAGAGGGTGAAAAGAGGTGCTGCAGCACAGGCAGTATGAGAACAATAAAGAGCTTTGTGAACATTAAAGCATGGAGACATGTCACAGTAGAGGCACGACACACAACTATGAACCTGAACATGAGCAGAATAGGTCCTCTATAAACCATCTATTAAAAGAACACAAATGCTGTATACAGTAGGCCAGGTGTATTCAATCTGTTTAGAAGGTGCACCCAAAAAAACAGGCTTGTGTGCTTAGTATAGTAATACACAACAAATATAAAGCATGAAAGCATAACAATGTTGAATTTGTATTAAACCTTAAGGATCATTGATTCAATTAAAACCAGCTTCCAGTAAAGAAAGTTCAAATGGAGCACTCTGATAAAGATTTCTTATACGCATAAGCCATCTGTATATTGTACATTCTCTCTTGTCTTTATCAATAAAAAATGACATGCATACATACATATATATAAAGCAGTTTTTTGATATGTATGACCTATGCATGACAACAACTGGCTTCATACGTTTTCTCTGTGGTTCATAAATGCCAACAAACTGAAAAGAAGGCATCAAAGCCACATTTTTGCATGAAAGTGGATTAAAAATCAAATGTATGTTTAAAACTTGCCAAGATCAAGCCTTAGCAGACATACTCCAAACAGACTTAGAGAACTGGCTACCTTTGAAATAAAGTCAATGCCTTCCTGACCACAGATGCCATCCAGTTGGCTGCCCTCTGGTTACAATCTTTCACAACTCTTCATGGCTGCCAACCCACAGGGCTCTGCCTACTTCCATTCTCCACTCCATCACTTTAAATGTGATCCTTTGAGTCTTGATTCAAAACATGTATTGGTCAGTAGTCTGGGTTTTGGTCCACCACATTCAAACCCAATCCTTCTCCTGCTGGTGGTTTGCCCCGGCGGTAGACAGGAACAGGAAAACAGAGACAAAATGTCAAAAATGAAATGTGAAAAAGACATATGTGTTCACACCTAGCCACTTTTTAAGATGTTCTGTTCCTCAAGAACAGATCATGGAGCAGGACTTACTGCACATGCAACATTGGCTTTGTTGTTTTCTTTTACAAACCACACATCTGATCCTCAGCCACGATGGCAGGAAATCCATTCAGTGTTTTCACAGTGCTGCCGTTCTTTTCACTTTTTTCTTTTTAGGTTGGATATCTATTTTAAATTCTTGGGAATGCCCCGTACTGACACACTATGTTAAGATGAAGGACTGAGAATCAGCAGAACTTTGGGTTTTTCTTAAGTTCTTCTTGATAGTTCCCAGAATCATGAATGTCTTTTAAACTTGAGACACTTTAAAGGGGACCTATCGTGCAAAATGCACTTTTTGATGTCTTTTATACATAAATGTGTGTCCCGACATGTCAGAAAATAAAACCCTCTCTCTTTTCCTCCGTGCACAAATCTCTGAAAAACGGGGATACAACGAGCTGATCTACATTTGCCATCCGATATGATGTTATTCACATCATATCGGATGGCACCCACATGGTGGACCCACGGCCCTATCAGAAAGTTGCTATCAGAATCAATGCCAGATGTGCGTTGGACATAATATGGCCTTTGTTTACATTAGCAAGCATCGCTAACACTCAGAGCTAACCAGTACTGGATAGAGCACATGTGTGAAGAAGCAGGAAATAAAAAGGAACTCACCCTGTGGTAAACCAGCAAGAGAGAAAGCTTTATATCTCAAATCAGCACTTTAGTAACAGGAAGTGAAATAGAGGGATATGATGCATGGCTGAACGGGTGATCTGTTTGGTATTTTGAGCAAAACACTTCATAGACATGTTTTTTATACATTTTTAAACATCCGAGACCTATGCTATTGCCTACATATTGCATGATAGGTGACCTTTAACAATAGCCATGAATTATGGACTATACAAAATACATGTTGTTGACCAGAGTGTGTATGGTTATTAAGGGTATCACCCTAACCCTAGTCCTGGCTCAGCACTGAGTACTAAAGGTAAGTGTAAAGGTAAAGTATGCATACACAAAATGCACTGCATCTAGGGGAACATTTGGCAGTACAGAAAGATTCAAGTGTTCTGGGAAGAGGTACGAGGTACAATAAAGAAGATACTTTCAAGCAGATTTGACTGTACCCAAAGTGTTTTCTGTTGGGTTATATCCAAAGAAGCATAAATATACAAAAAAGCGAACATTTATAGACCTCAACTTGCTCTACGCCAAAACCTGTATTGCATTGTTTTAGAAAAAGGCTCACAGCCCAATCATCACTCATTGGTTGTGACGGATGCTGTCAGGGCTTCCATTGGAGAAGATATCCTATATATTAAGGTCTAGACAGCATGTATTTGAGAATGTATGAACGGCATTCATTGCTCATGTAAAGGATCTAAAGATGTATCCAATATTCAAGAGGATGAATAATTGTGTGTATTTTCTTTTCTGCATAAGATGACCTTGTATTATACAGATAAAGCGTGTCTGTTTTTATGTCTCATGTTTGCATTGTTGTTAAAAAAACAGATAACATTGTGGGAGAAAAAGAGAGGTATGATGGAACGTTTAATAAATGATGCTCAAGTACTATATGTGCTGTTCTTTTATAGACGGCAACATATACCTGTACTGCTCATCTGGAATGAAGCACTTTGTCCTGTAATATCAACCGGGAGCTTACACAGTATAGGAAACTTTAATGTGGGTACATTCCATACTGCCATGAGCGGTCTAATTTGCTGTTGAAATGCATGCTATTGCATCAATCAACACAGATATTCATCAGGTCTGTTTATACATTATGGGTGGTGCGTGGAGCAGACGAGAGAATGGTAAGAATTCTGTTCCTTTAACTGGATTTTTCACCTCAAAGCATTCTCTGCCAGTGGCCCAGTCAGCTCTGATTTCCTCGGTTTGGCTGCACTGGGTTAAGCTCTACTGCATTTAAGGCGTGCTGGTCTAACGTCCGTGGCATCTGTTGAGGAATGTGATGAATGCTGTCTGTACCATTCTGACAGCGCTATACTTGCATGATATGCACCCAGACAATCTCCACCCTGATGCTTGGGATTTAGGCTGATGTTTATACTTAGATGTTGGAAATGTTTCAAGTACCAATGGTGGAACACTATATATACAGTGCCATAAAAGACATGAAATACATTGTACCTTGAACAAAATGTCCTACAGAAGAAAAACGTGATTTAAATCACGCAAAACAAAAAACACAAGTATAAATGTATTTGGCTAGACAAACTACTTGAGCATCGACCACAAGACATATCTGTAGTTGAGTGATGTGAATCTCTTTTTACATGATAAGTCAACCATGCAACTGCTATTACAGGTGCTCTACATAGACAAGATTCCAAGCCAAGCTATGTATACGGTTTACAAGAGCAACAGACATGCATTAGTACATGCGTTTATGTTTTCTGATGGAAACATGTAGGCGTAATACAAGCTGTCAACAGGGCTGAAGATGTTGCATTAGCATCATGTGTGTCATGAACGGAAAAAAAAAACCTGTTAAGCATCCAAGTTGGCAGAGGTTAAAAAACAAACATGTTTGCTAGCTATATCAAGACAAAGGTGGTTCTCTTTTTTTTCATGGAGATAAATGGGTTAATATTTGCTCATAAAATGCTGTTAAATGTAAAGGGTGCACAAGGGTTAAAGGTTCCAGGGGCCTCTGCCTTTGGACCCACCCCAGAATCAGCACTTTCCAGAGGGTGTGAAGGCTCAGTCTTAAGGGCAAGACAAGAGTGGAAAAGGAACCATTTAACAGCAGCAATAGGCGCTTTCACACCGGAGTACTTTTCCCTGTATAGTTCCGATATAGTTCCGAATATCTGCGTTCACACCAAAAAAATCCAGAACTAGAACTTAGTTCATGAGAACCATTTCACCCCCTTTTCAGCCCCTGCTAGAGAGCAGGTACTTTCATTGGAGAAAAAGGTTCCCATTTCTTATTGGCTGGGCGGATTGCAAAACACGGCCCGTAAAACTCCCAAAACGTTTTGTGAAGCCGCCATTTTATTTTCCTCGCATTAGCATTATTAGCATTAGCCCAGCGCAGAAACGCAGAGAGACTAACTTATGGCAACACAAAATAAAACATGGGAGCTGTGGAGATGAGGAGGTGTCGGCGTTCTGGCGATTTACTCGGAAGGCTTACATTTATTTCATTTGACTATTCCGGTGTGAACGCGATCTGCTCTGCTTAGTTAATCAGAACTGCGGTGGGGAACTCCAGTTTGAAACCCGCCACTGCGTCAGACCGTTGTGTCCTTGGGCAAGACACTTCACCCAAATTTGGGTGGATATTGTCCACAGTACATGACCGTTACATGTGTGCAATGTGTATTTGTAAAGCGCTTTGAGCTCTGGAAAAGCGCTATAATAAATATAACGAATTATTACCTGCTTGTTAGATTGTGATATTATGACAAGTGCCTGTATTTTAATCATTTTGATACATGAATGATAACTTGGTTGTTGAGTTTATTTGCTTCTTATCATATACTTTACATCCTTGACCACCTAACTATTTTTTTAAAACATTATTTATGTGTTGCATACCATTGTGTACATTTTGCATACAAACCACACAACCAAATACAGAACCTCAAATGTGTGTGGTGGTGACTAATTTTGGATTCATTGGCACAAACCTTCAAGCACACAATAGGATATTTACACTTCACACAGAAATGACTGACTGGAAAGAGGAAATGATACCGGCAATTACAGTTTGTTTTTCTTATGTAGCACTATTATGATGTGTTGCCGCTTGCTTCATTCACACACAGATTTTGACGAAAGTAGTGACCAATATATTTACGAATGTACAGTGTAATATCCAGTTCCTGGTGGAGTGTTTACAAAAGGCAGGAAATTACATGAGTTTGTGTGGGTTCCCACGCTGACTGGGTGGCAGTGACAACAGGCAGGATGGTCCAATGGGAGTTCTGGAGCTTTGCAGATTTGTATTTACTAGTGATGCAGGTACATTCTTACTTTGACTACAATTTTTACATTTTAGGTTTAAGTGAAATTCTCAAAATCCGGTCTGGTTATGATTGGCCTGAAAGGGTTTGGTCAGACTTATGTGATTCACTTAGTCTTGTATAAAATGAGAATCACCAGTGTAGATCGTCATTTTTTTTTATTTTCTTAGGAACTGGGGCTGCTCTGCTCTTCTTCATTTTTCTTCTTTGGGGAAAACCATCATAATCTCATTTCAGGCTCTCTCCAGGCAAACCCATGATTTGGAACAAAGAGAAGGCTTCCTCTGGACAACATGACAAATGAATGACGCGTTACTTTCATCTCCATTGGCAGAGCTGTGAATATTTCATCCACTTGGGCAAGCCCTTGGAATACACTGGCAATGCTAAGTTATAGGACATTTTTTTCAGTCAGTTCTGGTTGGCATCCACTACAGACAGCTTGGCCAGGGGCTTGAGAAGCTGGTCCAAAAGGCCCCTGCCATGTTTACTGTACTGCACAAGCCTCGGCACGGCACAACATGGGTGGCCCTGCTATGCAGTCGCCTTCAGTCTCAGTGAAAATGCAGCAGTATTATGGAAACACCGCACCAGTCTGGCTCGGTTTTTAACCAGTATATAACAGTTCAGGCCTTCTGTCCTGCACATTAACGATATGGCTTCCCTTCAGTGGAGGTTTGCTCATGTTCCTAAACATTATGGTTGATGTCTAAGCCAAGCGGGGTGGCAAAAAAGTCAAGCATGTCCGAAAAACAAGATAGTAAAAGATGGTTTTAGGTTCCAAGTATGGTGACATGTAATTTAAATAAAGCAAAAAACAGAAATTAGAAACAGCATCAAGAGTATATTTACACACATTTTAGAATAAAGAAAACTGCAGTTAAAGACTTATATTAGGATGGCTGACCGCCAATTGTCTGTTGGTGACTTCAGTGTAGAGTGTTGCTATTTGAAACCCCAACTCATCAACCTCTTGCGCAAAGGTCGGACACCCAAGAAGGGGCGATTATTGTGTAACTGTTCCTCAATTAAAGATGCTTGCCCTTTAGTGGCCTTTACAGCACCTCAACAAAACAATGTGTCCTATAGTCTTCACTTGGTGTTCCTATCACCATGCATTTTGCATGTGTGCCCAAGGAAGTGTTTGCATTATAAATGTGACATGCTAGCCTACAATGACGCAGAGCAAAGCACATGCATGGTCGGCCTCCAGTCTGAAGAGTGCTGCTGCATTCCACATGGACCATGAAAGCAATTCTACAGATAATTGGTACTCCTTGTTGAACCCAGTGCACCAAAGAGGTTGGACTTACATCAGGTCATGTCAGGCATCTCTTGCACATCACTCTAGTTGTTCTGGGACTCAATATATTGTACCAAACAAGTGGTTTCCAAACTAAGATCTAGAGCTAAAACCTCAGCAGGGCAAAATGAATCGTTTCATATCAATAGTTTTTAATGTAAGTGTCACTCAGTTGGCAAAAAATCACAGAAAAACTCATTCAAACACACATGATCATGGCAAGTGTTTTCTGCACCATTAACTATCCGCCGGATGACTCATAGGCGTTTCATTTGTTTTAAGTGTCCACTGCAGATCCAAAGTCTTGCAACATTTGACCAACTGCTGAGCTGCTCCCTCATCAGCTCTGATGACTCAAGTCCTTCCCTGCCTTTGCACCCATCCTGTAATGGGTCACGGATCGGTGTAATTCAACGTGTGCATTCACATGGTAGTCGTTCAATTTTCCTCTCCCTTTCATGTGCTTCTCTGTGTGGCACTTGCCGTGACTGACGTTTTCCAAGATAACAACTGTCAAACAAGACTAATTATATTGGGAGGGGAGGGGAGGTGGGGGTGCCCAAATACCGGTGGGGAGAAAGGATGACTGATGTGATTAATGGCACAGTAATGGAAAAGTTACTTCTTAAGGCGCCAAAAATGTTTAATGAATTGAATCGTAACAAGAAAGGGAAAGCTGAGAGAAAATATTGGGAAAACAAATGGATGATGAAAGAAGGGTTTTCAGGAGACCAAAGAGAGAAAGGAGGATAGTAAAAATAGATTAGAAAGTTGTTGCTATAAAAGGTCAGAAGAGGGGCTAAAACAACTGTGGCAGCATTGTTGATCAGTGCAGTGACCACCAACTGGCGGCCCGCGGCCACATCCGGCCCGCCAGACATTCTCATCCGGCCCGCACGACGGGGGTGACTGTGGCGTTGGCGGAGTGGTTAGTGCGTTCGTTCGTTGTCAACAACTTCAAAATTCTGGGCCATATAAAAATCGCTGGCCCGCGAAAGTGTCTATTGGATACATTTTGGCCCTTGGACAAATGTAGTTGGTGATCCCTGATGTAGAGTATCGAAGAACTGTCAAAGGAAAATCTCAACATTTTAGTTGTTGCTAATTTGTTTTCTTGCCAAGGAAATGGATACTACTAGCTAGAGTCAGGAGACGGTAAGCTTAGCTGGAGGAAACCACTGGCCTGGCTCCGTCTGAAATCTGTTGCCCTAGACAACATGACCTTTTTAAAACGTTGGTTTCTGAAAGTATTAATCAACCGTGTTCTTCTGAAGGAGGAAGTTGGAGAACACAGAAGTCACCACTGAAAGATCCATCATGGCCATGTTTTAGCATTGATCATGCTTACCAGACCCAGAAAGCATCAGTTGATCGCGCAACATCGCCACCTATAAATCTAAAAGGTTTAGGCACATTAATCATCTATTTTACACTAAAGGGGATCATTGATTTACATATTGAACATCAAGCTGTATTAACGAGAATTGAGACTAGCGATAGAGGCCATACATTTATTAGAGAAATACTTACTGAGACAATAAATCAAGTGAGAAGTATGGTCATTGTTCATAGACTTCTATACAATGAGAGGTTTTGCAAGCAGTTCATTGGCCCCTTGCTGGCTGTTAGAAGGAACGCAAGTCAAGGACCCAGAGGATGCTGCCTCACTTGTATTTTATTGTTGTGCATTTTTTATTGGACAAATTGGTAGGCCCCGGTCGTCCCCAGTGACACTCGGCCACTGCATGTAAACATTACTTGTTACTAATAAAAGTAATCACATTACGATGACACATTAAACATTACCACCCAATTAAGGTCAAAGGTAACATGATGAACTATGAATACATTCAGGGAAGAGACACTTTGCACTGACCTCTTGGATGTTTTATCCAAACATGGCCCTTCCCTTTTTGCCCTACTCCTTCTGTTCCACCACCCATAACGCCCCATGCTTCCCCTTCTTTGTGCCCTAAATGCTCCCAATCCATACACCCTGAGCTCCCCCTCATATAAACGTAACAAATTCATATCTTAACCTTTCAACAAACCCTTTCCTACACATGGCGTATATTGCACAGACAAACACACTCGCCCTTTGCACACCCATACATCCCTCAGAAACACCAGTTGTGATAAGTCAAATGTTGTCTTCCCATTAAATGTGTTGACGGGTTGCATCTGTCAAATCTGTCATTATTGCTATCCACCCATGGGTGTGTACAAACATTTGGATAGAGCAAGATATGAATGATAAGTGGCTTAACCCTACTGAAAAATATGCTATCACTTGGGCTACTATGAAGCTAAATAACCAGTGAAGCTAAACATGTTAGCAAATCTTGTGTGAATACAACAAGACAAGGTTATTGTTTTCCACATGATTTGAAAGCATCAAAGACAAGGAAAAAGTCTCAAGCAAAAATCAAATCCCTTGCAGACTGCATATTATCATAGAACCAAAATTACAGTCATTTGAAAGAATATTGACTCTCTGTCATGTGGTCGAAGTGAAGGCTAAACAGATGCGAGCAGGCAGCCTGGAAAGTTTGGAAAATAGCTCTGCTTACATCAGCAGCACTGGGGAGTGATGTTGGCTAACAAGCTACTCCCATGCACAGTTTGTTTACACAGACGACACCCAGATCAGAGTCTCCCCTTCTCATTACATGAAATATGCAGTGGGGGAAAATGTCAAGACTTGTATTCAATCTGCTGAGTGTGACCAGGATACAAAGATGAGCGTGACAGAGAGTAATGCTGAACAACTTTGGCGTGTGGGGATTATTACTGACATTAATAACACTCATTACAATTAAGATTGCGTGTGCTGTCACTGCGTTTGGAAGTTAGGGTTAGGGTCATCACATGGTATTTGAAATCATGTTAAACCTGTGTTAAGAACTACGTAATTGAGGATTAGTAAAATGACACAAGTCACAAAATAACAAAACAGTTTTAGATGGTTAACTGACACTGAAATACACCAGCTGCAGTGGTTCCTACGGATGCTTTCAGAGGCTTAATCCATGAGTTTTGAAATCAGTCTTTGGCCAATACTATCAAAAAAGTGTCCAAGATCTTAAAATAACAAAGCTGTCTTTCAGAGCTGAAAATAAATCCATTAAACTGCATTTTTAACAGAGCAATCATAATTCACTTTTCCCATAGTCTTCATTATTTTGCAGGCATAAATTCAAGAAGTTGCGTTATCTTTGAACCAGAGACTCAACATTGTGGGATGCAATCCAATAAGATAGTAAAAGTGTGAAGGAATTGCAATGTGAATGTGACTGACTGTGTTTTTGGTCTAATCTCAGTTGTTATCTGTGCAGCCACATGTGTACACAATCAACACACTGAATTAGTCTTTTGCACTATTTTATATATTTAACTTTTATGTTAAGTAAATATTCTTTTTGCATGTGAGAAAAAAGCTTGAATCCTTTGAAAACTCTAAGTATAACCATTATTTGCACCAAACGTATAATAAAATAGATTTGTCTAGCATATGATGTTAAAGGTCCCATGACATGGCCATTGATCATAATTCCATTGTTGAGGTCTACTAGAATAGATTTCCATTGTTCAATGTTCCAAACTCACATTGGTTTCTCACAGCATCTCTGTATAGTATCTGTATTCACTCTGTCCTACACGGCTTGTTGGAGCTCCACACGTAGCGGCTCCACGGACGTAACGTAACGGCTCCGCAGATTGGTCCATTTGGGTATGGTTACGTCACCATACCTAGGAAGAAAAAATGGAAAAATAAAAATGTCCAACGAGGCGTTCTGGGGCAGCATAGACAGGTCTTTTCTGTGTTAGAGTTTTACTCGCTACAGAGTGTACTTGAGGGTGTTTGACTCTGCAGACCGTTTACATGCAGAAAAACCTTCATAACACACAAGGGGACGGGTAACCAGAAAAGCATGACATGGGACCTTTAATACGGGTCAGTTTTCCAACAAAACACATGAGACCTCATGCAAAATCTAAAATAAGTACACATTTCCTCCTAGTTTTTACAATTTGTTCATATTTTGATTGTACCAACAGATTTCTAGAATCTTTTGAGTAGCTGAGAGCACTGTTACCTAGATAACAACAAAAAAAACATCATGATTTTACAGCCCACAAATTGTTTGTCTCGAACCCAAACATTTGTCTTTTTCTCATACATTTCTCGTACATTGATGTTAATTTATATTTTAAGTGTAATATCTCCTGGCTAACTGTTAGCCTAATCCTCTCACACCTCCCAACTGGCTTGGTTAGCATAATAAAACTTGTTTTGCAATATTGGAAAAACACACATTTTGTATGTCTCAATGGCAGTAAACACACTATTCAAAGTTAAAAAAGTAATTTAGTCGAACAGATATTTAAAAACAGCATGGTTACAGCTGTGTCGCAGCAGGGCTACTGGTCGAACATCAAGTCAGGGTCATGCTTCAGGGAGGGCTCTCTAACCTTTAAATAATTTGCTGGAAATTATTTCTCAAATTTGTGAAAACTTTATATAACATTTGTGAGTCACTGCTTGTTATTTTTTATTTTCCTAGTGGTGCTTGACATGGTGGCCGAAAACAATTTACGGAGACCATCTTGTCCTGGGCACGAGCAAGACACACAGCGGGCAGCCCATTAAGATTTATTTTTTTGTCAGTGAGTTGAAAGGCCAAATAACTAACTTCAGGCTATTTCAAAGTGGTTTCTCGAAAAGCTGCAAACAACCCCTTCCTCAGCACAGGAATAGTACGTCCAACTCTTTATTCATCACGATGAGCCCCAAGTGACCCGTACAACACAGAGTATTTTAAAGTAAGCTTTGTATGTATGTTAGAATAGTTAGCAAGGATACTGAAGACAAGCCAGATGTATTCAAAAAGCGCCCTTATTGACCTACTAATTGGCATTAAAACATGATCCATATTTTGCCATATTCTAGATAAAAACAACACTTGTGTGTAAATAAACCTTATGTGATCAGATGTCATTAACAAGTTAACACACATGTTGTATGAAGTACAGAATCATCTTAAATAATATATATGGCATCTACATGTTGTAGCACAAGCAAACCCTGGCCTAAAGGCTACAACATGTGCAATGATTTATGTTCACACTCTCCCTCGCTCAAAGCTCCCTACGCCTGGCTTTTTTACGCCAAGAGATTGCAAAACATGACAGCAGTTATATGTCAAGCAATAAAGAAACATACATAAACCTTAAGCATGACTCAACAGCAAACACTTCATCCACCTGCAATCGAAACGACATTCAAACCTCCAAAGCTGACATAACTTTGACAAGGTGTTGATCCAAAGCCGACTGTTCTGTACATCCAGGCCGTACATCCCTCATTTCGTAATGCTAGTTGGTAATGAAGTTATAACAGAAAATACAGAGGGAATAAACGGCTGAAAATCCTTCCCAAAGAGGACGGGTTGACTGAATAGGAATGTGGCATTTTTATAAGGAGACCATCTATCAATTTAATAGTATCATTAATACAATGTCTGGAAAGCGATTTTAAGAGAGAGCATAGATGAGGATTTAACCCATAGACAGTTTTATACGTAAACAGTAAACTCTGTTAGAGGAGGCTAATCCCTGGACAACAACACATTAGATCAATTGTCACCCCATTCATCATATACTCTGAATATAAAGTAAAGATATAGTGGCTCCCAGAGAGCACAGACCTCCAGCAAGGCATATGGGGCATTACGTACTGGTGGATGGTCCAAGTGGAATGGCATCATCATGGACTCTACAGAGAATATGTGTAGTATTTTATTTCTGTGTGATCACTTGGCAATTCAGGTACCAACATTGTTGCTGACTTTTTTGCCTTTTCAACACATCCATGTGAATTTCCCGAGTGTGAACTGATTTTTATCAAATACAAGCACTACAAATGCCTTATCTTGCAACTTAAAACTTTAATTTGTGTGATTTGGATGCCTTCCAAAATGTAATGGGCTTTTCTTGGCCCATGTTACACTCTTCCACCAGGTTTTACTACATTTGGTCCAGTAGTTTGTACATGATCTTGCTGACTGACAGAATTATCGAGCCAAACACATAACATTATTGGCAGAGCTAATACAAATATTAAGCTGGTCAAAAACATACATAATTTATGAGTTTAGACTCCTCCACCTTAGTTCTGTGATCTCATGCTAAACAGGAGTGTGTGCAAACATAAAGCAGTAGTCTAACATTTTGGATAATGTGCTCATGTGCGTCTTTTTGACAGCGAGATGAAAATATCAAATATATCACTCATGTCTGGTGAATCCAGGTTTCGGGAGTTGCTGATTGGCTAGCTTAGCATGCAGCATTAAAGCAGAGGGAAACAGCTAGCCTAGCTTACCTAACACTATAGCTGACTTACTAACACATACATGCCAACCTTTCCAAATCCAAAAGAGGTAGGTTTGCGCACGCCCAAATTAGGTAATCAGAAGAAATGGAACCCCAGTAATTACATGTATAAACCATGTATTTAACATATATTGCATACTTTTATGCTGTTTGGTAAACAGCGACATCAATGACATGTTTGGTCTGTAAAATGTGCAAAAGTAAAAGAATGGGAGATAAATATCCCAAAGTCTCCACATTTTATTATATTTTTAATGTGTTTCTGGCCCTCTTTCAGTTGAGACAGTGTAGATGAAGGATGTGTCAGGATGTAGAACTCTTGAAAAGTCATTTCCTGCATTTGTCTACTGATAAAGTGTGATATAAATAATGGACAGGCTTTCAGATTGCTGTAGTTCACTAAACAGAGACATTAACGACATGTTTAGTGTTTAAAATGTCAGAGAAAGTATCTCAAAATTGTATTATATGTTGTGTGTGTTTGTGGTCTTCTTTCAGTTGAGACAGTGTAGGTGAAGGATGCTTCAGGAAAAGACCAAACACTGGATGTCATTCAGTCGCCAACATGTGTTTTCGAGACACTGATATTAACAGAGAAATCCTGCAGGACTCAAATGCCTCGCCTCTGTTCCCTTAAACTAATTTCGGAGTGATTACCCATCAGCCCCGGGGGTGCAGAGGAAAGGCAGTGTTACCATGGTGTTACCCCCGGTCTGCACGTTGTTTCTCTTTCAGAAACACAGAGGACTGTTTGTATGATGAGATCACAGACACGCTGCGAACGGTGTCCGCCAAAAGTCGAGTCCAGTGTCTATGGAGTGTCATTTGTATTTGTTATAGTTTAGGAAGATTGAAAATCGGTAGGGAAAGCCAGCTAAGTCGGTAGGCGGTAGAAACATGTCAAAAGCGGTAGACTACCACCCAAATGGGTAGGGTTGGCAGGTATGCTAACATGTTCTTCTAATATTGTTTAATGTTCATTTGTGATTTTAAGGGTGTGTTTTGTGCGATACATATTTGATGTCTTACAGTGGTACAACAGTATCACCACTATCAGAGTGAGTTTTCCAGGAGTTAAAAAGGCTGTTCCCTGTCTTTATGCTATGCTAGGCTAATTGCTTCTTGGCTCGAGCTTTTATACATTACATGTCGTTTGTTACACGCTTTTATCCAAAGCGACTAACATACATTCAGAGTAAAAATATGTATTTATCTTCTCATCTCATTCTCAGTAAGAACGCAATCCTGCTATCACTGGGATTTCTTTAGAATCAGGTGCACTCCAATAATGTCTATCTCAACTATGTTTAAAGCAAGTACATGCATACTCATCTTCCTATACTGCACACACCCAGAATGGGCTATTAAACCTACATCAGGTCACCAAGCAAACAGAGGATTGTAGTTTGCTTAAAATCATAATGATTGTATGATTTTTAATTTACATTTGACCAATAGTTTGGTTGCTAGGACTTTGTACCATAAAAGCTTTCTTTTAAAGGGAACCTGCCGGTTGACCACATCACTGGCTTTTAAGGTCTTGTTTGCACTTGTGTTGCAATGATGTCAATGTAATGATACAGCCTAAATAGATAGTTAAAGTTGGCCTCCTTTGAGGAAAAGAACTGAAGCCCACTGGATATAAAGCCTGATTTTAAAAGAGGTACTTTTGTGAAAACAATGGAATTCTTTCTTTTCGCTGGATATTTTATAAGAGCCGAAAGCTCATGTCCTCTATATGAACTGTTGACCAGAAACGTACCTGTCAATTGCTGTCCAGTTGGGATTTGAATCAACCTGCATGAGAAATGATCAGACATAACTGGAAAACAAATAACATCTCACCTCATAGAGCATTTGGGTCTTAGATTCTGGCCTCCCAGCGATTCGTAGCACTTTCTGGGAGGGCTTTCCAATCACAACCTGATTTTAAAATCCATGTTTTGAAAAATTGCTTTTTCCAGTGATGGAACAAGCTTTGCAGTGCTGAGATAATTGGCTGAACAAATAGTATGTTATAGGTTAAACATAGGGTTTGACATAAGACTTGGCAATCCTATATTAATCCCAACATCACTGTTTTCTTACCCCTGTAGTCCAGTGTGACACTTTGTCTCAGTTACTTGGAAACATGTGAAAAAGTGATGGTTTCTTCATTTTTCAAAGCTTGTTGTCAGTCTGGCATCAAACCGGACAAGCTTTTCCAAGTTTCACTGCAATGGAAACGAACACTGGGAGAAACACTCCCCAGGAAAGCATGCTTTTGACATTATGTTCTGTCCAACAGCTGACTAAGATTTGAATTGCCCTTTCAAAAAATGGTGTGAATCTATCACATGCGGGACACTGTGAGGAATTCACATTTAGGTACATGTGATTGTTAAAAAAGAATGAAGACAATTTAAACCGAACATTGCCTAATTTCAGTGTTTGATTTTTCATCTGTATGCATATAACGCCTTGTTCTACACTGATGTTAACCTGCTTTTGTTTGCAGTGCCCTCTGGCATGAATGGCTACCACGGCTTTAACTATAAAAAAAAGCAAAGACCTTGGATGAGTCTCAAATCTCAAAGGCAGGGCCGGCTCTAGACAATTTTCAGCCCTAGGCGAGATTTGAGCTGGCGCCCCAGCCAGAGAATCGTACAATAGAAAATATAAAGATCAATAGAGTATCCAAGGAATACACAATAGAATGGGGGGTGGACGTCACATCCTCTAGAGGGGTCCGGGGGTATGCCCCCCCCCGGGAAGAATTGTTTGAACATTTTAAAGTAAAATGCTTCAATCTGGTGCACTTTGAGCAGAATTACTACTAGATCTAGGGGTAACTCTAAACACCCATATGAAAAATATCGGTTTACATTTTATTAATCAAATAAGTATGTGAACATAACCAATAACCTACCATAGCAAATAACAAATAAATGTAACTTATTTTATTTTTGTTGTTCTTTCATATCTTATTTGACCTATTAACATTTATTTATTCGTGCATATTTTTTTATCTCTCCAGTTGAAAACAACATGTTTGGTTTACTGTCCTATAGTATACATTGAAATGATTTCAAACCTGTTTATCCCAATAATTATAAAGGAGTGCCTTGGAAATATGTCTTTACATAAATTGTGATCAAACCGTTTGAGACCCACTGAGATAACTTAGACTAAAGTGAACTATCTAAACACTCCTTTACCTCACTGAGCCTCTCAGTCTGACTGGAGAGGACTCTCCCTCCACATTATTGTAGAAACATCTTCTTCTTATAGCGCCTCCACAGATCTGGCGCCCTAGGCGAGCATCTATAACGCCAGTGCTACGGGCCGGCCCTGCTCAAAGGACATTACTTTTGTGTTTAAGTGGGGCTTTCTGTTTGGGTAAAGCCATCTTCTGCTTACGCTATACTGCACAATATATATCCTCCTTCATTTTCTCCCCTCTCCGTCCTTCCTCTCTATGATCACAGAGTGATGTTTTGACTGGCCAAATCCCTAGCATTTCTCCCGGGGTTAGTGCACAGTCAATCATAAGGGCTTGGGCCGATCTTTTAAAAGAACCTCAAGATTATGTTACCTTCACCCAACAGGCAGCTCTATTGATCCCGTCGCGCTCTTTGTGCACTCCGCCAAGTGTGCGCCGTTCATGTAGACTTAATTTCCCATGCCCTCCCTCTCTGTTATGCCACGCTCTCTTTTCAGTGACATATTTAGGTTGGTAATTCAGCCAAGATCAAAGCACTTTTGCTTTTCAGGGGTTTGAGAAGGTAAGCCAAGGTACAAGACAGACAAAGTTGAAAGGCGGGTTCCTGAAGGGAAGATAGTCGCTTAAGGGAAGGCGGTAGGTGCGATCAGGCTTTATTCTATGCTGGAAACATATAATCATTTGAAAGAGGATAAGGTTGAAGTGAGGACATTACTGGAGCCACACCTTATCAAAACATGGTCCCTAATTGAGACACTGGTGCCTAAACACACTTTCCCCAGATGAAATGAAAATGGCCTGTAAAAACAATTCCTAGTCCTCCTTTTCCCGGCTGGTGAATACCCCTGGATGTACAGTAGAACAGCATGACTCCATATTTCCAGCAATGTTAGCTATGCAGCTGACACTTTCCCATCAACTTCAGATTGATCTACAAAGGAGAAAATTGTGTATACACCACAACTGATGACATCCAAATAAATGACATCCAGTTTTGTTGAATCTGGCAAAGTTTACTAATAATGATTTTGGTTTTAGCACCGTTTATATGAGGTCAACCTCTATTTTTGGTACCAGTCTCTATATGAGTCAATTGCATCTAAAATATCTGAAGATTTCATACCTTGTAAAAAGGGGAGCTGCACTTCTGGAAAGTGACCAGAAACTTCCTTTGGTCTATCGTCCCCTAGCCCAAACACTGCGTTTACAAGAAGGACAGAGGAAAAAGACCCACACGCCAGAACTTGACCGATGTAAATATTATTGGGAAAATGTTTGCTACGGGCATGGAACAGATAAGCGTTAAAACCGCAATGTATCGGAATGGAAATTGGCTCAGAGCCGCTTCAGCATCGCATGGAAGGTCATTGCTTGGCAAGATTTAAACTTGGCCTCCATTAATGCTCTCTAAGTCTACGTCTAGGAGACCCACAGACCATCCTGCACGCAAGGGTACAAACAATCACTCCCTAATACTCTGTAAATTAAATGTTGATTAGGTTTCGATTCTTCGAGATAAGAGAGAAAGAAGTCAAAAAAGGGTTCAACAAAAAATCATTGAGACTAAAGTTCTTCTTAATATCAAGTATAACACATTAATATGTATGATGTCTTTTTTTTTAACCTTTTTTGCTACCACCAGTACTCAACATGGTTGGTATCACAACACACAGGTTTCTCATTGCCCATCATTACATATGGAGTCCAATATGTTGCCCTTGTGAAACACCTGAAGTTCTGTTTGTGTTCATCTTGTGGCACATGTAGACATTAGTAGCCAACCATTTCCCTGAACAGAAGCAGCAAAGCACATTGACAACCTGTTGTCATATTGAGTGCCATTCAATTTGGTACAGATATCGTACGGTGATTCCTTGAGTGCTCATTTGGTGCACCATAAGGTCAGACTTTCATTTAGACACTACTGGCTTTTCTCTTGTTTATCGGTTAGCTTTTCTTCACAGTGGGCATGACACCTCAACGAGACAAACATATATATAGTATAGTAAACATTGTTTATTGGCCCAAACTGGATAATCAGACACTGAAGCTAATGCCGTTTTTCCAGTTTTTTCTAGAATTGTTCTTTGCTAGTGAAGAGGTATTTTATTCAGGGAACTCGGATACCCATTCCTCTAGCTACAGCTTCTGTGGTTGCCATAGTCAAAGAGGGGCTGTGCATGTTGATGGGCAGCCCTTTTGCCCTGCACTGCTGCCAACCTTGATACACAATGCAGTGCGCATTGTTTAATTATTCCAATCAAAGAAGGAGATGGAGACTACTTGAAAGCAGCTTCATTCTCGTTCATTAAGATCAATGCATTTCGTGTCACCCAGGTAGAGTTGTATGTCCTGCAATCAAATCTAATGACCTTTTTAGCAATTCAACTTGTTTCTCAATATATCAAAGGTCAGCCCAGGCTGCATTATTTGAAATGGTGTTGAAATGGGCTTGTTTAGGATGTTCACATAGCTAATCCAAATGTGTTTTTAAAGGCTGATGATGTCATTTTTTTGTCCAACATTTATTTTGGAAACTGGAAAACCTTTGAATGTTTCCCCTAACACATTCTGTTATTTGTCTGCAAGGCCTAAACTGACGTCTATGGTCGTTCAACTTGTGTAGCTTTGTCAGTGTGTTGTTTGTTCTTCTAACTGTCACCTCACAGAGCAAACTAGCACTTTATAATCCAGACAGACGAACTTTGGCCTCTTGCTGTGCTGACCATGGGAAAAAACGCCACTTTCAGTTGAATCACTTCTATGAAAGTCCCCTTCATTTTAATCACTTCGCAGCTGGTTGAAGTTGCCGGCCGTGCCAGTTTCCCTTCCTGTAGTTACCAAGACAGCCTGTCCTTTCTCATTACGAGACGCGCTAAGTCTAGAGTGAGCAACCGCTATAAGAGACACAAAGCAAAGAAATGCAATCACATCAAAAGCAGCTGTTATGCGACAAAGGAGTCGTCGTCATACTAGCACTGAACCATCAAAGTCTGCAGCATAATATTCATCTCAACCCTCTGTATCAAAAGCCCGTCACTTTTGGTTGTAAAGTATTCTCTTCTGGGCCTTTGATCATCTACATTTGATCTGCTTTGATTATGTTGCCAATGTTGGACGATAACATGCAATAAAACTAGAATAGATGAAAAGAAAAAGACACGGAAAGAGAGTTGTGTAGAGGATTTTGAGCTCCTTGGAAAAAAATATAAATGTAGGAGCTCTAGTTTCTCGTTTTTCTAATTCCCTGAAATTGTACTTTATGCACTTGAAATGTTGATATTAACCCTGAACCAGATGAAGTTAGAGGCCACCAAGCAAGGGCGAAAAGAGATGCTGTAGCAGAGGCATTATGAGGAAATGATTAAAGCGCCTTTTGAACGTTAAAGCATGAACACATTTCACCATAAAAAAGAAAACAATGATGAAACCTGAAAATGAAAAGATCTGAAAATCAAAGAGACATTTCCTGACATGCCTGCAACTTTGAAGTCTTAAGTCTTTTGCCCCAATGGATAATCCATATATGGCTGATTGAAGACCGCCAACGCTGTCAAGTTATTTCTAATGGGCTCTGTTAGAAGGGAAGCGCCTTCATATCTTAAAGAGGGGAAGAGACGGAAAAGAATGACGCATGAGATATGAACTCACAAATGGTAACCAGTGTTTTGGCGGCCAAACAGCGGGCCACAGCTGGAGGTAGATGTCTGTTTTCTTAAGCTTGCATGGCTCAGACAATGGCGATGTCTCACTGTTTGTCAAATCTTGGCAACGCCCACCTCTTCTGCTCAGAAGGCCACAGACTGCCAGCACAAGCTGCCAGGCTTTGGTCATAGAATTCAGAGAAGAGAAAACCAAGTGAGGTCGCTTGGTGGGGTGGTGGTGGTTGAACTGGTCTGGCAATGTGAGCGTATGATCATGATGCTACCACTTTATGCATTAAAAGCTGAGGCAACGGGAAATGTAAAGTCAATTCAAAGAAGGAATGCCTAAAGAGGTCCTATTATGCTTTTGGGGGTTTCCCTTCCCTGTAGTGTGTGAAAGGTTTGTGTGCTTAGAAATGGTCTATTTAAGCTCAAATCTCAAAGTTCTCCCACACATTTCTCCCCTGTCTGAAATGCCTCCATTGGACTTTACTTCTCTCACATAGTGGCCATGTCTCAATTCAGGGGCTGCACCCTTCGGAGGCTGCATTTGTAGACCGCATACGTCACTTCCGCAGAAAGAAGGCTGTCCCAATTTTAAAAAAAGACGAGACTACTCCGAATGCGGCCCACGAATGCAGCCTTGTCTTCCCGGATTTGGAGGATACATCTGATGTATCCTTTGCGGCCTACCATATCCCAGGGTGCAATGCGCTTGTATCAAATGAAATGGCGGTCCGGTCTCCCCAGCAGAGTGGATTTAAAAGCAGCAGCAAGCGGAGGAATCACTAATCAATGTGAGAATTGGGTTTGAACTTACTTTAAATTAACTGACGTCACACACATCAAACCCAAGAGGCGTTAAAACGTAAATTTTTGTTAAATAATACGGATAAATATGTGACGCTAACTAGCTAACTGGACGTACTGCACTGTTGTTTACATTTATTTTTTAATTCAATTCAGAAGTTTACTAAAGTCATACAGAGATCTTGGCTCTGTTATAGATAAGTTATACTTTATATTACATACATAGACCAAATTGAAAACATTTAGACCGATATAGCCTACAGTACGGTGGGATTTATAAAATGCTATCCTGACGTTTAGCTGCCGTTAGCTTTATTTATTTCTCTGACATGTTCCAATGTTTTACTGTTTATTGAACTTTGGGACAACATTACACCCTTTGTATTCAGCTCTGCTTTGAGGTAGGGCTAGGTGGAATATTTCCACCAGATTTGATCATCTTTTATTTAGGTTAAAGTGTTTTTAATTTATCCTAATCCCATAATAATAAGACGATCACAAATAGACCGCATCCTTTAGCTTGATGTTAGTTTGTCAAAGGGATGCACGTGTCATTTCATCTCTTTAGTTTTTTAAAAACCAGAACCGTACATCATTTGAAATGATCCTTTTGTCTGAAATGCTGAGAGTTACATTTTGCAATAATACTTTTGCAACCCTGTGTCTAATATGATTCATTCACTTTTTTCTTTCTTGTTTTTCTCTGTAATTAGGAACATTCTGGAGAAATGGATTTGCTGGAGAAGGACCCCTAATCTGAAAAGTGCACAGCAAATGATCATCATTCCCCAAACAGCTGCTTCTATATACTTGCTGCACATAGAATACAGATAAACAACTCCATAAACACACTTATTTGTGATGTTAAATAACATGGTTGATTTCCTGTCTCAATGATGAAAGTTATAATAATAGAAGACATGATGCTGCAGAGAGAGGTGGATATATTCTTACCTCTACTTTGTGATAAGATGAAAATACAATATTAAATTAAAATAGTAATTGTTAAATACATTGTTTATTTCATTTACTGAGGTTTTAACCATTATTTACAACATTTATATATACAGTCTATGGTACACAAGCAGTGGAATAATAGGATATCTCTAGGTCATTAACCCGTCTTAAGTTCTGTTTAATTATATATATATTAATGTTGCATTGTTGGAGGGGCCTGTGACTTAAGATTTGCATTGCCTAACTCATTGTAGCTGTGCATTTGACAATAAAGCCTTTAAACTTTGAACTGGGGCAATCAGAGCAGACTTGAAAAGAGGTGTTGCTTCACAGGCAGAGCTCATTTCAATATGCAACAGAAAATAAGCATTATATGTCTTCTTTAACTCTTTAGGTTATAATTATTTATTCAGTCTTCAATTTTTACTTTTAACTTGACTAGGATACAATTTGGTAATATCAGACATTTGCACTTGCTAGATAATACAACTGTTTTGCTAACTCCTGTACATGCCCTGTATACACATCCAAGAACCGTCTGCTATCAGAGACTCGTATGGAACAGCTGCTTCCAATTTTTCTTTGAATGAAGTCTGAGAAAACACAACTGATCATTCGACTGTAATAGGAAAGGCACACCCATACTGTAGACAGTCCATACACTCTGTCAACATCTGCCAAGGGTGTGGTAGCCGGTCTTTACATCCCCTTCTCCCCCTACATCCTTGCTCTCTGTCAACTGCATTCATAAGATGTTTAATGATATTTTATTAAGGGCATTGAAGCTGTCAAATGGCATTAAACAAAACTACGATAATCATCACCTGCGTGCTTTAAGTTCATAGTGTACCTTAAGGGTTTAAAGACGTGGACATTTTAACCACGGCAAATAAGGTACACCCATAAATCTCTTTTACAAATACTTTAGGATATTTAAATGGCTTACTGAGTAAACACTGAGTTGAATAATGGCAGTTACAAGTCGTAGAAATAGGACATTACCATTTTTCAAATTGCTAATGTCAAATTTTCAAATCAAACTTGTGTCTGCTCAACCTCCCTTCTCAAGCTGCTGCACCCAAAGGACAATTAACTACTGTACAGCGCTCAGGTCATGGGACAGCTGCAGTAATAAGGTCCCGCAGCTAAGTTGTTAGAAGGTTGTTAAAAACGCATTTGTTACGTACTGCATTGCCAAAACACAAACTCTCCCTACAAGACTTATCTAACTCCCCGATGGTCCATGAGTTATGTTTTGGAAGGTTAACATCTGCAAACAGAAGGGATTTACGACTGAGGAAATAGTTTTGTACAATTTGCAATCAGATCTTGGCCTGCAGTGATGGTTTGGTTATACTTCATTGAGAGTTTAATTCAGAATAGTTTAATGACGCTTGAGTTTTTCTAAATGTGACTTCATGTAGTTGATTATGATGGTTTTAGAGGTGTTATATGGTGTTGGTCAGCTAATGATGGACTCCATAATCACTGGTTTGGTACAGAGTAGATTTATATAGCAATATTGGTTTAATAAAATGGTGTTGCTTTTGGTGCCGATCCAACCCGTTACTCTAAGATTTAAAAACAAAAGGAGCCACTTGCAATAAACTAATTGTCAACCGATACTGTTGAATGAAAAATTGAAAAAACTGTGTAGAAGAACAAATGACTTGGAAGAGAAAGAAAAACACAGTTAAGCTGTTTAGTTTTGCAAATGAAATGTATTGTATTCTTCAAATTACATTTTCTTCAAAACTAAATTGAGGTTTTTTAACCTCAATTTAGTTTTGAAGAAAATGTAATTTGAAGAATACAATACATTTCATTTGGCTGACACTTTTATCCAAAGCCACTTACAACCATGAAGATATTTGAAAATGTAGAACAGCAAGAATCCTGCGATACATGAATAACAGACTTTTACTGTCACTATATTCATTATAAATATGAAATCTTCTAATTTATAACACATCTATGGAATGCTCAATTTTTTCTCCATTTGATTTATGAATCCAACTATTTCTCTAGGGCTGAAAACTTCCAGCAACACTGTAGGAATATTTGGTCAAAATGCAAACATTATTCTCAATAGTTCCAATAGAAATCTGTCAAAGTACCTTTTCTTTCATTAAAACTACATAAAAACAATATTGTCAGTTTTTTCTCAGTCAGTGTGGTCTGTGAAATACCATTGTATGAGCTTTTACAGCCAACAGTGTAAACATGCTAATACTGTAGCTCGCTCATAGCAGTCCATCGAGAGTCTCCCACACACCAGCTGCTACAAGCCAAGTGGGATATTGCACAGGACTAAAGACCCAGACGCATTAGTTAGAAGTCTGTGGACCAAACCTGAGCTGAATCATGTATAACAAGCAGGAGGATGCCAGTGTTGTTCTGTTTCTGCTCAATTAGGTAAGGAATATGAGTTTCATGTAACATTTAAACCAGATTTCTGAGTTAATTTCCCCTTATATGGCCAAAATGCAGTTTAATTTAATGTATCTTTAAGAATTGATGGAACAAAGTATTTGAGTTTGTGTGGGTGCTGCCTTAAAAGTTCCACGCTGAGTGCAATGTATCCAGCGTGTTTTCAAAATGCGACTAACATTACACTTCAACATTCCATCTACAGTTCTGATAATAAATATAAAAAACCCAGACACTTATTTAAAACCCTTACACGTTAGCACAACTTTTCCATAGAGAGTGGGGTGTGTTCTGCTCTGGACTAATCCGACAGCTGTATTTGGAGACTGAGGGGAGCATTAGGAATGGCACGGAAAGTACTAATTGGACACGAGTAGGATCAAGAACTCCAGACTAGGAATGGACGTCAATGTGACCTTTGGACATTTGAGGTTTATGCATTAAGGTCTTGGTTTTTCTCCTTTATACTGCTTTTTGTAATGAATAGGAAGACAAGTCAAAACTGCCTTGAAACAAGGATGCCATACACTTGTAGAAATAAGGGTTCCAAAAAGATTATTTCTAAAAGCCTAATGGTCGTTCACACCTGATGCAAAGCGAAGATTAGCATTGCTGTCATCGCTGAAGTTTACGGCCGTGAGTTGTGTTTACTCGCATCATTCAAACTAGATGCGCTGTCGAGGAGGCGGGGCATATCTCTATGTATATACCAACTACAACATAATCAACTAATTTGACCGTGATTTGATTGTAATATAAGTTTCAAAATGATGCCATAATAACAACATACTGATACCGGTTTGTACAAAACATGAAGTAATGCTTTGACAAGTGTGCACATAAGACGGCAGAAGAAACACTTTTAAAATGCATGTTTTCTGGATGGAGATCGATCGATCAGGCTAGGCTAACATGTAGCTGCTCCAGTTTTCTTTATCATGGTGTAAAATACATTGAGTTCAGTATTTCATAGGTTTGTTATTTTAGTTCAAACCACCCTGAATCAATATGTTTATGTTGCCAATGGACCGGAGTGACAAATCAAGATAATGATCACTCAACACTGCAGTCCCCATGACATCTACAGAGAGTTGTAACATCTTTGAGATTGTTTTTAGTTCCAAGGCCCTCAACTTTGATATTCAATCCAGCATGGTCTCTGGATTGCATTTGAATCCTCATAATATTTGTGAACAATAAATCCTTTGCTACAGTTCAATTGATTCTATTGCATGTTCGTGACAGAGACTTTATATTGGTTTTGCCCAAAACACTCCATCTGCAATTTTTACGAGACTGTTGAAGCCATATTAAGAAACAATGTGTGTTCCCTGTAGTGGAATGCACAGGGTAAGAGAGCCACAGGGGGCCCTCCCACAAGCTCCACTATTTGTTCTGGGGCTGTGGAGATATGAAGCAGTGATGTTGGAATAATTGTCGAGCCCACCTATGGACTGACAGAGGGGGGACAGCCAGGCCTTTAAAGGGCTGCCCAAGATGTTCAGCGCTGTTCGGATCTCGAACATATGGTCGGGCAAATATTAGATAATAGATTGTCACCTTTTTCCTCTTGACAAGAGTCCATCTTCCTTCCTGCAGCTGGACATGAAGAGGCCTTCCCATCAGCCAGCAGCTGGGCTTGTCAGCCAATCAGGCACCTGCATGATTAGCAACAGCTGGAAAAGTATAACGAACTGGGCGGAGGGGGTCGGGGGAGGGGCTGCAACAGGGTGGTGGTGAGGGAATGGGGATAAATGCAGACGAAGAAGGAAGGAATAGACAGAAGGAGGCGGAAAAAGCTTTTTTAAGAAATAAAAGAGGGGATTAGTGTTCATTTTCCAACACCTTTTTGAAACTGAGAAGCCACTTAGAGGACACAGAATCCCTTACGTTGTGCTCTACAAAGGTCACATGGATCATTGCAAATGTTAATCATTTCAACCTAATAACCGTAATAGTATAGCTTTCAACTAACCTAATACAGTTATGTGTTAATCTGTTGACATACTTTTAGTTAAAGATAACGTATCAGTTTTTCCAGTGTTGTTGTGGCATAATTATTTAAGGTCACATTTCAAGGGTGAGCAACCCTGAATATGAAACATCTGCCTTTTGGGTGTAATAGCTATTTGTTGGAGTTAATATATTTCTGACTTGGGCTCAGTTCATGGATTCTCAGACATTCTGTCCCACTCTGAAACGGGCAGATCCTCTCTAATTGTATATGAGTAAAGAATGCCTTTATTCGTGTCAATGACACAACGGGTGCACTTTATATGAAAGGGAGTGATGGTGTTCCTCCTCATTTATTGCATGGGTGAATTGGAAATATAAAACGCCTGAACTCCGAGGAACCGGAGGATGCTAATTGGTTCTGCCATTCTCGAACATTTTTCCTTCCTACTTGCTCGAGCCCGACCTGAGGCTCAGTGCTTTCCCTGTGACCTCTCGCAAATGGCGCTTCCTCGCAGTGCATGATAAACATACCATGCTTGCTATGCTTTCAAGTGCTTAACCAGAACATAGTGAGACTTCTTTGGGCTGTCAGACTAAGGGCAGCACTCTCACCTCTCAGAGCCGCCTCGGTTTGATTGCGCTTCCTCTCTTCAGGTCCACTGTGGTTATGAGGACATTCATCACTCTTGCCTCAATGGCTTTCCATTGGAAAGGGAACATTAGTAGAGTCAAAGAACATTGCATGGATTTCTTTAAATCATTTTAAGAATCTCAACCTTTGTGAATGTAGCCAACAACAATCCTTGTGATGGATGAATTGTGTCAGTTCTATTTGTCTATCACCAAGTCACATAAATGTCAGTATTAAACAGGTGTAAGTGGGTAGGGTATCCAGATTGCTTGGTTGTCTCCTGCCATTTACACAACATACAATTATAACAAAAATAAATCATAGTTTCCATATATGGCAAGAATTGATCAATTAAAAATGTACTTTTTGTATCAAAACCCACATTTTAAAACAGATAAAGTAAAATTGATTTGTTCCCAGGAAATATGGAAACTTCCATTAAAAAGCATTTAAAACGCTCCCTTAATCAATATGCCATGTACCTGTCTATTGTAAGTCTTGCAAAGGGATTAGATCAGGGGACGGCAACAGGCGGACGCCGACCCTCACAACCCTAACCCTAACCCCAACCTATAATCAATACATTAATAGGGGATTTCAATTTTGACGGGGCGATTCTATTTTAACCGCCGCCGACAGGGGGCGAAAGAGAGGAGTGAGCGATACAGGGAGAGAAACACAGAAGAAGAGATGAGAGCGCTACATTGAGAAGCGGAAGAGAAGAATTAGCGATACAGGGAGAGAAGCGGAGAGGAGAGTGAACAGGCGTGTTAGCGATAGAGACAAATAATTACACATGGCGCTCTCCAAGAAGAGGAAAGTGGACAGTGAGAACAGAGCTTTTAACCCTGAGTGGACGGACTCATTCATGTTAATCCTGCTGGGAGCCCAGAACCAGTGTGTCTCATTTGTTCAGAGACTGTGGCGCTCATTAAAAGTGCCAAAACGCCACTGTGAGACAAAACACAAAGTGTTTGACCAAACATTCCCTCTCAAGTCAGAACTGAGGTCACAAAAAATAAGCAGTCTCGAAGCCCAATATGATCAGTCCACCAGGATCAACATTCAAACTAAATATCGTTCCAGGGCAGGCTAACCGAGGCTAACCAATGAGCTAACCGAGGCTAACCTATGAGTAACTGCATGTGTGTATGAGAATGGCCCTGACACCATTTCAGCCCAGATTTAAACTCCTGGCAGGACAAGCTCCAGCTCAATTCTCGCACTGAACAGAACAAAGTGAGTGAGGGACTGCAATATAAGAGGGAAAGAAAGAGAAACTTTAAACCGGTTCGATTGTTATGATGTGTAAAGACTGATATTGTTCTATAATCGTCTGAAACTGTTAAGTCATGATGTGAAACGGTTAACAAAGAAAAAGGGAAACTCAAGCTGCTGCTACACTTTATTTTATTTATCTAAAATTAAGCACTTTTAAGAAGCACACATTTTCAAAAGCTATTTTATTTATTTTCTCTATTATATTTGTAAATGCAGCCCGAGAGGAACATTACACATATCCACAGTATTTACTGTATATCTGTATAGTTCAATGTTAATTGACAATACATAGTTGTTTTTGAATTGTACTTTCTTTATTTGATTGGCAGTCAGTTGTTGATTACATGCAGACGTTGATAAAGCTACTTCAATATATATCACACTAATTCATAAAGCAAGTTAGACATTTTGATGTTCCGGACCTTTGCATGGGGACATTTTCTCTAACTGGACCTTGTTGAATTTTAGTTGAAGACCCCTGGATTAGAGGCTTTAGTACTTTTTTCTAGCTCATTGCTTAATTTTGGACCTTTTTCTCTAATCTGTAATATGAAAAGTCCTGATGCTCTAGCTTCTAGCAGTTCATGTGAGCTATTAAACAATGGTTTGATTACTTTGCCACTAAAACGTCGGAACTTTCGAAGGTTATGACCCAACTTCAGAAGTGTTGCATCCTCTGCAAAGAATGGGTTCCATCATACTGTGTCATGATTACGTACTTCAAGAAGGTTAGGGTATTGGTTAGCTCTGTTGGTTTATTTATTTGTCTACAGAACAATGACTTGCACGTAACTTAGTGGAAGAATGTAGCATGGGCCAAGAAACAAACCGATTGGTATCATGGTGTGGAAACATGCATTACTGTATTACTTATAGAAATAGCCTTCACCCTTTTGGTTTCTGAGTGTTTCCATTACACTCAGCTGTGACTCCAAAAGCAATGATCTGACATTTGTGTCGGATCTGCAGTATGTGCACACATACTGCAGGTGTTTGGAACAATGGCGGAAAGGAAGCATGGACAATAAAACCGTGACGTTTCCTGTCATCATTTAAGTAAAGTCAAGGTGCTTGAAGGGGATAAACCTTTTAAGCCATCGTGTTGTTCTGGGGCATGCAACATACGGGTGAGATGAAAGCCGGAGAGGGGAGAAGACACGGTGGCAGGACCGCGGCGTGTTTTCCTGTATCAATCTCATCTGGATGTAAACACAGCTGCTGTTAAGGAACTCATGCATGGCCCATATACCAGCTGGCTTTGTGAAACGAACTTTGACCCAGCAATGGGCCTATTTCTGGTGAGAAATCTAGCACTAGGCTGAGAAAAATGAATTCCTAACGTGGGGTTAAAGAGGTCATTCCAAAGGGGACTGTCTTTTTCCAGGCGGTCGCTTACATCTGCTGTGCCACTTTCCTCAACCCACACATTGTGGCACCAAGTCTACTCCTCTCTTCCACATATAGTGAACTATTCATCTTCCTTCAGTCCTCCCAGCATGTCACCTGCTGTACATCAGACCATCTGGCCTTGGAGCACATAGCATGCAAGGGAAAACAAGCTAGGCCATTACTGTAGGACACGAAAAGAGAGAGTGCGAGAGATTGCAGGAAAGGGGGAAAAGTAGGGCCATGCAATTTTAAAAGACAGTCCTAACACTGTTCAGCTTTTTTATCATGGAGTCTGTCACGGGTGAATGACTCAAATCAGGTGATGTGGGGATGACATCATCCCTTAGTGAGAAGAGTGACTCATAGGAGAAGAACTCAATGCCATGCCCCCCCCAGTAAAAGCATGGCATGTTTTTAAATGTATTCCAGGCAGACATGCAAGTAATGGAGATAAAGCAGAGAATGACTCAGAAAGAAAAAGATGAAACAGGAAGAAATAATAAAGATTAGGTAGGTAAGGATGAGGTAGTTGGAGGAAGGAAGGGTGGGAAACGTTTTTAACGGTGTAATAATAATAATAAGAGAGCGAAATCTAAGAGAAAAGATGAAAGGAGGGTCAGTAGGTTTTCCCACGATGCTTCGACTTATAAAACCTGAGAAAGACAACTGTGTGAAGTTCGAGGGCAGCTCACAGCGAGATCCGGTTTATGAAAACACGGGAAGGACAGCGTAACATCCAAAACAAATCCAACACACGATCCCAACATATGAAAGAGAGCAGCGGTGAGAGAATGGATGGTTACCACCAATTGATAAACCCTCAGAAGTTCTGTAAATGTTTTCTTTTATGGATTATCATGAATGTTTGGCTCCTGCTCTATTTGTTTCTTATTGTTTGTGAAGAGTGAATCTGAGCAAACACCATGTCTAATCCCAAAACACAGATGTTTGACAGGAAATGAAATCCTGTGGCCACTCCATGCCTACCTTTCCCAGAAATCCGGGTTTATCTTGTGCTGAATTCACAAGAAACATAACGGTGCTGGTAGAAAGCCCGCGATTGATGTGAATAAATAAATAGCTAATTAGTTCAACTGAGCCAAGAGCGGAAAACCCCCGATCCCCTAAAGGCCAGCGCGCACAGTCCAACTGGAGTCCAACTTTGCCTTTGATTGATTATGGAAAATAATAATATGCCCGATTTTTATGGCTACTGATGGAAAGGCCAAAAGGGTTTTCTAGAGAGAGTAATGCCTCCTCTCCAAAGTGAATCTCTGATGCGTGCAAGTATGCTGCTGCCGGGTGAGAGGTCTGGAAGCGCTGCCTTCAGGCTAGATTTGATTCAACTCTCAGATCAAGGTTGGTTCAGGGAGGGAGAAGAAAGCGTCCAAGAGTCAACATTTCAGATTGATTCATTTGTTTGCTATCACCCTCAAGACTCAAAGTTTCCATTCCAAAACAAGTGCAGCCTGAACTCATCCATGGCAGAGCTGTGCAAGATGAAAGAAGAAACTGAACAGATGGGGTGCATTGTGTTGGAGAACTTGAACGTTTCACTTCAAACTCATCTTTGCTCAATCAATTCTGGTTTCAGATGTTCTGTGGTCTTGAATCCCCCATCAATCCTACGGAGCGCCCTGCGCTCCCCAAATCCTAACCCTAATATTTCTATAAATACTAGGAATGTGTCACACAAGCATGACCTTTACTCTTTGACTCGTGTCAAAAATCAACATGATTTAAATAAACGTACCTTTCTTACTTTACTAAAATAAGCGAAGTTAAGTAAGAAGCGTCGAAAGAAACCACTTTCTCTAAACCTGACCTAAAAAGGTGCCAATATGTGTAGGAGAACACATAGAAACTAACAATAACTGTTCTGTTAGAAGGAAGCAGAACAAGTCCCTTGTTTCCCTTTGATTCCCAAGTCCCTAAAGACTGAGCTACTGCCGCCCCTTACAGTTTATGAGAATACATTGAAATAAAACATATTTTTACAGATGGTATTTCTATTGCTAGTTCTGCATGTTAAACTAAGTTGAGAATCAAACTATTTCCATCAATAAAGAAGCCTAAGAAAAACACAAACACAAATCTTCATTGGGACATTTTAATGGTCCGCCTAAAATATGGTTGCTGCTTTGGTTCAGTGTTATCGCCATATTTTATGGACGTGAGAGTTGGCCAGATTTGGATTTACCGACCATTCGCCTGTCACAAATGTTCAGGCCAGAAGAGTGACAGAAAAATGCCAAAGAGCCATTCAAGTTCAACCATTCTGGAAGCGGAGAGTGTCAGAAACTGACAGGTGCTTTATGTTAAGATTGATACAGTTTGACTTGTGCTGTGCTCAAGAAATGTGCCACGTGGAGATACAGTAGGATCGCGTTACCAAGAATGACCAGAGTGATTGAAGAAGAGGGCAAGGCTCACCGTAAAATGAACGATGGAGAAATGTAGACGAGGACACATAGCTTGACACAAGGGTGACCTCTTAATTCCTAAGGCCTCCCAGCAGATGAACAACACTAATTAAGATCTAAGATTACTCTTGGTTAAGAAAGACACCAATCCCAAGACACACATGTGGTGAAACACAATATGAATAGATCATTTTATTTGAGCAGCTGACAGAAAATAGCGATGAGGGCTTGGATGACTAAACCTCTGGAGCTGAGATTAGGCCTCCATCTCCTCATCTTTGTCATGGCTGTAAATTACTCTGCCCCCACATTAAGGGGTTTGGCGTAATTGCTTATCTTGTTCAGCAGGAGAGATGGGAATAAGCGTGCAGTTGGCTTAAAGTAAAGGAAGGGAGCATGTGTTCCTGAGAGCATGTGGTTTGTGGTAACTCTGAGGAGGGAGATTATCTGTTTGTGCCAGCTCCACATTTCTCAACGTAAAGTTTGGGTTTCGGGTTACCAGACAAGGTGAGAAGGGGTTTTGTAATTCAATTCCAGTGGACACGCTGCACTTATTTGAAGTAACCTAAACCACTCACTTTTAATCCTTCTCGGTTAAGATTGTAATAAACGGGCTCGGCTTGCACCACTTTAGTCAATCAAGTGTATTACCGCCGTGAAGGTTCATGATGAAGTTAATGAAAAAGTACAAATGTGGTGTGCCGTAAACAGCTTATAACTAAACCCAGGAGGTGAAACTTCTTACTCTTTAACTTCCTGTACATATCTGTAAAATTCATAAACTGTTTAAAGAATGCAATACAATTGAACTATACAGTATCAACACACACTGCTCGGATTTGGTGTAAGCAAGAGGTTACTAACACATATTATGATAACAATCTAAAATCGCAATCCCAAGGAATTAATCATATTAATTCATGATTAGGATACTTTGATTACATTTTCTTTAAAAAACCTCAAAGGGATGCCAACTTGTATTAATAACTTCAATAGCCGTTTCCTGCTAAGATATTTCACGTTAAATGTTTCGTCAGATTTTGCTCAAATATTGAGAATTACCTCAAAACCATAATTGCCATTGATTTGCTTAAACCTAACAAGCTGAATGTTCTATATAACACCGTTTTGTTGGAATCACACTCAGCCTACACAAAAGCAGGTTGGTTGGCAAAAGTTAGACATTTTGGGAAATACTCCAAGCTACCACCAGGGAACAGGCTAACCTTTGAGGTATGCTTACAGGGGAGGACATCTAGCCTGGATATGTCCCAATTTAACACAAATCACATTATAAATATTTGAGTATTACTTTGTTAAAGACAGTTCTTCTGTCCATGTGACGGCTGTGACTCAGGGGGTAGATAGTCGCCCTACAATCAGAAGGTTGTTGGTGCGAACACCTAACCCAAAATTGCTCCCAATGGCATGGCCAACGATGGGTGAATGTTAGTCTCCCCGAGCAGTTGGCACCTTGTAATGCAGCCTCTACCTCTGTATTAATGTGTGTGAATGGATGAATCAGCAGAATATCGAAAGCTATAAGAATGTCATCCTTCTAAATGCAGTCTTTATTAGCGTTCAGTGTATCAGTACTTCTTGTTTTTGGCACGTAGTTCCGAGTCCACCCCTAATGGCCAAGTTATGGTCATGTAGTCTTTATTTACAGTATTGTATGTATTTCACAGTCTCTAGTAGCTCATGATGCCCATCATCTGCCATTTGGTTTGTATGTTCATCGAGTAGAATTTTGTGGAAGCATTTTAGAAAGTATTTGAGTAAATGTGATGAACATAACCAATCATAAACAGAGATGTTATGGCTTTGAAAATGCTCATTTGGGATCCCTTTAATCTGTCAATAGCAAACAGCGCAGTGTCGATCTGTTTTTAACTGACATCTACCAAAAGTAACATTCTACAGGGTTTAATATTTCAGAACTGTCATTTGAAAAAGTATATGCCTCTTCAAGTGGGTCTGGATGAAATATAGAAGAGTGCTAATGCCCAAAACCACAATCCGGTTCCCAAGTGCAAGCCTGTGCTAGAGTATGGGTCATGCAGTGAAAGTACTTCATTTATTTTTGATTTTTTTCAACTTAGGAACATTTCTCTATTCTGTACGCTGTTGCTGGAAGAATAAAGCATAATAATGAGGATTTTTCTAGCTGTCTAGAAAATCAGCTTACTGTGTCTTACAGCTGAAAAAACAATTTAAATGTAGTCTTGTTGAATGATAATGCTATGGCTGAACGGTGAAACATAGCACTGCTCTTGCTCTCTAGTGTCATTTTTCTATAATCATGCGTTTACCAAAACACATTACTGACAGCCAGTGGTTGACATGCACCCTCTGAGACACTGCGGCCCTCACCCTGACCCCGAAACACTGTGGGTTGGCACATGGATGAAATAGGTCATGAACAGCAGTGATGGAATTTCTAACTGGAGGAATGAATGAGAGAGATTTCTAAGAGAGAGATTGAAAATGTCAGCCACTAGACATGTAATATACATCTCCTCTCTGATACATCTTCAGGCAATTCTTAGGGCCTAGGATTTGTTTCTGAAGTCAATGAGTGTGTGCGTGTGATTAATGAAATGTTTTTACTTCATGGTAAGGCTCTGTTCAATGTAACTGGACTCATTTTTGCCACAACTTTTAAAATGTTCCACTGCGGATAATAGTCACGATTATCTGAATATTGACGTTGGTTGTGCTATTTAAAAATGGCAGGTCTGTCCAAGATGTCCGATGCCTCACCATGCAGTGAAAATGCTGTATTGAGCATGTAAAGAGTGGTCCAAGAATAATTCCTAAATCCCAGAAATGAGTCCCCATTTTAGAACTTTTGGTTCCCTCGGCTCAAAGTTTCGTTCTACGACATAAAATACGTCAGTTAACCCAACTCTTGAATATCCATAGCTTCCAATTGACCTAATAAGACTGCTTAAGCATAGAGGTCACTACAGTGGACAGCTATTCAAAAGGTGTTTTCTTGTATATGCATTGTTTTTTTTTGCATAGTTGCACCATCAGCCACTCCATAGGACCCTATTGCATCATCCCATACCCTGCCACTCAGTGCCAAGTCAGTGTAAGTGTATGATACATGTCTCTAAACCAAGATGGACGACAGAAAGCCACATGGACCAAGTCACCCATCTATATCCTGCCAATCCTTTTATGGAAAGCGTCCCCTGCAGGTATAACAAAGGTGGTGACATCAAGTAACAACTAAGGAATCATATAATTCATAAATTATCAAAGTATTGATGTTATGTTTGCAGGAAATCATGGTTAACCACATGTCCACTACAGTGGACGTCATGCATCACTGGCTATATTTCATACTGGTACTGCTGCTGTTGTTCCCAGGGCCGTCCCTCCCTACAGGCAGATCATGCAGACTGTGTGGGGCCTCACCTTGAAGAGGGGGCTACACCTTGCGGAGGGGGGCCTCATCTGAGGCGCACCTATGCGCTTATGTGGCGCGGCACGGTTTCGCCGCTGCGAGGCTCCATTAGCACTCATCAAATAACTGTGCGTGGGGCCTCAAATTGGCCCCTGGCCCTGGTTATTCTTGAAAATACTTCATCTGCAATAACTTTTTGGGCCGTAAATCAACATACTTCAAAATGTAAATCTCTTCAGTTCAAACCCTGAACGCATTCTGTCCACCTGAGTGGACATATAAAAATCTCTTTAAAAAAACTAGATTAAAAAAAAAAAAAGTTCAAATCTTGTTTTTCATGCACCAAGAGCAATAATAACACTTGGTAAAAAAATCATGACTGAGGCTTTCATAATTCATGCATGAAAGGGTTAACGTTTTCATGCCAATATGAGCCACCTGTAACTTAGCAATGGGTATGTGCAGACATGCGACTGTGGTGTAGTGGTTTTACTTTATGGAGTTCATCCTGCTTAACAAAATACAATTTCCTGAATTATTCCTAAAACCAATGGAAAAACATCATATTCCTTTTTGTCCAGGGATCCGTTCAGATGCTTACTTCCGGGATGGCACATCAAAATAAGTCCTCACACCACTCTACTGTTAATTAAAAATGTGCAACGAGTTTTCTCTCTAATTCTTCTTGGTAGGGTGTTTCACAATTTCAGGTTGACCAGTTGTGGTGTAAAACATTGTCTCTGGCTTCAGACCTCAGACAGAAACTGAGGCTCACAAGTGGAACCCCTTGCGATGCTAACTTCCTGGTCAGCTGACAGAAAAACGTCATCACTGCATCACTCTATTGTAAGACACAGTCAAGTAAAAACACTCCCATCCCATGACATGAGCCATTCTATCACACCCAGCTTGTTTTCAGTAACATTGCCAGCTGACCTCCAACAGGCGACACAGCCGCGGCTGGCTGACATGTTTCTGACCCCACAGTGGGAGAGGATGTAGAGGAGCGAGAGGAAGAAGTCACAGAGCCACCGCCCACTCAGGCTTCCACTGAGCTCTGAGGACTGATGATAACTGTCCGTCAGAACAACTCTGTCCAGTTGTTTAGTTTTCTGGGTCGAAGGTCAAGCTGAATTCTGAGTATTGTCTGTATCTCTATTGAAGTCACTAAGTCAGCGTTTCTCAGAGTGTGGGGCGTGCCCCACTGGTGGGGCGCAGAGATGTGATAGGTGGGTCGCGAAATACAAAATAACTAAATAATTTCACACTGTTGGAATATCAAAACAACGGCCCGCCCGGGGTGCAAAACGCATCAATGAAAGCGACCCTCTACAACACAAAACAACACCATAAATAAATAACCCAATTTGTGTTCTTTGAAATTGAAAAGGATATTGCATTGTGTTTGTTACTTTCGTTGCAGTTGTATGTCTTAAGTGTAATTTGGCATGCTTTTATTTTGAACGTGAGTTTACGCTGTTGACAGTTGTTGCTATGGAAACAAGAAACGTTTCACAGCGGGCGGAACTTGTCACAAAGTCCGCGATAATAAAGCCCACCCATTTAGAGGGAAGATATGATTGGTCAATTGTACCGTCATCTGACATTACTCTCTCGTTCAGTTACTATCGCTGGCCCTCTGTGAATTCATAGCTGGATCAGCTCCTGTCTTCACCTCGCAGAGACGAGCCTCTTTCATTTAACCCTTCACATTCCAACAGAAACTGAATAGGTAGATTCAAAGGATTTATTTCTTTGGAAATGTTATTTTAAATACATTTTACTCAAGTTATTTTTGGTAAAACTAATGACAAATATTACTAAAGAAAAATATAATTTTGTTTTAATGTTTTAAAATATTATTATTGTAGAATATCTTAGGCCCTCAGAGACAGGCTCGCCACTGGTAAACATCTCTCATACACACATGTGAAAGGCTCTCACAGACACACACAACAGCGTTGCAGTCGGGAAGAAAAGCAATGTGGAGCGAGAGAGAGAGAGAGAGAGAGCGAGAGAGCAAGAGAGAGAGCAGACCTTTATCTATTTAATAAAGTTGTAAAAAATAAAGTAAGAAGTCATTCCAATGTGTACTATAAGACAGTACAAAGATTAAAAGGGGAGGGATTAGTCAAATATGCATAAATAAAAAGAAAGAATGCTAACTAGGTAACATAAGATAAGAATAAACAAGTTTAAATGATTGGTTGTGATCATATTCTAAAGATGTTTGGATTATTGAAAAGTATACAGCTCCCTTTCATCTGAGTGTTGAGAGCTGTATCCATAAATTCATGTTGGGCTCAAACATGAATGCTCGATTAGGGCAACAATCATTATCTCGATTATTTGGGTCAATAATTTATATCACGATTATTAAAAACGATGAACCATTTACTTTGAAAATATCAATTTATTGAAGAAAATAATTTGAAAAGTATGTTTTTAACAGTTGATTACCCTGAACTTTAAGTATAATTCAACTGAAAAACCAATTAAAAAAAAAAAAAAAATCGTTTTATTTCGATTATGTTGTTTTCATAATCATTGCAAGCCAAAATCGTAATTGCGATTAAAATATGATTAATTGAGCAGCCCTAGCTCAAAGTGCACCAGATTGATGCATTTCATTTCAACATTTAAAAAAAATCTTCCTGGGAGTGCATGCCCCCGGACCCCCCTAGAGGATGTGACGTCCACCACCAAATAAAGCAGGTTAAAATAATTAAATTGCATACATTTTATTTTAGTAAACACTGAAAACGGGTCCCACAGACCCAAACAGCACACAAAGGTTAAAGGTAGCATATAATAATGTTAAAATGTGCTAAATATATACACTGCAAAAAAACAAAAAAGAGGAGTAAAAGTAGCTCACGACTTGTTTTATTTTAAGTAGTTCTCATCCTAAAAAAGGTTGGAGACCCCTGATCAAGAACGATACATTTGACAATTTTAACCTTGGCCTACCATTTTATTGGAGCGATGAGGAACAGGTGGGGCTTGAAAAGGCCCACCTGTTCAAAGTGGGGAATGACAGAACCACTGCACCAAGTGAACATGTAGGCTAATGCGTGTCTCAAGATGATTGCAAAAAAACAAGAACAAAATCTATTTTCTTAAAGGCCATGTTAAGGTATTACTATAGAGAATAATATGACCATGCAGGTTAAAAGGACATGAAAATCCAGTTATCTAAACTAAAATAAACCAAAGGTAAATACTCACTAGTGAATATATAAAACTCTTGAGCAAAGAAGATAGCTAAAAACTATTTAAAAAAAACAAGGTCTGTACATTTGAAGTCATTCGGCACTCGTTCTAAAAAAAAATGGTTTAAATCAGCTTAACAATGAACTTCTTTTTTGTGTTGGACCAAATAAAAAGGAGGTTCAATGCCAGACTCATACTCAAAGTGTTGTGAAGTTTAAAACCTTTAATTAAATGCTTTCGATGTTGCAACATCAACACAAAAACGTTGTCTTTGTGTTGCATTCGGGGTGAAAAGACCTTTCACAACCTTTCTGCGAACTTGACCGCGTGATGTCTACTGTTGTGGATAAAACATTTGCTGCTTGGTGGTTTTCTCTCCAAAATACACTTGACTCATCTCCAGGAGATGGTGGGATACTATTCCCCACGGACCTTTGATGGAAATTGATCTTGGCACATGTTTGAAAGACTTGCTAAAGAGGTACGTCATTTACACACATGCTTACTTTGTGCCTGTGAGAACATGCTGTCCGCTGTCCATGTGAGCTCTGTTATAGGCCTGGGAACAAATGAGGCGTCTGCCTGTGCTGTGCTGCTCCTAAGCAACCGTATCAAAGTAAACTGAAAACACAGTGGCACTTAGTTACCAACCATGCATGTGAACCAACCCAGTCTCATGGCATTTCGTGTTCACCAACACAATTTTTAATCTATTGATTCGTGTTGCACAGCACGATTTTAAAAGCAATGTATTTCTACGGGTAATGTGTTTCGTGCCTGCAGCACGTCTTTTTCTCCGGAAGCTGTGTGGTTCATAAAAACATGTTCTTACTCAATATCAAGCCACAATTATTGCTTTTATTTTAAAATCGTATAATGTCTGACTTTTGTTGCCGTCTGTGAGGAAAATAAATGGGGCTCAGAGCCTCAGGATACTGAAATCTGTATTTTTTAAATCTTTTTTTCCTTCTAATTTGTTATTCTTTTCAAAATAACACACTGTTATTTACTCAACAATAACACACAATTATCCTTGCTTTTATTTATTGGTTTAATTCCATAATCTCGGCCTTTTTTGACGTCCGTCAGGAACTGAATTTCAAAATAAAAATAACCGTTGGTGCTGTGCAACACGAAAAAAAGGGGAACATCGTGTTGGTGAACACGAAATGCCATGAGACTGGGTTGTGTGAACAACCTCTTAAAGTTTGCCCTGTAGTTTCTCAAGATTCTCTGATGTTGGTGTAAACATTCAAGCAAAAATGGTCTCAGGTTGGCCATGAAATCAGGCAGTGGAGGATTAATTGCAACAATAACTAGGGGTTACGTATGGTAACCCTTGTTATATAAGCACATGCGGAGCCCTCTACTGGACTCTATGGTTACTACCTTATCATGCAAGCATTCACCTGAGACTTCTATAGACGTAGCCGGCCCCGGGTGGGCCCACCTGAATGCGCGCACATCTCCCCGTTAGCTCGGACACTCTCTTGGCTGACGTTAAGGAAAGTAGCAATGCTGTCTTCCACGACAGTGCTTTCAGGGAGGAGCTCCAGGAGTGGAGTGCACCAGCTGGGCGTAAGCTGGGCGTAACTCTACGTCCGACGTAGAACCGAAGGTTAAGACCAAACGAAAGTTATGACTCGTGCACCACTTAGACTTAAGCCCTGTATGCGTTGCGCCCGGGTGTAACTTTTACGCCTAGTATGGAGCAGGCGTAAATCGTAAAGACAGACTAGTATCCATAGTAACGTAAAACAGGCAAGAAGGATATTAACGATGGCAGGGCGTCTTGTTTACATGTTTAACAATGAAAGAGCATTAAGACGAGAGTCATCCGTGATCGAACAAACCCACTGGACATCTATTCAGACAGTGAACTGATAGAGAGCTTTCGTTTCGGCAGACATGCCCTTTTTGATTTAATCGAGGAGATCTCCCTCAACTCCAGCACGGATCCGATCGAAACGCTGCGCTCTCCCCAACCTTGCAGGTGCTGATTGTGCTCAGATTCTACGCGAACGGGGCCTTTCAAAATACTGTGGGAGACATGATTAATGTTCATCGCACAACTGCATGTCGGGCTATAAGACAAGTTTCATTGGCCCTCCAGCACCGCCTTAGGAACTATATTCACCTACCCACACAAGAAGAAGCAGCGAAATCCAGGCATTGTCGGATGCATCGACGGTACTCATGTTCGCATTCAGGCCCCCTCTGAACATGAGTATTTGTATGTTAATAGAAAGGGTTACCATTCTATAAATGTTCAAATTGTGTGCAACTCGGACATGGGCATTGTCGACCTCGTTGCAAGATGGCCTGGGTCGACCCATGATGCTCGCATCCTGAGAGAGAGCGCCCTTCAACGGGAATTTGAGGCAGGGAGAGTGAATGGTCTTCGTCTCGGAGACAGTGGATACTGAAGAGCTGGCTAATGACACCTGTCATCGCAGAGAGAACTGCACAAGAGCGCCGCTATAACGAGAAGCATACACAAACGAGGAACAGAGCGCTGCATTGGAGTGCTCAAACGTAGGTTAGTAAGTCATTTTTATAATATATAAAAGGCCAGCCTTTTAATGTTGCCTAGATATAGGCTAAATTGTTTTTTGCTTTTTTTTGTAGGTTTCACTGCCTCCACAGTGAAATGCGAATGCACCCTGAGCGCGTCTGCGTGATCATTGCTGCCACTGCGGTGCTGCACAACATCTGTGTGAAAAAGAGAATCCCCCTTCCGATGCAAGGAGAATTGGTACTGGAGGCGGATGAGAACCCTGTGGCTCCTGCTGGCATCCGTGAAGATATCGGTGGACGACTTACCCGCAATCATATAATAAACAACCTATAATAGACCTATATATTTGTAATATGAACGCAGTTTTTTTGCAATTGCATTTCAATAAGCTCCCTTTGTGACCACATATTTTCATTAGGCCTATTTTATTCAAAGAACACACACAAGAACATTAAATAACAACATTTTGGAGAACTATTAACATGAAATTGAGATAAAAAACAAGTAGGCCTACAACATGATTACAGAATGGTGAAACATTGTCGTCTTCAGTGATTAGTAGCTGATTCTTAAGAATGATTATTTGGAGTCTCAATTTCTCCTTCTCCAGCTCAATTTTTTCGTGTTCCGCTCTCAATTTGACAGTCTCCACCTCCACACGAACGATTTCTTTCTCCGTCAGTTCCCGCCGCAGCCTCCTGATCCCCTGTAAAAACCGCGACATCAGTGGATGAGAAAAGGCTGACCTGCCGCCAAATCCCTCATGGCAGGACGAGATGGCTGCTGCATACACCTTCACTGTAGAATGAGCAAGCCCTCTGTCCACCAGTAACTGTAAGTAGGACAAAATAGAGCCCAACTCACAAGATAGGGGCTCTATTCTCCACTCCTCACACCATCGCTGGAATCCCAGCCTCTTTGGCCTGTAACAGGCCGCGGTGGATTCCACTCTAGCTGCCTGGATAGACTGAATAACACTGTCAGACAATCCACCCTCTCTCAGCCTGTTCCTCTCAGGAGCCAAGCCTGGAGAGGTTGGCCCCGATCACACCTGCCTCTTGAGACATCGCCCCCCAGAACTGGGGAATCGCCCAGGGCTGGCCCACCTTCATCTGTGTCATCTCTGAGTACCACGGTGCCCCGACGCTACTAGGATGACTGCCAGACGTTCTCGCCTCAATCTCCCCAGGAGAGGGAGAATGAGACGCAGCGATGGAAAGGTGGAGATCAGCTTTCTTGGCCATGGCTCGTGTGCGAACGCGTCCACCCCCAAGGGCGGATCGTCGAGCCATGGAGAACCACAGGGCATAGTGGCTGTTGCGCCGGCTGGCGAACAGGTCCACCTCTGCTCTCCCGAACTGGGCCCAGACCTCCTTAACCACCTCTGGGTGAAGCGCCCACTCGCCTGGCAGGGGCCGCCCCTCTCCAAGGAGATCCTCTTGGTCCTTCTTGGATAGGGCGGTGAGTCGTAGCCACATAAGTCTCATCACTGCACGGCCAGAACTCACTGAGCGAGCAGCCAGAACAGAGCAAGAAAACAATCAGTTTTCAAAACCATAACAATAATTACGTCTTACCTTTGCTCTTTTGTGATCAAAGGTTGTGTTCAAGGGAATACAAACGGTTTTGGGTGTGCTGGCATGCATTCACCAATGGTAATGTTTAGATGGATTTTAGGAACTTCCCCTCAATTCTATTGGCTCTAACGGTTCAAAGAGGTGTCAATCATCAAAATCGGTGTAAATCCACCCAGATGACCCCAGAAGTGGTTTATTTTTGCTAAACCTGTCAAATGTCACTTGTTTTGCATCAATCTTGATACAGGGAACTTATATGTACCGTATATGTATTTGCGTATATGTTATAGTTTGGATTCCTAAAGCTTTTAGTCTACTATCCCATCATTCAAGGGTGGTTTTCACTTTAAGTAATGTTGTTTTTTTGGACGGACATTATCATTTACATTTATTTACTATGTTCAATCTGAATTTACTTTAAAATAAAAAAATTCTATATTGATTATGACTTCTCTACATCCAACTCACAGGTTTATCATTGCTTTGAGAAAAAACATTATTAATTTACCCCTTTTAGAAGTGAAGATATAGTCATTTGTTTTGTGCATGTCATTTTCGAGCCTGAGACCTGGAAAACAGGCTCAGGGCTTAACAGGTTAAAGGTCACCTATTATGCAAAATCCACTTTTTCACGTATTTTAAACATGCCTGAAAAAGGCATGTTTAAAATACTCGTCTCATTCTCCCTCTCCTGGGGAGATTGAGGCGAGAACGTCTGGCAGTCATCCTAGTAGCGTCGGGGCACCGTGGTATGTGTCACCTCTGTGTAAAGAGATTCTGAAAGTTTCAGGAAAAAAGATTCGCTCACTTTTTGTCCTGATCCATTTATATAAAAACCTGTCTGAAAATGAGCTGATCAGATTTTGGCCACTTTATGATGTCATAACGATTGTTTGGCTTGCGTAACCATTAGCCAATCACCAACCAAGGTAACCCCCCCCCCCACCTTATAACCCGAATCTCCTCCTAGAGCACCATTGTGTTATTTTTAACCAAATATCTCTCAGAGGGGCGTGGGGAGGGGCTCCTTATTTTCATCTAAAGTACATCAGCACTTTTGGAACAGGGCTGAAAACAGAGGGGATTATGGGATGCTACAATGATCTGTTTGGTTTCGAGCCAAACACTTCAGAGACATGTTTTGTATATCTGAGAGTTACTATATATTGATGAAAAACAGTATATTAGGGGACCTTTAATATTTAAAGTTTCAGGCTAGCTGTTTCCTGCAAGTCTTTATGCTAACCGCCTCCTCCCTGCTAATCGAATACACTTTTTTGTTCTTTTACCAGAAGTAAAGCTCTATTCATTACGGAAGGAGGAAGTTGGGGTGGAGGAGTTAGACATTAACACAGGATCATTGCCCAAGGGGCCCCTGGTCTTGCCCCATGTAAAATATGTTTTAATTGACCTTCTAGTAATGCTTTTTTTGTAGATATCTCAACAGAAACCGTATTTTTACGAAGCTTTGTCAAGTTTTTGTGTTGTCTGTATATTTTCCACCCTTCAGGGGCGTGTGTTTGCACACTGATCACTTGTTTTGCTAGACAATTGTAGTGGAATGCTATAAATAGTGTGAGGATCACAGTGTATATTTCCATGCCTTGGACGAAACCTCTAACCATCTAAAATCAATGCATGAAACCAGTCTAACAGGTGTAACTTATCAAGTCGTTATTAGCGTTGGGGCGTGAGTGAAAAGGTGGATATCCTTGAAAATCCCCTCTTTTATGTTCCCTTTGAGGGAGAGAAGATTAGTCATTCTCTTTTCCCACCCAAGTTTTTCCAAGCTGATTTGGACCAATACTGTTTTTATGGAAAGAATTTGATCTCAATGGGAGTTCCTCTGTTTTGCCAAGGGCTTAATGCTTTCACAGTTTTAGATTAGACCTAGAACTATTTGGGGTGACAGCTTTGACAAATTACTTTCAGGATTTTTCCAATGTCAAATATAACCCCACAGCTAACCGGTATGTCCAGAATCCCTATCCATGACTGGGCACACCTCTTACTTTGTTCCCCACCCTGTCACCGTACTATGTAAAATAAATCGGCACTTGGTACACACAGTTCTCGTCTTCCCTGCAGGAGCTGTGGTCTCCTGCAGCTGCACTGCATCCAACAGACAAAAGAGCACTCCCTTCAAACTTCTCTGGGGGATGATTTAGCTAGGTGTGTGAGCCGTCACACACCCTGCTGACAGCCTGCACTGTTTCAGCTCAACATCACACAGATGCTCTGTGTGTGTCTGACCTGTTTGCTTCTGCTTATCAACACAGAACAACTTCACAATGATGATTCATATCCAGATTTTTCTCTGTGTTATGTTCTACTTACACTCCATTGTGGTTAGTTCCGATAGGAACATAAATACTTTATCTGACTCTTACCATCAATTAATACTAATCATCAATGTTTCAGACCTTTAAAATCAAATTGAACTGAATCAATTTCTGTTGATTGATTCTGAAACACCTCCATTGAACTCCTTTGATTACTTCCGTGACATAATGACATCATTATGTATCACCTTTCTATTGGCTAGCGCTCCAAAATGTTATAGATGATAGATTAAGTAACTGGACATCTCTAAGCGGTTGGCCAATCACAACAGAGCAAGCCAGCTAACCAATCAGAGCAGACTGGGCTCTGGTTATAGCTCTAACAGGCTCTGCCCTCTACTGGGCTCTATGTGCGCGCATCTCACCGTATAAAAGGAGGCCTCGCCTCATGACTATCATCCTTTTTCTCTTCAGCAGCGGAAGTGATTCCACTGAGCTTTTAGACGAGAGAAAAAAGAGAGCAATGGAGTCAGTTCTTGACCACAGGACCTGCCCCAAAATGTGCGAACCTGATCGCGGGGGCTGATCCGCACCCCTTCTGTTTTTTGTGTATGGGGCTGTGAGCGGTATTGGCCCAGCGCCGGCATGTTCAGCCTGCCAGATGCTTCCTCGTCTCACGCGTGAGCATCGTGGGCAGCATTTCCTGTCGAAGGAGGCCCCGCAAGAGGAGTTGGAGGAACAGGGTCTCAACGTCGTCGAGATGGGCAGAGGCGCGGGAAGGTATTTTGAGTGGGGGTGCTGGACTCCAGTGAACACTATTACGGGCACTATAGAGCAACAAAAGCGCGAGCACCAGAAGCGCTACAGTGGAATGTTCTACTGCAACACTCCCCACACGCAAACACACAGTACACCCGCGTCTGTTCCAATGAAGGCTCGATAATCAGCTCAGGCAGGGGTAAAGTGCTATTTTGGAATTGAGCGGACCTCACCTCCTCTAGGGAGGTCCGGGGGGATGCTCTCCCGGGAAGATTTTTTTTAAATATTGAAGTTAAAAGCATCAATCTGCTGCACTTTGAGAGCAACATTGAGATCTATGGATACATCTCTCCACACCCAGATGAAACACAACTGTAAGCAGATGTTCTTTTTCTTTATGGATATTTTACAAATCACTCCCCTTTCAAACTGTATTCTTGTTTTACTGCCATATAGTATTTCATAACTGTTTTTCCTTTATTCTCTTGTTTTTTTATAACTATAATGATCATATGAAGGTGTGCCGCGGAAATAATCTTTTGAATAATTTGTGACCAAACCGTTTGAGACCCACTGAGATAACTTAGACTAAAGTTAACTATCTAAACACTCAGAGAGTCCTTTAGCTCACCTGAGCCTCTCAGTCTGAGAGGAGAGCTCTCCTCCAGCTTGTCTCAAACCCCTCGTGTGTGACTCCATGGACCCTCTACAGTTTGCCTACCAGGAGAACATTGGTGTGGAGGACGCCATCATCTACATGCTCCATAGAGCCTACACACAGCTGGAGGAACCGCACACCTCACTAAGAATCCTGTTCTTCGACTTCTCCAGCGCCTTCAACACTATCCAGCCACACCTGCTAGCTGAGAAGCTGTCAGTGATGCAGGTGGATCACAGCATGGTGGCCTGGATCACAGACTACCTCACCAACAGACCTCAGTATGTCAGACTGCAGGGCAGCGTGTCTGATGTGCTGCTGAGCAACACCGGAGCCCCCCAGGGAACTCTGCTGTCACCATTCCTGTTCACCCTCTACACCTCCGACTTCCGCTTCAACTCCGGCTCATGCCACCTTCAAAAGTTCTCGGACGACTCCTCCATCGTCAGCTGCATCACAGATGACGATGAGGAGGAATACAGGACCCTGGTGGAGAACTTTGTAGGCTGGTGTGACGACAATCAACTCCAGCTCAACATCAGCAAGACTAAGGAGCTGGTGGTGGACTTCAGGCGGAGCAGGAAGAGACCTCGGACCCCCATCACCATCAAGGGGAAGGAGGTAGAGGTGGTGAGCAGCTACAAGTTCCTGGGAGTGCAGCTGAACAATAAACTGGACTGGACAGACAACACTGATGCTCTCCTCAGGAAGGGACAGAGCAAGCTGTTCTTCCTGAGGAGGCTCAGGTCCTTCAACGTGTGCACGAGGCTGCTGCAGACGTTCTACCAGTCTGTGGTGGCCAGTGTGCTCTTCTTTGCCGTGGCGTGCTGGGGTGGAAACACACACGCTAGGGACACTGGCAGGCTGAACAAGCTGGTAAGGAAGGCTAGCTCTGTAGTCGGAGTAAATCTGAACAATCTGGAGGAGGTGTCAGAGGGGAGGACGAGGAAGAAGCTCGACAGCATCCTAGAGAACCCCTCCCACCCACTCCATGCAGAGCTAGTGAAGATGAGGAGCACGTTCAGCCACAGACTCATCCCTCCACAACAACGCACCAAGCGCCTCGGACAGTCCTTTGTGCCTGTAGCCATCAGGCTGCACAACAAGGGGTTGAATATGAAAAATAAATCAAATTAAATCACTGGTCATAAATATACACTGTCTCCACAACCCATGTTAACTTGTCACTTTAACTTATTCCGCACTTTAGATTTTAGATGATGACAAAATATGTATATATGCTGACAGTTATTTTACTCTTATTTTTATTCATCTTCTATTTTCATAGTCTTTTATTATTACTATCATTATTTCCTTGATTTTATGTTATTTATTATTTATTTTAGATTGTATTGATCTGTGTGAATCTTTGCTGTACTGTTTTTTTTTTCACGCTTACCCTGTTGCTGCTTTGTACAACTGAATTTCCTCTCGGGGATTAATAAAGGTTCATCTTATCTTATCTTATCTTATCTTGTGGAACCAACAGCAACAGCTCCGTATGTCCGTTAGTGCAGCTAGCTAACCAGATGCTAACAACACGGTCCCTGCTGCTGGCACCGGTCCCTCTCCCTCTCTCCCTCTCTCACACACACACTAAATGCGCCATTTCCACACACACACACACACACACCCACACACACACACACACACACACACACACACACACACACACACACACACACACACACACACACACACACACACACACACACACACACACACACACACACACACACACACACACACACACACACACACACAGCCGAGCGACACAAGCACACTTTTATTTCCATGCAACTCTCTGATTGCTCTTCAGAGAACCAGTGTCTTGCCTCTGTTGCATTCACTGAACACGGGAAATTACAGTGCTGCCGTCCTCTCTAATGTCTTGATGAGGTTCACGTAAAGCACGGTTAATGTATTATATTATTGAGGTAGAATTGTCTGGGGCTACAGAACAAACATTCGGGGAAGGCCAAAATATTATTTTACCAACAATGTGGAATTTATTGGCTACATTTTACACAGATTATGCACAGCGGGAGCAGCAATAACCGTCAAATAATAATTCAGACAGGGGAGCTCCGCATCCCCTACCTGCCGCTAGGGGGTGCTGCAGCGACCTCAGCACCTCCCTTCCCGCGCCCATGGAGATGGGCGATTCAGGAGACGAGGAAGCGCCATTCCGGTTCTCCCTTCCGTGGGGCCAGACGACCCCGATTCCGGAGGACGAGGACGCCTCGATGTCTGGAGGTCCGACTCTCAGGTCTGCGAGGATGGATTTCCCAGCAGTGATGACCCTGGCGGCGGAGCGCGTAGGCCCACCGCTGCCACCGAGGCCTGTAAGCCGCCTGAGACAGGGGTTTTACGGCCCGGTGCATCCAGCGCAGCCGACCTTCGTTTCGCCCCAGCTGCCAGATATATGGCGGTGTGTGGAGAGGACATGGCAGCAGCCATTTAAAACGAAGGCCCCAGTAGCCGCTATGGCAGGCATCATCAAGGTGGAGGGCCGCAGGCAGTGCTATCGTAGTGCTATGCGTGTACAGAGGCATTATGGCCGGGGTATTGCTGTTAGGGAACACACTAAGCCTGGGGCTAAGGCTCCAATTACTGCAGTTTACCATAGTGGTAAGAGCTGCATTATGGCAGCGCCCGCACTCACAGAAAAGCCCGTGGCAGTGCGTTCAGGGGCCTTAGTAGAACACACTACGCCTATAAGGACTCAGATTAATGCTGTTTACCGTAGTGGTGAGAACAGCATTATGAGGGAGCGCGCGCTCACATATGAGCATGTGGCGGTGCATTCAGGGTCCTCAGTAAATAATTGGCCCTTTCTGTGTCGACCCTCCATGTGCAAATCTTCCCTTCTCAGGGAGTTTTGCGGCGGGACGGGTCGCCAGAGAGTACCACAGCTTCATAGCTGCGGCCCCACAGCTGAGGGCTTGTCCTTTAACACAATGTTATGGGGAATGGAAACTCAGCTGTGTACTATCAAAGTGGATGGACAGGACGCTGAAACGGGGCTATTCACTCCAGTTTTGCAGCGTCCCACCCCCTTGTATGGGCATGCGAGAGGTGAATCTGGCCTCTCAGGAGGAGATGGGTTTCCTCTCAGCAGAGATTCAGGCTCTGGTGCAGAAACAGGCTGTGGATGCAGTCGAATAGTCCATTTAGCTTAGGAACCTTCCTAACTGAGTGAAATGACCCGGAAGGGCCTCAGTGGCAGCCATGATAAGTGCCGAAAGGAGAGGAGAAAATGCTGCCCCATAATGCCTTGCAGCCGCAGCATTTGACGTCACACAACAGTCGGCCGTTCACGGACACAAACGATTATGACGGAGAAATTATATCATGAAAGTTACGGTGCTTATTAAGCTTTTTAAAACGTATGTGGTAAGTTGCCAAAGTGCTTTGTTTTGAATGTTCATCAGTATTATAATGAAAAAGAGAAATATGAACGTTAGTTTTTACTGAAATGATCAAATAAAGTCAACATTTCACTGAGCTGTGTGGGGTTTGTTCAACTTTTAAAATATGTTTGTATGGTGATATATACACTGATAGGTGTTAAAGACTAACGTTTATAATAAATACATTTGTATTGATTTTAAGATATTTTCATAGTTCATACAATCATACGTATTGGGATCATTTGTATTAGGCTAATGTCAGTGGCGGCAGGGCCATAGGGGCGCTATTTTTGTTTTCACTCGTGAGTGACCAAGGTGACGCAGTAGTTGGATGAGAATGGTGTGCAGGTGGAGTCGCCGGACCTCGGTCCGCACCCAATTCCGTGCAAGAGCTACTCTCCAATCCTTTCGAAAGGAGAAGTTTGGGAGATAAATTGATACTTAAAGACCTTGGACCGGACTAACCCGATTTGTTTATATCACAGCAAGCTCGTGAAAAAGACAAAACGTATCAACGAGGCTTCTCACGTAGCTGGTACACCAGAAAGGCATGGCTAATAGATAAGATCTGTTCAGAAACTAGACAAAAGTTAAACAAGTACAAACCACAGACTGTCTGTGTCATAGAGAATACAGTCGCTGGTTTATTTATGTCTGTATAGGCCGTTGTTGTGAGTGTGGACGGTCGGAGCATATATAACGTTAGCTTAGCCAAGCTCCATTCAGAAAACAAGCATTCTAAAAGGTTTTTCGCCTGCCGTCTGTCTGCAGACTTGTCAAAGCATTAATTCATGGTTTTTACTAACCGGTATCAGTATGTTGTTACATCGGCATCATTTAGAAATGTGTATTACAATTAAATCACGGTAAAATATGTTCATTTTGTTGTAGTTGTAGCTCCCGAGCCAGTGAGTCTTGTTTGAATGATGCGAGTAAACACAGCTGGCAGCCGCGGTGAAACTCGAGCGACTAGACGGATAGGAGCGTTTAGAGCGAAGCGAATATTCGCATCGCATCCGGTCTGAACGCAGCATTAAAGCGAGCTCCGCGCTGCACTGGAAACGCGCCATTACATCACCAGAAGTCTTAATTTAAGGGGTAATTTCTCCCAATACTCACTATATCAACAGCCCCACCAAAAATATTTTCCACCAGCCGCCACTGGCTAATGTGGACGGGAGGGAGAGGGTGATGAGCATAAGTTTCACTTTTTTATTTCAATTCCAACTTTGGTCATGAAGAATATGTTTCTCTGTTGTTCATAAAGCATAAAGCAACAGCATCAGAGCACGGTGCAGTCTCTAGATGAGTCCGTCGTTCTTATTATACATCCATGTTGTAGTCCGCTGTATAGAAAACTGTAGTTTCCATAGTTTCCCCACAGCAGCAGACGCACACAATGACGTCCACTGGCGCATCATAAACACGTCGGATAGTGAAAGTGCATTCGGATTCTCTAAAGTACCGCAGTCTCTTCTCCTAAGTCCTTTTTAATTCTCCTATCCACTATCCCTTAACCCCGTGACGTTTCACTCAGAGGTCAAGGAATAGGAGATAGGGTTAGAACTTAGGAGCTGATTTTTAAACTATCCGAACGCAACCTGTGTCTGTTGTGCACCCTCAGCACAGGGAAAAGGGTCTTTATTCCATGTACTTCCTGGTTCTCAAGAAGACAGGGGAATTCAGACGTATTCTAGATCTCCGCTCCCTGAATCGCCACATTTCCTGCACGAAATTCCGCATGTTAACTGTGAAACAGTTACTGGGTCGATGGTGGTGAACCATCGACCCAGTAACTGTTTCACAGTTGAAAGACGTGTACTTTCATATAGAAATTGCTCAAGAGCACAGGAAGTATCTGCGTTTTGCCTTCCAGGGGATAGCCTACGAATACAACAGGCTGCCGTTCGGCTATTCCCTATCCTCACGCACATTCAGCAAATGTGTGGCGACAGCGCTTCAACCGCTGCGCGCACACGGCATGAGTTTTCTTTTACATAGACGACCTCATAGTCATGGCTGGGTCCCGGGAACAGGCAATGTTTTGCACAGCACGATTGATCACACACCTAACCAAATTGGGTTTTGCGATCAATTGGAAAAAGAGCACCATCATACCTCACCAACGGGCGTTGTATTTGGGTGTGGTGCTCGATGCAGGCGCGCTGCGCGCCACCCTGTCAGAGAGCAGACGAGCACCCCTTCTCCGGGCGGTGCACATCTGCGACAGGGGGCAACAGTGACAGCTTTTACTGTCATGCAGACTCTGGGTCTCATGGCGGCTGCTCACATGGTGGTCCCGTTAGGGTTGCCTGCAGAGGTGGTTCTCCAGCTGCGCTTGGATCCCAAGAGAAACAAACGGCGGCTGGTGACCATCCCCCCCTCACTAGGGGCAACCTCTGGTTTTGGGGGTCCCCGGATCACCTCCGGAGGGGGTCTCCACTGGGACGGGTGACCTCCTACATCACAGTGTTCACGGCCCCCTGCCAAGCGAATGGGTGCTTCACCCGGAGGTGGTGAAGCAGATCTGGGCCCAGTTCGGGAGAGCGGAAGTGACCTGTTCGCCAGCCGGCGAAACAGCCACTGTGCCCTGTGGTTCTCCATGGCCCTGGGCGACGACCCGCCCTTGGGGGTGGATGCGTTTGCACACGTGCCATGGCCAAGGAAGCTGCTATACGCCTTTCCACCGCTGCGTCTCATTCTCCCTCTCCTGGAGAGAGTGAGGCGAGAACATCTGTCAGTCATCCTAGTGCCTCCGGACCGCCGTGGTACTTAGAGATGACACAGATGAAGGTGAGCCAGCCCTGGGCGGTTCCCCAGTTCTGGGATGTCTCAAGAGGCAGGTGCAATCGGGGCGTTACCCACACTCGGCCAACATCTCCAGGCTTGGCTCCTGAGAGGGACAGGCTGAGACAGGGTGGATTGTCTGACAGTGTTATTCAGTCTATCCGGGCAGCTAGAGCAGGATCCACCCTAGCCTGTTACAGGCCGAAGTGGCTGGGATTCCAGCGATGGTGTGAGGAGCGGAGAATAGAGCCCCTATCTTGTGAGTTGGGCTCTATTTTATCCTTCTTACAGGTGTTAGTGTACAGAGGGCTGGCGCATTCCACAGTGAAGGTGTATGCAGCTGCCATCTCGTCCTGCCATGAGGGATTTGGCGGCAGGTCAGCCTTTAGTCAACCACTGATGTCGCGGTTTTTACAGGGGGTTAGGAGGCTGCGTCCAGTAGTGCACGTCCCCACCCCACAGTGGGACCTGACCCTAGTGCTCGAGACTCTGGCCTCGGAGCAATTTGAGCCTCTGGAGCTCCTCCCTGAAAGCATTATCGTGGAAAACAGCGTTGCTTCTTGCCTTAACGTCAGCCAAAAGGGTGTCAGAGTTAACTGCTCTGTCGGTGCACCCAAGTTGTTTACTGATTCGGGGTGACCAGAGCGGCGCGACACTCAGACCGAATCCCTCCTTTATGCCCAAAAACCTAAGGAGTGCATTCAGGTCGAGGGCTATTCAGTTAGGGTGTTTTAGTCTTCCCCCCCCATGGTGGGGCCAGGGAATCTAAATTGCACCTCCTCTGCCCGGTGCGTGCGCTAGCATGTTATGTGGAGTGCACGGCTGCCCTTAGATGCACCGTACAGCTGTTTGTGTGTTTCGGGGGTGGTGTGATCGGGAAAGCTCTGTCCAAGAAACGCATGGCAGGCTGGCTCTGCGAGTGCATTGTACATGCCTACGGACAGGCAGGGAGAGCCTGCCCCACGGGGATTCGTGCGCACTCCACACAGGCTGTGGCTGTGTCAACAGCCTTATTCAACGGTGTGAGTGTGGAGGCACAGCGGCGTCTTGGTCAACGCCAGGCCCATTCATAAGGTTTTATCTCTTGGACATGTCTGGCTCTTTCTTCTCGTCTGTGCTTGCGGGGGCAACACAGGACTGGTTGGGGGTTGTGGGTCAGTTGGCATCTGACCCACTGTCCTCGGGCCCTCCCCGGGATGGGCGAGGGGCGCGTTGGGCCCTTACATGCAGGAGGGGGGTAGCCCTTGTTAGATATTGAAAGGGATTTACGCTCCACGTTTCAAATCTCTCCGCGTCCGTCTAGAGCTGTTTTATATGGAAGGAATTCAGTGCCACCAAGTCAACAATACTGTACTTTAAGGCGAGACACGGCAGGCAAAAACATCGTTTTTCAAGTACTGGTCAATTTTGAGATTTTGTGCTATTTTGATTCCATAACATGTTTTCTTTCAGGCTTTTGGAAGGAAAACGTACAAAATACAGATTTAAGTGTTTATTTTACTATAGTTTGTCTATTTGCGTCTGTAGATTTCTCCTAAATCCACCAAAAGTTAGCATTCTAACGTAACATAAAGCACCGCGACCGCTGTGTGCACCATGTCAACAGAGATATCGTTGGAAAGCTCCGTCTCTCCTGCACAATCTCATCGGATCCAAATATGGTCATTTCCTTTGTATCAGCAACCAATCGTGAAAGCACAAAGGGGTCTTAAACCAAGAAACGAAATCTCATTGGCTGGGGTCAATTTCTGACAACGTGATTCGTTCAGATGCGTCACGTGGTGTGCTAAAACACTTCCTGTTTAGCTTTCCGCTAGAAATTGAAATCTCAAAATCGCAAAAGAACGGCGAAAAAAACGTTCACAGAGAAGACGACAACAATTGTCTCTTGCACGAAGCAAGGTTATCCAAAAAACAAATGACCCCGAACATGAAACACCTTCACGGAGTGCGTCGAGGCGCAAGCTGTCATCCAGAGAACAGGAGGGTTTAGCTAGCGCCTCACTGCTATCTTTAAAGGTCGTTTTCTCAAAATGAGTTTTGTCTCCTACTCTGAGTTCGAAATTTCAACTTCAGAAGCACGTAGAGACACCAAACCTTCCAGTTATATTCCTATCAATATTATGAAGGCTTTTACAGAAGGGTTTGTTCATATATAATTCATAGCCTGAATTATACAACATTGTATACCTAAAAACATGGCGAAAATGGATATTTTAGGGCTGTTGACAGTATTTTCTGATTTATTGAGTGATAAAAAGAGATATCCAATATCCCTTCTGTAAAAGCCTTAGATACTAATATGACTACAAAATGAAACAAGAATTTGGAACCTGGCTTTATCCAAAGTTCAGATTTCGATTCCTGAAATGTGTTAAAATATGTGCATATTTAATGAGATAATGGCTCATTTGCATATTTAAACATGCTATTTCAGAAAACTTGTAATACAAAAGACAATTGCCTTATTGTAAGACATTAACTGGAGAAATTTCTAGCTGATACCTTTAAGTTAAAAAAATTACCCTATTCACCTGGGGTGTCTCGCCTTAATGGCAATATTACAATGCACCACAAATCATTACATTCAATACAATAATACATACAATACAATATACATTCAATACAATATACATTCAATACAATATACTTGGGAACCCAAATTATCTGGTGATCACGTCAGCCAGCCAGCAGAAAGAGACTGAATCCAGTTGTGCCTTCTGCATTTATAAGCAATGGGAGAGGTCCTGTGATGCCCTCCTGACATGTCCCAAATATCACATGCGCTCACCTTCCCCCAATGTCCCATGTCTTTCTCTAAGAAAGCCATATTTGTTGAGGTTTACCAGTCATCATCTCATGACTTCCTCAGGACCAGCTAACCAACTAAGCTTAACTGTTCCTATACCCTAAGGCCATTTCTGAACTTCCCTTGCACTCCCAGTCAGCTCACCCAGAATCAGAAGGACCATTGTCTCTCTAATTGTGTGTGACCCACTCGTCTCTTGCTCTTTAGGAGTCTTCCAAAACCACATGCTCTCTCAAAAGTCACCTGCTGTAGGCCTCCAAAGCCCAGCTCACAGTTTTACCCAAATAATTCCCATTTTTAAGCTTATTTATTTGGAGCTAACATGAATATATTCAAATATTCTATTACACCCTCCACACTTTAGTCCACACGCACTCTGCACGGGGTCAGTGTTTGAGTGTGGGGCATGGGCACTGGCACTCTTCCTGCGATCCTTAGGGACTGGGAGGTGGGTGCACAGTGAGCCCATACATGGCTGGGGGTTCTCTCCATCCGCCTGAGCACACTTTATGCGAGGTAAGCGCAGCAGGGTGTGCTCTGTCAGCCGCTGCCCAGATGTCTCCTCGGTCACAACCAGGTTAAAGGAGAAGGTGGGGCAGCAGCTGCTGACCAGGAAAGCCCGTCAGGGGCACTAGGGTGGAATGCTATTGCTGGACGACAGTGCGCATATACATCAGGGCTCCACCCACTGTACCCATAGAGTCCAGTACAGGGCGGAGCCTGTGAGAGATATAACGTTGGGTTACGTATTGTAACCCTTGTTATATTAACACAGGCGGAGCCCGCTACTCAGGGCACTGTCTGTCCTATTCCGCTCGCTCAAGAGAGGTGTAGGATGATAGTCAGGAGGCGAGGCCTCCTTTTTATATGGTGAGATGCGCACGCATTCAGGTAGGCCCGCCCCAAGGCCGGCTACGTCTATAGAAGTCTCAGTGGGAGAATGCTCGCAGGATAAGGTAGTACCCATAGAGTCCAGTAGAGGGCGGAGCCTGTGTTAATATAACAAGGGTTACAATACGTAACCCAACGTTTCAGACAGAGGGTGAAAAGAGGTGCTGCAGCACAGGCAGTATGAGAAAAATAAAGAGCTTTTTGAACATTGAAGCCTGGAAACATGTGGCAGTAAATGAGCAAAATAGGGCCCCTTTAAAGCTTTGTGGATCTGAGAGGAATTACAGAGTTGGGTGATGATTCTGTAAACGTCATACGTTGTTATTAGAAATAATTGATCAACCCCATAATGGAGATGTTCATTGTTTTTCTATTTCCCTATTGCAAACAGGGTTACCATTGTTAGTTTTTTGTTTACTGTAATGCATGCAATATTGTTTCTGCTTATTCGTCAGGCAAACAAACGCTTCCCCGACAACAACACTGACACAAACCGTGGCACTCACTGTTCTGTTATTTTTCTTTGTTTACGAGCAGATGTAAGTGAACACACGTTCCCTCCACAAATATTCGTGTAAGGCCAACTGAAAAGTCTCCTTTACAGCAGTGTGTATGTGTTTCAGGGTGGCTGCGTGGGTGGGTGAGGGCACATGATTCACAGGCATGCACCTCTTCATTCTCTGTTTAATTTCCATTGTACGAGCGAGGCCAGCTGGGTCACTGGTTTCACTGGTCTGCAAATGTTGAAGGAGCTGACTCAGCACAGAAGCAGCTAGCGAGAAATAAAAACCTCCCACAGATGAAAGAGGAGATAACTGCTTCACTGGGTTGAATGTGTTCCATTGAATTGGTTTGATAAATTCCTCTACACCAAGTATGCCTTTTCTAGAATGTGCCAAACCAACACAGTCTCACTCCCTAAATGTCCAGGAGCGACGCTTGGTCAGGGTCCCGTGGCGTGCAGTTGGGACGCACCAAGGCTCCTTCAGCTTCATAAACGGACGCAAAGAGCTTTCAACTGATTGCAATGTATTCCCATCGGCGGCGGTATTTGACGCTCATGGAAGCACCGCATCCATTTATGTTGGCGGCTGTTAAAGGCAATGTGAGCGTCCATTCCCATTGGATAACGGAGAATTGTACACCCGGAAGTACAATCTACTCCTTACTGTCGATTGATTTGATAGTGATATCTCCACTACTCATCAACTCAAAAACACCAGATTACCTTTGTTAATTAAACGACATTTGGTACAATGCTTTTGGGTTTTTCCCCTTCAATTCTGAGAAACAACTTGTTTTCTCTGAAATGTGGAGCGCCAAAAAGACTACACTACCCACAATCCCCAGCTATTGTTGTGGTGACGCGTGTCCGCTTTGCGACAAACCTCGTAATAAGTCAACGAGTTCTGTGATTGCATGAAACATAAATTCATACAAAAAAAATCCAACCCTGTCTCCTAAAAATTACGTTCCCAAAGAACTAAACTGCATTCTCAATTACGTTGAGCAAGAAACTTATTTTCTCCCACGTTACGTTTGTTATGAACGTATCTTAAATACATTTATTTTCTACATATCAACCCCGGTGCTTCCATGAGCGTCAAATACCGTCGCCGATGGGAATACATTGCAATCAGTTGAAAGCTCTTTGCGTCCGTTTATGAAGCTGAAGGAGACTCGGCACGTCACAACTGCACGCCACGGGATCCTGACCAAGCGTCGCTCTTGGACGTTTAGGGAGTGAGAGTGTGTTGGCCAAACCACTGCAGCCACAGAAGATATTCCAATCCAAACTATACAAGAGCTTCTGCCACTAACCGCACTCTGACACAGTGACCAAGCCAAAGTAAGATACATATGCTTTTTCATAACCGAGATTAATTTGCGAAAATAGTGTTGAGATGAATACATTTTAGGTGCATTTTACTGTAATACTGACAGTTGTTCGGAAAAGGCAGGTTTTTATCAAAGTCATAAAATATGCCAATAATCTTTTCTGCGGATTTTCTAAGCACATTACGATTATGAGAATGGGACACAGCGAAGAGCTAGCAACATATTGACTTCATTTTACTTCTATACATATATAAAGTGGAGTCTTTGTAAATGATGCTGCCTTCAATGACTACGAAAATTGCTTTTGATTTTGGATATGACAGCAAACTTTATGGAGGTTTTGGGGATTTTATGAAACTGTTGGCCGAGCAAGAGTGCAGTATTAACATCAATCCCCAATTTCCATTATGTCAAAAGCCAACAATTATTTGGTCTGGTTAGGCAGCCTATATTAGATAAATAGAGCAACTTGGGGTTGAGAGCTTGCCCAAGGATACATTGACATGTTGACTGCAGGGGCTGGGGTCAAATGTCCACTCTTCCGATTGATAGACTACCACACTAACTCACAGCCATGTGGAGTTGTGAACAGGCAAATTATATTCAGATTTAATCATCACTCAAATGAATTGTGTGTGTCCTTGGAGGGTTTTCTGTGTATTTAGAAACCTACATTGATTATTACCAGCCAACACTCTTCTCTCATGGCCATGTCGGTGCTATACTGGTGCTATGTTCACATTATTTACTGAAGATTAGTAAACTAATGTAAACTCATACGTACGGACACAACAGGGACCTATTTGTAAAAAAAGCTCCATAGTGCTATTTTAGGCCAACAACTCCATGAGTACCAGAGAAAGTCAGACGTGCTACAAACCCATTGAACACCTCGCTACATTTAAGAAAATGTACTTCCTGCTTAAGCTTTGGAATTTGTGAGTTGTGGAACAAACCAATTTACTGAATAATGTCAGTTTTGGTGTAAAGATTTGTCCTCTTATCCTTTAAATGTAGACTTCACATGAGCAGGAATTTTGGGGAAAACCTGCAACAACTCAGTCAGCTTGGGAAGATTTTTTTCAGGCGAAAAATAGCTTGGTTGCTAAAACCTTTAACTTGTTTTCTTTTCATAGATGTTAGACACTGACACATTTTTTAAACTTGTTTGTGAAACATGTACAGGACATTAATTGAGGTGGTGTTCTTTACACTTGAAATGTAAAGAAAATGAACCCTATTAACATGAATTGATATTGAAATACCTATTAATCAATTACAGTATTTCAGGACTCATTACGTCTCAACCCACGTTTTTTCTGTCACGCCTGTTCCCTCAAAGTTTCCACAGTAATGAACCAGAAAACATGTACAATCCCACTGTGGCATGTTCAAATACTCCAAATGGAAACCTCCGCTTGCCTTATTAATTACCTGGAATGCACTCTGGGAGCACCCCTCCAAAACTTGAGTGCTGAAAAGTATGCCATCAAGAAGCCACAAGGCATGTGAGTGTTTGTTCTCCCTGTCCAAACAATGTACCCACTCTTCGGTTTCAGGGAAAGAGTTGTGCTCAGAAGGAAAGGGATGAAATGGTGGAGGAGAAAACACTTATTTGGTGGGAACAGTCTTTGAACTTTAATGCACTGGTAGAGTATTTATCCATCCTGCCATGGTTGGCGGTGTAAGTGGAATTTAGAATATAAATGAATATGAGTACACCCATACTGTACGAGGCCATTGAGGGCAAACTGTGTTTCAGATTGATTGGAGAGGAAAGTTAATAATGGCTCGGCAGTAGAAATAGTTTTGGTTCCCACAGAACGACAAACAAAAACAGGAGGTGTTATGGGACACACACTGTCATTTATGTAACACAATAATCTGAACTGATCATAAATAAAGAGACATGCCAACGTTAAATGGTTTCCATTGAAGACTGACTTTTGCCTTTGTCTCTGCAAATGTTCGCTGACAGTTCATGAAAATGCTTTCTGAGTTCATTTTTTCCCTAATGTTTAACACTTTTTTAAATGTGAAAAGAGAACAAAGATTAGTGGGTCTTTTGTCAGCTAGCCAAGCCACCTGGAATCTTTCCTGGGTTTATAAAGCAAGTTGGATATGGTGCCGCATCTCTGCCATTCTTGTAAATTGTACTGGTACTGCAATTCATTTATTGCGTCCCAAAACTCATTTCCTAATTGACCAATATGTCTGTAAAACTCTTGACGGGAAACCTAGAACCACAATAAGGTGGTATTGTGTTGATCATGAAATTGTGTATTCAGAAATGTTTCCCAAAGCCTTGAAAAATGTGAGTTGTGTCCCTTACTGTTCTTTCACTATTTAATTTCCACTCTCGAAGTTCACAACGGCACAGAGGGCAACTCAGGGGTCATAAATGTGAATGCAGATCAGGTTAAGGCATCACTTATTAGACCAAGCTGTAAATTACGTTTCAGATTAGCTTAAAGTGGACCTATCATGCTATATTTGAAAAATATATTGTAAGGCCATACCTATATAAAACATGTCTGAAGTTTTTTTAATCAAAAAACCATACAGATCATGCATTTTAGCCATGCCTCATTTCACTCTGGAGAGAACTGGAGGAGCCAGAAACCTTGCTACACGGACCACTATTGCGGTAAGCATGTTGTAACTTCCGGTTATTGTCATTGTCATCTCCGGGTATCCCGTGTGCCTGTTCTGCTGCTGATAGCTTATTATCTTAACTTAATCGATCGTTTTAAAACTCTTGATCACGGCAACTGCCTGACGTTGTAATCACACGTTACTACAGCTTAAGCACTCACAACTCTCCGTCTCTTAGCGACTGTAACTCCACAGTTGCCTACACTCTTTTCGGGTTTGCTAACGGTAGCTACTTTAGCTTGATAGCTAGCCATGGCTCTTTCCCCACCCTCTGGTGCTATTTCCTGCTCTTCCTGTCTCATGTTTGGTTACTCCCCTACCTCCTTTACTGGTACCGATACATGTGTTAAATGTAGTATAGCTGTTAGGTTGGAGGCGGGAATCATAGCCATAGAAGCCCGGCTCCGCATCTTAGAAAGTAACTCAGCTACAGTAAAGCCCATTTTAGCCAGTGCGGACCGGCAAAAGGTAGCTCCTATTAGCCGTCCCCCGGCAACTCCCGAGCAGCAGGGAGACTGGGTGACTGTTCAGAAGGGGCATAACGCGAAACCCGCAGGTCCCCACCATCCCGTTCACGTGTCTAACAGATATTCCCCACTCAGCGAGACACCCGCTGTGAAGCCAACTCTGGTTATTGGTAGCTCTATTATGAGACACGTGAATTTAGAGACCAAAGCCTCCACAGTCGCATGCATTCCGGGGGCCAGAGCGGGCGACGTTGAGGCGCATCTTAAACTGCTGGCTAAAAATAAACGTAAATACAGTAGGATTGTTATTCACGTCGGTGGTAATGATGTTCGTTTACGCCGATCAGAATGCACCAAACTTAATGTGGAGTCGGTGTGTAGTTATGCTAAAACAATGTCGGACACCGTAATCTTCTCTGGTCCCCTCCCCAATCTGATCAATGATGACATGTATAGCCGCATGTCATCATTTCAGCGCTGGTTGTCTTGGTGGTGCCCAGCAAACAATGTGGGCTTCGTAAATAATTGGACAGCCTTCTGGGGAAAACCTGGTCTGATTAAGAGAGACGGCATTCATCCTACTTTGGAAGGTGCAAATCTCATTTCGGCAAACATTTCAGGGCTTTGTGGACTTAATCCATGACAAACTGGAGTTGAGACCAGGAGGCGGAGTCGCAGTCTTACACGCTTCTCTGCGCTCTCTCCTAGGCAGTCATCCATAGGAATCCCGAACCCAATAAAATACCCAATATTAGCGGTGTGTGTGTCTGCCCAAGGACAATTTAAGGTAAAACCTAATAGAGGTGTCATACATAATAACCTAATAAAAGTAAATGTAACAACTACTACAGTGCAACAAAACAGGAATATTAAATATGGTCTCTTAAACATAAGATCTCTAGCATCTAAAGCAATATTGGTAAATGATTTAATATCAGATTATAATATTGATATATGCTGTCTCACTGAAACTTGGTTGAGACATGAAGAATATGTCAGCATAAATGAGGCCACTCCACCCAGCCATATCAATACTCATATTGCCAGAGGCGTGGGCCGAGGAGGTGGAGTTGCAGCAATCTTTGACTCAAGTTTACTTATCAATACTAAACCAAAATTAAATTATACTTCCTTTGAAAGTCTCGTTTTTAGTCTTACGCATCCGACCTGGAAAACTTTGCAGCCAATCTTATTTGTTACAGTTTACCGTGCACCAGGTCCTTATTCAGAATTCTTATCAGAATTCTCTGAGTTTTTATCAACTTTGGTTCTTAAAACAGATAAAGTAATTATCGTAGGTGACTTTAATATTCATGTTGACGATGATAAAAATAGCCTTACTGTTGCATTTAACTCTATATTAGATTCTGTTGGTTTTTGTCAGAGTGTAAATGTAAGGTTTCAGCGTTAAGAGTCTGTGAGCTTATTGTTTTGTGTTTGTTATTGTGGCCTTACATGTTATTTTGTTATTGACTCTACTCTCTCTTTCCAGGTGTCTACACTTCATGTCTTTGTGTGTCACCTGCCAGCTTGTGTGTCACGTGTGCTCATCATCACTAGCCCCGCCCCTGATTGTTTGCACCTGTGCCCCATTAACTGTTGTGTGTATTTATAGCCCTGCTCTCCTTTTGTCTATTGTCGGTTCGTCTTGTTTCCACGGCGAGCTATGTATGTAAACTTCTTCACGGTTCTAATTATCCTGGTGGAACCTAGAGATCTGGTGTATGGTCCTAGTAGATCCTAGCGTTCTTTGTTTTTTCACTCATCTTTTATAAATAAAAGATATTTTTTGAAGTCCACGGAATCGTGCATTTGAGTTCTTGTGAGTCCCTCGTGTCAGAACGAACCGACCTAACAAGATGGACTCAGCCGATTCCACCGTGTTCAAAACAGCTTTGCAAGTACAAGGAACACGCTTGCGTCAGCAGGAGGAGCAGCTGACAACAATGATACAGGGGGTTCAAGACGTAAATGCTCGTCAGCACAACTTCCAGGTAACAGTGACAACCGAATTAAATCACCTGGCAGAGAAAATGCGGGACATACTTACGCACCTCGAGGGACGTCCTGCTGTTCCTGCGGCGGAGTTTTCCGGTCCAGCAGAGGTCGGGTTTACCCCTCCGTTGATCCCAGTGCCAATATCCATGCCATCGTCTTCACTCCGCCTCGCTTCACCGGAGAAGTTCTCCGGGGATTCGGGAAACTGTCGGCCATTCCTGATTCAGTGCGACCTCCACTTCAAACATCAGCCCGCAGCATTTCCCACCGATCAAGCTAAGGTAGCTTTTATGATATCTCACTTGACGGGAAGAGCGGGAGCATGGGCAACAGCGGAATGGGCCCGGGACTCGCCTGTTTGCCAGTCGGTAAAGTGTTTCATGGACTCAATGAAGAACATTTTTGACCAGACAGCACCTGGGAGAGAGTCAGCGAGAGCCCTGGTAAACATCAGACAACGGCAGAGGAGGGTGGCGGATTACGCGATCGAGTTCCGGACCCTGGCAGCGGAGAGCGGATGGAACTCTGCGGCTCTTTTTGATGCATTTCTGCATGGATTAGCAGATCCCATAAAAGATCAGTTAGCTCCATTAGAATTGCCTGCGGAGCTGGACTCACTCATTGCCATGGCTATCCGGGTGGATCAACGTCTAGCTGAGAGACGTCGACAGAGGGAGGAGGAAGCAGCTTCCGCTACACTCTCCGGACGGGGATTACAGAGGGAGTACTACGGTGGGCGGAGAAATACCCGGACTTCGTCTCCAGAGCGACCATCGCCCCCTAGCGCCGCGGAGGAACCGATGCAGCTCGGAAGAGCCAAACTCACCCCGGAGGAGCGACAGCGCCGCCTACGGGAGCGGAGGTGTTTCTACTGCGGTCAGCAGGGTCATGTTCTGGCAGCCTGTTCGGCAAAAGATCAGGCTCATCAGTGGGAAGGGGGACGCTGGTGAGCCGAATGACTTCTTTCGACTCCTCCTCGAGAAGGCTGACTCAGGTACAAATGAAATTGAAGGATAAAACTGTAACTCAGGATGCTTTAATTGACTCTGGGGCTGATGAGAGCTTGTTAGACTGGGAGCTGGCTAAAGAGTTGAACTTAAACATTGTCCTCTTAGATCAGCCATTAGAAGCTAGTGCGTTGGATGGCCGCCTTTTATGTACAGTTACTCATCGCACGGAACCCATAGAAATTGTCATAGATCAGGAGCACCGTGAGCATATTAGTTTTCATTTATTTAACTCAGCTCAACAGCCTCTCATTTTGGGTTACCCTTGGCTTGTTAAACATAACCCTCACATGGACTGGCTTACAGGAAAGGTTAAGGGGTGGGGGAGTGAGTGCTCTCGTTCTTGTTTAGCCTCTCATACAGGTTCGAGTAGACCACACAGACCTGAGAGCTTTAAACAGGCGTCAGGTAGGGACAGTGTCACGTCTGCTAAGCCATCTGACTTTCCTGACTTATCCAAAGTACCAGAGTGTTACCTGGACATTAAGGAGGTGTTTAACAAGACACGAGCTACGTCCTTGCCTCCCCATAGACCGTATGATTGCCCTATAGACCTTCTCTCGGGCTCTACTATCCCAAAAGGACGGTTGTACTCTCTTTCTGGTCCGGAAAGGAAGGCCATGGAGGAGTATATTGGATCTTCACTCAAAGCTGGCTTGATTCGGCCATCATCATCCCCAGCGGCAGCAGGTTTCTTTTTTGTAGGGAAAAAGGACGGTTCATTAAGGCCCTGTATTGATTACAGTCCACTGAATCAGATCACTGTTAAGAACAGATATCCCCTTCCACTCATCTCTACGGCATTCGAACTGTTACAGGGAGCCAAGGTATTTACCAAGCTGGACCTAAGGAATGCATATCACCTTGTGCGCATCCGGGAGGGGGATGAGTGGAAAACAGGTTTCAATACACCTACGGGACATTATGAATATTTGGTGATGCCTTTTGGACTTTGTAATGCACCTGCTGTTTTCCAAGCCCTCATTAACGATGTGTTAAGAGATTTCCTGAATATTTTCTGTTTTGTGTATCTCGATGATATCCTCATCTTTTCCCCAGATGAGAATATTCATGTTAACCATGTTCACCTTGTTCTTCAGAGACTCCTGGATAACCATTTGTTTGTAAAAGCCGAAAAATGCGAGTTTCATGTAAAATCTGTGGCATTTTTGGGTTTTATGATTTCCCCTAACAAGGTGGAAATGGACCCAGCTAAGGTCAGTGACGTGGAGAACTGGCCCACGCCAGACTCTAGAAAGAAAGTTCAGCAATTCTTGGGGTTTGCTAACTTTTACAGACGGTTTATACGCAACTTCAGTACGATTGCCTCTCCTCTCCATGCCCTTACCTCTCCCCAGGTTCAGTTTGTGTGGAATCCACAGGCAGAGAAATCCTTCCTGGAACTGAAGAGGAGGTTCACTACAGCTCCCATCCTGACTGTACCTGATCGCCACCGACAGTTTGTGGTGGAAGTGGACGCCTCCAACGACGGCGTTGGAGCTATACTGTCCCAGAGGTCAGCAGGGGACAACAAGCTTCATCCGTGTGCGTACCTCTCCCGTAAGCTATCGTCTGCTGAGAGGAATTACGACGTGGGAAATCGGGAACTGTTGGCTGTGAAGATTGCTTTGGAGGAGTGGCGGCACTGGCTGGAGGGAGCGGAGCAGGATTTCCTGGTCTGGACGGATCATAAAAACCTGCAATACATCAGGAGGGTTAAGCGTCTGAACTCTAGGCAGGCCAGATGGTCATTGTTCTTTAATAGATTCAGGTTCACTCTGTCATATCGACCTGGTTCGCAGAATGGAAAGCCGGATGCACTCTCCAGAATGTATGATCCTGAGCCAGTCCCCAAGAGTCCAGATCCCATTCTACGGCCAGACCGAGTGATAGGGAGTGTGACCTGGCCCATTGAAGCCAAGGTCAAACAGGCTAACGTTGGGAATCCTGTCCCTAGAGGGTGTCCTCAGAATAGCTTGTTTGTGCCAGAGCAACTTCGAGGGCAAGTTGTTCATTGGGCCCATACGTCGGTACTCACCTGTCATCCTGGGAACAAGAGGACCCTTTTCATGGTGAGACACAGATTCTGGTGGCCGGGGATGTGGAAGGATGTTGCAGAATATGTAGCAGCGTGTCCTGTGTGCGCCAGGAACAAAACTTCTCGGCAAGCTGCGGCAGGTCTTCTCCAACCTCTGCCCATTCCCAACAGACCTTGGTCTCACATTTCATTGGACTTCGTGACAGGATTACCAACATCGGCAGGTAATACCACCATACTCACTGTGGTTGATCGTTTTTCTAAAATGGCACACTTTGTCGCCATGCCCAAGTTACCTAACGCTAAGGAAACAGCAGAGGCCATGTTGTCCCATGTGTTCAGGATCCATGGTTTTCCCAGTGATGTCGTTTCAGATCGAGGCCCACAGTTCGTATCACGCTTTTGGAGGGAGTTTTGTCGCCTAATCCAAGCCACTGTTAGTCTGACCTCCGGATACCACCCACAGTCAAATGGACAAGCAGAGAGGATGAATCAGGATTTGGAGACCTGTTTGAGATGCCTAGCGTCCGAGAAACCCACCACCTGGAGTAAGAGTCTGATTTGGGTGGAGTATGCTCACAACACCTTACCCACATCAGCCACCGGTATCTCCCCGTTTCAATGTGTCCATGGGTACCAACCTCCTTTGTTTCCGGAGCTCGAGAAGGAGGTCACGGTACCATCAGCCCATGCTCTGGTTCGACGCTGCCGTCGGGTCTGGGCGGGAGTTCGCCATATGTTACAGAGGAGTGCCGTTCGCATGAAGGCATTGGCCGACCGGAAACGACGTCCAGCCCCCAAGTACCAGGCCGGACAACGAGTGTGGCTATCCACCAAGGATCTTCCTCTTCATGTCGCCTCCAGGAAGCTGGCTCCCCGGTTCGTTGGTCCTTTTCCCATAGCCAAAGTAATTAACCCTGTTGCTGTCCGTTTATGTCTTCCGAAATCCATCAAGGTCCACCCCACGTTCCATGTCAGCAAGGTAAAACCAGCCAAAGAAAGCAGACTGGTTCCTGCCTCCACGTCCCCTCCACCTCCCCGGGTTGTCGACGGGGGTCAAGTGTACACGGTGGACAAGATACTGTCGGAAAGGAAGAGGGGCAGAGGTAGACAGTTCCTGGTCGACTGGGTGGGGTATGGATTAGAGGAGAGGTGTTGGATCCCAGGCAGCTTTATTGTGGACAAGACCCTTATATCGGACTTTGATAGAGGGCAGTCTCAGCTTGCAGGGACGTCTGGAGCCGTCCGTAAGAGGGGGGGTACTGTAAGGTTTCAGCGTTAAGAGTCTGTGAGCTTATTGTTTTGTGTTTGTTATTGTGGCCTTACATGTTATTTTGTTATTGACTCTACTCTCTCTTTCCAGGTGTCTACACTTCATGTCTTGTGTGTCACCTGCCAGCTTGTGTGTCACGTGTGCTCATCATCACTAGCCCCGCCCCTGATTGTTTGCACCTGTGCCCCATTAACTGTTGTGTGTATTTATAGCCCTGCTCTCCTTTTGTCTATTGTCGGTTCGTCTTGTTTCCACGGCGAGCTATGTATGTAAACTTCTTCACGGTTCTAATTATCCTGGTGGAACCTAGAGATCTGGTGTATGGTCCTAGTAGATCCTAGCGTTCTTTGTTTTTTCACTCATCTTTTATAAATAAAAGATATTTTTTGAAGTCCACGGAATCGTGCATTTGAGTTCTTGTGAGTCCCTCGTGTCAGTAAATAAACCAACCCACTGCTATAATCACACTCTCAACCTTGTTCTGACTTATGGTATTGAAATTGAGCAACTATTAGTCGAACCGCATAATCCTGCTTTATCCGACCATTTCTTAGTAACTTTTGAAGTACTGTTACTAGACTACAAAGCATTAGTCAAAAGCTCCTGCAGCAGAAACCTATCTGTTAGTGCTATAGCCAAATTTAAGGAAGAGATTCCACCAATGCTTAACTCGATAGCAGGTCTGCATGTAGGGGAGGAAACTTATACAAAATGTCCACCACCCCAAATTGATCATGCTGTTGATAGTGCTACAGATGCGCTGCGAATAAAATTAGACTCTGTTGCTCCTTTGAAAAAGAAGAAAATAAAACAACATAGATTAGCTCCATGGCATAATGCCGAAACCGCAAAATAAAGCAAAAGTCGAGACAACTTGAAAGGATATGGCGTTCCACTAAACTTGAAGAATCTCGTTTAATTTGGCATATTACTCTCAATGAATATAAGAAAGCACTGCGTAAAGCGAGAGCAGCCTACTACTCTTCACTAATAGATGAGAATAAGAATAATGCAAGATTTCTTTTCAGCACTGTAGCCAGGCTGACAGAGAGCCACAGCTCCATGGAGCCTTCTATTCCCATAGCACTCAGTAGTAATGATTTTATGTGCTTTTTTAACGATAAAATTGTTACTCTTAGAAACAAAATGAATGACCTCTTGCCTTTGACCAGTGTAGTGTTATCAACTCCCGGAAACGTAAGTTCTAATATTACACTAGATAGTAAACTAGAATGCTTCTCAGCCATAAACCTTGAACAATTAAATTCAATGATTCTCTCTTCTAAACCATCAACGTGTATATTAGACCCAATTCCAACTAAGCTGTTGAAGGAAGTTTTTCCATTAATTAGCACTTCTTTATTAAATATTATGAATATGTCTTTATTATCAGGCTATGTCCCACAATCATTCAAAGTAGCAGTGATAAAACCGCTTCTTAAAAAGCACAACCTCGATCCAGAGGTTTTAGCCAACTATAGACCTATTTCTAATCTTCCGTTCCTCTCAAAAATTCTTGAGAAAGCAGTCGCAAAACAGCTGTGTGATTACTTAAAAAACAATGATTTATTTGAAGATTTTCAGTCTGGCTTTAGAACACATCATAGCACAGAGACAGCTCTGGTCAAAGTCACAAATGACATTTTAATAGCCTCTGACAAAGGACTTGTCTCTATTCTTGTTTTGCTCGATCTCAGTGCTGCATTTGATACTATCGATCATGATATCTTATTGCAAAGACTAGAGCACTTAGTTGGCATACAGGGAACTGCCTTAGGCTGGTTTAGGTCCTATCTATCTGAACGCTCTCAGTTTGTACGTGTCAATGATGAATCTTCCATGCAAACCAAAGTTAGCCACGGAGTGCCACAGGGCTCAGTGCTCGGACCTATTTTGTTCACATTATATATGCTTCCGTTAGGCAATATTATAAGGAATCATTCTGTAAATTTTCATTGTTATGCGGATGATACTCAACTATATTTATCAATCAAGCCTGATGAAATTAATCATCTAAATAAAATTCAAGACTGCCTCAAAGACTTAAAAACGTGGATGACCTTAAACTTTTTGATGTTAAACACGACCAAAACTGAAGTTTTTGTACTTGGCCCGAAGAATCTACGAAACAAATTATCTAAAGATATACTAACTATGGATGGCATTAATTTGGCCTCCAGTGAGACTGTAAGGAATCTTGGTGTTATATTTGATCAGGATTTATCCTTTAACGCCCACATAAAATCAATTTCAAGGGACTTCCGGTTTACACATGAGGCGATAAGCGGCTAAGAAGAGGAGCTCCCGGCCAAATAAGTTAAAAAAGGAAGAAAACCCCGATAAATGTGATTCGAAGTTGGAAGAATAGGTCATGAGCAAATTAGTAAATAAGAAAGGAACGGAGAAAAAGACGAAAGCCGAAAAACAGCTGGGAGAGATGCAGGTCCAGACGGAACACAGTCAGCCGCTAATGGCTAACGCTATAGCTAGCAACGACGAGCAACCTAGCTGGGTGTCGGCGCTGCAGACTTCCTTAGATGCCATGCGGGATAAACTCGAGAAAGCCCAGCACAACATGGATGCTAAACTGGATCAAATTGGCAGCCGGATGGAAGAAAATCTAAGAGGAGTACGTGAAGAAATGGGACAACTGAGAGAACATATGGACAAACACGGAGAAGATATGAAGCAAGGGCTTGATAGCTTCAGAGAGGAAACAAATAGAAAATTCGAGACCGCTGAGGCGGAGATGCGGGCCCAAAAGAAGGATATGGAGATCCTAGAAGAGCGTACGGCTGGGGTCGAGGAATGGAGTACCGACGTCCAGGACATTATTATGGCCTCTCTTGAACAACAAACCAAGCTCCAAGATAAGCTGTCCGACATAGAAGGGAGGTCGAGAAGAAATAATATACGAATCTGGGGGTTGAAGGAGGGAATAGAGGGAGACTCGGTCTCCGAGTACGTCGACAGGTTCATTCACAAGGAGCTGGGAATGTCGGAGGATATTAAATTGGAGATTCAAACGGCGCACAGGGCACCTGCTCCAAAACCACAACCAGACAAACCCCCAAGAGCCATTATTGTCAACTTCTTGAGGTTCGAGGTCAAGGAGAACGTCATTAAGACGGCCTGGCGAACGGAGATGGAAGTGAAGGGACGGAGAGTGACATTCGACCAAGATTATTCTTCTGAGGTGGCGGTTAAACATCGGAAATATGCGGGGCTCAAGAGAATTCTCAAAGATAAGGGGTTTCGTTTTCAATCTCCAATGGACACACTGAGGGTTTACTGGAACGAAGGAACAATAGTGTATAAGAGTGCTCAGGACGCGGCGAGGGCGATGCGGCAGAGAGGCTGGCAGGTGCCGGACCCGGGAGTAGAGAGACCTACGCTGCTGCAGAGACTGGAGGCAGCGCGCAAGTGGACCAGACTTCGGAGACAAGAGCGGGGAGACAACAACGAGATGGGAGTGAGGGAAGACCGGCACCGTATCGAGGGTATTGATGAGTAGTCTATGAGGGAACAAGATACGGCGTTGAAAAGACAGAAGGATGAGAGGTGACGGGCCACGGCGATCAGAAAAGGACAGAGCACAGACACAAACAGATTTAACCAAATTAATCCGATTAAAAGGGGGAAAGTATTAACCAAATTTAGAAAGGAGGAGATGCAGGTTATCTTATTACAAGAAACTCATCTATCAGTACAAGAACATGAAAAACTGAAAAGGTATGGATATAACAACACATTTTATAGTTCATTTAAACAAGGTAGGAGAGGGGTGGCTACACTAATTGGGAACTCAGTAAAATTTGAAATAAACAAAGAAATATATGACAGAGAGGGGAGGTATGTGGTGATCAAGGGGAAAATGGAAGGACAAATGGTTACACTAATTAATGTTTACGCCCCACCGGACAGCGATAAGACTTTTTTTAAGGAATTGTTTGATATCATAGCTGTGGAAATGGAAGGAATCCTGATTTGCGGGGGGGACTTCAATGTGGTACTAAACTATGATTTAGATACAACAAGTACAAGGAAGGCTAGGACGCATATTGTCAGATACATGAACATACAACTGAAGGAACTAGGAATCACAGATATATGGAGAGATATACACACACTAGATAGAGACTACACACACTACTCACACGCACACTCAGTCTATTCTAGGATAGATTACTTTTTTATGTCAAAGGGAGATAAATATAGAGTAGAAGACTGTAGAATAGGTGTTACAGACCTGTCTGACCATAGTGCAATATATCTAACATTGAATCTAAATGGTAGGAAGAAGAACACCGTCTGGAGATTGAATGTGGGTCTATTAAACAATAAGGGGTTAGTGGAAGAAATAAAGAGAGAGATAATCAGATATAAGGAGGAAAATGATAATGGGGAAGTAGACCCAACAATTCTGTGGGATGCACTAAAGGCAGTATTAAGGGGGAAACTAATAGCACAAACGGCACACCTTAAGAGAACCAGACTGGAACTCTATCAAAATTTAACTGGGCAACTAAAAGAATTAGAGAGGCAACATAAAAATACAAATGACCCAGAGACACTTAGGAAGGTTAAGGACATTAGAGGGAAGATAGAAAATATATTATTAATAGAGGTAGAGAAGAAAGCTAGGTTTGTAAAGCAGGCATATTATGAAGGGGGGCCCAAAGCAACTAGATTATTGGCTAGAAAGATAAGGGCACAACAAACATTAAACACTATACATAAGATTAGGAATCCTAAAACCAATGAGTTACTAAGAGAGCCGGAGGACATAGAGAGAGCATTTGAGGATTATTATAGGACACTATACGCACAACCAACTGCAGCAGAGGAAGAGAGTATGAAGGCATTTTTAGAGGGGCTGGACCTACCATCGATAGGAGAAGAACAGAATAGGTTATTGAACTCAGATATTACAGAAAAAGAGATGGGAGATGCAATTAATAGAATGAAAAATAGCAAGTCACCAGGCAGCGACGGGCTGCCATCCGAATTTTATAAGATATTCAAATCGGAATTAAGCCCCTTACTGTGGGCATCATTTAACTATACTATGAAAGAGAACAAAACTCCCCCGTCATGGAAAGAGGCTATCATTACTACAATTCCCAAGGAAGGCAAGGATAAAGAATTATGTAGTAGCTTTAGACCAATATCCATACTTAATGTAGACTACAAAATGTATACGTCCATCATTTCGAAAAGATTTGAGACATTCATGCCCGACATTATAGATGAGGACCAGACTGGTTTTATTAGAGGGAGACAGACACAAGATAATATAAGGAAAACAATTCATATAGTGGAGGAGGCCCAAAGGAGGGGAGACAGTGCAATTTTAGTGAGTATAGATGCAGAAAAAGCTTTTGATAGTGTGAACTGGGTCTATTTGTATAATGTCTTAGAAAAGTTTGGATTTAATGAAAAGTCAATCAAATGTATAAAATCATTGTATCATGAACCAACAGCTAGAGTGAAAGTGAACGGTAGTCTGACGGATCGGATTAAATTAGAGAGGTCGACAAGACAGGGCTGTTGTCTCTCCCCAACACTTTTTGATATCTTCATCGAACCATTGGCCCAAGCAATTAGACAGAACCAGAATATAAAGGGGGTTGAGGCAGGAGGTTTAGAACACAAATTGGGACTATTTGCGGACGACTTGATAGCATATATGGGGCAACCAGACGTGGGCTTCCCGATACTGATGGATTTACTGGAGGAATATGGACAATACTCGGGGTACAAACTAAACGTGACAAAGACACAGATTTTAGCACTAAACTACACACCAACACCAGAGATCAAAGACAAATACAGAATTAGATGGGACATGGATACAATTACATATTTAGGAGTTAACATCACAAAAGGATTAGACAAATTATACAATGCAAATTATACGCAGATCAATCAGAATATCAAGAGGGATTTATGTAGGTGGACAATACAGACCTTAGACCTTAGTTCAAGGATTGAAATAGTTACAATGAATATACTGCCTAGGCTACTGTACCTTTACCAATCACTACCTATATCTATTCCACAAAGTCAATTTATGGAATGGGATAAATGGATTTCAAGGTTTATTTGGGGGGGGGGAAAAGGCCCAGGATTAGGCTTGCAACACTGCAGCTACCCAAAGGGAGAGGAGGATTGGCAGTGCCGAGTTTCCAGGATTATTATTATGCAGCACAAATCAGAACAGTGGCATGCTGGTGTAATATGGAATACGTAGCTAAATGGAAGGACATCGAAACAAATGGGGAAAACAACCAGATTCAAAAACTACTCGGGGATAAAGAATTATTCAGGACACAGGAAAACGTATTAGACCCAATCACAAAATTCACTTTAAACACTTGGAACACGGTAATAAAGAGATACAAAATAGGAAAACAGACAAAGATTTTGAGATGGATAACAAATGATAATAAATTCCAGCCGGGAAAAGAAGATGCAGGTTTTAAGCGATGGGCCCGAGGGGGCATCACAGCAATATGTAGGATGGTGGAAAAAGGGGAAATGCAGAGTTTTCAATATCTAAGAGATAAGTTCGATCTGGAAAGGGGTGACCATTTTAGATACTTACAGGTGAGAGACTATTATATAAAGGAAATAAAAATGGATAAAAACACTAAACAAAATGGGGTAATTAAGGTCATGATTGAAGCATATGAAGGGAAGAAAGGCAGGGTGATTTCAGCTCTATATCAAGCTCTGTTGGAGAGTAGGGGGAATTCAACTCTATATATAAAAGAAAAGTGGGAGAAAGAACTCGGGATTGATATGACAGAGGAAGAATGGTATAATGTATGTAGAGTGCAGCATTCAACTACTGGGTCAAGGGTATGGAGGGAATTTGGGTGGAAAAACATAATCAGATACTTCATAACCCCAAAGATAAAAGGGAGGTATGCCCCGGAACATAACGCATGTTGGAGGCAATGCGGCGAGGTGGGGGCAGACCACACACACATTTTTTTTAAATGCCAAAAGATGAAGGGATACTGGGAGGAAGTGTGGGGAGTGTTGAAGGGAATATTAGGTTATGAGGTTCCTAAGACCGGCCTGATGTTATACTTGGGGAATCTGGTGCAGGAAAACACACAGGGTGGGGACAGATACCTGATTAAGGTGCTGCTGGCTGCCAGCAAGAAAACAATTACCAGAGCATGGTACAAAGCAGATCCACCTACGAAGGAGCAATGGCTGGGAGTAATACAGGAAATATTTGATATGGAGAGATTCACACACATATTGAAGATCCAGGAAGGGAAATTTGAGTCCAAATGGGAAAAATGGGTTGAATATAAAAGAAAAATGAACGACACCACAAATTGAGAGTTGGAACCAGACCATGATGTTGCATTAAAATAGGATAGAAAGCTTCCATGTCACTGTTTGCTTGTTTTTATTATTATTTGTATTTTCTTTTTTCTTCTTCAATGAGTCTCTAATTCAAGTGTATACTGAACTGTATGTGGTTTTGTATGTTTATAAAAATGTCAATAAAAATTTAAGTGAAAAAAAAAAAAAAATCAATTTCAAGGACCGCCTACTTCCATCTACGTAACATTGCAAAAATCAGGCATATCTTGCCTCAAAACGATGCAGAAAAACTAGTCCATGCATTTGTTACTTCAAGGCTGGATTATTGTAACTCTTTATTATCAGGGTGTACCAAGAAGTCAGTCAAGTCGCTTCAGCTAATTCAAAATGCTGCAGCTCGTGTACTAACCAGAGTTAGGAAAAGGGACCACATTACTCCTCTTCTGGCTGCCTTACACTGGCTCCCTATAGAACACAGGATAGAATTTAAAATTCTTCTTCTCACCTACAAAGCCCTTAATGGGCAGGCGCCATCTTACCTTAAAGAACTCATTATACCCTACTGTCCTACAAGGGCATTGCGTTCCAAGAATGCAGGGTTGTTGGTTGTTCCTAGAGTCTCTAAAAGTACAATGGGAGCCAGAGCCTTTTCTTATCAAGCTCCACATTTGTGGAATCAGCTTCCAGTTTGTGTTCGGGCGGCAGACACCCTATCCGTTTTTAAGAGTGCGCTTAAGACCTTCCTTTTGGATAAAGCTTATAGTTAGGGCTGATTAGATTCAGCCCCTAGTTTTGCTGATATAGGCTTAGTTTGTCGGGGGACATCTTACTTCTTCCTTCTCTCTGTCTATACCTGTGTACTCCCATGTTCCGATTAACCCAGCTTCCCCAAATTTCTTTCTTTTTGGTGTCTATATACGCTGGGATCCGGAGTCATGGATGATCCTGCGGTCCTGTGTCCTGCATCACGAGCCCTGGATCTTGAGTCGTGGCTGTGGTCCTGGATCATAGGTCCTGGATGGATATCCTCGTGGATTCATCTTCCTATTATACACACATGCATTTCCAAACATTTGGACTACCTATGTTGCAAATGTATTATCTTTTCAATTTACACACGGCATCTATTGCACGACTGTCCGTCCTGGGAGAGGGATCCCTCCTCTGTTGCTCTCCCTGAGGTTTCTCACATTTTTCCCTTTAAACTGTGGGTTTTCTTCGGAGGTTTTTCCTTGTACGATGTAAGGGTCTAAGGACAGAGGGTGTCGTATTGTCATACTGATATTTTGTACAAACTGTGAAGTCCACTGAGACAAATGTAACATTTGTGATATTGGGCTATATAAATAAACATTGATTGATTGATTGATTGACTCTATTTGCTGTATTCCAGCCCTGTTTTTGCAAGGGCTGATTCTGTGACGTAGCTTTAATGCAAATGAGCTGCAGCTGAACACGCCTCCCTGCAGAAGAGGGGAACGAGGCACGGCCGTATGCGAATTTGTAAAACGTATGCTAATATTGTTCATGAAAATAAATACTGGTGTATATGGTTTTATGCAATCTTTCATTTCATTTTGTCATTGTACATGTCGTTACTATTATATTATACTACACAGCAATGGCATAACACACCCATTTATTGATGACAAAAAAGTCCACACACAACCTTTTGCTTTTGAAATCTGCATATACTTTACCCATCAAACATGAATAATCATGACACATTTTATATAAACTGTCGGAACTTTATTGTCAAAATCAACGGTTATTTGAACCCATAACAAATACAGTACGCAGCTTCGGTGGGTCAGTCTGACATGCAGAATCATAGGTTTTCCGCTGGTAGTATGTGAGGTGCTGGCCTGTATAGAAGTACAGTTCATCAACAGAATCATCTCAATTTAGTATTCAGGATGGGAAAATACTATTTGGATAATTATAATCAGAAATCCCAAAAGATGGGGGCTAACGCTGTCTATTTAGCAAAGCTGATGTGTTGGAGAGGGGCTGAGCTCAGTAGACAGACTGTCATTTCATTACATTGCATTTAGCTGACGCTTTTATCCAAAGCGACTTACAATAAGTACATTCGACCAGGAAGACACAACCTTGAAGAAAACAGAATCATATAAGTACATCAGGTATCATATAGCGCATTCACACCGCAGTACTTTTCCCACAAAGGTTCACGCGAACTTAGTTCATGCGAACTCTTTAGTTCGCATGAACTAAGTACAGATCACGTTCACACCGGAAAAAGTCACTGGGGGTGGATTAGGCAAATGAAGCCACTGACGTCACTTCTTCTTCTTCTGCTTTGGGTTTACTGGCAGGCTACAAACAACTTCACGGCGTATACTGCCGCCCGGAGTCCCCGGCCGGAAGTCCCCGGCCGGAAGTCCCCGGAGTTGGTGACTGGCTTCAGTAGAAGCTGCTGGGACTCCCAGCAGCTTCTACTGAAGCCTTCCGAGTAAATCGCCAGAACGCCGACACCTCCTCATCTCCACCGCTCCCATGTTTTATTTTGTGTTGCCATAAGTTAGTCTCTCTGCGTTTCTGCACTGGGCTAATGCTAATGCTAATAATGCTAATGCGAGGATAATAAAATGGCGGCTTCACAAAACTTTTTGGAAGTTTTACGGGGCGTGGTTTGCAATCCGCCCAGCCAATCAGAAATATAGCTCTTTTCTCACAAAAGAGCCGTTCGAAAGTCCCTGCTCTCTAGCAGGGACTTTCGAGTCCCTGCTCTCTAGCAGGGACTTTCGAGTCCCTGCTCTCTAGCAGGGACTTTCGAGGGGGTAAAAAGGTTCACATGAACTACTTTTAGTACCGGCTCTTTTTGGTGTGAACGCGATAAAAGAGTTCACATGAACTAAGTTCGCATGAACCTTTGTGGGAAAAGTACCGCAGTGTGAATGCGCCTATAGAGCCAAACATTTCAAGTGCTACTCAACTGGCTTTAGATAAGCCAGTCCTTTATTAGTATATAAGTGCTCTGTTAGCAGTTATGTTAGTAATTCTATCGCTCGAAGTGAAGTCGAAAGAGATGAGTTTTCAGTCTGCGCCGGAAGATGTGCAGGCTTCTATGGCGTTATATTTGTGCCTCTATCCTGAGCACGCAATGAAGCATGTTGAGCATAGAAAATGCGATTGAGCGTGCACTTGAACATTGTTGAGCACAGAGAAATATATTTTCTCTCATAAAACTCCTGCTCTGTGCGCAAGCAGACCGCTGCACGCGCTCTCTCTCCCTCGCTTGCTCGACCTCTCCAGCCTGTGCGCGCTCAGCTTTCCCTGCGCTTGCTCAAGTTGTCACAGCGTTACAAATGTGCCACAAAACCAACCAATCGGAGAACTTGAGAAGGTCAATTCTGATTGGCTGGTCCAGCGCCATGTAGAGAGAATAGTTGCAACAGCGGAAGTCCAAAATGCTTGATCGTCACGTGGTTCAGTTCCCAGAAGTTCGTGGCGGGCCATTTGAATCACAATTTGAATGCATTGATAACAGGATAGAAATGCAAAAATGTGCTAATATTTGAGGATTAAGATAAAATAAGAAGTACTTTATTGATACCAATTAGGGCTGCACGATTTTAGGAAAAAATCTAATTGCGATTTTTCTGACAAATATTGCGATTGCGATTTGCGATATTTGTTTTTAAGCGACCCAACAGAAGTTTATTGTAAAATGCGGCCATAACTCCGGCTAGGAAGGTCGTATCAACGTACTCCCGTCTCTAGCACCCCCCGCAGCAAAATGTACATGAAACTTCCGTTGGGTTGCTTTAAAGTCAAGCTTCAGTTTAAGATTCACCCTGTAATAGAAACATGTGATGGAGCATTACTAACCTGACCCAGATGCTTTGTTTCACCAAACCATCTAAAGCTCCATTGGAAGCCATTTGGAAAGGGCAGGCACTTTCAGAAGCACTTGGATCAATCTGTCTATCACCTTCTATCATGGGCTACTTCTGATTGATTATCAATGGCTGGTACATGTGGAGCACAGCACTTCTGATTGGTGTGGATGACTGACACACGAAAAAAAAATCGCAGGCTTTGCGATTTGATAATCGCATCATTTAAAATCGCGATTTCGATTTAAAATCGATTAATCGTTCAGCCCTAATACCAATTGGGGAAATGTTTACGCTGCAGCAGCAAAAGACAAGGCATTGTACGTTAGACAGTTAAAAGACTAGAATCAAACAATCGAAAATGTAAACATCTTAAATAGAAATAACATAGCATTACAAAAAGTAGAAAATAGACATAGTGTGAACAGCTATTTTACCTGTTAGGCTAACGTTGCCATGGTTACAGAGCCTGTTGCTGTTGTTTATTGCTTTGAATTCTTTAAAACAAATATTATCTTCTTAAACTTGTATGGTAGTGAAGAACATCACATCCTAATGTGTATTGATATATTTAGAGGGATGGGATGATGGGAAGGAAGATTTCAAAATTCAGATTAGAATAATTTCTACCATTTCTTTAATTCATGGTGGTTTCAGTAATCCCATGGTAATTGAGGACATAAGTAATCTAAATGACTAATGTAATCTTTATGACATTCAGAAAGGACAGGAGACCCAGATTTGAAGCATATCCTCTTTTCACTTGATGGAAGTTGATAAACATGTCCGAGGTAACATTTTTAGAACACACAAGCAGACATTTGCCGAAGTGTTCTGATAGGTGGAGCGTTGCCCATGTAAGCGGATCGTCACCGCCCACTATTCGGGGCTGACGTTGGGTCGGATGGAATCTGTATCCGCTCGTTGTAGCCCCGTTTTTAAAAGATTTGGGTACGGAGGAAAAGAGAGAGGGTTGTATTTTCTGACACTTGGTGAGTTGCCTGAAACACCGGGGAAACATATTCATGTATAAAAGACGTACAAAAGTGCATTTTGCATGATAGGTCCACTTTAAGTGTTGAAAAGATGTATAAAAGTAGTTACACAGTTATTCTTATTTTATATGTCATGCAAGTTTAAAAATGTAAACAAATGTCTAAATAAAGGCATCACCTATTAGACCTACCTGACAGAGCGCTTAAGATGCAGTGTTTCTGTGTTTTCAGAAAATAAAAAGGAATTTATTTTAAACTCATGCAAGCCTCAAATTCCCTTTTGTGTCCAAGTATGAATCATACACTGAACAAAAATATAAATGCAACACTTTTTTTTTTTGCTCCCATTTTTCATGAGATGAACTCAAAGATCTAAAACATTTTCTATTTACACAAAATAACCATTTCTCTCAAATATTGTTCACAAATCTGAAAAAATCCATCCCACCTCACAGGTGTGGCATATCAAGATGCTGATTAGACAGCATGGTGTGCCTTAGAATGGCCACAATAAAAGGCCACTCTGAAACGTGCAGTTTTGCTTTATTGGGGGGGTAATATATATGCAACAAGTGTTGCATTTATATTTTTGTTCAGTGTATGATCAGAAAGTATAGGCAGCAGAGTCCAGCACTGCCTGAAGCACAGTGCTGAAGACAATTAATGATGTTAGCTGGTGTTTTAGGAGACTTGGTTTGCCTGGTTGATTGTGTGTTGGCAGATGTTGGTCAGACCACAGAATGGATGGGACAGATCTCAGTGGATTTTTAGCTGAGTCAGGCTTTGGGGCCATGCAGGGGTCTTGTTTGGGGTCTCGTCCAAGGCCCAGGGGTGGGCCATTCTCTCCATCTGGACAACATAACCGGCGTCCCCTGGGCCCGGCAGGAGGTGGGGGAGGCCGAACCAGAACATGCAGCCCCCAAATTAACTTTACAATGTAATATTTAGCCCCCCTTGTGTTGCCATTAAACCACTCATCAAATGACGCATCAAAGAATTCCACCCTTCGCCTCGCTGTTTGATTGTGTTGGCTCTTATTCCCATGAGCAGTAGTGATGTCAACACAAAGTCAACGGAGTCATTCCAGCTTATTGTGAGGGGGGATTTTAAATACGTCATTTTTTCACTATTAAATCTATACAAAACATGGAAACAAAGCAACTTCAGCAGATTTATAACTGTCTTGTTTAATTTTTCCCCATTAATGCATTTTGAACTGTAGAGTTATAAACCTTAGCTAAACTGTACACCCTGGTTTCCTAGATCAGATGTTTAACCAGCATTGAGTTACCACTCCAGGTTCTAAAGATGACATTTCATGGAAACCCGTCCTAAATATAGAACCAGACAGAACTACATAAACATACTCAGATGACAATCCTCCCTTTTGTTCCTGGGCTTTTACCGGGCATGTATGCACTTTCACACTACCATTCAAATAGATGCAATTCTGTTAAAACACACATACTGCCTGACACACGTGCAGGCACACACACCTTACCTTGGTGATTACCTTTGGGTTATTACAGCAGTCTAGACAGAGAGAAGACGAGGACTCTTGGGAATGCTCATTGTTGGGCAGATTTAGGTTTCAACAGTAGCTTAGACCGAAGCTTTAAGTGTAATCATTTGACAGGCTCTTGAATTGGATATACGTATATGTAATTTGAACACAAACAAATATACAGATATGAAAGGGACATTTTATTTGATTGTTTTGATTTCCGTAAGTGGTGAATAAACTTTTTAAATAAAAGTGCCAGAAGACCAAATAATAAATGCATGACTTTTGTGATTACTCATTTGTATATCTGTTATTTTTGGGAAAACTGAATAGCATAATGTAGTTAAAAAAATATTTCTGTCAACACTACATTTCAAATCAATGAAAACCTTTTTTTATTTCAAGACATGTATTTTTCTAATTAAATCTGACACTATGCTGACTTTTAATTAAACTACAGAGACTTGAGAAGCATTTGCTATGTGCAATAGTGACACTGTCCTGGCTTATAAAAACTCTCTGACTGACACTTATGAATAAAAAAAGTATTTCTCATTAAAAATATGGCCCTGCCACGCCGTGCTGTCTGGAAGCACAGTTGTTTCTCTTAAGCTCTTCTCCAAATTATACCAAGCAAAAAAAGGCTTTTATATATGCAACACCTTGTTAAATTCTTCCAGAATCTGAACTCTTTGAAAACAGACGTTGTGTTACTCAGCGTCTCAATTATCAGAGCAGAACAGTTTAAACTTCAAGCTCAATTAGGATCGGTTCATGTGTTTAATTGACAAGCTCTGAGCCAGAAAGCTGGCTGACTAATTGAAGCAGCAGAGACTACATTTGTAGGTTCTGACCTAGTAAAGCCTGATCAAAGATACTCAGTTAGGCACACACACAGCCATGTCCAAAGTCATATTGTCATATACATATGACGCCTTGGCCACACACTTTAAATGTTAGCAGTCTTTAAATGTTAGCATCAAAAAGCTGTGTTTAATTCTAACCTGAAGGATTTATCTACCACCTACTTGGCTCGAAAGGCTGTAATCCTTTATTTGCAAGCTTGGAGAATAGGTCACGGTGGATGTACAAGGAAACAAATACAGTACTTTTACCGAGGAGGCCACTGTTTGTGTCCTGTATGGAACACAATCAAGACGTTGATTGCTTTAAAAAGGGACACTTTTTCTGCAAAATCTAAAATACATAGTTTTCCTCGTACTTTCTAATAATTACATGGTTTTGGAATGAGTTGAACAGGGTTATAGAGATCTAACGTATAGACGCCTGCCTTCTTTTTAATATAATGGAAGTAGATGGCAATCAGCTTGAGGTCCACAAAGTGCTCATGACAACTCAGTCAGGGAGATTGCAACACATTCTCACTCCCAACTCGTACTATAGCAGTGGTTCTCAAACTTTTTCTGTCAGGCCCCCCCTTTGGAGAAAAAAAAAAGGTGGGCCCCCCCAACACAAATAGTCAGTGCATTAGTAGTTATATGTTATCTGTCCCTGGACTATTTTTTTTTGTTTTTTTTCCTCCACAGTACTCTTTGGTCACTTCAGTTGGTCTGGATTTTATGTTGTCATCGTTTGTTGAATCGTGAGTGACACAATACGAATTCTGAAATCTGAGAATGTCCGGTTATGAGACTAATCTGTGAAAATCCAATTTAATTTGAAATCACCCTAAAGCTTTGTTTATAATTAGCAAGAATCCCTTTTTAAATGTTTTTCTGAAATCAATCTTGATATTCCCAAATTGGATTTAAACAAGGCCTCAACAAAATATGCTTGTTTTATTTGGATCTTTCCTCAATCAGAAAATCACAGAGTGGTTGTTACATGTCTATGTTGAAAACTGTTGCTGGAAGTGTTTTCTTGTACTATTGACAATGAAGTAATTGAAATGTATGACTTTGTTACTTGGCTAATGTATCTTAAACTGGCACTTTTAAGTGTTAAACCAACAATCTTAAACAGTGTGTTTCAATGAGCACCGAAGGAAAAAAGTTTTGCCTGAGTAGCATTCTTTTCTGCAATGATACTGTATATACCTTGGCTTTTCCCACTACTCAAGGAAACCACACATTGTGCTATGCAAGTTTTTTTCTGGCAGGTTTTAGCACAGAAAGCTATCTTTAGCCCTGGTTGTTTAAAGAACACACAACATGTACTTGAGGCAGTTTCCCTCAAATCTTCTAAACTCTGTTTTCTGGTTTCTCGTGTTGATTTTAACGGAACATTTTTGGGCGCTTGGTGTGAAGTACGATACAATATTCCAGTACGGAAGAAGGCAATGTGTAAACACGGATATGGGTGCTATGGAATGATTCAGAGGCTATTTTCAGTCAATGAATGGCAAAGATAGGAAGTGAGAAGTGGTGAGAGGAATGCAATTGGTTTCAGCGGCTCTTCAAAGGCAACATGGAAAATTGGAGCAAGATGGAATATGTTCTGTTAGAAGAAACAAATTATTATTGCAATTTACTATAAATACAACCCTCTAGCTGTTGTTGGCAGTGTGTAAGGAAACATGAAGAAATACTATGCCAGCCGACTTCTCTTGCATGAGTCTTAGTGTTTGTATTAATATTTCCTCAAACGGAAAGGCTGAAGTTTGCATTCAGTTTTTTATCGTCATAAACTGTGAATAATGAGTGGGTTGAAAGAAATGTAAATAATCACGAAATAACTTTCTTTTTTAGGCTATCATTTAGGCCGATTTTGTACCATTAATGTTAAGCCAAAACATCTATTTTACTCTTCACGGTTATTTCTTTGTTTTAAAGTACATTAACTTTATGTAACAGTATATGAGGCAGGCGTGTATACTGTATGTCGAGAAATGCAGACTTTTTGAAGTGCAGAATTTCTCTCTGCAGTTTGTCTATGTAAAGAAAGACAAGCCAGATCATTTTTTGTGTACCAAAGACTGATGAGGGCCACTACTCCTTTCTCTAGGGATGTTAAGGTATTTCATCTGTCCTAACAAAATAAGATGAGGAATACAACCATGGATAGTTGGCGGGGACAGCCTTTTGTTCTGATGGCCCATTATTCTAAAACCCTAAAAGTCGAATAAAAGCTGATTTACAGGTAAAACCAAATGCAGATTACTCTGAAAACAGAACCTCTTTATGCAGCAAAAAAATCAAACCAGGACGATTATCATGCAGAATGACACCAAGATTATATTTTTCATACTCTATATTCACAGAACAATAAGCTTTGGGAGCAGTTGGTATTTGTTTTCTGGAAAACGGGCTATCAGACAAATGGGCTTTGAGTACTAGAGGTCATTTTTGAAAAAAATGTTATGGGTTTTCTATACAATGGATGGTCAGAACAAGGTAAATGCACAACGGCCACAGCCGCCGGCGCCACCTGCGCTAGCGAACCTTTCCTGACGATGCCCTTGACCTGCCTTTTAACTGGACACAGAAAATATGGAGTAAGTGGAATGAAAGTTATCCATGGCTTTTCATTGGATTTGCAAAGAGGCAAAAAGTATATTGATCTCCCTGCCGCTCGCAAAAAAATCCACATTTGTGCACCTTTCACAAGAATAGATTCAGGGAAAAGTCAGCTGTGATCAACAGAATAACCTGCGGAAAAAGATTTATAAGCACTAAGAACCAGGCACACGAAAAAGCGATTGAGATTTCGGAGATGAGAAAAAATATTTACTACCAAATAAGGTAGGCCTATTGGCAATCAATATTGATCTAATGCAGGAAACATATACATCTTTCAGGTCTGCCTATATGATTGCCAAATAAATAAATAGGGCTCCCCCGAAAGCAAATGGGTAATTCGAACACTGGTCAGGAGGATGCTTAACCTAGTCATGAGAGCCAGCTATCCAACAGTCAGGTAAAACATTTTCTAATCATAATTGATGTTTTATGCAAGTAGTACAAATTGACTGCTGAACCACTTACCACCGTCAAACCAACACAGTCTCACTCCCTGATAGTCCAATAGCGACGCTTGGTCAGGGACCAGGGTCCTTTGGAGTGTCTTCTGCCATCCTAAACCTCACAGAACATAGCTCAAGGAGCCACTGATCGCTCTGACGGTGGTATCTGGGAGGGTGAACCGTTTAATTTTATTCCAGTAACAGTCTCAGAGGTGCATAAAGCCCTGAAAAGTTTGGAACCAAGAAAATCAGCAGGTCCTGACAACCTGGAGCCGTACTTTTTAAAGTTAGCAGCTGATTTTATAACTTTGCCCTTGGCTTATCTTTTTAATCTGTCCTTGGAGACAAACGAAATTCCCCTTATTTGGAAATCTGCTTTTGTTCTCCCACTGTTAAAAGGGGGTGACCCCACTCACCTAAACACCTACAGTCCCATCTCCAAATGATGTGTTTTAAATAAAGTACTGGAATCACTGGTCAATTTCCAACTGAAGGAGTTTTTATCAATAAATAATATGTTATCTTAGTTTCAATCTGGTTTTAGGAAAAAACACAGCACTACAACAGCTGCCTTAAAAGTAGTACATTATCTTATTTACTTCTTAGACAATAAAGAGCATTGCGCAGCACTTTTTATTGACTTGTCAAAGGCTTTTGACACAGTGGATCATGCCTTACTGTTCCAAAGACTTGTTAGTATCGGTCTTTCAGGTAAGGCTGTCTGTTGGTTCAAGAACTATCTGTCATGCAGATCACAGTGTGTGCGGGCAGAAGGCTTAACTTCAACATCTCTTCAGGTATCCAAGGGTGTGCCACAGGGATTTGTTTTAAGACCATTGTTATTTATTATTTACATTAACAGTCTTAATAACAATGTTTTGAATGCAAATTTGCATTTTTATGCTGATCATACAGTTATTTATTGTTCTGCGTCCACCCCGAAGCAGGCTCTTTGTCAGCTCCAGAATGCTTTTAACATTGTACAATCCAATATGTGTGATTTGAAACTTGTTTTGAATGCTGCCAAGACAAAGCTAATGATGTTCTCGAAAGGATAACCCAAGGTCTTGAACCTTCCTCCTATCACCACCTTGCAGGGGACGGAGATTGAATCTGTGTTGCAGTATAAGTATCTTGGAATTATAATTGACAATTTGCTTTCTTTTAAGCCACACATTGTTGAACTCTTGAAAAAATTAAGAATACAATTAGGTTTTTTCATTAGAAACAAGTCTTGTTTTTCCTATGAGGCCAAAAAGAGACTAGTGTCTGCAACCTTTCTGTCTGTGCTGGATTATGGAGATGTGGTTTATATACCTCTTATACCTCTGGTTAGGGACTTTTTAAATCTCCTTGATTATTTTGGTCTTGTTCAGTCCGTGGCTGGCCCAACACACGAAAAAGGACACACTTTGGACTTGGTATTGTCGTTTGGACTGTCTGTATCTGTGGATGAAATATGTGCAGCAACGCGTATCTCAGACCATTTACCGGTTCTGTTTACAACCTCCATCCCTTCCGCAGGAGTCGAATCACGTGCCCCTGCGCGTCGTCTGCGTTCGATTAACCCCTTGACTGCCTCACAGTTCTCTGATGTTTTTAATGCTTCTCCTATCTGTAAATTAGATGTGGACTGTGCTTTTAATGCTGATGAGCTTCTCTCTATGTTTGACTTGACATGCACACCAATACTGGATTCTGTTGCTCCTTTTACGCTTAGACGCAACAAAGTTCTATCAGAACCGTGGCTCAATGACTGTACTCGTGCTCTCAGACGCGCTTGCAGGCGTGCTGAGAGAAAGTGGAAAAAGGATAAACTCCATGTCTCCCTGGAAATCCTTCGTGCTTCCCTGTCTGACTACCAGACGGCAGTCAAAGCAGCCAAAACAGAGCACATTTCTCTGTTCATCTCTAAAAACAGCCACAAACCTCAGGTTCTTTTTAATGTCCTCAACTCCATCATTAATCCCCGTGATGTTTCTTCTGTTGTGCCATCGCCTGCTCTCTGCGATAAGTTTCTTAAATTTTTTATTGGAAAAATATCTGCTCTTAGGCTAGCTCACACTAGTGCTACCCCCGATCCTGCTCCCTCTCTGTGCCCTGCTGTCCTCGACCACTTTGAGCCTATTTCCCTCTCTTCTCTCTCGGACATAGTGGAGCACCTGCGACCGACAAGCTGCTCCTCGGACAGCATTCCCTCACGCCTTCTCAAAGAGGTTTTTCATTCAGTTGGAGCAAGTATTTTATTACTTTTAAACACCTCTCTTACCTCAGGATGTGTCCCAGCTGCCTTTAAACATGCCGTGGTTACCCCACTACTTAAAAAGAAAAGTCTCGACCCCTCCACTCTCGCAAATTTTAGGCCCATCTCCCAGCTACCGTTTTTATCAAAAGCCCTGGAGCGCGTAGTCTACGCCCAGCTGCAGTCTTTTTTAATCCTTCATGGCATCCATGAAAAGTTTCAGTCTGGCTTCAAACCCATGCACAGCACTGAAACAGCCCTTTTAAGAGTTTTTAACGATCTGCTCCTAGCCGCCGACTCAGGTAGCCCAGCTGTCTTGGTGCTGTTGGACCTGACAGCTGCCTTCGACACCGTGGACCATGGCATCCTGCTGTCACGGCTTGAACAGTCCGCTGGCATCACAGGCTCTGCCCTCGCATGGTTCAGGTCCTACCTTAAGGACCGTAGCTTTTCAGTGCAGCTAGGTGCCTTCTCCTCTGCCAAAGCCCCTCTTACCTGTGGGGTCCCCCAAGGCTCGATTCTGGGCCCCATCCTGTTCCTACTATACATACTGCCCCTAGGTTCTATTCTAACAAAACACAACATTCCCTTCCACTGCTACGCTGACGACGTCCAGATTTATCTCCCGCTCAAAGCAAACATAACACAGTCACTACAGCAGTTGATGGACTGCTTAACGGAGATCAAATCCTGGCTGAGCAACAACTTCCTGACTCTTAACGAGGGCAAGACGGAGGTCATCTTTTTTGGACCACAACCTCAAGCCTCTCAGGTTGATATCCTGGGCTCCCTCCAACTAAACATCCTCCCCTCGGTCATGAACCTTGGCGTGACCTTGACGAACACTTTTAAATTCGATAAGCAGGTCCGCAGCGTAGTCAAATCCTGCTTTTTTAAAATAAGACTATTGGCCAAAACCAAGTCCTATTTATCTTTTAAAGACATGGAAAGGGTCATCAACGCCTTTGTGACCTCGAGACTGGACTATTGCAACGCTCTGTATGTGGGTATGGACCACGCGTCAATTAAACGCCTGCAGCTGGTCCAAAATGCAGCTGCACGTTTGCTGACTGGACACAAAAAGCGCGACCACATCACCCCAATTCTGGCCTCACTACACTGGCTTCCAGTTCAGTTCAGAATTGATTTTAAAATCCTTTTATTCGTTTTTAAAGCTCTAAATGGGCTGGCTCCGGCCTATATAGTTGAACTCCTCCAGCGCTACACCCCAGCCAGAGCTTTAAGGTCTGCTGACCAGCTGCTGCTGGTAGTGCCGAAGACTAGGCTCAAAACACGAGGGCACCGAGCCTTCGCAGCAGCTGGCCCGAGGCTCTGGAACACTCTGCCCCTCCATGTGAGGTCGGCCCAGACCCTAGGGGTTTTTAAATCATATCTAAAAACTCACTTCTTCTCTCAGGCTTTCTAGCTAGAGCGGAGCACGACTACTGACATTTCCCTGTGTATTGTTTTTTATATTTGCTGTTACTAAATGACTGTCTTTTTTACAATTGCACTGCAGTAAAATGTTTTTATTACATGTACAGCACTTTGGCTCGACCAAACATCGTTTTTAAATGTGCTCTATAAATAAAATTTGATTTGATTTGATTTGATTTATATGAATGCATCTTCTCAGTGCCTTCACTCGCTGGACACCGTCTACCAAGGTGCACTGAGATTCATCACAAACCTCAGATCCTTGACGCACCACTGAAATCTATACCCTCGTGTTGGATGGTCTTCCCTGACCACGCGTAGACTAGATGCTTAGATAGATGCTTCTTATGAGACTTGTGTTTTGTTTTGGTAAAAATGGTTTGTATCGTCAGTTAGCTGAGATTATTCCCGTTAATCTGGTATAACACATTAATAGGTTCTTAAATATTAAGAACCTATTAAGTTTAACAGGTTAAGCTTAACAGGTTAATTGTCTGTAACTGTAAAACTGTGCTGTTACCATTCTTGGGCCAGGACTCTCTTGAAAAAGAGATTTTTAATCTCAATGAGACCTATCCTGGTTAAATAAAATCCTGAACTCCGAAAAAATATTTGTTTTTCCGAATCGAAGGGGAAAAATACAAAAGCATTGTACACAATTTAAACCAATCGATGTAGTGTAATTTTTTAGTTGATGAATAGTGGAGATATCACTGTAAAATCAATCGATAGTAAGGAGAATACTTACTTCCGGATGTAAAATCCTCCGTTATCCAATAGGACAGGATTACATTGCCTTTAACTGCCGCCGACATGGACCGATGCGGTGCTTCCCTGAGCATCAAATACTGCCGCCGATGGGAATACATTGTTGAAAGCTCTTTGCGTCCGTTTATGAAGCTGAAGGAGACTCGGCGCGTCACAACTGCACGCCAAAGGACCCTGAACAAGCGTCGCTATTGGACTATCTGGGAGTGAGACTGTGTTGGCCAAAGCACAAACTGTAAAGCTGCTAGCTGTTAGCTCATGGACAACCCAACCTAATATATGATGTTATTCCGTGCTATTGTTTTCTCTGTCTCTCTGTGTTCTGAATCAGACTCAACCCCAAGCTTTGCACATATGTTTTGCTCAAGGTCAAATATTGTCAAATAACTTTGCCCCTCCCAGGGGACACTTATGTCCATTGCATTTGTGTGCCCCCTTCAACCTATATTTCCCTTGGGCTTTTATCTTAGCACAAAGTCAAAACTATGCACAATCGCTGCATAGTTGATTGAGTACTGCAGTATATAGCCGGGTAAGGTTAATCCTAAATATAGTATATTAGATGGTATATCAAACCTAACCCTAACTAGTACCTACCTATTTGTTCATACTCGCAGTTTGAATTCAGATGATTTACCAGCAGGTCCCTCTGCTCCATGAACTCTGCACATCTCCACCATCTCTCTCATATGGAAAAGTTTTACTCCTCTCTCTCTTTCCCCCCACAGAATGCATTTAAAGGAGGAAAAACTAAGTGGAGATATGCCTTTTATTGTTGTCCACGCATCATTAAGCACATCAAGTTTGTTGGAAACAATCACTGAACCACTGCCACGTGTGGGTTGGAACGCTTAAAAACCTGTAGTTTTATATATTTTCCATCTTGCCGGGTTCATAAACAGACAGGCATATCATATAAAGATGTGTTGGTTTTACGGAGGTCTCTTCTCTGGAGGGCCTCAACCACTCGAAGTGATAAACATTCCATAAAATAAAAACTTTTACTTTATTTTTTACCTTGGGACCCAACATTTAAATGTGGTGTGTCAGGACCAATGTTCAAAGATTGATAGATGAACTACCAATATATTCACTATTCTCTCACTCAATAGACTAGAAACATTAAAAAGAAATAATCCATAGATTCCATTAAACTCACAATATTGTCAATTATTATTTAACTGACATTAACAGTTCTTTAATTAAGAGTACACCAACTAACTAACAAATGCTCTTTAGATGCTCTTCAACCACTAAACACTGTCATTTGAAGCTTTGTTTGTTCTGGAATAATTCCCTTGCATTTGAGAAGGCCCAGTTCATTTGGGTCAAGTTGGGTTTAGCCCAAAAAGTATTTGTTATTAAATACTTGTCAATGAATCCGAGCAGTTTGGTGATCCTTGTAATAAATACAAATGATCTTTAGAACATTGCCAAATTATACTGTAAATGTTCTGCCTCTGCTTAAGGCATTGGCATACATGTTTCAGTAGAGTAATAGTGAGACGTGTCAGGATATAATGTCCGTGCTGTATACCTGTACGTATATGTTTAGACATTGCTAGTCAGCTAAACAGCCAAACAGCTGACGAATGAGCCAGTGATTGTGAACCATGATTGAAACAGCTGATGCTAATCAGCTGATGCAAGCAGACTCTGTGTCACCCGCTGCAGTCAATCTTCATTAAATTGAAGTGCTCATACAAAGCCGAATAAAAGGTTTACATTTCAAAATGACTCTGTTTTTTTACGCTTAGCTGTGGGCCTGAATGTTACTCAAACTGACAGAAGGTCATTTTGGGACTTTGATTAAGATTAATAGTAGCACAACTCACACTTACAGGAAAACCATGGACAAAAGTTAACTAAAGTACCAATGCAAGGAGGAACCACTTTGGTCTTTTGACCTCTTTAAAATCGTTTTGTAAATGTAGGCTAATTTAAACAGGATATCATGCCAAGTCCACTCTTGAAAGGTTCCCCAACCTACTTTGGGTTGGGACCAATAATGTCAGAAACAATAGTATTACATTGGGAGTGACTGCACTGTTGACCTGTTCTTTTCTATAACTGGACCTTAGGGGAATAAAGCTTTACCAGCACAGAGCTGAGCCCATGTGACTGTATGTTGAGTCCTACTTTAGATGTTTCACCAAGTTATACCAGCAATACGAAAACTTAAGAGGATTCAGATGTAAAATGCTTTCTAAACATATTGCATTTTTTGTTGGATGAGTTAACCACAGAAAAGCCTTTTTAAAAGCTACTTTTCTATGGATGTCTGTTTTTGACAATAAGGGCAAATATGTGGCCTGCATCAAACTAGCGGCGGGTTTTTAGCCTTTTGTTCGGATTTGCCTTTATGTACTGGTCGGTTATGTTGAGTAGTCGGTAGTCAATGAAGGTATAAAACAGTCAACAAAATTGTTTTTCAAAAATACAATCCGTCATAAAGAGCAAAATAAAGATTGGGCTAATGGGTCCAGTAGTGTGCAAGGTCAGCTAATGCAATGCAGATATAATATTTATAAGCAGAACGATTACTTTTAGATTTCTTTTATGTGAAAGCCTATTTGGCAAAAAAAAGTTGTACCAAGTCAGCTCTTACAGAACTTTGTTTGTATAGTTGGTTTAAAACTGGAATACTGCATATAGAAGGTTTTGAGTCATATTCATGTGTTAGCTTAAGGCCACATGTTTGAGGAAGGACCTTATGTTCTTTGTTATACTGTCACTCATGATTCCTAGTTGAAGCCACGCCCCCAGCTACATCAGGGCCAAAGTCTGACAAAATACATCCTGAAAAAGAAAACATAAAATCTGCATATAAAAAAAAGCTTGAATTACAACAAAATATATAAAGTGTACAATTTAAATATTCAACCTCCAAAAAGAGGTTATACACTTGTTTTAGTTTTGTTACATAAAAACTTGAACTTTCAGTTAGAATTTATTTTCAAATAATCAAAACCCTTGGCCCAGATTTAGCTCCATAGAGAACTCCTTGTAGTCCACAGTTGTTTGCAGAGGTTTGGACGTAAAAGTAACCCACATGAAACTGACAGCCACCAAACTGTGTTATTGAACTTGACTGATTCAATGGATAATATTACTGTCTTCAATTTTCCAAGCGAATGGATTAACATGTAACAGCCCTCAAGGCCATTCAAAACGCTTTCATGCTTTCCCTCTGCTATTTCACTTTGTTTTGAACCCTTTAGCGATGAAACGTCAAATAATTCACATCACTACCACATCGGTCATGTTTGGACGGGGGAACAAGGCTTCCATGAGTGATTCATTTGTTCTGACATCTGTGACGAACAAACTCAGAAGCATACAGCTTAGCTCAGCTGCACACACGTGTACAGTACGCACGCCAATAGGTCAACCCAGCTATCGTCATTTGATAATGGAAGTTCCAGCCCCGAGTAAGGGCTTCCATCTGTGGTGACCAAAGAAAATATTATGATTAATTAATAACGAGATTGATTGTGCCAAATGTTCCTCAAGAGGTTCGTTCTTACATCCAGCTAAAAGATCCCATGGTACCTTTTCCAAGAAAGCACTGTGAAAGATTGGATGACGGATGCAAATTGAATAAAATGGCCTTGGCTCAGGCAGCTGTCAAGAGGCATCGGTGGATATTATTTTGAATGTTTTCTAAACAACTATCACGAACGTGCTTATTCAGTGCGTGAGCTGTACCGTGTGTGTCTTGGCGGCTGCCAGGAGCAGAGGTAAAACAAACTCTCAGTGATGCATCAATGCATGAATATTAATGCAGTATTTTTTCTTAAGCAAATGCAAAAGAGTTATTCACAAAATCTATTGGGAGCTCTGTCTGTTGTGGAAACGTTTTGCAGGATATGTCAGTGAGTTACACCAGGCCCGCGTTTCAGGGAGCAGAACACAATCCAAGCTGGCTGAGTTCCCCGCCTGGCTGGGCATAATGAAGAATTGGCTGCCAGGTGTGTGTGTGTGTGTGTGTGTGTGTGTGTGTGTGTGTGTGTGTGTGTGTGTGTGTGTGTGTGTGTGTGTGTGTGTGTGTGTGTGTGTGTGTGTGTGTGTGTGTGTGTGTGTGTGTGTGTGTGTGTGTGTGTGTGTGTGTGTGTGTGTGTGTGTGTGTGTGTGTGTGTGTGTGTGTGTGTGCGCATGCATACAGTCCAATATAATGGAAGGTCTAGTTAAAATAGGCTGGCCTTTGATCTTTTACTTTGAGATTAAACAGCAGAACTGTTATACACCTGAGTCAGAAGATAAACAGGTGTACAGGTCCTGACAACAATCATTATACTTTGAATTGATCAGATAGAATTACTTCAAAGTGACCGCATTCAGTTTGCTATGTAGTGAGAGCACCAAATACAAACTAATGGTCAATGTTTTGAAATAAATCTTAAATTGACACAAAACAGACATATCAATCATACTACATTTGTATGTAGTTTATTTACATGATATTTTATTACATATCCAGCTGTTTAGTAATGTTAGGGTTGTCAAGTTCATTTTAAGTTTCTTATCTTATCTTTCTTACAGTGCAGACGCTTTTCTGCTTGCTCCTGCCTCTGCTTACTTTTTATGCTGATTTTCCTATTCTTATTCTCTGAAAACTTCGAGCAGCAGCTCCTGGACATTAACTTATCACTGGGACAGTTCATCTTCGTAAATAGACGGAGGGTTTCAGCCATATTTCAACATTTTTACGACGACCTCAGTCTTACAGTAGCGTGGCCTAGCAACAGCTAAAGCCTGGTAGGCTACTGCATGCTAGTTGGTAGCAAAATGCCTCCGTTCTCTACAGATGACTTCCACAAACTTATACAGAAGATGGCTGTGTTGGAAATGAAAATGCAACGGTTGGAAGTTAACGTGGAAGTGAATGGACTATGTCATGGGAATGACACCACTTTACCAGTGTTGCAAAATAATGGAGAAGGGTATGCTAACTCACAGCTAGTTAGCAGCTACAAGGATTCCAAGGAACAGGGGGCCTGTGTACTGGGTAATAAATCTACAAGTGGTAGTCCTCCCTGGAACTCTCTGGGTGCAAAGCCGAAGAGTAAATCATTTCCATGGGATTTGGGAGGACGGATAACAGGCAGAGCCCAGCGCTCCGAAATCTGTGATGCGACCGGCTGGCCTGCATTGTTATCACCCAGGAAGAGCGCCTATGCAACCCCTAAACAGCAGTGGACATCTGCTAAAGGGAGAATTACAAACAATCCTCCTAAACCACCAAGTGTGCCAATCCAGAACAGATACGCTCCGCTGACCGAGAACCGGAGATCTCTTTCTGATGACCTGGATAACCTGTCCTCTTCACACAGCAGGGTAAGGAACAAAAGTAAAAGGCTAGAGGGAAAGCTAACGACTGGGCCTGAAACTCTGATTGTGGGTGACTCTGCTGTAAGAGATGTAAAAGGTCTGTGTAATAAGAACAACACCAAAGTACTCTGTTTTCCCAAGGATGTGGTCTCTGACTTGGCTGAGAAGATCCTGCATATTGGGGCTAAACATCCAACTGTGAAGAATGTGGTACTACACATTGGAACAAATGATGTTGTGAAACAACAGTCAGAAGTGCTGAAAGAAGACTTTAAATGTTTGTTGCAAACTGTCAGCTCTCTAAATGCAGAGGTGTTCATCAGTGGCCCTCTACCGCCAGTCAGAAGAGGAGTGGAGAGATTCAGCAGATTGTTTGCACTGAACACCTGGCTTTCCAATGCCTGTACTGACCATTCTGTCCATTTTATTGACAATTTTAACTTTTTCTGGGATCGCAGACATCTTTTCAAGGCAAATGGAGTTTGCCTGAACAAGTCAGGAGTGAAATTGTTTATCTCTAACATTTTCAACTGCCTGCGTCATCAATCTGTTCCCTCTGCCAAGGACAAGCGGCAAGAGGAATCAAAACAGGAGAAAGACACAACACATCGTGCAGAAAACCCTGAAGAATTATCACTGCACCCGCCTGAGGAATGTTCTGATTATGGGAGACCTATGACACACATGGAGGACTCTCCGCTGCCCGTCACCCCCCCCCCCCCCTGACAACGCCTTTGAACACATGAAGGCGATACAGAGGGTTGGCACCGATTCTTTCCTGGAGTTCAAAGACCAAACTAAGGCGATACGCAGGGCTGGCAGCATTTCCTTTACCCCCGCTCCTCAACGACGCCCACCAAAAAGACGGGCACCATCTCCCCCCCCGTCTTCATCACCGAGCCTACGTCAACCACCTCCCCCCCCTGGCAGCATGTCTTCTACCCCTACACCATCTCCTCCGTCTCCATCACCGTGCCTACGTCAACCACCTCCCCTCCCTTCAAGAAAGCATCTGCAGTCTCCGAAGCCTGATAAGGATGTGTGTGTACAAAATGCTTACTGATGTGTGCTGGGTCCAGGCTCAAGGGTGTATGGCACTCTCAACTCTTTCCAGGACATGCCAGGGCCCTGCCTGCCTGTAGCTTTGCCGATATCTGTGTTGATAGGTAATAGATTAAGAGCGGTGAATCATCCTAGATACAGGAAGCGCTCAAACGTTTGTGTGAGTTCATCTAATTTAGCAGTGATTCCATGTCAGCGACAGCTTGTTACAAAAAACATGACGGATAGTGTGTTTAACAAACTTAAACTAGCTTTATTAAATGTCAGGTCTTTGGCGGGAAAAACATTTTTAATCAATGATTTTATCACTGAGCACAATCTCGATTTTATGTTTTTAACAGAAACTTGGATTGAACAAAATAATAGTGCAGCTGTTCTTATCGAATCAACCCCCCCCAACTTTGGTTTTATGAGTCAGGAAAGAATGCATAAGAAAGGGGGTGGAGTTGCTATTTTGTACAATGATTCTCTTCAATGCAGGAAGACATCTTATGGGAACTTTGCTTCTTTTGAATATGTGGCCCTTCAGCTGAAATGCTCCTCTCGAGCTCTGTTCCTAAATATCTATAGACCACCCAAATACTGTGCAAGCTTTTATGATGACTTTACTGAACTGCTGTCTATAGTGTGTATTGACTTTGACCGTTTAGTCATTGTTGGTGATTTTAACATCCATGTTGACAACCCTCAGGACAGAGGGGCAAAAGAACTGTTTTGTGTTCTTGATAGCCATGGACTGACTCAGCATGTGACGGAGCCCACGCACAATAAGGGGCACACTCTGGACTTAATTATCTCAAAGGGTCTGAATATCTCTAAGGTTGTGGTGACTGATGTTGCACTCTCTGATCATTCCTGTGTTTTCTTTGAGAGCTCTATTTCTGTTCACAAAAATGTTCGAAAAGAGGTAACCACAAAGCGATATTTAACTGAAAACACTAGGGAAATGTTTACTCAGAATTTTTCTTCCACACTTGCCCCTGCTAACATCTCAGTAAATGAGCTAGTAGATCATTTTAATTCAAAAATTAAAAATATTATAGATGCCATTGCTCCAACTAAGGTAAAAGAAGTGACTGGCAAGAAAATATCTCCATGGAGAAAAGCCATGACCGTGAGAGCAGAAAAAAGAGAGTGTCGAAAAGCTGAACGCAGGTGGCGAAAAACAAATCTCCAGGTTCACTTTGAAATCTATAAAGAGAGACTTGGCCTTTATAATTTGGAATTGAAAAACGCACGACAATCGTTCTTCTCAGACATCATTACCAAAAACAAAAACAATGCACGTGCCTTGTTTGCTACCGTCGACAGACTAACTAACCCCCCAGTGTCAGTAGCCTCTGAATTTCTATCCACCAGGGCGTGCAATAATTTTGCCTCCTTTTTCACTGACAAAATTCTGAAAATAAGACAAGCAGTCAGTGCCTCTGCATCAGGAACAGCAAATGTGTTGTCTCTGTGTCCACTTAACATCAATTCAAACACCATGACACAATTCCATCAGATTAATGATAAAAACCTAGAGGACATTATTCAACTTCTGAAATCCTCCTCCTGCTGCCTTGATATTATTCCAACGGGATTTTTTAAAGATGTTTTGCCTTGCATGGCCTCAGATCTACTTCATATAGTAAACAAATCTCTTCACTCAGGTATTTTTCCACAGGCCCTGAAAACTGCAGTCATTAAACCGCTCTTAAAAAAGAATAATCTAGATGCTTCAGTTATGAACAATTACAGGCCCATATCAAACCTGCCATTTCTAGGTAAAATCATTGAAAAAGTTGTTTTTCAACAGCTGAGTAATTTTTTGCATTTAAATGACTGTTTCGATGTGTTCCAGTCAGGCTTTCGTCCAAACCACAGTACTGAGACTGCTCTTGTAAAGGTCTTTAATGACATCCACTTAAACACAGACAGTGGCAGAACTTCAGTGTTAGTATTATTAGATCTCAGTGCTGCATTTGACACTGTTGACCACAGCATATTACTAGACCGACTGGAAAAACTGGGTGGGACTTTCGGAAACCGTCCTAAATTGGTTTGAATCCTACTTAAAGGACAGAAACAACTTTGTTTCTATTGGTAAATACACATCTGAGTTGACAAATATGACATGTGGGGTTCCTCAAGGCTCCATCCTGGGGCCGCTTCTCTTTAACATCTACATGCTACCACTGGCTCAGATAATGAAAAACAACAAAATAAGTTACCATAGCTATGCAGATGACACACAAATGTACGTAACAGTTTCAACAGGAGACTATGCTCCAATTCAAACACTGAGTAAGTGCATTGAACAAATCAATGACTGGATGTGTCAGAACTTTCTCCAATTAAACAAAGATAAAACTGAGGTAATGGTTTTTGGAGCCAAGGCAGAACGTATAAAAGTTAGCGCTGAGCTTCAGTCTGCAATGTTCAAAACAACAGATAAAGCCAGAAATCTAGGTGTAGTCATGGACTCTGACCTGAGTTTCAACAGCCACATTAAAACAGTTACTAAATCAGCCTACTATCACCTAAAGAACATATCTAGGATTAAAAGACTAATGTCGCAGCAGGATTTGGAAAAACTTGTCCATGCTTTTATCTTCAGTAGACTCGACTACTGCAATGGTGTCTTCACAGGTCTCACTAAAAAGTCTATTCGGAAGCTGCAGCTGATTCAGAACGCCGCTGCTCGAGTCCTCACTAACACTAAGAAAGTGGATCACATCACTCCTGTTCAGAAGTCTTTACACTGGCTTCCTGTGTGTCAAAGAATAGATTTCAAAATACTGCTGCTGGTTTATAAAGCTTTGAATGGTTTAGGCCCAAAATACATTTCTGATCTACTGCTAAATTATGAACCATCCAGATCTCTCAGGTCTTCAGGGACTGGTCAGCTTTCTGTCCCCAGAGTCAGAACTAAATATGGAGAAGCAGCGTTCAGTTATTATGCTCCAAATATCTGGAACAAACTCCCAGAAACCTGCAGGTCCGCTGCAACTCTGACTACTTTTAAATCCAGACTAAAGACTTTTCTTTTTGTCGCTGCTTTTAATTGAACTATTCATATCTTAGACTGCACTGTAACTTTTATCCGTGTATTTTTTCTTTTAGTGTTTATCCATGTATTTCTTCTTTTAATGTTTATTTTATTAGCTTTTCTTTTTAATGACTGATTTTAAATGCCATTTTCTTAATGTCTTTCATTTGTTGTAAAGCACTTTGAATTGCCTTGTGTTGAAAAGTGCTCTATAAATAAACTTGCCTTGCCTTGCCTTGTCTTAAGACATGCTCACATACTTACGTTGAAAGTTCTTGGCTGCTGTAAATTATTCCTCATGTCCATAATGGCCATGACATTATCACTAACAATTACACTGTAAGAGAAGACTGACGCATTCCAAAGACCTGTAAGGAAACATTCTGATAAGTCGCCTTCTGTTTTCTGATTTGGAAAATCCAGTGGTCACGATTGTTTTGGTAGTCCTGTATAGTAGGATACTTTTATATTGTAGAAATTGTTAAATTAAAGCAGTCTTTAATTGTTTGTCCTAAACATAGCAATATATGCTTTTGAAATGTAACATGTCTTTGAAATAATAATAGTATACAGTTTATATTGTGTATCACCTTTAGCTTGAAAATACATAGATGTGTTTTTGTATCTATAAAATAGCAGCAGTGTGTTCAGGTATTACAATATTTAAAGTTGGAATAAAGTATAAACTACACATCACAAGTATAATGCACTGCAATCCTATAAGATAAGTCCGATATGTTCATGAAAACTCCCCAGGAGACACCAACACTCAAACTGAGTAGCCAATGAGGACACACCCCTGAAAGTCCCGCCCACCTGGGATGTTTGTGTCAAAATCGAAAACGAGAAAGCTGCAGCGAGAGCAAAAGTCTGATCATTGAGAAAGAAGAAACAAGAACTGCAAACAAAAACCTATGTTAAAACAAAGAAAAAATACTTATAGTTTACATGATTACACAAATGATTTGTTTGCAACTTATAGTTTTATTTTTGAAATGTATTTTATTTTGCTTGACTTTTTTTCTTTTAAACTCATAGTTTTGCTTTATTCTGAGAAAGTGTTGCTTTATCTTTATGATACAAAACTAATCCCATAGCATAGGCAGGGGTTTAGAAAAGTATTCAAATCCTTTACTAACGTATTCAGTATTTTTACAGTGTGCTTTTGGATATAAAAGTAGCCGAATTCATAAGCAAAAGTGACTTCAAGTTTTAATAGTAAAAATACTCAATCGACTAATGCTTGCTTGTATAAAAATGTTGTAGTAGATCACTTCAGTGATTCTAAAAGTGGGGTCTGAGGCACATTGTCAGGGGGTCCAGAGACACTTCTGTATATGTATTAAAACTCTAAATGGTTTAAAGGTTAATTGTTGGAGTGGTGCCAAGGCAACCAACCTATGTGTAAGAGGTCAAGAATGAAGAGAGAAGGCTGTACTTACAAGACTGGACCCTTGGAATCCACCCACTCGAATGTTGAATCCATAAGCACTATAGAGGAGCTGTAGGTATGGATTTTGTTCCCTCTTTGCTTTTGACGTACAGATGGCATGTGTGATTTGAAGATTTTGAGTTGAAAGTATATCCCTTGAACTTTTTTGTCATAATGGTAAAAAAGAAATCTCCAAAGCATACATTTATAAACCTTTGGACCTATATATAACCCCATCTGACCGAATGTGCTTAACATTGGTTGAATAAACTTCTCACTATTGATTTAAAAATGTTTTTTGACCTGGTTAAGTTTGAAACTTGAAACTTGGCTACTTGTGTGGCATGTGTACAATACACATAATGCATATTAAAACTTGAGTACAACATGTACCTTAGCTTCCAAGACTGAAGAAGTATTGCCAAGTGACAGTTGGCGAAACCTTCGTTCTGCAAAGGTTCATGTACCATCTTGACATACAATGGAAGCCCCCCCCCCCACTCAACCACAAACAACCTCGGTGATGTGCTGACTGGCAGACACAGTGTGCCCATTGATCATAATTTCTCGGTTGTCTATCCAGTGTTCTCTGTGTCTCCTACGTAGAGGAACACGATACACACTAACGGAGATGCATGATGGATTAGTGTTGTTTCAGTTTTGCAGAATTACAGACATGCATACCATACATTTCCATTACGGAATGGCTGCAGTACACAAATGATTGACGGTACATTTAGTATAGTCTCCGTTTTTCTTTTAAATCATGGATATGAGTCGGGAAAAGTTCTCCTGACTCAAGTTTTTCCTGACAGAACTGTGCACGCTCTAGCATCGGCATCAGTGCACTTTGGACATTGTGTATGTTCTGTCTAGGTCAATATAAACAATTAAACCTTGTTTTCACCTTAGGCACAAACATTAGCAATGACTCATGGTACAAATCACATAGTTTGGTATCGTTAAAGGGGACATCATGAAAAACTTACTTTTTCGGTTCTTGTGCACATATCTTGGTTATCTGAAGTACCTACTGTACACTACCAACCCACACAATGTGAAATAAGACAACCCAACCAGTCTGGTTTTTATGGGCTTCCTCTGTCAGAAAACAACACGATTTGGCTCCCCTTCCTATGTCACATGCAAGCACATGAGAAAACACCGCCCCCCCCCCATCTGAGTATATTCAATCACAGCTTGAGAACTACCTTTGCAATATTTCTCACAAGTCATTAAGACCAAACCGTAAAGAGACTGGCACTACAGTGAAGTGTTTCAGAGTGAATCATACGGACAGTACGAGATAAATAATGTTTTTTGAAGCATGTAAACATGTTCTGTTCGTGACCCAAAATACAAGAATGAACATGAACAGAGCATGTCTCCTTGAAAGGGGTCTATGACAATTTCGTATAGTGGTAGAAGACTCAAGGCTGAGACAGTTTGACTTTTAGTCCCTCCAACAAATCCAGCTCCAACAACAGAGTTTCCCATAATACATCTTGTTAAAGTATTTTAAGCCTTCCTTGATTGCTTAATAAAAGGACAAGAATATGGAGGAAGAAAACAGTTCACAAAGGGATTAAACTGTTTAAAACACATGCTCAAAGTAAGCCGGATGTTGCCCATGTGTTTATGTGGATTCAAAAGCCGTAGATAATCTACAAAATGGAGGAGACCGATCTGATCGGAGCAACTGTGACAAATAATCTAACTGAAACCGGCATGGACAATGACTGTTTTAAAAATGCTGAGCCCAAACATTTATGAACTTCTTGCACCCAAGATGAGATGCCAAGTATCTGCTTCAACTAGCATCACAGAGCAGCAACCTGAGTTTACATGGATGTTTCCTTTTGCACTGTTTTTCTTGCGACAACAGGTTGTTTTTTTCTTTTTCCTCGACTAGGACCGATTTTTTTATTTTGGCCCACTGTGTATTTGAGTTTGACACCCCTGGTCTAGGGGAAAACAAAACATTTCTATGCATTATATACAGTACATTCTTTACATGTTTTATCAGTATAGCATAACAGGTTGATGGATGGCAATATAGCCTTAATAGTCTGTTATCAGCCCCTCCACTCAGAAAGCTAACCATTTCACCTAAGGTAATCAATAGAGGCTGCCGACCTATGATTAAACCAGCCCACTCTCTTCAGTCTGCGTACAAAAGATACGCAGAAGTCCGATTTTGCGTGCATATGATACTCCCACGTTACGTTTGTTATGAACGTATGTCAAATACGTTGATTTTCTCCCACGTTAAGTTTGTTATGAACGTATGTCAAATACGTTTTTTTCTACGATTTTTCTCCCACGTTACGTTTGTTATGAACGTATCTTAAATGCGTTTATTTTCTACATATCTTTGCCATTTATTTAACCCTAACCATAACCCAATAAGTGTCGTTTATTGCACCGCAAACATTAAAACTGTCATTGGAACGGCGATCAAGCCTGAAGCCTCAGAGCTCTTTGTTTTAATGTTTGAGGTGCAATATCAGCGTATCATATGCACCCAAATCGGACTTCTGCGTATCTATTGCACGCCTTTGCAAAGTCGTGTCATTTGTACGCAGACTGTGAGACCGGGTTGGATTAAACACATATATCAAAGGGATGTTTCAGATGTTTTGAAGTCGGTTGTATGAGGTGCTTATCCATAGTCAGCGTTTTATAGTACAGACAGACACAGAGGCTAAGAAATGTAAACGTGTGCAGCAGCAAAATGTACTTAAGACAACTCACAAAATATGCTCCTAGAAAAGACAAATATGCTATATTTCCAACAGAGATCAGGAGCTGTTACTGCCACCTTCAAAGCTACTTGGACAACAATGTTTTACCTTAAAGAACATGGGACATGATGGTTTCCCCTGCCTCAATCTGTTACTTAGTTTTACATTACTGTTGGTGTCATAGGAGTGTGGTAACTTTGAATGGAAAGGGCTTTAGTTCCTGGTCAATAAATACAATAGATGATGTGTAGACAATCATATTGAAGGCATAGAAATGGAAATATATTACCCTGAACAATGTAACTTTGGCCCTTCATTATAATAATAAAGCATTTTATTTATATAGCGCTTTTCACAACTCAAAGACACTTTACAGTATGAGGGAGGGTAGACAACAAGGACAGGCAAACAAGTACAAAATAAAAAGGCAGTCAAGAGGAAGTTGGTTGGGGGGGGGGGTTATGGGTTGACAGAGTTGAAAAGATGTGTTTTGAGGCGGGACTGAAAGACTGTGAGGGACTCAGAGTCACGGAGATCTTGGGGGAGGGAATTCCAGAGCCTAGGAGCTGCCACTGAGAAGGCTCTGTCCCCAAAGCTGCAGAGTGTGGATGTGGGAATGGATAGATTAGATAGGATTATGCAAGCAATAACTACATATTGAAGTACATCTACGAGTTTATAGGAAATGCCTGTGTGAGTGTAATCATGTCCCCTCAGCAGTGCCATGCTGTGTCATTGTGGACGTGTGGCGGCAGCTGTGTTGAAGTTCCAACTCATGTTGATTGGTTCTGCCGGGTCATTGTTACCAGATGATGCCCACAATGCTGTGTCTTTGGCCTCAAAATAGAGAACACCCCCTTCCCAGAGTCCAATTTTTGGCCCAAGTGCAACCATTCTAATATAGACCCCCTGGGTGTGTGAATCCTCCGGCAAGTGCCCATTTAGAGGCGGAAGGGGGTGAGGACATGGTCATGGACACAACCAGCGGGAACACCTGCAGTTCTTTGATATGCCAGCACCGCATTCTACCAGGGGACATTTGCATATAGACTCTTATTACACTATTTCACTTTTTTAAAACTATTTTCTTCTTGTATTTACTATTTACTTGCACTATATTTTTCTGTTTCTGTGTTTTGTGTTGCACTGTTGGAGAAGCCTGTGACACAAGATTTTCATCGACATAACTACACTGTAGTTTGTTTGACAAATAAAGAACCTTGAACTTTGAGCACACTTTGAGAGTGTTTGGCATTGAGCCAAAGTGTTACGGTGAGTGAAGCAAGCAGGTCACCAGGGTGGGTGGAGGGGGTCAGGAGGACGGGCTTTTGGGCTGACAGCCCAGGAGCACAGCGGAGGAACCGGAAGGGATCCCGGGCGGACGGCCCGGGGGCAAGGCAGAAGCTGAGAAGGGGGACTCGGGCGGACGGCCCGGGGGCAAGGCAGAGTCCAAGGTGGGGCGAAGGCCACAGCGGGCGAACTCAGGGGGCCGAGCATGAGGGCGAAGGCAGCGGCAGGAAGAGTCAGGGGGCCGGGCCCGAGGGCGAGGACTGCGGCAGGAAGAGTCAGGGGGCCAGGCTCGAGGGCGAAGACCAGATAGCTCCGGAGGCCGGGCAGGACCCGGTGTCGGCCGAACAGGAACCGGTGGGACAGGCTTCGGCAGGATCCCCCACGGAAGAGGACCAGGAGTTGGCAGGACCCCCGGCGAGACAGGTGATGGCGGGGCCTCCAACGGAACAGGACAAGGGGTTGGCAGGACCCCCGGCAGAAGAGTTGTCGGCGGGACCCCCGGAGGAACAGGACATAGGATTGGCAGGACCCTCGGCAGGAGAGTAGTCTGCGGGACCTTCAACGGGACTGGACATGGAGCTGGCAGGACCCCCAGCGGAACCTCCAACGGCACAGGACATAGGGTTGGCAGGACCCCCGACGAGTTCCAGGGAACGGCTCCTGGACAGGAGCAGGAGCTGGGGCAGAAGCAAGGGTTGACTCCAAACGGACCACACCGATGCGTGTGGTGTCATAAAGGGAATTGGGAGGCAGGGAGCCAGCATACCTGGGGCTAGCAGGCAGGGGATAACAAACCGAGAGGAAATCCAAAATCCAGCTAGGTAGGAATTTCACCACGTCTGGTTTCTCCATAGTCACCTGGCGCGCCTCTGCCAGAGCAGCCTCTCGCTGCTGAACCCCAGACGCTCCCCTCCATCGACCAGAGCAGTTAGCCAAAAAAAAGGAAAAATCCAATAATTCCTGCTCAAAAGGATCTGCTGGGCCCATATCTGGTTGATTCGTACTGTTACGGTGAGTGAAGCAAGCAGGACTCAAATGCAGATAACGCTGAAAATGCCTTTATTTCAAGGATAATATAGACAAACGGAACACTCCCCGGGGAACACAGTCACCAACAAAAGACGAACCAACACTGAACACAGGAAGAGACAAGACTAAATACAGGGAGGGGTAATCACAAGACGAGAAACAGCCGGGCAGGGGAGGAGAAACACAAGGGACACAGGTGAACACAATCAGACAACTAGACACACCAGGGAAACTAACGACAGGAGGAAAAACACAGGGAAAAGGAACAGACAATATACCAAAAGGAAAACATGACAGGGAGAACAGCAAAACACCCAAGACATACACAACGTGACATAACACAATAATCGTAACACAAAGGAAGTTTTAGAAAGAGAACTGGCATGATATCAAGGCAAAAGCAACACATATGAGACCGCAAGGGGCAAACCATTGTGTGGAGAATTAGTCCCGTTTTTAGGTTGCTAACCAATTAGAACAGAGGGGTTGTCTGATGTCAGTAAATGATAAAATGAGCCAGACTGGACACTTGTGCCTCCCAGACAAAACATTCACCCTGGGGCTCTGGTACCGCTTTTAACTCAGTAGACCATGACATCCTAATCCAGGCTAGGAAAAAAATATAAATATATCTTGAGGGATACCGACAGACAATATGTTCACAGTCATATTTGAGTGGCACTAAAAATGGTTCTAGTCACACTTAATATTTTGAATAGTAGAGATGCACATGGATGGTGTTTGACATCAGCATAGAGATGAGAGTATAATTGTTAAAGAGGACTTGTGATTTTTGAAGGGAAAGTTCAAGTACTTATGAGGTGCCTACTCATCCAAAGTCAGCTTGATACCTACAGTGGAAGATAGCCCTCAACTCAGCTGGTGTGTACAGGGGCAGCAGCAAACGTATTATAACCAGCTTAAAAAAAGCCAACCTTAAGAAAAAAACGTAATAAGTTGCTCTATCCAACAAGGAACTGAAGCTATATGCTCTATCCAACAAGGAACTGAAGCTATATGCTCTATCCAACAAGGAACTGAAGCTATATGCTCTATCCAACAAGGAACTGAAGCTATATGCTCTATCCAACAAGGAACTGAAGCTATATGCTCTATCCAACAAGGAACTGAAGCTATATGCTCTATCCAAAGACACTGAAGACTTTGCCTAGAGCAGTTAGTTGATTTCACATCTTTGGTGTTGGGGTTTCAGAATAATGGGCCTGCTTAACAATGGGAGTACACAGTTAGACCTGCACTCCCATGTTCTGTGAAGTAGAGTAACTGTTTTTGTTTGGTACCAAATCATTAATTTGAAATTTGTAGTACACATATGATGCTCATTTTCAGGTTCAGGTTTGTATTTGTGGCCTCCACTGTGTCATGTCTCCTTGCTTTAATGTTCAAAAAGCTCTTTATTTTTCTCATACTACCTGTGCTGCAGCACCTCTTTTCACTCTCTGTCTGAAACCAGAGCCCAGTCTGCTCTGATTGGTTAGCGGGCTGGTTCTGTTACGATTGGTCAACCGCTTAGAGATGTCCCGCCCCTTAGCCTATCACGTACAATGTTTTAAAGCGCTAGCCAATAGAGGATTGAGTGTTACATAGTTATGTCACTATGTTATAGAAGGAGTTCAACACTACAGGAAAGGGAAAACCCAAAAAATAAAAATAGGGCCCCTTTAAAAAAGGCTGCTAGATAGATCCTACATATTCAGTCTCTACAGTGTTGCAATTAGAATGTTACATGGCATTCAAATTATAGACTGATTGTTTAAGACGTGTGTGTGTGTGTGTGTGTGTGTGTGTGTGTGTGTGTGTGTGTGTTTGTAGATAAGTGCATGAGACACAAGGTTGTCCACGTTCCTCCTTGTCCAGGCATATCAAAGGCAGGTGCCAACCCTTGTGTTGATGCCAGCCTGATACTGTGCCAGATTCCAAAGGTTAACAAGGACTTGCGCTCTGCAACTAGCCGCACACAATAGTGCCATTCTTCTCTTTGCACATACCTTATCCGGTTCTCCTTGCCAGGATCTACTTGTTGTGACGCACAAAACCAGGCTTGTGGGATTTGAACACAGGGACGTGCTGCTGGGGAAAGACGATTATGACATTTTGCGTGTAATAACACCTTTTGGTTTAACAGGGGAAAATCCTTCTTTAGATTATTGGAAAAAATGTAATTGTTATGCGTATTGTAGCCCATTTTATATCATGTAAAATTACTAGATATTCATCAAAACTCTATAATATGGAATAACTATAATTATACGTCAATTAAGATGCATAATTTGTATTGGCTAAAAATCGGAAAATGTTACATAACTATAGCTGTCAAGTGGATGTAGTAGTGGAGTGAACACTATCATATTTACTTATGATATGTAGTCGTGAAGTATGAAGTAGAACAAAATATAAATACTCACAGTACTTGAGTAAATATACGTCACTTCATCCAAAATATGATAAAATGTGAAAAACCTTCCTATTTTAGAAAGGCGAGTAGAGACTATGACAACAAATGGTGGTGCAAAGTAGGAGGTCTGGAACAAATGTTATTATTAAAGCTTTTAATAAGGTGCGGTAATTAATGTTTTGATGTCAAAAATGACTTTAACACAGTAAAAGAGTTAATGTTTTATGTCAAAACGTTAGCAGGTGCTGGTCCAAGTATAATTGTTGGCTCCAGACCTCCTCACTACAGGTTCGGTAACTTCTTTAAGCACAGGTTTGTATTAAAGGGGCCCTATTATACTTTTGTGGTTCACCCTTTCCTTTAGGCCGGGGAGTGTTACAATTTCCAACTAAGGCTCCAGTGGGGACCTTGTTCCCTGAGTGTGCCTCTCCACCTATGTTTCTTACTCTCCTACTTGCTACCCTTTGCCCTCAACCTATTCTAAGGGAGTGCTTGTTCTTCCGTCTGTCTGTCTGTCTGTCTGTGTCTGTGTATTCTCTTGTTCCGATTAACCCAGCCGCATTTTTTCTTGTTTTGTGTCTATATCTATGCCGGGATCCGGAGTCGAGGCTGATCTTCTTGCTGTAGTCCTGTGTCTTGGATCCTCTATCCTGAGTTCTGGATTAAGTCGTGGACTTCGGGTCGTAGCTAAACCTGTCTCTGTGGTCCTGCCTGGGTCTCGTCTTGCTGCCTCCCTGAAGGCTCCCACAGGATTGTAGTTCACATCTTCGTAGATTCATCTTCTTATTACAGACACATGCATTTCCTAACATTCGGTCTATATGCTGTAAAATGTATTATCTCTTCGATTTACACACGGCATCTATTGTAGGCTATTTTTATTATATGTACAGCACTTTGGCTCGATCAAAAATCGTTTATAAATGTGCTATATGCTATATAAATAAAACTTGATTTGATTTGAATTAGTGTGTTATATAGATTTATGTGCATGTAAATGGTCTACAAAGGCTAAAATCTCAAAGTTCCCCCCAGAAGCAGTTTCTCTGCCACCCCCCCTCTCTCTGAAACGCCTCTTTTGGACTCCTTTGTTTACTTCCGCAACATAGTGACATCACTATGTAAAGCACCTTTTTAAATATTAAAGCATGTAAATATGGCAGAGTGTGTGCTCAAAATACAGATATGAACCTGAAGATCGCATAGTATGTCAAATCAATTCAGTGCCAAGAAAACTAAATGTTTTTGCAGTGTACAGTATGATTCAAATGAACCCTTTCAGACTTCCCAACAATCAATCAACAGTTTATTATACTGATGATCATCATTATACAATTCACATCAAGCAACACCTTTCCCACAACAAAGTCTTTTACTATTTTGCACATGTTTGCACAGATTTTATCCACAGAAATTGTGATATTCTTCTCATATTTCCTATTTTTTACATTTATATTTCCATTACATATTTCTATATAAACTCTTATTTTACAATTTAAATACGCTTCCTGTGTTTCTGTACGCATCAGGGCCGTCAAACAAAGTGGCTTTTATTTTATAATAACAAGGTAATTCAATTTCACTGTACCTCGTGAAAATATGTTTGATAGATAAAGAAACACTCCTTGTTAATTATAGGTATTGCAAAGTCATACATCTGCAACTATAAACAAGGTTCAGTCTTTTAAATCAGATGTACCTGTTTAAATGTTTTAATTCATGTCATCGGTAAATAATCCATTCCCCTCTATGATTAACTGTAATTTACCAGGGTTATGTATTGGCTTTGTTTCTTTGGGATATTTTTTTTCAGTTTCAGATGTTTTGGTTTGGAAAAAAGTACAAAAATGGTACTCATATAATATATATTCTGTGGGGTAACCAGGAAAAAAATAGCCAATACATTCTAAAGTGCCCCACCAGTAGTGTATCTATGTCTCCTTCATACCTATATATTATTCATTCTTGAATGAAGTCATAGTCCAAAAGAGGTGGAATATCTGTCCGTCTGAGTTAGACTGCACTCTAAGGACAGTTGAAACATTTATATGTCTACTAGGTGGTTAATAGACTGGAAGCAGGTTTCTGTAGTGTCAAGCTCAGTTGCGGAGAAGAAAAAACATAGAAAGTATTTTTGGATGGCAAGTTAGATGGTGCATTGAAGAGTCCAGACTGGGGATGAAGCTGTTGTGTCAAGGTGTAGTTGCACTATGGCAGTGTTTCTCAAAATGGGGGACACAGAGGCATGACGGGGAGGACGGGGGGGGGGAATTGTTATTGAAAAATCACTGAAAAATAATTGATTTGAAAATAATATGATACAGTACAATTACGTCTGGGTCTCTGTGTTTCATTCAAGCTCGGCTCTGTGTGTGTGTGTGTGGAACGAGCCATTATGTGTGTGCGCGCAAGAGAGAGAGAGCGCACCGGTACCGGAAATCGTTGTTGTTAGCGTAGCTCGCTAGCACCAGAAGCTAACGGATATAAGGAGCTTTTTCAACAACAAGGTGGAGGAGAATTCTCTCCTGTCAGACTGAGAGGCTCAGTGAACTAAAGGACTCTCTGAGGCTGCAGTTGGAGAAGAGCAAACAAATGGTGTTACAGTACAGGGAACAAGCAAAAGCACCTGGAGGCGAGGGACAACGATGGGCTTTACCATGGGGTGTTGAATGGTCTTTAGGACCGGGCGGAAGCGCAAGTCCATCGCTGGAAGAGCTGAGCAAGGTCAATGTAATTACCCACCAGTGTTTTATGCCCGAGGGAAGGTAGAATAGGGAGAGGTAGTGCGGTTGGAAGTGGACGAGCAGGGGGAATCGCGGAAGCCAAGGAGAAATTGCTGGTGGTTATATAATTAATGATGGGTGTAGAAAGGAAATCGGTGGCAGGGACAGAAAAAACAGTGGGGTGTTGGGTGAGGGATGGCAAGGGAGGGGAACAGGGATAGAACAAGAGGAAATGGAAAAGGGCCTTTACGAGGGAGCTCCATGGCTCAGAGCGACTGTAGGGATACGAATGGCTTCATGGTGGTGGTTGCTGCTAAAGAGGAAAGTTGAGAACCGGCAGAAGCAAGTGAAGCAAAGAGGCTATGTTAGAAAAATGACCACAATTTCTTTAGCACTGGACGGATGGAACATACTGTACTATTTGTCCTCTTGCAATACATCCTTACTCAAGTGGGCAGGTGATTCCATGACTACCGTTTAAAACAAACATGGCTGAGGAATGTGTACTGCTGTACTTACTGCACAGAACAGAAAAACAAATCTATGGGTTAAAATGTATGAATTTATGGTGAACATTTTATGTTATTCTTCTTAAAGCTTTTTTACTGCTTTAAGTAGTAGAAAACTACATTTAAAAAAAAAAATGGTTGGATATAGAACCAATATAGGGACCAGATAATTGTTTAACTGTAAATGTTTTGTGTCATACTGAAAAAGAAAAATATGTATTCAATTAATAATTAATCTTTTAGGATTTACTTTACATCCTAGGACTGTGATAGTGGACAGTTATTATACAACTTGATCTGGAAACATCCATAATAAAGTCATTCAATTAATGGGTTCATGAGCAGTGTCAGGATTACGTCTGCTTTGTATTTCCTGACTCATTGTTTAATATAAACGGTTGGCTTGGATTTCAAGTGGCATTTGTGGGTGGGAATTGCAAACCCCAGGACAAGTTGAAAAGCTTAGCTCTCAGGAAATGTCACTCACTCAGACATGAAGTCAGGCTGTAACCAATGAACTCGCAGCAATTCATCATCTGAAGCGTTCCTGTTACACCGCTCATGTATTTACTTCATGGTCTGCAGTGAAAGAGAATGGACTCTTGTTCTGCACTGCCAAGGTGTGTCAGTGAGAGTCCGGCTTAGGTAGGTACCCACAGCTTCCCTGACATGAAGCATTTCACAAGGATTAGAGAAATGTCAAACAATGTAATACTATCCGTATAGACAATCATCAGAGGGAGGAATAAACAAAGGGAAGAGTCATTTTTGAATAAGATAACATACTCATATTTGAAGTGCTCAAACAGACATATCATGGACGTGTAAGTTGATCGTTTCAGATTCAGATCAGATTCAACTTTATTGTCATTGTGCAAAGTACAGGTACAAGCCAATGAAATGCAAGATGTGCTATATATATAAATAAAAACAAGGTGCATATTATAAATACTGAAAATACAGGGAGCATTGAATGAGGATAACATCTACAATATACAGATGTAAGTATTGACAGAATATTAACGGAGTATTAACAGATTGTATGTACAAACAGTGATATGTACAGTAACACGATTGTGCAAATAACATGTCCATTAAGTACGTTTAATCAGTGCAGTTGAGTGCAGGTAAGTGCAATGATGCTAGTGAGTAATGGAGAGGAGTTCAGCAGAGTCACAGCCTCGGGGAAGAAGCTCTTCCTGTGCTTGGAGGTACGGGAACGGAGGCATCTGTACCGCCTACCGGATGGAAGGAGAGTGAACAGTCTGTTGTTGGGGTGGAAGGCATCCTTGATGATGTTCCTGGATGTTCCCAGACAGCGTTTGAGGAAAATGTTCTTAATGGTGGGTAACTGGGTGCCGGTGATCCGTTGGGCAGTTTTTACTACCCGTTGGAGTGATTTCTGGTCTGAGGCGGAGCAGTTGCCGTCGTTAGTGAGAATCCTCTCGATGGTAGAAGTCCACCAGGATCCTGGGACCAAGGTGGGCTTTCTTAAGGCCCCGTAGAAAGTAGAGACGCTGCTGCGTCTTTTTGACCAGGATGGAGGAGTTCAGAGACCAAGTGATATCGTCGGAGATGTGAATGCCAAGGAACTTGAAGCTCGACACACGTTCCACTGCAACTCCGTTGATGCAGATGGGGGGGTGTGCATGGCTCCTATCCCGTCTGAAGTCCATGATGATCTCCTTGGTCTTCTTGGTGTTAAAAGCCAGGTTGTTGTCAGAACACCACGAGGCCAGGTGCTGTACCTCATCCCTGTAGGCCGTTTCGTCGTCACCTCTGATCAGGCCTACCACCGTGGTGTCGTCTGCAAACTTTATTATGGTGTTAGAATCATAAACAGCAACGCAGTCATGGGTGAACAGGGAGTACAGGAGAGGGCTCAACACGCAGCCTTGTGGCACACGGGTGTTCAAGGTAGAAGTGGAGGAGGAGAGGTTGTCTAACTTCACAGACTGTGGTCTGTTAGTCAGAAAGTCCAGCATCCAGTGACAGAGCGATGTATTGATACCAAGCTGGCGAAGCTTGGATATCAGCTTGGAAGGGATCACAGTGTTGAATGCTTAACTGAAATATATGAACAGCATTCTGACGTAAGATTTGGGGCTATCCAGGTGGGTCAGGGCAGAGAGGAGTGTCGTGGAGATGGCGTCCTCTGTTGACTTGTTGCAGCGGTAGGCAAACTGGTATGGGTCCAGTGTAGCAGGCAGACAGGATTTCAGGTACGAGAGAACCAGTCCCTCGAAGCACTTAGCGATGATGGGGGTGAGTGCAACGGGACTGAAGTCATTAAGAGCCGTAGCGGTTGAGAGCTTCGGCACTGGCACGGTGGTGGCGGTCTTGAAGATGGTGGGAACAACTGCTTAGGCCAGGGACAGGTAAGTTGATCCTTTGATACTGCATCTACATTAAACACCACAAAAAAACATAATACTTTTTAATATATCACTTTGACGATAGCTTTTTACGATTTCCGATTGTACATGCAAAACAAATTATTATATGATATAATAATAATTGAATTATTGGTTATTAACAATAAAATGATCCAGACACTTACCAACACAAATCGAAGGAGGCATTTATGTGCATTATATTTGTTCATTTAGGTTCATTTCGCTCATAGCACATCTGAATTTTGATGTGAGTAATGTTTCCAATGCAGTTGTTATCCTACTTCTACTCCAGTAAAGAATCCCAATGCGAGATCTGAATGATAATCTGGTAGCAAAAGTGGACAGAGTATGTCCATTGTTGAGTGAGCAAATAAACATTAGGTTGTAGCATATAAGTTAAAGTGCTTTCATTTGGAATTGCCATTTCGAAGTATCAAGCTGACAAACCTTTTAATTTACTCTTTGTTTGCAAAGTTTATTATTTGTTTGTGTTAGAGACACTACAACGACCCAAAAACCTTCCATTACCAGGAAGCGTTTTGAATCGCTTAAGCATGCGCATGTGTTGTCAAGTTGGTGAGGCTGTTTCTTCATTTGACCCTTCTAGGCTTGTCCTACCTGTCTGTCCCCCTTTCCAGTCTATCTTCAGCTATATAGCAGAACTCCTCCATCGCTACACCCCAGCCAGAGCATTAAGGTCGGCTGACCAGCTGCTGCTGCTAGTGCCCAAGACCAGGCTCAAAACCCGAGGGCCCCGAGCCTTCGTAGCAGCTGGCCCTAGGCTCTGGAACACTATGCCCCTCCTTGTGAGATCGGCCCAGACCCTAGAGGTTTTTAAATCAACACTAAAAACTCACTTCTTCTCTCTGGCCTTCTAATCAGAGCGGAGCACGACTCCTGACATTTCCCTGTGTTTGATTTTTATATTTGCTTTTGTAATTTATTGTCTTCTGTTTTGCGATTGTAGTAAAGTGTTTTTTATTATTTGCATGTAAAGCACTTTGGCTCGACCAAACATAGTTTTTAAAGTGTGCTATATAAATAAAACCTGATTTGATTTGATTCAGCTGTTTGTATATTTGCTTCATTTCTGTAGCTTAAGCGTGTTTCTCCAAATGTCGGCCACTGGAGTTTTACAGCTGGAAAGTCCAGAGTTTCTCAAAATATTTATTTTTTATACCAGAAAGCCCTTTATAGTCATATGGTCATCTACAATTAACCACAGATGTACTAGACATTACTGAGGTGGTTGGAGTCTGGTAAAAGTTGTAGTTCTAATCTGTAGATGAGCAGTCGTATAATTAAATTGTCCCACTGAGGGTGAAATCACACGCTGAAACAGGTGTCAAAATATTGCCAAAGTCATATCTCCAACAGCGCTCATTAAATCGGTTACAGACTAGACCTGCTTGGCAACAAAAAAAACCCTGACGAAGCTGTTCACATGATGGCAGTCAAATATGGAAAGCCATTACAGTGTTCCCCTTGTTCCACTATATTTGTCTTTGTTCCTATTCCGGATGTTTTTCTGATTGGATTTCTGTTTGTTTCACAGGAGAGAGTGGTGTGTACACATTTACTTTTAAGTATGATAACTCTGTGCTTTCAGGATTAGTAGGGAAGTCCCTCTTTTGCTATATTGGGGTGTTTTTGTCTGCTCAGAGATATACTGTACTAAAGCATCAGGGCATTTAATCCTGGCTATCCGCTCAAATGAGTATTGTTGTGTGCCAAGCCACTCTTACACAACCTTTTTAATGGGTTCGGTGGAATGTATCCAGTGATGATCTTGGGCTATCTGTTACTGAGTGAGTAGCTTCTGTGCATCGATGCTGAAAGGGACACCAGCACATTTCACGTAGATATAAACATTCTCACACAAAGAAACATGCATGCAACTGTGGCCTGTGGCCCTAACAACTAAAGACAATTTGAAAGAGGTGAATGTGTCATCTTAATAAATCAAAAAAATAATGAAGATTAATTACTTTTTACTCTGAAACCGAATACGGTATTGAACAGCCTTTTATGTTTATTATTTGCCTTCAGGTCTTTTCTACCAGGGTGGTTTTCACAGTATCCGGCACTCCCATGAAATATTTTCACAGAGCCTGTCATCAGCCGTGTGATGTAGAGTTTTTAATGTATAACATAAAAATAATCCAACAGGAGTTCCCTCTGGCTTAACGTAAAGGTTCACCAGCAGTTCCCGAGTTCATGTATAGCACTATATATAAATATTTCTTATTTATCACTGCAGTATATGGGAGCTTTACAGGGAACACTTACCCACCTTCATGTAGATGTTGAATCAGTGTTGACAGCAAATGTAGTCAATGGAAATAAAGCATTCTAATAATAAAAAATGTGTTAGACTCTAATATCCCAGACCCTGCCACTATCGTCCAGTTTCTCAACAGGCTGTGTCTAGATTTGACTAGAAACCATCCAATAAATTATGTTGCAGGTTTTCACCATTGCGCTAAATATTTTATGTTACACCTTTCCAGTCTATCTCCAGCTGTTTTTATACAATGAAAAAGGCCCTAAAGAATATAAAAAAAAATGTAGTTGTAATAAGTTATGTATTCTTTAATAGCGTTATATTTACAAAAGGTAAGCCTAGATTTGTAATTTGTAACAAGTAATTTGTTGGCTGTTAATTATTCCTTAGAAATTCTAAATAGCCTCAGTTGTGCTTTGTCAGTGTAAGCTCTACTTAGCCTTTGTATGGAGCTGAAACTAAATGAGAATGCTTTAGGTTTAGATATTGGACTGGTGTCTTTGACAAGTGGAACATTTGACAGTTTTACAAATGTCAGTTGAAAAAAATCTGGGAATTGCCAAAGTAATTATGATAAATCATCAACCATAAATGTTTGTACAGTATTTCACAACAATCCAAGACAAACCACCTGACCAACTGGAATCGACATCAAAGCCATACTGCAAGTGTGGTTGAATTTTTTTTCTAAACCTCTTAGAAAGTCTTCCAGTAATAAAAAAGATAAATGACAATAGGTCATGCAAAGCTTGTCATGTATTTTGTCTCATTACATATGTAAAGAATAAGGACCAATGTTTGTGGTTTTGATAAGGTCCCAGAGTGACACCACACATGGCGCTGATCTGATCGGGAGTGTGCTTGTTGGCTTCAGTTGCATGTTGGACGCCTCACAATCTCTTGCTTGCCAAATCTCTGGGTTTCACTTCTACAAACAGCCGACTTTGGGGATTTGGTTCCCCAGTAATTGTTGTGTGCGATCATTGCTGGGCTCTCCCCTGCTTTTTTGCCATGCCCAAGTGGCCATTGTTGTAATGTTGTTCCCAAGCTGTAATCATAGGCAGATGGCTGCGGGCCTCGCTGCTCCATCTTGATGGGGCTTTCCTCATACAAATAAATGATGTCTGCACACTGTGAGGTGTGATGTAAGGTGTTTTCTTTGAGAAGGATGTTTGTTTCTGAGTTTAGGGACATCCATTATTTCGATGTTTGGTTTGATACACTCGCTATCGGATATGGAAATGTCTGAGGTAGGATCTCAGATAGTTTGTCCAGTCGTAATACAACACTATTCACCTTTTACTTGAGTGGCATAACAACATGTTTTGAATTGGACAAAAATAATGTTTAGGTAGATTTTGGAATTGTATTGTTAACAAGCAAGTCATGTTAAAATGCAGTGTGTTTTAATCTAAATGCAAGGTTTGCATCCTTAAAGGTCACCTTTTATGCAAAATGCGCTATTGATGTATTTTATACATAAATCGGCTTGTTGACTATAATGTATATTTCGTCCCTTTATGATCCTCTGGGTGCATTTGCATACTTTTGCGTGTGTGTGGTACAAACAAACAATTGCTCAAGCGTGACTTAATCAAACGGTAACCAGCTCCATGAGAGGCGAAAAGCATAAAACACTGCATGGGTATGTGATCCCCCCCACACATTTTATAAACTTATTTTACCAAAACTATGACAAAGCTGTGTTTGTACCCCTCAAGGTCACCCTAGACTCCAAACTGCCCTTTTCGTCGCACAGCTGATCGTGCTGATGTGTTTGTTAGCGTTGCTGGCCACGAAGCCGGCCAGTTCAGCTTCAACTGACAAAACAATGAAAAGCAATCAAAATGTGTGGCTTGTAACAATTTACTGCGTATTGCTTGTGTGGATTATCACTCGAGCAGAGCTGGATTTGCTTAAGCAGCCCAAAGCTAAAAGCAATTTATAGAAGTACGCTGAACGTGTCCCACAGGCCTGAGGGAAATGGAATGGATGCAACAAAAGCCACAATGGTTTGATTACATATGGTTTTGATGGCACAATCAAAATATTTATCCATGATATCTGTGGTGGCAATATGTGTGTGGACTGATTCCAGCACACGAAGAAAATGTGGAAGGCATAAGCGATTCTCCTAAAAATGATTGCTTTCTGCCTGAGGAAAAACATAGAACTTGCCAACTCTGTCTAAGTTTCAAAACACTCTCACAGGCCTCTTTTTCTATTCATCTCCTATTTCAAGATCACTCATGTTTTCTTTTTCAGTTTAATCTGATATATCACGGAATTAGAATCCATGTTACTGGATGAGGGTTTGACCAATATTCAGCTTGAGGTGAGTGTTTTTCTTCTAAAAGTACCCATGTTTGATCTTATCAGCCTGGTTATACTGAATAATATGTTCTGACCTGCTGATAAAACTCTCTCTTCTCTTTCTGGACAGGCAAAGAGTCTATCCTGCCAAGGGCTAAGGGGAACTAAGGCCAATGAGTGAAGGAAAGAGCGCACTAAAGGGGCCAAAATGAAGCCATGTGAAATAAGGTGTGGGAATCCCTCCCAGTATGAAGCTGGGAGAGAGCGAACAGTGACAGGAATGCTGTGGGCTGTGACATTCCTGGAAAGGTTAAGTCAGAGTTACATAAGGATTTGTGGACAGGCGGGAATAGAACACCAAAGGCATCAAAAGCCATTAAGCAGTTCAATTATTTTTCTAGAAGAGCAATAAAAAGGTATTCTGCATTCCCACACTGAATCACACAACCTGATTCCTGGAAAAGTCTTCCAACCCACATGTCTTTTTGGCCATGAGACACCTCCATGATACTTTGCAACTCTGACTTCACCTCCAAGAAAAGAACACTAGATATCATTTGTCTAATGAGCTATGACTCACTTTGAAAAGGAAAATGTGATACCCATTTACACCCTCAAAGTCTTTTATTGCTGTCACTCTTTCCCCCACTCTCTCGTTACTCCTCCCCTCATACTGTGCTGATTTGTACAAGGGAGAAAAAAGACGAGGACAAAGTCATGAGAAATACAATGATTTATTCAGAGGCCGTGCTCTGTGCATGCTCGAGATGCTAATTTACTGCTAGGTACTAAAAGATTTACAGCAAGAGCAGTAAGGTTTCATTTGATTTAGGATAGAGAGTGTGCCACATGCATAAGTTTGCAAAAAAAAGGTTTAGATCCCACACCATGTATGCTTTTTTTGGAGTTCTATGTAGTAAACTAAATCACCCAGTCATTTCAGCCATACACAAAACACAAGCAGCACCTCAGCAACATTAAAAAGCAATATTGTATTACGAGGAATTCTCACCAGACAGAAACATCAGCAGAGTAGAAGCATCCATGCGTTCAATATGCACCAACGTCAACCTCAGTAATGAGAAGCTAAGAGTAGCCAGACAGTCTTTACTAGGTGTAACCCCCGGTTACTAAGATACCTTGAGATGAAACTGAGTAATCCCCTCTGCCTTATTTTTTTTGAATTCCATACTGATTCAAATCATTATTAGTTGTATTAACGGTAACTAGGAGTACATTATTATGAACAAATAACAATGGAAGTGACTTTCTATGCCATGAGTTTCCAAGAGCATCACCTCTTTAAACACCCTTGGTGACCCTTTTCGTCACAGCTTGCAGCTCCTGTAAGGGGCGTAGCAGGCAAGGAAAGGAATCGACATTTTATTATATATTTAATTTTTGTTGTAGATAACATAGAAGTACAGTTTATATTGGTGACTGTGGTTGAGGCCAGGGAGGTTGATTGCTTTTTAAAGGCCCTGCACACCAATGGCTCACTTTTACAGGTGATGTAACTAATGTTGCCTGTTAAGCCCTCAAATCAGTCATGTCCAAGCTTGATTGACATCTCCTTTCTTCCTCTACATTCCACAGTTACGACGTTCTTGTAACTGTATTTATTCAGTGTTGTCAAATGACTTCAACTTGAGGAGTTATTGTGGATATTACATTAGAATTTGAGCCTCAATAGAGACGTATGTCAGTTCACATATGTCAGTTCCTACAACAACATACAGCTATGCTTAGCTACTGATCTCTTCCACATTTTCTCTTCATTAGATTGACTATGCTAGTCTTTACTCTGCAATGTCTGTGTGTAAGACTGTAAAGAGTGCCTTAGAAAATGATTGATAGACAAAATATTTTTCAATGACACAGTAAGTATTTAACAGAGGGTGACATATCCTACCATACTGTACCATATCGTATCACATCGAATAATCCTATATTTCATTCGACTTTAAAAGTAACAATTGTCACTTTCCTCCCTCTTGTCCTCCGCTTCACACTCTCCATGGCTTTTATTTGTTCCTTTCTGGACCATAAATCTTCCTGTTTCTTTAAATGGATCCTGGGCGTTTGTCCCAGCTTCAGTGTGTTTCTCTCAGGGTATTTATGAAGTCTTTGTACTCATTTATCACACAATGACACGGCCTCCCTGACAAAGCAAATCAGTCCTCTATTAATGGCATTTCAATATGATGAACGGCAGCTACCCATTTCTATTTCTAAACAAACTGTATGACCCCCACTGGGAGAAAGAACAAGTGGATACCAAAGCACCTCTCATGAACTGGCTTTAGACATGGAATCCATAACATTGCTAGCTTCTCTGTTAAAGTATTGGCTTTTTGGCATTCAAACACACGGAACATGTCACAGAATTGTTCCAATCAATTATGACAAGGGCTGTCCAAATCGTGCTGCAGTTCCTGTAAGACATGTATCTTCTTGTTCACAGGAGGGAGCACAAAGTACCATTTCCTTCTAACCAAGATGACAGCTCAGTATCATCATTTAGTAAATCAAATATGTATATTTTTGTAGGGTTCAGGCTCGACCAACTGTCTCAGTAGCTAAATGCTAATAGTAGCCACGATTCTTGTGTTGTCTCACATTTTTAGTTGTGTGTGTCTGGTATAGTGGGTGTTTCTCTGTTCTCCTTGTCATGTTTTCCTCACTGTGTATTGTCTGGTCTTTCTCCCCGTGTTTTCCTGTCTGTCGTTAGTTTCCCTGGTGTGTCTAATTTCCTGATTTTCACCTGTCACCCCTTCTGTGTCTCCTGTGCTCATCAGTGTCAGCCCCGCTCCTGATTGTTCCCACCTGTGTCTTATTGTCATGTGTTTAAATTCCCCTGTCTCCCAGTGTCAGTTCGTTTTTGTCTATTGCCATGGTCAGATATTTGCTCTTGTCACAGTCAGGTATATGCTCTCTTTGAGCTATTGCCAAGTTTTGTTCCTCACCACGTGAGCGATTTTTATTTTGTTCTTATTTTTGTCATCTCAGCTAGAGATTCAATAGTGACTTTTTTTGTTCCTCTTGCCTGTTTTTGGAATAATAAAGTATCTTACCAATACTTTACCTCTGTCTCCCGGGTCGTGCAATTGGGTCCTACCTCCTAAGTGCCTGAGTTCTTAACATAGCCGTAACTTACTGTCGTCTTTTCCTTAAGAGATATTTCGGAGTAGGGGTGCAACAACTAATCGATTAAAATCGATTACCAAATTAGTTGCCAACTAATTCAGTCGTCGATTCGTTGGTGAGGTCATCACATGTGTTTTACACACCGTTAAGATCCAACGTTATTGGTCTTTTTATCGGTACCGGAGACATTTAAAAAATACATGTCTTGTATTGTTGCTACATAAGCATTATATCGCAGTCTTAGTGTCGCCAACTCGTTTCTACTATGCAAAAAAAATCGTCTATGATGTATTTTCGACCCCGTCTGTGTGCGAGGGGGCGGGGCGGTTTATACACAGGCAGCTGCTACATGCAGCAACACACGGCGGAGATGGCGGAGAGAAGAGCTCCGAGGTGGTTAAACTTTACCCGTCTCGATGCTCGTTGCCAAAAGTGCAATACGAGTTTAGCATGTCAGGGCGGTAACACGAGCAATTTGTCTAAACATTTATCAAAAGTGCTCCACATGCAGACGGAGGAATGCAACGGGTTCCACTGTCTTTCTAGCAGCTCTGTAGCCCCGTCCACGAGTAACGTTTCCACGTCAGGTGTTCTGTATGCTAGCAGCAACACACAGAGTTAACTACATTATACAAGCATGGGTTAATGATTAGAGGAAACTGAGTTATTTAGTTTGTTAAAGTTTCAGCTATTCTGTTTACAGTTCTGTCATCACATTATTTAATACCATTTGTTAAAGGACTGTTGTTTCTTTTGATGTGAAATATTATTTATTTAATTTAAATAAAAAGCAATGTTAATTGTGTTCAAAATGTGTTTAGTTAATTTAATAATATGTATTTTTGAATCAAGTATTCATCTTTATTGTCTTCATTGTTAGTTTCCACATGCCTAAAACAACCTCGAGCTAAATCTAAAAGTTTATGGCTAAATGAGAGCGTTTGAGAAATTGTGCAAGGCGTAATAGTCCGAATAGTCGATTAATCGATTATCAAATTAGTCGTTTGTTGCAGCCCTATTTCGGAGATATTATTGCTTTTTAATTAAGCATTTAACAACCAGAAGTTGTCATGAGCAGAATTGTTCATATACTTTGTGAGACTTTCTTTGTACTGTACATTGAACTACTTTTGTATTTTAGCCTATTTTGCAATTGTACAATACTTCATGTACAATAAAAAGTAAGTACAGTCATGCAGGTTAAACATTCTTTAGTGGGCGTCAAGGCCAACAAAAAATCTATTCTAGTTTGAATAATATTTCAATGTAAACAGTGTATACCCATGAAATACACAAAGACAATAAAACCGTTTTGCAATAGCACAAAGGTGAACTCATGCAAGGTACTGCATACTTTCCTGTTTTGTACTTTGTATTGCCATTGTACCGCCCTTGATCTGGTGCTGAGCAAAACATTTGTCATGAAGTAAAATGTAAGTGATTATTCTGGGACAGTTTTGTGTCAATCAATATACTAATGTACTATTTGTGAGTGCATAGGTATGTCCCAATGCTACTATGGCAAAGTACACTATGATTATCTGGATGGTGCACTCATATTGGTCAAAAGTTCAGTCGGGAAAGCTAAACAGTTCTCACACTCACGAACTTGGCTATGTTATGGAAGCAGCGCACCTAGCCACTGTAAGGTTGCTCTGGTAAAAAAAAAAATACAAATAAACGTTCTACTTATAGGTTTTCACTATTCAATAAATGAACTTCTATAAGGGTTTTGAAAAGAAGCCCCTGTTTATTCAAGTACCCTTCAATGCAGTGCGCAATGCCTCAATGTTCCCGGAGCTCAACATGGGCGGAGCTCAACCTTTGAGGCACGTGACGTCCCGACTTGGGACCCGCGTGCAGGTTAGGGGTGAGGGTCAGGGTAGCATGGAGAGAACAGAACTACTACCCGCGCAGCAGCATGCAATGCATCATCTGTTGAGCTCCGGCCCACATTGAGGCATTGCACACTGCAGTGAGGGGCTTCTCAGTGTATTTGATTGGGTTAATTGAGCAGGTTGCAATGATTTGCTACAGCAAATGATTACATTACTAGCTAGCTTCTTTGCTAACAGTGGCATCATCACAGTGAGGGCACAGTAGTCGTCTGCGTTTATAGACAACACTAACCAATCAAAATTCACACACTGCTGAAGTGTGCAGTCAAACATGAGGACATTCACCGATGTAAGTCTCTTACCCTTCAGATTCAATAGTCTCCCATCCTTGAGAGGTTAAATGATTAAAAAACAAATATGCTCTGATCTAAATGTTGTCATTGTAGCCTATGTGCATACAAAACATAAAAGCATCTAAACAGCAAGCAGACATTAGGATAATAATGCTGAGCTGGCGCTTTGGCAGCAGACCGGCTATCTGTTCTGGATTGAGTTTATACAAAAAGGGTGGGGGGATGTGGGAGCTGGTCTGGCGTCAGCCACTGTGTAAGTCTGGGTTTACACAGAGAGGCACAATGGAAACTCACTACATTCAACATCGCTAGTACACAGATTGCATGTCCAAAGTCACTCCTGCACAGTGCAATTAAAGCTTTGTTGGGAGGATTACTTCATACAAACACCCTAAAATACACCGTGAGATTTACAACATTACAATCCATTTGGGAAAGAAACTGCGGAATTGGATCTAATCAGACATGAATTGCCTCTCGGTTTCTCTGAGAAGCCTCAAAGGTAAACACTAGCTTAGCAAAGTCAATATTTACTGCATCTGAGGCCGTTATTTCAACAGGCCGGCCAGAGCGGGGCCACGGACAGACCCCTCTCATTGTCTGGAGCCTGTTTATATGTTGTTTAGCTGTACTGCAGACGACCTTTGAACTCTGTTCACACACACGCAAGCATTTGCTATTTTCCGCTTTTGATATATTCTCATCAAGATGATTGTCACTTAGCAACCACAGTCAACAGGGCCAGAATCAGAGAAGTAGATCAACATAATGTAATTTTTTTACACTTACTGAATTTCCATGACATATCTTTGTATGTAATACGTTAGATGTGTTTTCATTTGCTCTGGAAACCAGCAGCTTTGACAAATATAGTTGCAAAATCAGATTGTAGCAGGGTGGTTAAACTCCTTCCAAGTTCAGCATGAACACTTGGATTCTGCTTAGACGAATGTGGCACTACGGAGATTTTTCCGATACGTCAGCGTGATTTCTGTCAGGAGATTTAAACATCTTAAATGCCAATTAAAGATGTTGGCTGTTTTTATTGTGAATGAATCCAAATCTTTCAGTTTCAGCAACGTTTCCCATATGCTTGCTAAGCATTAGTAACAGATGTCACTAACCGAGAGCACAGAGAGGCTGATGATGTGACACAGGCAGATGTATGTTACAACTTCCTGAATATAATGACCCCGGCATGTCATTATCTTAACTCTCTATGACATTCCACTCACAATCACTTTGCAATGCAAGTGTACAGCATTTATGATATAGCCGTTTACTGTGGAAGGGTGAACACGTTTTATCACCAATATGTGATGCCGGGGCTTTCAGCTGTCATGCTGTTTTTTGTAACTGTTATCATGACAGACATGTTGGCTGCCAGAAAAGCAAAAGGGAATAATAGGTCACAGAAATAAGCAATCATTCTCGATTTCTTTTGACAAATTAAATTGAAAAAAGCCAACAATGAGTTGAGTCCATTATCTTCAGACTTTCTGGAGACAAAACATCTTTAAGAACAGTTCAGAAATATATAGGTTTTCTTCTCTTATATTATCTCCTACGACAGCTGGGTGTGGTTGTTTTTAGCAAATGTAAGTTAGACAGGAGTACCTACCTTACCTTTGTAAATAACTATTTTAAGGTGTGTATAAACCCATTTGGTGCGCTGGTGAGTATTAATAGCAGCAGAAGGGTGGATCTGGGTCTATTGTGTGTGTGTGTGTTCCTGAAGGAATATGTCATCCATGTGACAGGGTGGCTTATTAATGTGTTTTTAGTAGTAGGTGGACAATGGAGCACAGCTTACTGTAACTTCTGTGCTGACACATCTGTGTGTAATAAATGGATGTGTTTCTTATTAACCCCACTTCAAAATATTCAACTGTAAATCTGTAAAAGGCTGAATTAATGGTTTCAAGGTATTTCCTGTTTGCAGTTATATCTCTCACAGTCTCCGCCCTCTACTGGACTCTATGGGTACTACCTTATCATGCAAGCATTCACCTACTGAGATTTCTATGGACGTAGCCGGCCCCGGGGCGGGCCTACCTGAATGCGTGCGCATCTCACTTCCGTATAAAAGGAGGCCTCGCCTCCTGACCACCATCCTTTACTCTTCAGCGAGCGGAGGTGACAGCCTAGCACTCAGCACTGAGTCCGAGACGTATTTTTTGAGAGAAAGGAAGAAAGAGAAAGATAGCGGGCGCCGACCCCCACCACCTCTGCTTCGAGTGTTTGGGGGACCAGGATATGGCCGAGGCGGTGCCATTTCACGTTCGCCATTCCTTCCGAGTCCGGCGTCCATGGAAGTCCACCGCCCAGGGCTGTACTCTCCCTGGATGATGATCATGGCTGTACTCTCCCTGGATGATGATCATGGCGGCGGGTGTGTGGGCTACTCGTTCATTGCTATGCCCCCGCCTCACCAGGTCAGAGCGATTATTGGGCCGCAAGGCCGAATAAGTAGCTTGGTCCACAAGCCTTGCCCCAGGCCCCGTTCCCCCGGGGACCGGTGCTCGGTGGCTTCACATGACATAGGGTCGACCCTACTTCATCACAGGCCCCCGCCGCTGCCTGCCTTGTGATGTCCCTGGGATATCACGCCGCATGGCATTTTTCCAAAGAGGACTGTGTTGATCTCCTGGGAGCCCCCGTTTACGGGAGGGCTCTATGGATCGATCTCCTTGCTCTCGGGATAAGGAGTAATCGCAGCGTGGCTGATTCTTGCCCATCCCCAGCGGAAGAAACACTGTCCTACACTCCCCGCCCCCGCTGTAAACCCCAGTATAGGGAGCCAGCAGGTGGGCGTGTGCACGTGAGTGGAATAAACCGTGTGCTGTCAAAGCACTGTGCGGGTTCAAGAGATGCTATTGCCGGCGTGCTGTTGTCAGAAAACACACCTTGCCTGGTATAATGGCTCCGATTAATGCATTTCACCGTTGAAAGGGAAATACAGCGTTAATACGTGGGCGCGCGGCCCTCGTGAGAGTGGCCGCAGTGCGTTCAGGGACCTCCGCAGGGGAACGGTGGTTTACGTTTGTAAACTCTAGTTCTAGAGTGATGTGTGTGTGTGTGGGGAAAAATGCATTCAGTGAGAACGAGTGCATTTATCCCAGAGTAAGAGTAATCTCTCTCCACAATTCCACTTTTTCCCATAATGTCCGTTTCGAAGAGATGGCATTGTGACCGCGCGCGCGGCCCCCCTCCCCTGAGGGCGGCCGCGGTGCCTTCAAAGACCTCAGTAGAGAGAAGAGTCACCGCAGTGCGCGCTCCTCCACAGGCTTTTCTGCAGACGAGGGAGCGCGGCGCGACGGTGAGAAGTGCCGGCACGGAGATCTCGTGCCCGCGGCGCCCTCCACCTCTTCAGCCCATCCCGTGGAACCGGCGTGCCGGCACTCACGGGGACGGGCTGCCCGTCTTCATGGATCTGACTGGCCTGGCGGGGGAGAAAATCTCTCCGCCCGGGACGAGAGGGTGAATCTCGGCTCCTCCCTGTATAATGCACAGATCACTACGTTTTCTAACAAGAATGAGGTTATCTGTATCCAAATCTGAGTGTCTTTTGTTTCCACAAATGCTACACTTACGCACAATGTTAACCGTACAAATTCCCCATTCGCTGCCCCAGCTGTAGCTCCCGTAAAGGAGGTGGCTATGGATAGCACTAGAGGTGGCTATGGATAGCACTCCCTGCTCCCGCAGGGAGTGCTATCTAAAGGAAAGCGCTATGCGGGTGCAGGGACATTATGGCCGGCGTATTGCTGTCAGAGAACACACTAGCCTAGAGCAAAGACTCCAATGCAGTTTACCCGTAGTGGTAAAGCAAGGCTACATTATGGCGGAGCCCGCACTCACACAAGAGCGCGTGGCGGTGCGTTCAGGGACCTCAGAACACACTATGCCTATAAAGACTCCGATTAAATGCTGTTTACCGTAGTGGTAAAAACAGCATTATGGTGGAGCGCGCGGCGGTACGTTCAGGGACCTCAGTAAATAATCGGCCCTTTCTGTGTCGAACCTCCATGTGCAAATCTTCCCTTCACGGGGAGTTTTGCGGCGGAACGGGTCACCAGAGAGTACCACAGTTGCTGCAGCCCGACAGCTGAAGGCTTTCCATTAACACAATGTTATGGGGAATTGTAACTCAGCTGTGTACTAACAAAGTGGATGGACAGGACGGGGCTATTCACTCCAGTTTTGCAGCGTCCCACCTCCTTTTATGGGCATGCGAGAGGAAATCTGTCTTCCCAGGAGGAGATGTGTTTCCTCTCAGCAGAGATTCAGGCTGCGTCTGTTGTGCACCCTCGGCACAGAGAAAATGGTCTTTATTCCATGTACTTCCTGGTTCTCAGGAAGACAGGAAGGGGAATTCAGATCTATTCTAGATCTCAGCAGCCCAAATCGCTACATTGCCTGCAGAAAATTCTGCATGTTAAGGCGAGACACCCCAGGTGAATAGGGTAATTTTTTTAACTTAAAGGTATCAGCTAGAAATTTCTCCAGTTCATGTCTTACAATAAGGCAATTGTCTTTTGTATTACAAGTTTTCTGAAATAGCATGTTTAAATATGCAAATTAGCCATTATCTCATTAAATATGCACATATTTTAACACATTTCAGGAATCGAAATCTGAACTTTGGATAAAGCCAGGTTCCAAATTCTTGTTTCATTTTGTAGTCATATTAGTATCTAAGGCTTTTACAGAAGGGATATTGGATATCTCTTTTTATCACTCAATAAATCAGAAAATACTGTCAACAGCCCTAAAATATCCATTTTCGCCATGTTTTTAGGTATACAATGTTGTATAATTCAGGCTATGAATTATATATGAACAAACCCTTCTGTAAAAGCCTTCATAATATTGATAGGAATATAACTGGAAGGTTTGGTGTCTCTACGTGCTTCTGAAGTTGAAATTTCGAACTCAGAGTAGGAGAAAAAACTCATTTTGAGAAAAGGACCTTTAAAGATTGCAGTGAGGCGCTAGCTAAACCCTCCTGTTCTCTGGATGATAGCTTGCGCATCGACGCAGTCCGTGAAGGTGTTTCATGTTCGGGGTCATTTGTTTTTTGTATAACCTTGCTTCGTGCAAGTGACAATTGTTGTCGTCTTCTCTGTGAACGTTTTTTTCGCCGTTCTTTTGCGATTTTGAGATTTCAATTTCTAGCGGAAAGCTAAACAGGAAGTGTTTTAGCACACCACGTGACGCATCTGAACGAATCACGTTGTCAGAAATTGACACCAGCCAATGAGATTTCGTTTCTTGGTTTAAGACCCCTTTGTGCTTTCACGATTGGTTGCTGATACAAAGGAAATGACCATATTTGGATCCGATGAGATTGTGCAGGAGAGACGGAGCTTTCCAACGATATCTCTGTTGACATGGTGCACACAGCGGTCGCGGTACTTTATGTTACGTTAGAATGCTAACTTTTGGTGAATTTAGGAGAAATCTACAGACGCAAATAGACAAACTATAGTAAAATAAACACTTAAATGTGTATTTTGTACGTTTTCCTTCCAAAAGCCTGAAAGAAAACATGTTATGGAATCAAAATAGCACAAAATCTCAAAATTGACCAGTACTTGAAAAACGATGTTTTTGCCTGCCGTGTCTCGCCTTAACTATAAAAACAGTTAATGGGGCTTGTGCAAACCGGGCGATAGGTTGACCACCATCGACCTGAAAGACGCATACTTTCATGTGGAAATTGCTCCGGAGCACAGAAAGTGTCTGTGTTTTGCCTTCCAAGGGATAGCCTACGAGTACAACAGAGTACCGTTCGGCTACTCCCTATCCCCACGCACGTTCAGTAAATGTGTGGCCACTGCGCTTCAACCGCCGTGCGCCCACGGCATGAGTTTTTCTTTTACCCAGACGACCTCATAGTCGTGGCTGGGTCCAGGGAACAGGCAATGCTTTGCACAGCACAATTGATCACACACCTAACCAAATTAGGCTTTGCGATCAATTGAAAAAAGAGCACCCCCATACCTCACCAACAGGCGTTGTAGTTGGGAGTGGTGTTCAATGCAGACTTGCTACGCACCACCCTGTCAGGGAGCAGTAGTGCTTCCCTTCTCAGGGCAGTTCACAGGCTGCGACAGGGGGCGACAGTGACAGCTTTAACTGTCATGCAGGCTTTGGGTCTCATGACGGCTGCTCACATTGTGGTTCCGCAGGGGTTACTGCATATGCGCCGCCTGCAGAGGTGGTTCTCCAGCCTGCATTTGGATCCCAAGAGGCACAAACAGCGGCTGGTGACCATCCCCCCCCCCCTCAGTGGAGGGCAACCTCCGGTTCTGGGGGTCTCCCGGGCGCCTCCGGAGGGGGTCTCAACTGGGACGGGTAACCTCCTACATCACAGTGTTCACGGGAACAGGATGGGGAGGGACCTGCCTGAAGAGGGCTATAGGTGGGCGCTGGTCTCTAACGGAAACACGACACAGCAACCTCCTAGAGCTACGGGCGGTAGTGTTAGTCCTCCAGCATTTCATGCCCCTAATTCAAGGGAGACATGTATTGGGTCAGGAGCGACAACAGCGCCACAGTGGCTTATATCAACAGGCAGGGCGGAGTCCGCTCCGCCGCCTTGTTGGCCACAGCGGAGAGGCTGTGGTTATGGGCTTCAGAGGCGGTGTTAGCCCTGAGAGCCCTCCATATCCCGGGACTGGAGAACAGGGGAGCCGACCTCATGTCGAGGGGCGGCCCCCTGCCAGGCGAGTGGGTGCTTCACCCAGAGGTGGTGAAGCAGATCTGGGCCCAGTTCGGGAGAGCGGAAGTGGATCTGTTCGCCAGCCGGCGCAACGGCCACTGTGCCCTGTGGTTTTCCATGGCCCTGAGTGACGACCCGCCTTTGGGGGTGGACGCGTTTGCACACGAGCCATGGCCAAGGAAGCTGCTCTACGCCTTTCTACCGTTGCGTCTCATTCTCCCTCTCCTGTGGAGAGTGAGGCGAGAACATTTGGCAGTCATCCTGGTAGCACCGGATCGCGTCGGGGCTCCGTGGTACTCAGAAATGACGCAGTTGAAGGTGGGCAACCCCTGGGCGATTCCCCAGTTCTGGGGGGCGATGTCTCAAGAGGCAGGTGCAATCGGGGCGTTACCCACTCTGGGCCGTCCTCTCCAGGCTTGGCTCCTGAGAGGGACATGCTGAGACAGGGTGGATTGTCTGATAGCGTTATTCAGTCTATCCTGGCAGCTAGAGCGGGATCCACCACAGCCTGTTACAGGCCAAAGTGGCTGGGATTCCAGCGATGGGGGCTCCATTTTCCGCTCCTAACACCATCTTGTGAGTTGGGCTCTATTTTGTCCTTCTTACAGTTATTGGTGGACAGAGGACTAGCTCATTCTTCAAGTGTATGCAGCAGCCATCTCGTCCTGTCATGAGGGATTCAACGGCAGGTCAGCCTTTTCTCATCCACTGATGTTGCGGTTTTTACAGCGGGTCAGGAGGCTGCGCCCAGTAGTGCGCGCCTCCACCCCACAGTGTGACCTGCAGCTGGTGCTCGAGGCTTTGGTCACAGAACCATTTGAGCCTCTGGAGCTCTCCTCCCTGAAAGCACTGTCGTGGAAGACAGCATTGCTACTTGCCTTAACGTCAGCCAAAAGAGTGTCCGAGTTAACCGCTCTGTCGGTGCACCCGAGCTGTTTACTGATTCGGGGTGACCGGAGCGGCGCGACACTCAGACTGAACCCCTCCTGTTGGTCAGTGGGCATCTGATCCTCTCCCCGGGCGTAAAATGCCCTTACGTTTCTCCGGACCCCTGGAGGGTCGCGGGGGACGTGGGGTGCTCTGGGCCCTTTTTCAGGGCTGGAGGGCTCCCCTCGCCTGCCTGGGGGCAGGAGGGGGAGAGCCCTCCATACTATAGTCCCTACACACTCTGCACAGGGTCAGTGTTTGAGTGTGGGGGCACTTGCATTCTCCCCGTGCTCTTTAGGGACTCAGGAGGGAGAGTACATAGTGAACCCATGCGGGGCAGGGTTTTTTTTCCCTGTCTGCCTATAGGTGGACGCAGGGGAGCCCTCAGCACTGTTTTTTTTTTTCGAGCAAACTTTTTTCGCGAGGCAAAAGCTCTATCGGCCGCAGCCCAGACTTCTCCACGGTTAGAAACCGAGGGAGAGGTGAGTGAGGCGCAGTGGCTGCTAAAGCCGGTCAGGGACAGTGAGGTGGAACGGTGTGCTGGACGACAGTGCGTGCTTACATCGGCCTGTGAGAGATATAACGTTGGGTTACATATTGTAAACCTTGTTATATTAGCACAGGCGGAGCCCTCTACCTTGGGGCACTGTCTGTCCTATACCGCTCACTGAAGAGTGGTGTAGGATGGTGGTCAGGAGGCGAGGCATCCTTTTATACGGAAGTGAGATGCGCACGCATTCAGGTAGGCCCGCCCCGGGGCCGGCTACGTCCATAGAAATCTCAGTAGGTGAATGCTTGCATGATAAGGTAGTACCCATAGAGTCCAGTAGAGGGCTCCGCCTGTGCTAATATAACAAGGGTTACAATACGTAACCCAACGTTTTGTTCATATTCGAGTGTGGGATTTAAAGGTTTAATATAAAGAGATAAAAAAGAAGACTCCAGTAATGTAAACACTATATTTACATCAAAAAAATTGGTTATGTATGTTTATTTTTTATTTTTGTTTTAATGGAACGTGGGCATTTTGTGTTTTCGGGAAGTCATTTGTGTGGTCCTGTAAATGATCAATAGAAAACAATAATAATGCAAAGAATTGGTAGAAACATTTATTTGTTATTCTCATACTCTATATGAAGTCCTTGCATATCTTTAGTCTGTGATTTAAATTGGAGCATTCCAGTGTTTACACTTCACTCCTATTCAGTTTAATTCCTGCCCCCTTTTCTTTCACTTTCTTGCTTTCCCCCGTCTGGATTTCTTTTGATATTTCTTACTTCATTATAATATAAGTGGTGGTTCCACAAGTGCCTTTTGTGTCAATCTTGTCTATCCCCTCCCAGTACCTGTATCTGTGAGGAAGGGGATGTCCAGTTGGTCTGCTGCGTTGTCGTTTAACTTTTTTCCTTCCTGTGGATATAGAAATGCTTTACCTCATGAGAAAAGAACCTGCAGGCCTCTGTTTGAACATGTCCAATGTGCAATTATGCTGGATCATTTGTTCTTCTCACGTGGGTGGTATGGTAAGTAGGTGTGCCTTTTTAAGCTAATCATAGATGTGGGTGCTCCTAGGTTGGGGGCATGACAGGGTCTCTTGGCATGGGAGTATAAATAAGATGAAAAACAATTCAAATGGAGCAATGCCAAGGGTGTGTGAGCATCCTGCATATGTTCAATTTGTTTGTAAATGTGACAGAGTGTGCATTGAATTGGTTGGACTTCAAGATTCCCATTCCAGTCTGTCTCTCCCTACGTCCTAATTTGCCAATCTGTCATCGCGCTACTTCGTTCCAGCTCTCTCCTTTCTTTCTCAGCAGTCTCTTTCTCCACTGGCCTTTTGGCCCGGTGTGTCTGTCACGTACAGAGCGAGAGACTCTGTGGCCAAAAGGCCCCATCCTTAGGGATCTTCAACTTTGCTCACCATAACAAAAGACTGGTGCTGTCAGACTGCACTGTGGCTATTCAGTTTCTGTGTTACCCAAGCTTTCATATGCTAGTGTTATGAAGAAGTCACTAGACGGCCACATCACAGTCATACAGTGTGAGGTAACATTTAGGTCAGGCCTGAAGCAAAAGATCTGAGCCAGTCACTGACAATGACAAATGCATATTCATTGTTAGTTATTGTACCATTGTTTTTTGGGTTAAGTTCTGGCTGAAGTTTAAGTTCAGTTTTTTTGTGAAAACACACATCTTGTTCCTTTATTTTGGACAATTGGAACAACAAAATGCATCCCAATAAGAAATCACACGTAAGGGAATCATTCCTATCATAATAGCCAATTATCATGCTAGTGCTAATAGAGATTCTAATAAAGAATAAGAATTACAAACAAATTAAGTAATTTGTGTAACACCAGCGAATTGGGGCTCATTTCCCAATATTTTCCTAAATGTAACCCTAAGATCTTTAATTTCTACTTGAGAAAGGTTCGAAGTAAAGTCTACATTAGAACCCTGACCTGATCTCAGACCACAGAGGTGTTCAAACCCTTTTTATTATAAGGATGACTTCTCCATTGTCCTTATTAGCAAACGTTACCACACTGCCAAAACTCATAAAAGGACATGAGACTGCAGGGACGCCAAAAACGCCTGAATGAAACACATGTTAAAAGACACTAGTTCTTAAGTCTAGCTACCTTTGCTGTAAGTGTACATTAAACAATCTTAAAATGTAGTAGTGTCAGTTGATATACAATATATAAATGTCTAATAATACAAACACCCAAAAAGGAAAACATTGTTGAATATCACAATTGTTTTAAAAATCTGCAGACATTTATTTTCAAGAATGGAATGAGGCCCAATGTATATTGATCCGAATTTGGGAAATTATTTTGTTATAAAAGCAGTTGTGTGATCAGACATTGAAATACAAATACTTAAAAAGTGGAATAGAAAATAATAAAATAACAATTAGAAATACAAATAAAATGAAAGATATTATATCAAATATACACAATATAAACAATAGAAAATATTATATAGAAAATGCCCAAAATACTACAGGAACCAGTCACATACAAAAATACTACAACCAGCAACTTGTTAGCTTATATCCTGGAAACAGCTAGCACTGTGCCCAGCCAGGAAGAATATGTTTAATTTCAGTCTGATTCTGACTAGCCAAACGGACTAAGTACTTTGAATGAGCCCTTTATAAGTCTTGTAAGCATATTCTATTTGTTGAGAGCCTCGATAGCTGTTTCCAGGTTTTGTGCTAAGCTATCCTACCTGTCTTCTAGCTGTACTCTTGTATCTCTGTATTCTTTTGCATTTTCTGTCATTAGTATTGACTTACTGACCCAATCCTTTAACCTTTAAATGTTCATTAGGAACTTGTTAACCAGTTACATTACGAGCATCATGTTGTCATGCGATGGTGACATTTAGAGGCCAACCACTGACATGGTTGAGTGAGAGGAAACACAGCAGCGCCCCTGTGGAGACTGGGTCGCCCCGGACTACGACCACACCGTCTGCTGTGCCTGCAGTAAAATGCTAGGCAGCACATTTAATTGCATGTCTGTCTACTGCTTGACAGATCATTAGTGTCTTTATACGTGTGTAATAATAGGCTATTTGTTATCATTAGGTATGTGGATGGAATGTTCTCTCTGGAATGCCGTTAAGTAGGACCAGAGACATTTTGAATGGCAAAAGCCTCGACGAGAGACTGATTGTTGTTTTTAAAGCTCTGCCGTTGACTGGGGTAGATTTCTCTGTATCTTTAACTTCATCGTGTTGCATTTGGACCAAGTATGTATGTACTCAAAAAGCTCCATTTATTATCTGTATCCTTATCTTTAATGAAGTAATCTGATTTATGTTTTGCTTTTAGACTTTCTCACCTTTGCTTGGACATTATCTTTGGATGAGCCTATGTATGCACAACAAGAGGAACATGGAACTGGCTTCTGAAAACAGACACAGAACCGGGAGAAGTATTTCATCAGAGGCGGTAGGGAATGTTGTTTTATATAGACAGAACAGGTGGCACACAGCACTTGAAATGGACTGATGTTGTAATGGTTTATACTCAACACAACAGGAAATCACCAGCTTTTACATCACTCCTGTAATTCTAATATGAATTCAGTAACTGAAGGCGATGACACGTTCTTTCTACACCAGCATGTTGTTTTCATACCTGGATCAAGTAGCTGCTACAAATAATTGTTGGCATTTGGTTGAGCATTAAGACTACCAAAATGATTTACTGCATGAGGTCAGCGCTTATTGTGCCTGTATGTTAGCGAACCCCATTCAAAATAATCTATATTGACTCTCAGTGTTCTCGGCACGTTCTGAAGTGACCAGCTAATAGCAAAGTTGGTTCGAGACCAGTTTTGAGGGAATGCCTAATTATACACCCATGTTAACGCTACTATCCAATTTGAACACAGTCATCTTTTCAAAAGGGGAGGCCAGTTTGTAAAGCATATTGATTGAAAAAATGTAAGAATAGCTAAGAGTTATTATTTCTGATAAGCGGTTATAAGGGAGCACAATATCCACTTATGCTATAACAAGAGTAGCTCCATGTTCACACGGCATTTATCCTAGCGCATTAATTTGCACTTGTGGAAAAACATTTTTTAATTGCGTTGCTAAAAAGGAAAATAAAAAACAGTGACAGTTGATTATTTCAAATTAAGTTAACACTTGGCGTTAAAGTTGACAACATATTGGGATAAAAACAGCAAAGTGGTCGGCAAGAAAGCACAAGTGTTAACATGATAATTATATGGTATCGGACATGCTGACTAACACACACTTTACAGCGTTAGATGATATGTGAATACAGTTTATGGTATGTTTACTCAAATAACTGCATAATTAAGTCCAAAGAAAAAACTGATCACAGGTATGAAAAAAAAAAAAAGATTCCATTCACCTGCTTCAGTCTTGGTATAATAACAGTTGGCTCACTGTCACATTGTTGTGGCTTACCAAAACACTACACCAAAGGAGGGAGAAGTAGCCTACTCAGATCTTGTACTTGAGTAAAAGTTGAAGTACCAGAGTGTAGGAATACTACCCCCCCCACCTCCCCTCCAGGCTCCCCCCCCTTTACCTCACAGCCCGTGTCCCACTTCTCCCCTGTGACCCCCATGCAACTGTCCGACTTCATGACTGGAATTAACTCCACCTGCGCACTTGACCCAATGCCCTCCAAATTTGTTAAAGAGAGCCTCTCTGCCATCTCCCAACTCATCGCCACCATCATTAACTCCTCCCTCAGATCTGGATCAGTTCCCCCCTCTCTCAAACTGCCTGCTGTCACACCCATTCTCAAAACACCTGGACTCACACCTGACATCATGTCCAACTTCCGGCCCATCTCAAATCTCCCCTTTCTGTCAAAAATACTTGAACGTGTCGTTGCCTCACAACTTAAAGCCCACCTCAGCTCCAATGATCTCTTTGAGCCATTTCAATCCGGGTTCTGATCAAAACACAGCACGGAAACAGCTCTTCTGAAAATTACAAACGACCTCCTCCTCTCCTCTGACTCCGGCAACCTTAACATCCTCATCCTCCTCGACCTCACCGCAGCATTCGACACCATCAACCACACCATCCTGCTGTCCCTCCTCGAATCATCACTCAACATCACCGACACTGCACTCTCCTGGCTGAAATCCTACCTCACCGACAGACATCAGTTTATCAACATCAACAACTGCACCTCCTCCACTGCTCTTATGTCCCAAGGCGTCCTCCAGGGTTCGGTGCTTGGCCCTCTCCTCTTCATCCTCTACATCAGGGGTGCCCAACCAGTCGATCATATCGGCACATATCGCGATCGACTGGGAATCTCCCCGCGATCGACCGGTCGATATTCTGTTTTATCGTTAATGTCCTATAACATAATCTTCCTGTGCCAGAATAATGCACTTGAACGCATCAAAGCTTTGTGATTGGCCGGCGTGACCCCATGTGTCGGGGCGTGGCTGGTGGGCAGTGGGAGACCGCAATTATGGCAGAAGCAAAAAAGCCCAACATATATAATTTTCACTCCGAGTGGGAGGATGATTTATTTTTGTATCTATTCCAATTCAAAGTCCATCTGTCTCATCTGCAATGCGAGCGTGGCTTTATCGAAGAAAGGTAATTTAGGAGCGGCATTTCAAAACAGTGCACAAACGCTACGAGACGGAATTCCCTCCTAATTCTGCCCTACGCTCCCAAAAGGGGAGGAGCCTGAGAGGACAGCTAAATGCACAGCAGTCCATTTTCACCTGGCCCAACAACAAGAGCAAGGCTGTTACCATAGCATCTTATCGTGTCAGTCACGTTCTTGCGAAACACATCAAGTCTTTCCAGGCTGAAATGACTGAGGGGGCTGTTCAAAATTCCTAGGGGGCGACTTTTTTTTCACAACAACGAAAAATACTGGCAATGTAATGAATTGACACACCAAGTATTTTTCATTCTCACTGCTCTACAATCTCTTTGCTTCTTTATTTGTATTCCGGATTGACCCCTCTCATTCTTTTATTTTCCTCTGATCTTTATTAATAGATAGTACATTATTAGATGCCTGCACTTTGTTAGTCACGTTAACAGACTAACATTGATTTCCTCAATTTATAAATGGACAGGCTCTGTAATTATACCATAACCTTTTCTCCTCTATCCCTTAACTCGTCTTCCTATACAGATGTATTTACTTACTATCTACTCTAGTCATGTTAGGATTAAAGACAAATTAATCTGGTTGATTTTTTATTTTCAGGATTGAATGTTCAAACCAGGACCTAAAACCTGGCATTCCATAAGAAAGTGACTAATATATAAACCAAATGTAATATTGGATCAAATACTACACCAAATGGACAGATACAGATTAAAAATCCATCACTAGATATCGCTCATTGTACCAATACGGTTTATATAATAACATATTATTATTATTATAGTAAAAGGGCTCGCCTTGGCAAAAACCTGATCCATACAGGCAGCCCTAAATAATAACAGGTAAGCATCATGTGTGGTGCTATCTGTAGTTGTCTTATTTTTTGTCGATTTCATCTTGTTTTCACAGAGCTGTGGAAATGAATTTCCCCCTGGGGACAATAAATCTAAACTAATTTAATATTCAATCCCACACTTGAAGATTGAGAACATAAATTTGTAATTTACCTCGTTTAAATCACTTTTGTTCTAATACTATGGATTTAGTTGACACTACTCGCCGACTTTCTTTTGTCCAATATTTTGCGGGAAGTTACATTGAATTAGAAGCTTCTTATTATACATCCATGGGTAGAGGAAGAAGAGGTAGAAGAAGAAGTAGAGGTAGAAGAAGAAGAAGTATTAGAAAAAGAAATACACTGTAACATGTAACATTTTATTTCACCTTGCTCTATGTTTTTTAACGCGCATTCCGTGCACATGCCCGGAAAACAGGAACGTTTTGGTCCCCCATCCGACTGTGTTTACAGCTAAACACACAAATGCTAACATTAATTAAGACTACAAGCTCACTTGGGGTTGAGGCTTGTTTACACGTTGCTTGACTGCCTGCCCACATATCTGATCTAAATATAGTAACGTGTGTGGGGGAAAATAATTATTTAAAGTTATTTAATAATTGTGACATTTATTTAACTTTTCGATGGCTCAAAGTGAGGGGGCAAATAAAACAACTTAGGGGCAATGCCCCCTCGTGGCGCCAGGCCCGAGTCTTTCAAAGACGGCAAAGTTGTGAAAGAAGCATTCCTGGAGGCTGCCGACGCGCTTTTTGGGGACAGTAAAAATAACCGTAGCATTTCAACAGGTTTTTGATATAATAAAAACTCAAGTTAGATACGTTATTAATCAGCTGTAAGTCTTTGTTTGTTTGAACTTATTCATTATAATTATTGTACACAATGGTATAAGATAAAGGTTATAGTCTATCAATTCAGGTTAAGTTAAGAAACTAGTGTTGCTTGCATCCTATTTTTTAAAAAGGCATTTATTTTTATACTCTACTAAATGCAACAAAAAAAGGGTTTGATTCTATTAATTTTGTCTTTTTTATTGCACTTTGGCAGCAGATTCCTGTGTAGCTTCAGATCTGAGTTGTCCTAATTTATACTTTTGTAGCAACACTACTCAGTTTTACACAAGTAGAAGTGTGTATTTACCTGGTAGTAGGCTGTCAATAATGGCTACGCCTCTCTATTTGGACTGGTAGATCTCGGCAGACTGGCAACTTTAAAAGTAGCTCTCGGTTCAAAAAAGGTTGGGCACCCCTGCTTTACATGCTCCACATTGGCAAAATAATTAGTCGCCACAACCTTCAATTTCACTGCTACGCCGATGACATCCAACTTTATATCTCAACAAAAACCATCACCCCCAAAACACACTCCACTCTCACCAACTGTCTCTCAGAAATAAAAGCATGGATGCAAACAAACTATCTCCAACTGAACAGTGCCAAATCAGACATCATCATCATTGGCCCCCCATCCCGTATCAAAGACATCCAGAATTTCAACTTCACCATTGAAAGCCACACTCTATCCCCCTCACATCCGCAACCTCGGAGTCATCTTCGACAGTCAGCTCAAATTCAACCACCACATAAATCACATCACCAGGACCGCCTTTTTCCACCTCAAAAACATTGCCCGTCTCCGCCCATCACTCTCCTCCTCTGCTGCTGAAACCCTGATTCATGCATTCATCACATCACGACTCGACTCAGAGTTCCCGTTAGAATATTTTTTCGCCAGTCAACATGTCCGTTAAAGTTTAAATCTTCCGGACAAAATGAGAAAAGTGCCGGTCAAAGGTCTTTGTTATTTATTGTGCTTTAAAACAAATTGATATGATTCGATATTAAACAAACTAATTATAGTAGATTAATTACATTATTCAAAAGTGTCCAGTAATTTACAATAACACGGGAATAATAAACGGAGCGCTCTCCCTCTCCTGACAGCCCGTCAGTATCATGCAGCTCGCGGATCCAGTAATGAGTGACCCGATAGTAAAACTAAACATATCTATAACTAGTTTAGGTAGTTTGAGAGGTCATTAAAATAGCTACGTGTGATATTTTAACCTGGTGTATGTTTTGTTCCGCTCAACGCTGCATGTGATTATGCAGAGCTGCGTGTCGACTCGTCAGCTGCAGCTGATCTCTCTCTCCGGTCAGATTAGACTTCACTCGCGTTTATGTCCATATCGATCAGATCCAGCTAGTTCTAGCTAATGATATGACTACCTGCTTATTAAAAGACACCTAAACAATAACAGATCAACGCACAATCAACCCATACAGGACATCTCTTTCTCAACATTACGTGTTAGACATTAGAATTGACTATTCTTGTCTGTCACATAAATGGCGCAAGTTGCGCAACTGATGTGGTATTGCGCTAAACGGAAATTATTTTGAACGGACACTTTGACCGGAGTGATTTAGATTTGCCGGTCTTCAGCATATTTTACCGGTCGTAGTCCGGTAATTACCGGCTAACGGGAACTCTGACTCTCGACTACTGCAATAGCATCCTCTACGGCAGGGGTGGGGAACCTCCGGCCCCCGGGCCGTATACGGCCCATGAGACCATTTGGTTTGGCCCTCGAGGTAATTTATAAACACACGCAAAAAAGAAAAAAATTAATGAAATCTAAACCGCAAAATAATTAAACAAGCGAGTGCCTGTTTTTCGTGGCAACGGTCATGGTCCTTGAACACAACACGAGCCTAACGTGTCATCCATAGACTGTATATATAAATGGACGTAGGGTCCGTGACGTCACCCATAGGATTCTGCAGAGTTGCCGTGAAGCCCTAAGTAGGCGGAGTCGGCTACTAACGGCTCGACAGTGACGTCAGAGTCTAACTCCCGCCTTCTCCAAATAAGGGCGGAGCTGAGGCGGGACCTGCTGCCAACGAGCGTGACGTTCCAGACCTAGCTCAGGCTAAGAAGCTAAGCTAACATGCGCTCAGTTTTAAGCTAACAACCTATGCTAACAACACAGTCTATGCTAACAACCCAGCTTGCAGTCACCGCTCCTCGTTCCCGGCATACAACGTTGACTAAATCATCCAGAATTGGATTGTTCAAATGTGTACTGTGAAGGATATCATAAAGCCTTAATGCAATCGAATGGAAAACATGATTGATGAAAGTAGTAAATCGGTCAGATTTGACCCGAAGACAACAGGAGGGTTAATGCCATATTCACTTAGTAACGAACAACTTTTACAAATATTTCTATATAGTCTGTGTTGGTAAATGTCATCTAAGTTTCACATTTCCTGCTGAAATACATGCATACCAAGTCACTGCTTTGGTTTTTGATAAAAATGTGTAGTTCCACTATATAAACGTTACATTCAAAATCAAACGAGACAATCTGCAAGATAATAGCTATTTGGTATTATTCTTATGCTTGTCATTCACACGTTAATAAAATAAAATAAGTACCGATACAAAGCAGAATAATTGTGGTGGTGTTCAGCTTAATAAACCTTGCTCAACATCATTTATTTAGCTAATACTACAGCGGGCTACAGGCGAACCAAGTCCGCATTTCGATGCATTCCTTGATCTCCAGTTATAACGCCGGACTCCGCCGCTGGCCGAAGCTAACGGAGCCCCAGGGGGCTAGCTACGGCCGCCGGGACCTATGGCCGGGACGCGCTAGCGAGCTAGCCCCCTGCAGCCCCGTTAGCTTCGGCGGCGTGGACTCCGGCGGCCCCACTGGGATAATTGGGTCCCCTTTTCACATTTGCTCCCGTTTAGCATTATGGGCGTCATAGCCATATAGTATAAAAGTCTTACCCAAGGCTGAATCATAAACTAAACTGTATATATGTATAAAGGGTTACGTCCTTAGCTGACTAATAAGCTACATAACAAGCTAAGCTAACAAGCACCTGCTAACGGGGTTAACATGTATAATATAATTTTACTCACCGAAAAAATCTGAAAGTAGACTTCTTGGAAGTTCTGTTAGTACATTCAAGCGCACAGCACGACATTTTAATTATCTGGTATTTGTAACAATATTCCCTAACAGGCATGATCACCACGAACACAGCTAAAGGGTCAAGTACAGTAACTACAACTAACTAGTTGTAGCCTCTATGGTTGTACAACTAACTAGTTGTAGCCTCTATGGTTGTAGCCTAGCAGAGTGGACAAGTTGCTGTTAGCTGACAGTGTATCTGTCGTATCTGTCAATCAACGTGACCACGCCCTAATGTGTGCATAAACTTTAAGACCTAATATAAATAAAAGGGTCGCGTTAGAAAACAATTCACTCACAGATCCATAATCATGAAGGTGGAATCTAACTATATCGATAATAAAAATGTATGGAGCCAGGGGTAGAAACATGTTTTTTTCTGCTGTAAAGTTGGGCATTTTAACATGGGGTCTATGGAAATTGCTCCTTTCTGCAGCCATCGCCTATCGGTCAATATATGAACCGCAGTGTGTGGCACTTCCGTATTGGCTTCACGGCTCTACCCCACAGTTTGCCGCTTGGTGTCATCACGTGGTATATGTCTAGTAAGACAAGGGTGCATTGCTGACGGAGAGCACCAGAACGCCACTCCGGGACTTCAAAAAATTGCAGTACCCATAAGTCTGTAGGCTACCCATGCTGCAGTTTTTGCGTGGCTGTGTCTTTAGTTGAAAGCCCAGTGGCGATCTGTTCATCTGTCATACTGATCATACAGTCAATAACTTTGTTGTTATTAGCATCTGGTTAGCTAGCTAAGCTAACGAATATAAGAAGCTTTTTCTCCTACCAGTGAGGTAAAGGCACATCTTTATATGATCATTATAGTTATCAAAAAACAAGAGAATAAACAGGTATAAAATACTATATGACAGTAAAAAAAAAGTTGTTATTAATAAACAAGAATACAGTTTGAAAGGAGAGTGATTTGTAAAATATCCAGAAAGAAAAAGTAAATCTGCTTACAGTTCTGTTTCATATGGGTGTTGAGAGATGTTTCCATAGATCTCTTCATTTTGCTCTCAAAGTGCACCAGATTGATGCTTTCAACTTCAATATTTAAATAAAAAATCTTCCCGGGGGAGCAAGCCCCCGGACCCCCCTAGAAGAGGTTAGGTCCCCCCCACTTAAATCATCTCCATAGATAGGAAACTAAATACATTTGCACACATCTTGTGTCCATATCTTTCTGTTTGGTGGTCATGCCACAACCGTGCACGTGAATGCATGCGCGAGTCATGGCAAGTAATCTGGATTAAGAGGTTGCTTTTTCTTTGCACAGCATGAAAGAAAGGCCAAATGAATGTGCTGTGATTTTTAAGAAGAGGTCAATAATTTGTACGGCCCTCAGAAGATGTTGAAAACATTTAAATGGCCCTTGAGAGGAAAAAGGTTCCCCACCCCTGCTCTACGGCATACCATCCAACCTCCTCAATAAACTCCAACATATCCAGAACTCTGCTGCCCGCCTCCTCACCCACACCCGCTCCCGAGACCACATCACTCCCGTTCTCCAGAACCTCCACTGGCTCGCCGTCCGTCAAAGAATCGACTTCAAAGTCCTCCTGATTACTTACAAAGCCCTCAACAATCAGGCCCCCCCCCTACCTCACAGACCTGCTGCACCACCACACCCCTTCCCGCTGCCTCTGCTCATCAGAAGCCAACCTCCTATCCATCCCCACCCACATCAATCACCGGACCTGGGGGGACAGAGCCTTCTCCGTCGCTGCCCCCTCCCTCTGGAACTCACTCCTACAACCCATCAGAGACTGCACTGACCTCACCACCTTCAAAAAACTTACAAAAACTCACCTCTTCAATCTGGCTTTTAATGTGTGATTGTGTTTGTATTATTTAACTTTAACTATATATTTATTTGTTGTTCCTTTATTTTATTTTATCTTCACTATATATGTAAAGCGTCTTTGAGCACCTGTAAAAGCGCAAAAAAAATTAAATATTATTATTATTATTACTCTGTTACAAGTAAAAGTCCTGCATTCATGTTCATTCATCAAAGGTCTGATCAACACCAAAAGAAAACTAGAACTGAAATATATGCAGAACTCATCAAGGACAAGAAACAGCTGGGTAGGGCAGGAAATTAAACGGGAGGGAAAACACCGACAGATCGTGACAACCTATGCTTTTTAATTAAAACAACTAAAGGCATCGTTCACACTACAGGCCCACATTTTTATAGGACAAAAACCCATGAAATGGGATTTCTTCAAATTTGATCTGAATCTGGATCACTTGATATGCATCCAAACGTGATGACGTCAAATCTAGAATGACGCAAGTGGTCAGCACAATCCATACTGCTACTAGCCGAGTGCTATAGTGGACAGCATTGAGGCCAACAACAGTCTGGGACGGATGCCAAAATGACCGTGAAAGCCCTGCGACTTGACAGCGCCATTGTTTGAAAAGGACAAGATACGCTCTAATATAATAAGACCAAAAAAAGAGATCTATACATTAATCTTAAATCATTTTTGTACTCAACATTTTCATTTATATTAAACTTCGTATTCCCAACCAATATCCAAGATTTATCTCTGCAGTTAGAAGCTTGGTCTCTTCATTATAATTGTTGTCGATAAGAAAACACATGCTAACCCTATCCCGTCTGTATAAAAAAACAATGTATGTATTACCCCCCAAAGTTACTTCTTAATAATAAACAAACAAGTAATATCTTTATTAATATAAGCTCATACATGATGACTGGTAATGCTCTGAAGAGAAGTTGTATGGGGTGGGCAGCTGTTGAACGCGCATGTGATAAATGAGGGTCACAGTGAAACAGCTGTCATATTACAAAATAAGTATTAAAGCTCAAACTGTTCGATATTTACATGTATCAACTCAAAGTAACCAATACTGTGAAACGGGTGGGACTTCACAACACTAGGCTGAGGGAGTTGTTCGATAAAAAGAAAATAGTTCCAACATGAAACTATTCAAAACAAAGACTGGATAATAAGATAGGATGGACCTTTATTTATGGACCTCAGATGTGATAGCGTTGTTATTAAGGCCTCTTTAGTGACACACCTGAAAAACAATTCCTCTTTTTCCCTCTTTTCTCGGTATCGTAGAGAAGGAGAGAGCAACATGTGTTTACCACTGAGTCCCAGGTATCTCCTCAGCAGCTATGCACCCGTGGCAGCCAGACGAGGCAGTGCATGACAGAGAAGAGTAAGCGGGGGAGGGTTGGACATCACTCATCAACCACAGGTATTTCTATTAATATTCTCCATTCGTGTCGCTCTCAGTCGAAAGCCGTTGAACAGTGGAGACATGTGAGTCATTGTTTGGTCTGTCTTCCAGTGGGTTTCAGGGAATGCAGAGCACAATGTTTACCTGGAGGCAAGACATGGTTTGTCTGACACAGTTTCAGTCAAATTATCCGAGCTGAGCTGTGTGTGTGTGTGTTCTGGCACGGATACACAGCTCCATGAATACTTTACTGTAAATACGACGAGCACGCCATTCTCAACCAAACATGACCCTGTTAGAGTCAGGATCAGGAGCACTGTCTTGACTCATGGTGTTGTTGTGCAATTATTATTGATATTATACCAAATAACAGGTTAGAAATAGGTCGAGTACAGAAAGAAATCACTATTGACACACACACACACACACACACACACACACACACACACACACACACACACACACACACACACACACACACACACACACACACACACACACACACACACACACACACACACACACACACACACACACACACACCAAGGTTTGGTTCATCCAGAGTGTCCAAGGTGTTTTGTCAGGCTCAAAGACACAAAAGGGTGTTGTTTATATTTCATAAAATGTTTTTTTTTACTTACATTTTTCTTATTCATTTGAATGAATCAGACATTTGTATATAGCACCTTTCAACAGAAGGCAATTCAAAGTGCTTTACAATAATGGAAGACATTAAGAAAATGGCAAGGGAGCACTGTTGGTAGAATGAAGGTATGTTATGTTGATACCTCACTTGTTTTAATATAAAGATATGGCATGTTTGAAACAGCCACTTGAATCATCTAGATAGTTTTGTTCACACAAGACAACAGGATACAGACTAGAAAAAGTATATTACTTAACTGCTGACCATTTGAAGGTGACAATAAGTAATGATAGGCATTTGAACACATAAATGCAATAAAATAGCTTTTAAAATGTTATACTTGAAGCAAGAAATCTCTGACTGCATGTATGTCATGACCTTTGTATTTGTTTTCGGTTTTAAATAAAATAATATTTTCTCCTTGCATCTTAATTCCTGTCTCTGTGATTTCCGGCTTTTTGTGATTGTCTGCCCCGCCCTTATTCTGCTACCCAAGTCTCCCTGGTTTGTTAATCCCTTTGTTTTCTTTGTTATGTTTCACCTTGCCTGCTCCCCTCAGTTTCATGTTTTTTTCTACAAGCTTATTTTAATAAAGCTTGCTTTTTTGTCTCTGTCTTTTGTACAGCGTTTGGGTTCGGCCTTCTTAACCCACCCTGTGACAATGTATGCATGTCCAAACCGATCATCCGATGGCATCAACACTTGGTGGATGTACTGCTGGGGATCCAAGGGAGAGCAGTGTTGGATGTGGTGCAATTTTACAGAATCTTTGTGATACACTGTAAGCAGGACTTCCAGAGGCTCAGCACTAGTCTTACTCTGAACAAATACGTGTTACCAGCATCCAAGCACTCCTCCCAATGACACTGCAAACAGGAATACCAAGGACAAAGCTATCGGCATAAACACATGCTCTTGTTTTTCTATCGTGTTGGAATAAACCATATAGTTACTAATAACAATCACCTGAAAGAGCTGCATGGTCATGTCCGTGGGCCACAGGTGTAAATTATTTGTACGATTAAAAAAACGTATACGCCTTTTCTCAGACTTAAACTAGTGTTTATAAGAGCATAATGTGTGGGGAGAATGTGCACACCTCACGCAGACTTCAGACCAGGCGCACGCATGGTTAAATAAATCATGGATGATCCTTCTGACGTTTCTTAATAATGATGATTCAGAATTTACTGCGATGATGGTTTGCAGAGATATGTGATAAATTAGGGGTATGGACGCTACAAAAGCCACAGCCGCGCATAGAGACAGATGCTCTGGCGCCAACAGAGAATCTTGCTGAATCTACATTAGCTGAAATTGCGTTTTCTCCAACGTATTTCTTATTGGCAGGTCTTATGGGTGGTGGAACGGGCACAAGTATTGATATTCAAACATATATTTGACGGTGAACAGGGTGATTCATACATTAATGCGGTTGTAGAATTGTGAATGTCTGCCCAGTTCCAGCTTTGCAAATCCGCAGAAAAAATTATCTGTATTCATATATTTTTGCAATTTTTTAGTGGTGATTCTACACAGTTTTATAGATATGCCCCCAGGTGTTTGTCACCTTCTAATAGAAGGAAGACAAAATATGATTCCAACTGCTGACACACAGCCATGTTAAATTGATGTTGGGTAATGACAGACTGTACACTGGTATGACAGCTGCTGCCTCAGGGCCTTTAAGCTCCGTGGACCTGATCACTGAAAGCGTTAGATAGATGATGGATGTTTTAACAACCTTTGCTAATTTGCATTCTTTCTCTGTGACACTGTGTTTAGCATTGATGCAAGTGTACAAACCCAATAATACCTGTAATAGAATTACCTAATTCTAGAAATCTGTAGGTGTGAGAAACGTTTGCTTTGCGAATTATAACAATGGGATTAAGAAACCATCGTTAATATTTAAAAATCCTAACAGCAAAGGTTTATAGTGCTGTCTACATAAAGCTTGTATTATCATAAATCAGGTTGTAAGAACTGTGGAACTACATTTTCCCTGTATTGCACATAGTGTCCTTCATAATTGTACTCGGACACTTTGGTTAATGGTATGTTAGGTGTATCCACACGCCCAGTGAATTCTTATTCATCACACAATGCTTTTTGTGACCCTTCAGCAACATCACGCTACACAAAAAATACTTCTCACAATGACCCTCATGCAGGAAGTTATATAGGAACAAGTTACATCCATAGTTTTGTTCGTATCTACTATTTGTTCTTGTTTTGACATTACCCATTGTGGAGAAAACTTCTTTGCAGCAATGCAGAGCCAAGGCTCAGGAAAGGATGGAAGCAGGAGCGGCTTTAGTCAAACACTGATATTTATTGAGAGTAGAATACGGCCGGAGAGATCAGAGTATATCACACTTTCATGTAGCTACCGAGCAAACTCTGAAGCCACAGCGCAGAAACACATTTCCTTACAACCCCAAAAGCCCACTCCTCCCATCTTAATCCTTACCAGACCTTGGGACAAAGACTGTAAATTATAGTGTCCGTCCAAAGATTATTTTGTACTTATAGTGAAAACTACCCTTGGATGATGGTAAGGTAGACTAAAAGCACAACATATAATAAGTACCCTGTATCAAGATTGATGCAAAACAAGTGACATTTGACCTTTTTAGAGAGATTTAGCAAAAAAAACTCCACCTCTGGGGTGATTTGGGTAGAAATGGCCGTTTTTACCATTTCTCTGGAACCCATTGGTCGATTTTGGTGATTGACATCTCTTTTTGACCGTTAGAGCCAATATAATCGAACGGAGATTTACACACACACACACACACACACACACACACACACACACACACACACACACACACACACACACACACACACACACACACACACACACACACACACACACACACACACACACACACACACGCACACGCACACGCACACGCACACGCACACACACACACACACACCTTACCATTGAGAAATGAGAGCGAACCTATCTCTCGCTCTGACATCTGGACATGGAAAAGCAGGTTTATTGCTTATGGATTATCAGAAATCATTTTCTGTGATGATATAGTATATACCGTTCGATTCTGTGTCTTCTCACGATGCGAATCGATGGCTTGGGCGTGCATCTACGATAAGTAATAAGGGTGTTATGAGCAGTGCTTGAATTGGAATAAAAAAGGTGCCAGTACTCTAAATCAACAACTGTTTCAAGTCAATTTATTTATACAGCCCAAAAACAAGAATTTCACTCAAAGTCATGTATATCCTCAGGGTGCATCTGAGATTAGATGGAGTGCAGTGGTATTTTTATAAGTGGGGAGTGGACCTAACACCCTCTATGGGGGTCCGGGGGCATGCTCCACCGGGACAATTATTTTTTTTTTAAATATTGAAGTTAAATGCATGAATCTGGTGCACTTTGAGAGCAACATTAAGAGATCTATGGATACTTCTCAACACCCATATAAAACAGAACTGTAAACAGATATACGTTTTCTTTATGGATATTTTACAAATCACTCCCCTTTTAAACTCTATTCTTGTTTTACTGTCATATAGTATTTCATTTTTAGTGAGTTACTCAGATGAGTACCAGGAGACAGCGTTTGGTACTCAGGTACAGTTGTGGTGAAGGCATCTGAGTTAGATATTGAACCAAAATGTCTACAGGCATAGCAGAAGATGGTATCTTTTTTACAGGAATATTCCAGCCAATCTCTGTTTTTAAACCATAAGCTGCAAAATGAGCGCCTTACCCCACTGTACAAGCGAGTTGGGAACTTGTTTAAATATACCTGGGCAGGCTCTGTTTTGCCGAGGTCCTCTGGCACTTGCGGGCCACCGAGGGGTGACGGTGTTTGTGGCGACGAAGACTGCTGCTCCGGGGGCTAGGCGGGCAAAGACGGCACCTCATGACGCATCAACTGAGTACCGGCACCGTGCTTCCGTAAGAGTAAGTAACGGTACCAGATAGGTAAAAATCAGGAGTACCGGCCCAATTCAAGCACTGGTTGTGAGTGAGTTTCTGTGCAGTAATGCGTTAGCATTTTTCCGCTCGTGGCTAATTCATAGGCTCAGCGCTAGCTTTGTGTTTTTTTTTAAAAACCTAGCTGAGTTTCTTCCCGTTACATGGATATAAAACATTAATAGTTTATTGAATATTAAGATGCCCTCAGACGCTGTTTCCTGCAGATGGCGCATTTTCCCCCCCGGTATCAGGGGCTTAACAGGTTAACTCTTAGAGTATACCATTGTAAAAATGTGTTCAGATTCTGAATGGGTCTTAAATGCTTTTTGATTTTCCTGTAACAACAGATCTGATGCTCTAAAAAATGACATGTTTTCTTCATTTTCTGACTTTCTTTGGTGGCCTCTCCAATTCTTGCGCATATGCCAGAGTATTTGCACACAGGGCAACACCGGCCTTTATATAGTCTTAGGATCTGTTTCCAATGCTGATAAAACAACTGCCACGCCCCTCTAATTTATAAGGACTTATTTATGATTCTCTTGAAAGAAATATAACAGAAAATATAAGACACATTTACGAAAATATTGTTACATGAGGCCTAATATTTATATGGTTATGTTTTTCCGAATAAATAATGAAATTATTAATTGTATTATTATTATTATTAATTCATTGTTACCCACAATGGAAGGCAACTTTGCCAATAAAGATAGACAAAATCCAGATAACTCGTGAGCAGGTATACAAAATAAAAGAAACACAGTAACCAGTTTAGCATGGTAGCTAACTGGCTAACTAACTAGTTTGGCCATGCTTTACAATCAACAGAAAATAAGGCATAGAAAGTTTTAACTCATCTTTTTGTGCTTTATTACAATATGACAAACGAATTAAGAAAGCAATAAGTTGGTAAACACTATTCATTAACGACACTCTGCATCTTAGTCAATATTGCAATACCTTTACATTAGTGACTCTGTGACTGGCAGCAAGTTTTGCAGAAAGTAATTGAAAAGTAGGTTGTTGCATTTTTTGCAATGGCTTGCAGGAAATTGTCCCGCAACCTACACACGGGTCCGTCACGTTGACGCTTGCCGGTGGGCGTGTTTGGCGCTTGGAGTTAACGCGACCAATCACATTAATCTCCCGCCCCGGACACAAAAAGCACACAGTTTGATTGGCAAGCGCTTGTACTGGCTGACGCTTGAAAAGTTGAACTTTACAAGCATAAAGCGTGACGTCCCCCCATTCAAAGTGAAAATGAATGGTAAAATGCTAACGCCGTTTGCACAGAAACGCACTCATAACACCCTTATTACTTATCGTAACTGCACATCCAACCCATCGATTAGCATCATGAGATGACACAGAATCAATAGGTATATCATCACTCCATGATAAGAACTCACGACAATATTAACAAAAACAGACATCAAAACACGTGGCGCTAGGTAGCCAAAACGAAAATATGTCTTACCTTGGTCGTTGTCTGATCAAAAGTTGTCTTTTAATGGCATTAAAACGATAAAAACGCTGCTGAAGGTTAATCCAATGTGTCTGTCACTTTGAAAGGATTTCTGATAATCCATAATAAACCTACTTTTCCGTTTTCAGATTTCAGAGCGTGAGACAGGTTTCGATTTGGGGAAACTGCATGCGCATAGCCCCCATTTTTTTTTGGTAACGTTGGTGTGTATGTGGAAATTCCACTTCGATTCTATTGGCTCTAACGGTTCAAAAGAGATTTCGATCATCAAAATCGACCAATGGGTTCCAGAGAAACGACAAAAACACCCAAATCACCCCAGAGGTGAAGTTTTTGCTAAACCTCCCTAAAAAAGGTCAAATGTCACTTGTTTTGCATCAATCTTGATACAGGGTACTTATTATATGTTGTACTTTGGATTCCTAAAGCTTTTAGCCTACTAACCCATCATCCAAGGTTAGTTTTCACTATAAGTAAAAAATAATTTTTGGACGGACACTATAATTTACAGTGTTTTACTATGTTCAATCTGAATTTTCTTTAAAATAAAAAACATCTATATTGATTCTGACTTTTCTTTTCTACATCCAACTCACAGGTTTATCATTACTTTGAGAAACAAGATTATTAATTTTCCCCTTTTAGAAATGTAGTTATGGTCATTTGTTCTGGAAATGTCATTTTCGAGCCTGAGACCTGAAACACAGGGATGGTGTTTAACAGGTTAACATTTACCTGCTGCTAGAGTTCTTCCCAGCCAATCTTGTGGCTAGCGTAGCTTGTGGCTTGTAGCGTAGCTTTTGGCTGTTTTGTAGCTTGTAACTGTTGCTTGTAGTGGTGATAGGATTAGCAGTATCTAGTTGAACTTGTCGATCTTGTCGATCTCGTCCATACTCCCAGGGCCGCGACATGGACGCTCCTTTCATGGCCTCCTCCTTAAATTACCCCAATTAGCTAGCTATGACAAAAAGTTTAACAAAAAATGTAACTTTAAACAAACACACAAGTATGCAATTGTCTCAACATGTTCTGTAACAAACCAGCAATGGCACATTTCAGAGCTGAATGGAACATAGCTGCTGAAGAGGAACTTGGTGTTTAAACATTGATTTTGCATCTCCTTCTATAATCGGTATCACTTTACCAAACAGTTGACATGCATCAGATCCACTCATATTTTTGTTGAACTCATGATGAATTTGAATGGAAACAAATGTTGACAGCATCAATCAATCATTGTCCATTCTTATAATGAGTGCATAATGGTGTTGTTTGATCCAATACAAATCCTGCACGCCACAAAGTTACTTCAGTTTGGATTATTAGGGGAACTGAAAGTGAAAAAAGACATCCCTGTGCACTGAAAACTAATGATAGGAGGTACTGGCAAGGATTATGGGTACTCCAATGTGAGGATGCAATTGCATTTAGGTGCCAATGTGCAAATATCTAAAATACCAGACACTTATCATGACTTGTTTATTTAATCAAGACAAAGACAAAACCAACCAATAAACCCGCCTCAGCTGCACCGACAATCCGTTTGTTCCCCTTTTGCTTGGTTTATCCAGGAGTAAGACAGTCAGGCCTTCATAGATGGAGACAGCCTGGCATCCGTTTTGAGCTTTTTCAACAGCTCTTGATAAATCCAAGATCAGATGTGAATTAATTTAAAAGTGTACTATATATCAAATCTTTTACTTTATCCAAAGTGAAGGAAAACCTTTGACACCATAATACATTAATATATCTGTCCAATCTTTCTCAGTAACATTAAATAAGGTGTGATCCCAGCCACAACAGCTGGACTTCAACCAGAAACACAGATACCTAGAAATAGAGGCCAGGAGGCAGGAGCCATGCCTCCTGAATAAAGATGGATGTTTTCTTGGGGTCTGTCCCAACATCGGCTTTATGCTGGTGTGTTCTGTCTCACCTGGGGACAGAAAGGATTATGTCAGTGCCAAACTCAACTTCACATGATGTGTTTTGGAAAATTCTTCAAGAGAAGGTTCCAATCAACCATGTGTTTGTATATAGCCAGGTATTTGTTGCTTTGCAAAAATGAAATCTGGTTATTTTTGGTCCAGTGTTACAAAAATATGAACACATCTTTATCTTACAATTTATCCCAGAATTAAGATGTAAAGGGCTATTTTCAACCAAGTTGTTGAAGTATTCCAACATTTTTAAATCGAGTTAAATTGAGAAGAAAATGTCAAATCAAAACCTACTGTTATGAGTAATAGTTTGTAATAAAAACTTTTTTTTTTCCATCAAATTATTATTTAAGTATTTTGAAATGCAGTTTAATTCACGCTTGACCAAGTAACAAAAATTATCAAAATAAAATAAAGAAATGACAACACTGGGGAGCAAGTGAAAATAACAGAAACATATCAAATGGAATGAATGATAACAAACATATAAGCACTCCCAACAATATTAAAGTAGCTATGTCATTTGGTGTTGACATTTTTTTATTAAGGGATACCACTCTTAAACTAACTAAGTGAGTCTTTCCAGTGCAATACAAGCCATTTCTTTCACCCACACAATTCTCAAAGCTACGTCCATTTTACTTTTGTCAAACTATTTCTAGAAATGGCTCCTCTTTTAGAAACCTCACTTACAAATGTTTTGACATTTATAAGCTCTACCCAAGAACACGGTGTAAAAGCACCCCCCTCTCCCCTTTGCCGGTTAATGCCTGTCTAATATTGACAACCACTCTCTCGGCTTCTCTCCTGTCTGCATGACATGAAAGGCACATGCTGCAGGTGCTGTTTGACAAGTGCAACTACTCTCAATGTGTTTTTACAAGATCGCAAATCTCCCCCTAAGCTCTCGTGTTTGAATTTGTCTGTGTGTCTATTTAAGTCAATGTGCAGCCATGGGTGTACGTGTGTGCTCGCATGACTCAACGAGGACTGCCTTTCAAATTAAACCTGCATTGAGTTAGTGCAGCAAATCAGCAGTTTCTAATCCAGGGGTCAATGGGTTTGCAGGGTGAAGACATCATAATGAATCTGTGTCAATTATTATAATGATATTTGACGCATTATTGTATGTTTTGAAGGAATTTTAAGATAAGCATATTAACTCCACACCTGCAGGGATAATGACTTATATGAAGTCTATATGCTTGCTTGTTTTTTTTTCACTCGTAGCCCAATGCATAAATTACAGTGGCCGACAAGTGCAAACGTGCAATAACAAATTTGCCATGCAAATGAGGAAACATCTCCACCAACATGACAACACATGCGCAGCATTAACAAAACATGCTCAGGGCTAAAAGCATTGCATACACAAAACGCTGCAACGAAAACCAGGGGGACACTATTAAGTGAAGCACACAGCTGGGAGCAGACGCTTGGTGATTATAATGTTGAACATAATATTGTGTTTTGGCATATTTTTTATTTATTTGTATAATTGTTTCATACTGCAGTTCCTTTCTCCCAATGTAAATAAATTAAATGTGGGACGTTGTAGGGCGTTTGCACCTGTCGATCACCGTAATAAACAGATACTTAATGTGAAAATTAAAATCCATAATAAATGGTTTCTGACATTTAACAGTGATAGAAAGAACTCTAGACTCGTGCTTCAAATTAATCCGACTTTATTTACATAGTACTTTTCATACAAAATGTGCTTTACAAACCAAAGACAATACACACAAATAAAAACAATACTACGAAAGCAACACATAACCTTGTGACAAATATGATCTCTTAATACCAACAAAAAGTAATAATAAAATATAATTAATTTAAAAGCAGAATAAAAAAGATGGGATTTGAGTTGTCTCTTAAATGTTTGAAAATCTCTGCCATTCTAAGATCTTCTGGGTCGTAATTATAACAGGACCCCTCACCTTGGGTCTTTGTCTGAAGTTAAAGTATGATTTAAAGGCCAGTACCGGAAGACCTGAAGATTCTAGAGTGTTAATATTGTTAACACTCTAGAATTGTCTTTTATTGTGATTTTATGTGTTTTTAATGCATGTACAGCACTTTGGCTCGACCAAAAATCGCTTTTAAATGTGCTTTATAAATAAAATTTGATTTGATTTGATTTGATTTGATTTAATAGGTTGCAATAATCTGATAAAAAGCTAGGTCCAAGACCATTATGGAGTGTGGAATGCTACTTGGAGAGGTCCCAGTTCACCTCCTGCCCTGCTGTGGTGCCCTTGAGCAAGGCCTGAACAATTGGCCCATTTGGTCGTATGTGTTGGAGGACTTGTTGATTAAAAGAGGGTTCCATTCCTCCCAAGTCTAATTTAGAGCAGGGGTGTCCAAACCTTTTTCAACAAGGGCCACATACAGAAAAATATACGAAGGGCTGGGCCGCTGAGATATATTGCCTCACAAGTTATAGGTTTGAAAAATCTATCAAATGTAGGTAAATTATGGTTGATATTGATGAAATAAACACACAACTCGCCGAATGGTTTCATTTATTGTGTTGGCAGCTCATTCCTTAAAACTGAAGGCTCAGATTGCTTATAAGAGGAAATATGAAGGATATATTTCAAGTTTGATATGTAAATGTGTTATTGGGCTTTTTTCTTATAAACTAAGATTTGTTAGAAAATATTCTCAACTTTAATTGACTGAATTTATTTGAATACTGTGTTATATATTTGAACATAATATATTTAAGAAGTACAATAGCAGATGTTTAATTTGCTGAGGGCCGCATTTGGCCCCCGGGTCGTAGTTTGGACACCCCTGATTTAGAGCTTTAAAAACCAACATGAGTATTTTAAAATAAATTCTGTGTGCACAGTACATGCATCAGTGCACTACATACACTGCACCGGCCTGACAGAAGTTATCTAGGAGACAATAGCCAACTAAGAGCTCCTCTATGGCCATTTGTATTAGCCAGTGTGTTTTTTCAGCTGGACAGCTGCAGAGTAACTTAACCTCAATGCACCTGGAATCCTTCACCAATTCATGGAAACCCAGAGTGCAACCATTTTTTTCCAGTTTGAGACCAGGCACTCGTGGGATAGAGAGACATTGTGATGTCAGGCTCAACACTCCATAAGGGATTTAAACAAACACACATTAATGAAGGATACATTATGCTGCAGAGAACCCTTTTTTTCCTGTTTTCAAAATGGCACCACTAGTTATTTGTTTTAGCAACTCTATTGCTTTCAAACAAATCTGGTCAATGGGATGGGTTTCTGTTACGTAACAATATTTTACCCCATCATTTTGCACTGCGTCACCTGGGTCTGAAATAATACTTCCCAGGGAAAGAGGCTGTTTATAGAGTTGCTTTTAATGTTATGTGTGGGTCATATCTCCCTTTCCCTCCCTGTTATCTATCATCAATCCAGTCTCATGGCATTTCGTGTTCACCAACATGATTTTTAATCTATTGATTCGTGTTCACCAACACGATTTTCCCCTTTTTTTCGTGTTACACAGCACGATTTTAAAAGCAATGTATTTCTACTGGTAATGACGCTCATGGAAGCACGGCATTCGTTTGTGTCGGCTGCCCTTAAAGGCAATGTGAGCGTCCATTCTCATTGGATAACGGAGAATTGTACACCCGGAAGTCAGTATTCCCCTTACTGTCGATTGATTTGTGATATCTGCACTACTCATCGACTAAAAAACACCAGATTATCCTTGTTAATTACACAACACTGATTGGTTTAAATTGTGTGCATTGCTTTTGTATTTTCCCCTTAGATTCGGAGAAACAAATATTTTTTCGGAGTAAAGGATAGCAGAAGACACTACACTACCCAGAATCCCCATCTATCGTTTGGACTACACCATGTGCTCTGTTTGACAAACCCTGTGATAGTCCTCAAGCTCTGTGATTGGAGTGTGCTCCGACGCCGAGCCTCCTCGAACAGCACTTGAAATGGGATGGAACCACGGCAGACTGTACAAACTGGATTTGAACGGGTCCACCGCTGTGGACCAACACTATACATTGACGGGGAAGGGGGTAGCAATAAAGATAACACCATTAAACTGTTACACAACATAACAGAAATAATATCGATAGCAGCGTCCCTAGCAACCACCTTGGTAACAATGAAAACGTTCTATGGACGCAATTTCCTGAAGTAATCTTCGTAATAACTAGCAAACTAAAGATCATGTACATCCACTGCACACATAATCTGAAATAACAACTCATATTTCTCGCATCAAATGACATCAAAACGCATTTTAATGGCCAAACTAACTTTAAAGGGCACCTATCATGCAAAATGCACCTTTGTACGTCTTTTATACATGATTATGTGTGTTCCAGGGAACTCGCCAAGTGTCAGAAAACACAACCCTCTCTATTTTCCTCCTTCGCCAAATCTCTAAAAAAGGGGCTGCAACGGATCTGAAAAAAATGGATCCACATTCCGACACTTTTCTACGTCACAAAGACGTACTCCGCTTATTGGTCAACTCTCCACCTATCAGGGGAATGAGCCACGGCCACGTGCATTGCCAAACCTCTCATTCGCATATAGGCTATCGGCAGGCTAAATCAACCCCAGTCACATCTGTGTTTCTGCCTGCTCTTGCTAGGATGTCTAAGCCAGTTAAACGTTGTGCTGTTGTTGGCTGCAAGACTCGGAACAGGGGACTGCATGCAATGCCATCAGTGCAAAAAGAGAATAATCTGTGGCTAGACTTCATTTTCAAGGGACATGTGCCAGAAGACCCCGGCAGATTTCTGTGTGTGTGTTCCAAACATTTTACCACGGACATGTTTATGAACTTCTCTCAAGTCCAACACGGATATGCCTCCAAACTAATGCTACACCCGGGATCAATACCAACCATCCGGGACCAGGCCAGTGAGGACACATCCAATTCTGAAGCTGTAAGTTTTTATTTAGCGGTGTTTTTCCTGATAAAGCTATCTCTTGCTTGTAGCATGTAGCATGTAGCTTCGCCGTATCAAAGTCGCCTCAACCCCAACTAGTAATCGGTTAGGTGTTTATATGTTCTTGTAACATTTTATTTTGTACGCTCCGCAGTCTTTGCTTTGTCTTTTATTTTAATTATCAGGCATTTGCGAACATGTTCAGACTGCCGTAATGGCGATCTGTGTGAAGGCTGTAAAGCCACGCCTAGCCTAGCCGATAACACAAGTATTTATTCTCCTATGTATTAGTATTTTGTATCCTCTAAAAAATCATATTGAGTAAGTTATAATAACAAACGTAATCTTCTGGAGGTAAGTGCCGTTTTTTCCAGCGTTATGTAAAAGCTTTTGTGATTGTAGTCTGTAAGAACGATCATATATCATCGATCTGTAAGCTAAGCTACGCTACGCTAAGCTACGCTACGCTAATGAGACATGCCGTTTTTTGCAGCGTTATATGGAAAAGCTTTTGCATGTTTACTTGTTTGCGCACATGAATATAAATGGGGGTGTGTTAGGATACAACACTGTATGTATGTATGCGAGGGGACACACACCACGAGTAAAACGGAGCTAAAGACCTGGTATGTTGTTGTTGACGACATGCATACTAATCTAAACCACTTTTTTTGTTGTGCTTTTTTTAACATTGCACAGGCTACGTGGCCAACTTGATGGACCTCATCTTCGACCAAGTCTTTGTGGACCCTGCACCATTATGAGCAACCTGACAGGGAGGAGGTCATCGCCGGGTATGCTACACGGTTCAATTTGGCTGCTGTCTGAACCTAACATAGACATTTCACGGATCAGAGGACAACGCAGGCCGGAATCACCACTCTGATCCTGATTCAAATAACCGTTGATTTTGACAATAAAGTTCCGAGTTGATATCAAATGTGTCGTGATTATTCATGTTTGGATGGGTAAAGAATATTCTGATTTCAAAAGCATAAGGTTGTGTGTGGACTTGTTGTCGTACACATGGGTGTGTTATGCCATTGCTGTGTAGTATATAATAGTACATGTACAATGACAGAATGAAAGATTGCATAAAGCCATATACACCAGTATTTATTTCCATGAACAATATTAGCATTCGTTTTACAATTTCAGTCAAAACCAAATCCAGGATGGTCCACCACACAGGTTACAGAGTCCTCATGTTCCTGCATCCGTCTTTACACCTAGTGTGATAAACATATATTGAATGACATGTGAAAAATGTATTCTCTAAACAGACAACTTAGTGAAGCTAATGTTACGTGTGGTATCTCCATGCAGCACATGCTCCGGTTCAGAAGGCATCGTGACGCAAGTTGCACATGTACCCCTTTAGAAAGAAGTCAATAACTGAGCTTTTAAAACACATGAAACACATAATGCTGACAACTGAGGTGTTGGAGTTATACTTTTTATCACCCTAAGTTATTGAACTTTCCAACGGTTGTTGCACGATGTTGGAAGAAAAGGACTGTAAACTATTAAACGCAATGAGGCCATTGTATATATGCTGAAAATATGAATGTCTCCCTTTATAAATATATATATGTATCGCTGTGTTTGCGTTACAAACTCTAAGTTACAAACTGTACACATTGCATTCTTGCTAATTAGCCAAAATATGAATGGAATAAGTAGCAAGCATCGTAACAGAGTAAAAATAAATAGGGACAACAGCTTGTCAACTAACCAATCAGAAACGTCCTGCTGCAACCGAGATGTTTGCACCTCCACCAAAACCTCCGCTGCTTCAGTTTCTGGATCAAATTGATAATATGCTTGAACACATGCATTGCTCTGAGATGACATGTGTATTCCACACTCGTAATCACAGCAAGCATGGTAACGTGACTCTCGCCGGCTCTTCTGCTGGGGGCGTGGTCAGCTGCTGCTCAGAATTTTCATAGGCAGGTTTGGAATAAAGCGAAAATGAGCGAAACGAGGCATGGCTAAAAAATGATCTGTTTGGTATTTTGAAAAATAAAATGTATAAATATACCTTATATAGGTATGGTCATACACTATATCATTTAAATATAGCATGATAGGTCACCTTTAAAATAGGCATTTTCCACTGAGAATAAAACGAAGTTCGGCCATGTTTTTTTTTTCTGCAGGGAGAAATTTGAAGATCATGTGACATAGACACCAGCAATTGGAATGAATGGTGAAAAAAAACGGGGTTTGTCAAACAGAGCACATGGTGTAGTCCAAACCATAGCTGGGGATTCTGGGTAGTGTAGTGTCTTCTGCCATCCTTTACTCCGAAAAAATATTTGTTTCTCCGAATCGAAGGGGAAAAATACAAAAGCATTGCACACAATTTAAACCAATCAATGTTGTGTAATTAACAAGGATAATCTGGTGTTTTTTAGTCGATGAGTAGTGCAGATATCACTGTAAAATCAATCGACAGTAAGGGGAATACTTACTTCCGGGTGTACAATTCTCCGTTATCCAATGAGAATGGACGCTCACATTGCCTTTAAGGGCAGCCAACACAAACGAATACCGTGCTTCCATGAGCGTCATTACCAGTAGAAATACATTGCTTTTAAAATCGTGCTGTGCAACACGAAAAAAAGGGGAAAATCGTGTTGGTGAACACGAAATGCCATGAGACTGGGTTGCTATCATCGACTATAAACTCAACATCTGGGAAACAGATCCACTTAGAAACATTGACCTCATACAGTAGTTCACTATTATAGTCATACTGAATTCAGTTAGAAAATTCAAACCTGATATCTGAATACAACAAAACGTAATTTGTAACACCGCTAGTTAGACAGTGTGTAGTCACTAGCAGTAAGTGGCTGTTGGATGTGCATTTGCACACAGCGATGCATTTTTATCATTTACAAATACATTACTTTTATCATGTGGACATTTATAGGACTTTCTTAATAAACTACACCAAATGAGCTTGGATTGTTGGAAGTAAAAACTGACAAATCGGAAAGGAGGGCATGCTAATTTGCAACAACCAGACAACAGCATTTTTGCTAACCTCAATTTAGCTAGGCTATACACAAAAGTCTTCCTTTAAAACAATGACCCTGTTTTTTGTTTACCGCGTGAAATCCTAAGATGATGTTAAATCTATCAATAATGTACGTCCATAACTTAAATTACATAACAAATGTGATATGCCACAACGTGATATTTTTTGTCACCGTTACCAGGTTTTGTTGGGTTCTCCTTTTCCCCCCCACATGTACAACTTTAGCAACGTGTTTAAAACTGGGACTGGACTTGGGGTAGAACTATTTTCTCCACAAAGCATTTTGGGTAACAAAATGCCGCTGCGTCCTTGTCCACAGAATTGAATGTATTATGTCTGATATGTAATGTAAAGCACTTTGAGCACTTGGTAAAGCTTTAAAATACATGTAATGAATTATTATGATTGCATTATTATTATACATACAAAATAGAACTTTGAGATACAGTGAGTAAGATATATTTGCCAGCTTCTGCAAAATGAAACCTCAAACAAAACATCAAAGCCTTTCTTCTTCTATCTGTATTCAGTGATGATGATGATGATGATGATGCATTTTATTTATATAGCGCTTTTCACAACTCAAAGACGCTTTACAGTATGAGGGAGGGTAGACAAACAAGAACAGGAAAACAAGTAAGTACATCTACATCAACAGTTTAGGTGAACATGTGGATGAAGCTACTTTACATTTTTATGCGAATGATACCGTGATGTACTGTGCAGGTCCCTCCATAAAGGAGGCTGGTGTTAAATTACAGGTTGTTTTTAACATTATTCAGACTCAGCTCTCTGAGCTTAAGCTTATTTTAAATGGTGAGAAAACCAAGGTAATCCTCTTTTCTAAAGCTAAAAAGACACCAGAGCCTGTTTTAGATATTGTAACTATGCAAGGAATAAAACTTGAAGTGGTTACCTGTTACAAATACCTTGGTATCTGGCTTGATGAATGTCTCTTTTAAACTTCATGTCAATAACCTGCTTAAAAAGCTGAGGGTTAGGCTAGGTTTCTTCTACAGGAACAAGTCCTGTTTCTCGCTTGAGGCCAGGAAAAGGCTAGTCACTGTGACCTTTTTACCTGTGCTGGACTATGGTGATTTGATGTATATGAATGCACCTGCCAATTGCCTGGTCAAGCTAGATGCTGCGTATCACAGTGCACTGAGATTTGTGACAAATTGTAAAGCATTAACCCATCACTGTACCCTGTATGCAAGGGCTGGTTTGCCTTCACTAACTGTACGGAGGCTCAGTCACTGGTACATTTTTATATACAAAGCCATGTTAGGGAAACGTCCATCCTACATCTGCTCCCTGATCTCACGGAGAATTGTAAGTGGCTACTGCCTGAGATCGAATGCTGTGGTTTTATTAAATGTGCCAACTGCTAGTGAAGACAGCTTTTAGATGCGCAGCTCCTCTGTCTTGGAATAGTCTGCAAATTAAATGGAAACTGAACAATCTGGTGCCACTAAATGTTTTTAAAGCTCGGTTGGATGCTAGTCAATCGGAAGCTATTGGTATCTGTTTATGTGGATAATTATGTAAATGATGCTGTATGATGTCCTTTTGTTGTTCTATTTATGTTTTTATGTTTCATGTGGAACTACTTGAGCAGGTCTCCCTTGAAAAAGAGATCAATGATCTCAATGGGATTCATCTGTATAAATAAAGGTTTGAAATGAAATGAAATGAAGTATAGTAAAATAAAAAAATAAAAATAAATAAAAAAAGGCAGTCAAGAGGAAGTTGATTGAGAGGGGGGGGGCTTATGGATAGACAGAGTTGAAAAGATGTGTTTTGAGGCGGGACTGAAAGACTGTGAGGGACTCAGAGTCTCGAAGTTCTTGGGGGAGGGAATTCCAGAGCCTAGGAGCTGCCACTGAGAAGGCTCTGTCCCCAAAGCTGCAGAGTGTGGATGTGGGAATGGATAGGAGTCCGGCTGCGGTGGATCTGAGGGACAGTGGGGGTTGATAAGGAGTGAGAAGGTTTGTGAGATAAGGGGGAGGCCAGATGGTGGAGTGCTGTGTAGGTGAGGACCAGAATTTTGTAGTTGATGCGATGGGAGACAGGAAGCCAGTGGAGGTATTTGAGGACTGGGGTGATGTGATGCCATGATTTGGTATGAGTGAGGAGACTTGCAGCTGCATTTTGAACCCGTTGGAGTCTGTTGAGGGATGTAGTGCTGATGCCGTAAAGAAGTGAGTTGCAGTAGTCAAGGTGGGAGGAAATGAAAGCATGGATTAGTCGTTCGGCTGCGCGGCGGGTGAGAGAGGGTAGGATTTTTGCAATATTGCGGAGGTGGAAAAATGAGGTTTTGACTGTGAGGTTCGAGGGAGGGGGTCGGGTTCAAAGATTACGCCAAGGTTGCGTGCCTGATTGGAGGGGGAAACAATGGTGCCATCAATGGTGAGTGTTATGTTAGTGACCTTGCTGAGGGTGGATTTGGAGCCAATTAGGAGGAGTTCTGTTATTGTTCCTGTTCAGTTTGAGGAGGTTATGTTGCATTCAAGTTTTAATAGCTGTCAGACATGAATCGATGTGGGTAAGGGGTGGGTTATGGAGGGATTTGGTGCTGAGGTAGATCTGAGTGTCATCAGCATAGTAGTGGAAGTCCAGGTTGAAGTGGCGGAGTATCTGACCGAGGGGGAGGATGTAAATGATGAAGAGGAGAGGGCCAAGTACTGATCCTTGAGGAACGCCTTGGGTGACTGAGGCTGTGGTAGAGGAGTGGTTGGGGAGGGAGATGAAGTGGGATCGTTCAGTGAGGTAGGACTTGAGCCATCTGAGTGCAATACCTTCAATACCAATGTCCCTGAGTCAGGTGAGCAGGATGTTGTGGCTCACGGTATCGAAGGCTGCACTCAGGTCGAGGAGGATGAGAATATTGAGGGAACCAGTGTCAGCAGAGGTGAGGAGGTCATTGAGGACTTTGACGAGTGCAGTTTTCTGGACTGTGGTGAGGACGAAATCCAGACTGAAGGGGTTCATAAAGCTGGTTGGTTTGGAGATGGCAGTGAATTTTCTTTTTTTTTATGTCATCTATTGTAAATATGTACAATGTTGTGGTATTTTTATTATTGCTTTTAGGATGTCTATCACCATCTGGCAAAGGGACTATCAATGAAAACTGGCCAATTCGAGTACTTTTACATGTTTTTAATATGTTGATTAATGTACACTGTCCGGTGTTTTAAATAAATCAATTCAATATGTTTTTATATGTGTATTTTTTAGCCTTTTTTCTTTAGAGGAGGATATTTGTGACAACATTGCACACAGGGACTACATAACTACAGCAGTTACAATACGTTATGTTCAATTGCTTGAAAAATCCTTGAGCTATAAATTACAGTTAATTGTGAGAATATTAATATATATTAAAGGTATGGGGCGGCAGTGGTTCAGTCTGTAGGGGATTGGACTTTGGACCGAAGGGTCGCCGGTTCACGTCCCGATCAGACCAAAAATATGGAGTGTGGACTGATACTGGAGAGGAGCCAGTTCACCTCCTGGGCCACTGCCGAAGTGCCCATGAGCAAGGCACCTAACCCCCAACGGCTAGACTGGCTGCCTCCGCTCTGACCTCTCAACTGCATGTGCATATAACTAGTATTTGTATATGTATGTGCATGATGTAAAAGGTGTGTACTGTATGTAAATGTATTAAAAAAAAACGTGGAAACTGAATTTCCCCCCTTGGAATTACATTACATTTCATTTAGCTGACGCTTTTATCCAAAGCGACTTACAATTACCGATTACAGGGACATTCTCCCTGGAGTAACTAAGGGCTATGTGCCTTACTCAAGGGCACACTAGTGGTGGTGTTGTTCCTGGCGGGATTTGAACTCACAACCTTCTGATCTTCTGATTAGACCACCACTATATAATAAAGGTCCTTCTTCCTCTTCTTCTATTTATTGCCCAATAAAAAGCATGCCAACAAATAGGGAAGTTAACGTTAATCATTCAACATAAAAGAGAAATAATTCATTTTAAAACGACGTGTAATGGGATGATCATATGTATGGCTGGTATGAACATATGTCTGTAATTGAAATGACAAACTTAATGAGCTTTTAATTTGTCTTCCTCCCTCGAGCCATAACTGCTTGCATAACACACTGTTGCTCAATGTAATGAATGCTGTAACCAAAAGCAAATCTGTCACAAAACCAAGTGTTACAAAAATCTAAAAGAATGATGGGAAAAATCGGCTCATATGCTGCAGGTTTTTCCTGTAATGCAGACTTCTGGCAGCTTTTACATTTCACCTCCCATGGTGCACTGTCAGGATGATCACGCAGCGGACTCTGTGCTGACACATAATTCATTTGTACTGTATGCTCTAATTATGCAGACTGATTGAACGGCTGTTACTCACCCACGCAAAAACCAGAAGCAGCATCAACACAATCAATCAGAGATTAATCATATGAAGGGATATAAGTAATGAGGCTTAGTAAGTCTGAAGTAGTATAACATATGGAAAGTGGAGTGATTCAACTCAAATATGTATTTCTTTTTGTAATGTATGCTTTACTTAAAAAAAAAATACTTTTCTACATAAGCAGGTGTAAAATGCTGCTGGTGTTAGTTTCATTGCAGACAGGTGGAGCAGATGGGATTGAAACTGGCACTGCAACGTATGTACCTGAATCTGTGACATTTACCCCTTTCCAACTGAAATGTGTTATGTTCTTGCTCTGTTCTTGTACTAGTTTTGTTCCCAGTTCGTTAACAAGGTTTACTCACTGCCAACCAGTTTCCTTTTCCACCACCTTAGGCGCATTCACACTGCGGTACTTTTCCCACAAAGGTTCATGCGAACTTAGTTCATGTGAACTCTTTTATCGCGTTCACACCAAAAAGAGCCGGTACTAAAATTAGTTCACGTGAACCTTTTTACCCCCTCGAAAGTCCCTGCTAGAGAGCAGGGACTTTCGAGCGGCTCTTTTGTGAGAAAAGAGCTATATTTCTGATTGGCTGTGCGGATTGCAAACCACGCCCCGTAAAACTTCCAAAAAGTTTTGTGAAGCCGCCATTTTATTATCCTCGCATTAGCATTATTAGCATTAGCATTAGCCCAGCGCAGAAACGCAGAGAGACTAACGTATGGCAACACAAAATAAAACATGGGAGCGGTGGAGATGAGGAGGTGTCGGCGTTCTGGCGATTTACTCGGAAGGCTTCAGTAGAAGCTGCTGGGAGTCCCAGCAACTTCTACTGAAGTCCTCTTACAACTCCGGGGACTTCCGGCCGGGGACTTTGGGCGGCAGTATCCGCCGTGAAGTTGTTTATAGCCTGCCAGTAAACCCAAAGCAGAAGAAGAAGAAGTGACGTCAGCGGCTTCATTTGCCTAATCCACCCCCAGGGACTTATTCCAGTGTGAACGTGATCTGTACTTAGTTCATGCGAACTAAAGAGTTCGCATGAACTAAGTTCACATGAACCTTTGTGGGAAAAGTACTGCGGTGTGAATGCGCCTCTTGAGCCCTGTAGGAGCCACGTCATGACATCACTGCCAGCAAGATGATCACTCGCAACAACAACAACGGCGGACTGTGTCAGAGTTGGGCTCATGTTGCTCCGAACTGGGCCTGGAACCACGTCTATGGAAAAGAGGTAGGAGTATCTGTGGGTTAATTTGTCCTTTTACCAACAGAGTGGGCTAAGTAATGTTGATAGACCTCCACCTACCAAGCAGGGGCGCCTTTTGCCGGCAGGCAACAGCTTGGGGCCCCAAAAGAAGGTCAATTAAATTGGTCCAAAGCAACGACAACATGAAACCCCCATTAATTTAAGAGTCTTGCAGCGCCACTGCTACCAAGAACCTATGTTTTTTTTTCAATTGAGTTCTGTCGGTAAGCAGTAAATGAACAAACAGTGAAGTTTAATTTGTAGCATCATCATCTGCATAAGGTATGTTTTTCACTGGTTTTGCTTTATGATTCTCAATCATTGAGGAACTGGGATCACATGTCCGAGCTCAAGTTCAATTTTGAAATTGTTGTCAACTTTTAATAAGGTTATTAGATACCAATTTGTTTTTCTATTTCTGCCAATTCTAAGAAAAGGTGGTTGCAAATCGGTACCATATCAAATTCTAGTTCGTAAAACAAACATTTAGAAATCAAGATTTATTATGTCTGATAATGAAGGGAGTGCAATTTTTCTGTCAGCACTCCTATAATTCCGATATCACTAAGTATATATTTAAAGCTTCCCCTTCCTTCAGGGGAACACACAAAGTGCTGTGAGCTCAGATAATCTTTTCTTATTTGAGTCAAGCCCATTTACCTTAGTTTATCAGTTGAGATAATATCTGTTGAAAGATGCGTTTTAAGGTGCGGGGGGGATGGAGTTGCATTGGTCACCCTACCACCACCACCACCCTTCTCCATACTAACAGGTACACAGTTGACCTTTCTCTGTTCAATTTGGGATCAAATTGCGCTGTTCCAGCTTGCCGTATCTTTGAACTATGTGTTTAACCCTGTTAAACAGCTCTATCATGTTCATGGTGATCCAGGTTTTGCATTACAGTAACTGCAGCAGATATACAATGGTATCATTGACTCGGAGATTAGGAAGTGGGTTGGAGCGATTTACCCCTGCTCATTTAATATATCCAACACAAGGCCTTCTTTTCTGTGCAATGTAGAAAAAAACGAGTTCCCCATTAGGTGACCTTATCTTTATTCTTTAGACAAATTGTACAGCATCCTACTGTTCTTATTTGTAAGGGTTGTTTCCATTTAGTGATAGAATTCAAAAACTATAATTTGTTCATGTAAATTGACGAGAGTTATCCTTTAGCCATGTATTAAACAATTCTGACTCTCCAGGACTTTATGGCTGTTTATTCGTAACAGCCTATAAAAGTGGTGTGCGTCAACAGCCAAGGACTGCCATTTAATATGGAGTCCATTTCATGGCCATCCGACATGCTGATAAATCTCTTCAAACAAATGGCCGGTGTCTCTAGCAGCCTGACTGTAATTGAGGGTTTTTTAATGCAACCCCACTTAGCCAAAGACACCATAGTCTGTTTCTTTCTATTTTTACCTTGCTCTATCTCTTATGCACCCACAGTGATGGGCATGATATAGACTAGTATGTGTATTGTAAGAAATTAAAATCAATGTTTATATGGTGTAATTTAAATTAAATACACCGTTTTAATTAAAGCAGTTTTATTCTGAAAACCGGAAGTTTACATACACTGTTTTAATTTAAAACTGTTTTATTCTGAAAACCGAATGTTCAGAACATGACTTCCGGTTTCTGGCAGTAAAAGACGTCATTTCTGGTTAGCATTAGCATGTGGCTAAATATTACGTTTTTTAAGAAAAAGTTAATTTAGATGAAATGACACGTAATGTTGCACACTAAACACACTGACTTTGACGCTGAGATGTTATTATTGCTGAATATTAAATGAATGCAGCATTTTATTTTAAAAAGCTTTATTTAAAAAGGAAAACCCCAATGTTTACGTCACTTCCGGCTTCACGTTATCTTTGTTTTAGGCCATTAAAATGTATTAAATAAAGAGTCATGAATGAGAATATGAGGAGAAAAGGCGTGTGGAGTTATACAACAAACACACAACGTCTAAATCAGGGGTGTCCAACTCAATTTAATCTCGGGCCACATTAGCATTATGGTTGCACTCAAAAGGGCCGGTTGTAACTTTAAGACTATATAAATATATATTTATATTTAAAATAATGTATTAAATTACATTATTGCCTCTGCATTGGATTATTATCGGATAGGATAACAACTTCATAATTAACTACGTCTGAGAGCAGAAGTCTAGGGCAAATAATTGCAAGTATCTTCAGTGAGAATGTCACAAAATGATTTGAAAATAAAAGCCACATTCTGGGTGAAAAGTCAAAGAAAAAGGAAGAAGTGAAAATTATGAAAAAAAGTCACATTCTATGGAAAAGGCATATTTTGAAGAGAAATAAGTCAAATTTGAGATGCATTAGGTGCTTTCACACCGGAGTACTTTTCCGAGGAATAGTTCCGATAGGTCCTGGGATTTTGCATTGACACCAAAAAGATCTGGAACTAGAACCTAGTTCATGCAAACCTTTTTAGTCCCTGCTAGAGAGGTGGTACTTTCCTGTGTAGGAAACGGTTCCAATTTATGATTGGCTGGGCGAATTGCAAACCACGCCGTCAAAACTTCGTAAAGTTTTATGAAGCCGTCATTTCATTTGCTCACATTAGCATTAGCCCATCGCTCCAACGGAGACAGACTAACTTATGGCAACACAAAATAAAACGTGGGAGCGGTGGAGTGACGATTCTAAAAGTACAATATACACTTCTCGCTAGAAATCAAATGAAAAAGCATTTTAATGGCCAAACTATTCTACAATTTAGGATTTTCCAGTGAGGGTTATTTATTAATATACGACCCTCCGGAGCATTTGCAATCAACGGGAGCAGATGCCACAAATTGTTGTTTCTTACACGACCACTAGAGGTGCTAAACAATCAACCTATTTGGTCGTTTTTTGGAGGAGGACAGGCTGGTTTAAGTGCATTTTACATGTAAAACAAAAAAGGGTGGCAATTTATATTATCGTTACACTATAACATTTCAGTTTTCACTTCACCTTTTCTTAGCATCTTATTCGTCTTTTTGCAACTGTTTAAGTTGGACAGGTAACATGTTTATCATTATTATCGGGTCACTCCGTTTGTAGTTTGTGCCTAACCCTAATCCTAGGGTTTTATTAGGCAGAATAAGTTAAAACACCTGTGTGAGTTCACTGGCCCCTTTGATTCAGAGGTGAGTCTTCCTCTCATAATTATCATTTCATTATCGAAGTCATAATTAAAGGGGAAATAATGATGGTGACCTTTTTGAAATTATAGGGCAATATGCTCGTAGTACTTAGTTAAAGAGTTGATAGTAATGCATGCACGCTCACATGGGCAAAATGGATGCAAGCTGGTGTGAAACTAGTGCCAGAATAGGAGAGCGAGACTTTTATCTGCCTTATTTCAGGGATTTTTTAAAGAAAGTGGTAACGTCATAGGTATTACGGTCATGCATAAGTGCTTCTCACTATATTGACTAGATGGTTGGTTGGTTAATTTAATTGTTACAGAGTAACAGTTCTCAGAATAATATATGGTTATGTATCAACAGAAACCCGGACACAAGTTCACTAGCCCATTACATCATATAGTTCTAGATGCCCCCTACTTCAAAACGTTTGAAAACTGGTGCTTGGGTAACATGATAAAAACAATGGTTTATTATTACACAGTCGGTGGTGGTAACATGCCAACAAAAGTAGTGACATGCCAAGATGAAGATTCAAAGCGAGAATATGCTGATGTAAACAATGTGGGTTTCAACTTTGTCTATCAAAAATTGGCACTTGAAAATGTAGTAGGACATTTGACAAGGTTGATTATACTTGCGGTCATCTTTGTGAGTGCTTGTCCTTTGGACAAAGATATCAAATATCCCCCAATTAACCTCTAACCCACTACACTAAAACAAGCTCCCCATTGAGGCATAGCACCAGATTTGTTGTCTTTGATTCTTTACCATGTTAATAAGGCCCTGCTAGTGGTGTGGAGCAGTCCTTGTGGTGCAACTTTAAATATAAAAAACACAGAAAGAAATGGAATAATATAATTAGAAGAGTTTAAGGCAACCGAAGATGATTCAACAATCGGAGGCAAATTAGAAACCAAAAACCCTAATTGACATGGAACATAATACCTTAATATGCAAAACTGAAATGGATTCAGTAAAAATATGGATGATGTTCACAGAGACACGTGATATATTTTAAAAACATAGGGGACACTGTGTTTCCAGTTCTTTGTGTAACTTTTTTACATATTTGTTTCTGTGGGCTGACATCCTAGGAAGAAGAAAAGAAAGAGCTAGAAAGCAAATAATCAGAAGGACAAAGTAAAGTAGAGAAAGAAGGGGAGGATGGCAACGGCTACAGTAGACCGAGTACAACATAGTAAGATGGAGAGAAAGAGAGACTGCAGCCCTGAATCAGAGGTATCATATTCAGCCGAGTCCTGACAGAGACTCCTCTCCAGGTTGAATAGGCCCATTGTTTGGACAAGGCCTCCATGAGACAGGCCATTTCATTACAGAATGAGCCCAGGCACAGGGAGTAGATGGTGGTTGCAATGTAACCCCACCACTTTCCTGTCAAAGAGCTCCATTCTCTCCCCCTCGGGGCTACCTGCATGTGTAGGAAGACAGCCATACGGGCGACGCACTCTCAAACAGGCAGCCTCCATCACAGCAAGAGACAGAGGTGAATAGAAACAGGTAACTTAATAGTCTCTGATGTAATATGCCACAACTATCTTTGACTTTGAAACCATCAGCGGTTGATTTCAACATTGTCATAGGTTACCATCTCTCCCTTTTTCACTCACACACAAATGTAAGTAACATTCATTCAACCTGAGTATGGCAGCATGAACGGATAGGATCTGATATTTCAGTAGAGTCTACCTTAATACAATTGAAAGAGTTACTGTAATATGTATGCCCACTAAATGTCAATGATTCATATATTTGAAAAGTCCTCCATCACTGCTCTTTTTTAAGTTGCGTCATTGAACATGGACCGGTGGCAACGAAGAAAATATTTTAAATGTATTTTAGGACCACAACATTTTTTTTTTTTAGGTATTTCATCTAAAGGGACAGGGAAAAAAACTATTTGGGATTGGGCAAAGGGGCCTTTTTTGCAGACCATAATAATAATAAATTTATTTTGGGGGGCGCCTTTCATAACACCCAAGGACACCTTACAGGGTTACAGATTTACAATTTACAATTTTACCTTACAAATTAAAACAGCGGATTTAGTGAGGTATCAGCCGGGGTAAGACAAGACAAACAACAGGAAATTGACTACAAAAGGACACAAAAGGACACAAAAGGACACAGGGTACAGTTTATAAAGAAAATGCCAGTTTGAACAGGTGGGTTTTGAGGTGGGTTTTGAGTTGGGTTTTGAATGTTGTTATGGAATCAGACTGTCGGATGTGTAGTGGCAGGGAGTTCCAGAGTCTGGGAGCCGAGCAGCTGAAAGCTCGAGCACCCATGGTTTTGAGGCGATAGCTTGGGGCGGTGAGAAGTCCTACGGACGAAGAGCGGAGGGTGCGGGAGGGGGTGTACTCCTGAAGGAGGTCAGTGATGTAGATGGGGGCAAGGTTATGGACAGCTTTGTATATGAGTAGAATGTTTTTGTAGTCAATACGGTAGCGTACAGGAAGCCAGTGTAGCTGAGTGAGAATGGGGGTGATGTGGTCGGATGAGTTGGTGCGGGTGATGATCCGGGCAGCAGAGTTCTGGATTATTTGCAGTCTATTGAGGAGTTTGATGGGAAGGCCAGTCAGAAGTGCATTGCAGTAATCAATCCGGGATATGACGAATGAGTGGACCAGGATTTCAGTGCTGGGTTGAGACAGAGATGAGCGAAGTCTAGAGATGTTCCGAAGATGAAAGAATAGTGTATCCATATTAGTACCTAATTGAAATAAGTAAATAAAGCATTGACACTTTGTTTGCCTCGCAAAGCTTTTGGGGGAGCATATCTGTCACAGTTCTGTCACGGTTGAGTGAAGGAAGCAGGACCCAAGCGCAGATAACTTTGATAAACCTTTATTTCAAGGCTAAAATGGAACGAATACAGAAAAACACAGAACACTCACCGGTGGAGTCCGTCACCAACAAAAGAAGCACCGACCAGAGATGGACCCAGCAGGTGAACACAATCGGTAAACGAGACACAGGTGAGGAGGGAGGAGAAAAACACAAGAGCCACAGGTGAACACAATTAGCTAAACGAGACACAGGTGAGGAGGGAGGAGAACACACAGGGACACTAACGACAGGAGGAAAACATGACAGAGAACAGTGAAAACACCCAAACTTAGACAGAACTGTGACAATATCACTCTTTGCGGGAGTTTAAGATTATTTGTAAATTGGATTTGTTAACACCACAGATGATGAACAAAGGCATCAAAACAGAGGTTGCAGGAACACATAAGTCGTATACAGGAGTTGTGTGCAGTGCAGATGCTCTGCAGGTGGACAGCACTGTAATGTGGAGGAGAGAGTTTATATAATACATGTATCATTCTAGTAAGTTACTGTCAAGGAAAAACCTCAAATGCTGTTGAGTATTTACACAAATGATGTGCCTGCTCATGCAGGATACATCTACCCAGATTATCAGCAAAATGCTGCCGTGATTAAATCATGTTCAAAACCACATCAAGGATTATTTCTGAAACAGTATGGAGCTCAAATGCTTTTTCTCTCATGGGTTTACCACAAGGTGAGTACCTTTTTATATTCTGCTTTTTACACATATACTCTCCAGCACAGTGTTAGCGATGCTTGCTAATGGTAACAAATTCCATATTACTTCCAAAACACGTTGCGCTTTGTTTCTGATTGGGCCGTGGGTGTAAAGTCAGCCCACATTTCCGATATTACGTAATATCGGCAGCAAATCTGGATCAGAGATTTGGGTATGGAGGAAAAGAGAGAGGGGTCTGTTTTCTGACAATGTGTGAGTTCCCTGACACACCGGGGACACATTTATGTATAAAAGACATCAAAGTGCATTTTGCATGATAAGAGACCTTTAATGCTCTATGCTCTGTGGATAGTCCCGTAATTTAGTACTAGTACCTTGTTAAATGTTAACTTTGCTTATAGTCCCAACATTTTCAAAACTATAGTACCAGGTTAGCCGTTAGGTTTGCCAGAAGTCCCCATGTGACAAGAACTTAAGTACCAAGTTAGCTGGTAGTTAACCCTAAATATTATGAGGACAGTCCGCTTTGAACTTGCCTCAAACTGGAAGATATTGCACAGTCCTTTTTTAGTACACAAATTAATGTTCTATAAAATGTTTTTTTTTTTAAATAACTGTTTCAAAATACTTATTGCATGTGAGTATTTGATGAAGCTGAACTAAAATATATCCAAACTCATTACATGTCCTTTAACGCAAACTTATCAATACCAGAGACAGCCTTTGCTGGCAATCTGTGTGAATATGTCGACTCCCTACTGTAATAAGCACATTTGGGTTATTAAGGATAAACACCAAAGGGTTCCTTGGCTGTCTTCTTCTTCTCACACATTATTTCTGCTGCTCTGGAGATTCTCAGCTGAAGCAGTTTGGTCATTGACACAGTGGTCCACAAACTGCTTGGAGTCAACTTGATGTTATGCGGATCAAGCCTCCAGCTCTCAGCAGCACTTACAGTTTTATCTGAAGATGTTGCTTTTCTCAAAGATTGTCCTTCGATCTACCCCTTTTCTAACCTTCTTTCTCTTCCTCTTTACTGCTTATCCCCTCCCTTTCCTATGTGGTCTCTTTCTGACCTCCCGGTGAACTTGTGTGGCTACAGAGCTCTGCCTGTGTTATTGGAAACACCCCTCCAATATTCCTATTAGCCATGATGTTAAAGATGATAGGTTTGGATATCCATTTCCAATCGCAGGTCATGGTTGGCGAGAAAAGCCCAGATGATGGGTTTGCTGTGTGATACTGCCAAGCAGGAGGGGGTGGGAAAAGAAGAAGAAGGGGCAAACAAGGAAAGATGGAAAGAACGTTAGAGAAAACTGACTGTGCCTCGCACGATATGTGAAGCAAACAAGGAAGTGAGGTTTGTTTAGCTTGACAGGAAAGCTGAAGATGACAAGTGTCATATAGGTGGAAACTGGAAAGAACACTTGGATGAATTTAACGGCATAAGCACTATTGGCCAAAATCAGTCCGCAGCAAAAAGCAAGCATACTGTAGATATTGGAGAAGCGGAATCACCCTACATGGGAACAGGTAAACTAACTAAAGGGGACCTATTGTCAGGGAACTCACAAAGTGTCCGAAAACAAAACCCTCTCTCTTTTCCTCCGTACCCACATCTCTAAAAAAAAAAACAGGGGTGCAAACAAGCATATCCAGGATTTTGGCTCCTATTACGTCATTGGTGACATCCGGCACACGTGACACGTCCCAACCCTATGGTCCCAACCTATCGTCTCCAGCACACGTGACAAGTCCCAACCTATCGTCTCCGTATACAGTCGTCTAGCTGAATCCAGTGTTGCCAACTTGGCGACTTTGTCGTTACATTTGGCGGCTTTCCAAACCCTCCGGCTACTTATTTTTGTCAAAAGCGACTAACGACTAATCTAACGACTTGTAATGCTGTTATTAGGGACTTTTCTGGTGTTTGGAGACTCACGTATTGTTCAGCAGTGAACGAGCTGCGGGTGCTGCCGTGAGCTCCTCTGCCCTCCCATAGTACTCACAGGTGTGCAGACTCACAGTTGCCTCCCGCAGCAGCTCAGCTGCAGTCAGAGCAGAGAAGAGACAGCCACACTCTCCCGCGTCTCGACAGCTTCAGTCACTTAATCACCTCGTCCACTGTGTGTGTGCCTCTCTGTGACAAGCTAACCGTCCACGTAGGTAATCATGTCACGGTCTAAACTGTATTCACAAAAGTACAGAAAGGAGTGAGAATCAAACCCTGAGTTTAAAGGATGGTTGAAGCCATTTATTGGAGATGACACACGGGCATACCATACTGCCTTTATTGTAAGGGAGATTTCTACTAAAAACTATTTCTACTTTTTCTAATAGAGACATTTCTGATCTACTGTCGTCTGGATTTACTCTGGTGGTTTCAAGTTTTGATCCTTGAAGGGGGTGGAACGTTTTTTTACCGCGATTACATGATATGCAAATTAGGCGATGACGTCATTTGGCGACTTTTCGGACAGCCAATAGCTACTTTCCTTACTATGGAGTTGGCAACACTGGCTGAATCCCCTCTCAAGCTGTGTGTCTTTGTATTCAGCAGGATGTCTGCAGGAGGCACTTAGAGTAAAGTTCTTATATATAATACATATAATGGCACTGTTCTAGCGGTAAACAGTAAAAAGAAGATGTCAAGCTATGCTGTATCAGAAACAATGCGCGGCGTGTTTTGAGAGTAATATGGTCTGTGTTTACATTAGCAAGCATGCTAACACTCAGAGCTAACGCCGTAGGCTACTGGAGAGAATATGTGTAACGTAATGTCCTTGTGGTAAACCCTGCGAGAGAGAAATGTTTGAGCTCCATACTGTTTCAGAAATAAAGCTTGAAGTGGTTAGGAACATAATATGGCATTTAATCATGGCAGCGTTTAGCTGAGTTTCTCCCGGTAGAAATCTCTCTTAGCAGGGGAAAGCTGCGTGGCTAGTAGCAGCCGTTCCATTTTAACAGTTTAACATGCAGCACATTTGCAGTATTCCTGAGTATTCTCAGGAAAGGTTTATTATTAGGTATTTTAGGCTAGACACAAAAGTGTGGAAACCTAACTTACCACATACCAAGACGAGGTGGTGATGGAAAGCACAACACCTGTGTTTTCTGCCGGGCAGACGGAGCAGGAATGGGGATGTGGTCTTGGCAGGTCAACAGCACGACTGGAAGAGGTCCTGGGTTCCATTGCACTCTACCATCCAGGAATCCATGAATGAAGAGAAAAATGTTGATGCCTAAACATGTTAATATTGAAATAGCAATACACAGTTTTAGCTTTAACCTATTATGAAGTATATGTTGATTTCACAATGTAATGGCAACATTACATTGGTTTCCTATAAGCCTCGCTTTCGCTTGGAAAATAAAGGCTTGATTTCTGGTACATAGAAAGTGTATCAATCTTTGTGTATACCAAAAACAGGAAGAAGATAGGTCTTTTGTTTTCCCTTCTGTGTTGATTTAGTTTGTTCTGTGTTGCTGTTAGTAGCAAGGCCCTGAGGGAAACAGAAGTGATTCACCAACTCTCTCATTTATTGTTTTTTGTTACACCTTTATGTATTCATGCCTTTGAATCTGGAAATACAGTACAGTTTACAAAATGGGGGTCTTTGGGAATGTTATCAAGTCAGTAACTTAACTCCAGGCTACATCTTAAGCTCTTATCTTGTTATGTTTAGCCTATTTTTTCAATTTTGGCGAAGTTTCACTATTTGTTGCTATTGGGGATAGTGGTTTGTAATGGTTTTTTTATAGCTACATCTCAATTAAACTATTCAATTATAAGAGCGTAAAATCATTTTGTTGTGGCTCCTTGACTCTGCATACCTTGGGGAACAGAACAAGTTCTGCAACTGTATTGCTTAGGTTCTGGTGTTAAAAGGAGCACGTCATATCTGATGATTTCTAAAAGCTTTTATGGACATTTTAAGATGAACTCACTCTAAAAGTCAAAATTAGTTTTGTTTCATGTATCACAGCTGTGGGTTCAGATCTAACTAAGTTAAGACTCAGAGTAGGAGCACAATGGTTTTAATTTGTGGCAACCAGACTCCACAGGTTGCCTTTGTATGCATTATGCATTACTATAAGTTGATACAAGTAAATGCATTCATAGGTATCAGTGACACTTTTATTTTTATATTTGTTTATGCCCTTCATTGACCAGACATGCATATGCTTTTAATTTATCTAATCTACTTAGCACTGAAGTAAAATGGTTTACAGCCCATAACTGTCAGGGTTGAGCGAAGCAGGCTGGACCCAAACGCAGATTTAAAGAAAAATACCTTTATTTCAATTAACATATAGAGCAGAACTCTCTCCCCCGTGAACACAGTCAACAACAACAAGGATCTCACAAAGACTAACAGGAAAAAAAGAACACAGGACTAATCAAAGAAACAAGAGACAGGTGAGGAGGGAGGAGAAAACACAGGGGCACCAGGTGAACACAATCAGGAAATCAGGTAGGAGGGAACACACAAACAGGAAACCAAAGACAGATCTAGACAAGACAAAACACAACACAGACAGATCGTGACAATAATCTGTTTTTGCACATCCCTCCACACTCCGTTTGAATCGATGCTCCTTTGGGAGGTGTGCGTCATATATAAGGAAACGTTTTATACTCCATTTTATATTCTTTCTCATGTTATTGTTACAATAAATCTTCATGTATCCATCAAAGCTCTGCTTACGCCCCTTTCACCTTAGCCTTGAGGTAAAGTAACATGCCTAAACACAATACAACTGCATTATGTTACTTTTGAAACTGCAGTTGCACATTTAAAAGAATCCTAGGATGCAATAGGGATCTGGAATATGAAGAAAAAGTGCTATCTTATTCCTATTTAAATGATAACGTTTTATTTTGAAACTAATGGACACAAGGGATGTTTTGCAATACCACATAGTTCAGGGTGAAAACAACTCTTCAGCGTATTTAATATTACTGCTCTTCACCCCCTTTTAGGTTCACTGTTTTATTACAATAATAAAATCTCAGTGTGAAGCCAAGAGGTTTCAGCGCTTGTATTATGACCACATTGTTTGGGTTTGATTTCGGCCTGCGGACCTGTTTTTTTTGCCGGTCCCCTCTCTCTCTCTACCCCCTCTCTTTTACACTCTCCTCCGTCAAATAAAAGGCAACAATTCCATTTGCATAAATAAAAAAGTTAGATAGCGTATTATTATATTCATTGTTATTACTACATCATTATCATTCAACATCGGTATGTAATGTGTTTTGTCCTTTTCCTCCTCGTGGCTCAACGACCTCTACTTTCACTTACTTTTCTACATCCCTCAGATTTACAGAATAAACCATTCAGCTGTTCTCATCGTGTATAAACATGAAGAAATATATTTGGCGTAACATCTTGTTTTCAAATATATAAAGCACTGTTTGTGTTTCGTGTCAAGCAATCACCAATTCATTTATCTCAGTGTTGGTTTTACTTCTGTTATTTTTAAGCAAATGTCCACTCATCACCAAATCTCCCAGCTAACTTCACTCTGCCTGCAGAGTGCAGGGCCCTGCCAGCTGAGGAATGAAAATGATGGGTTATCCAGAACAATGTGTACTGACAGTGATGAAGTCAGAGAAAGTATCCAAGTATGGGTGTCACATGTCAGTAAGAAACAGTGAGAAGTGGTTGAAACACTTATCCTTTTACCCTCACTATCCAACACTTAAAACAAGCAATGCAGTAAAGGGTGATGTCTTTCCCTTTAAGAATAGAAGGTCTGAGGACTATTTGATGAACCCTGATTTAAAACCAATTTGCAAAATATATACGTTGGGGAGTACTGACTTGAGCTAAAAGCATGACTATTCACACGAACAGTAGCTTGGAGAGCTACAGAAGTGATGTTTCCATTAAGTACATTTCAAGCAAAACATTTTAAGCAAACAAAAACATAATATGAAGCGAATATGTAACCATTATCCATGTTTGGAGTGGATAAACTCGGCTACAGTTTAGATTCAACATAAATTGGCTGTATAGGCTAAACGTGTCCAGAATTGACTAGTAAACAGGGTAGGAGAACTAGTAGAGGTTACAAACAAGTTGATTGGCCGATCTAAAGCATCTAGGATGGATATAGGATTTCAGGAATTGGATTTAATTGGCCAAGATATGATTGTTCTTTCATGTAAGCTAGCATTGGCCATGTTTCAGGCTGTCCGGAGACACCAAGATAAGAAACAGCTAATCAGTCATGTGAGTTGTATGCTTGCTATGTCAGAACTCAATTGACAAAGACTTATCCATATATCTAATTTAGCACATCAATCAAGGCTAAAAAATATAAACGTTTTGGCCTAATTGAGAACGTTTTATCGAATTTGCCATTACCGCACAACTTTTCTAAAGCGACACTTCAAAATGCACACAAAGAAATATGGTGGAAATCTCAGCTGGGGATAACTTAAACTTTGTCCATGTCATTGAGCTACATATGGCCATGAGGGAAGTTTTAAAGGCAAGTTTAAAAAAGGTTTAAGACTGTATAGAACCTACACATAAGGCATCTCTCAATAGGGTTGAAATTACAAAGGTATTGGTCATGTATCAGTGAGATAAGGGCCACCCAGAGACTCATACCACCATGTGGAAGAGGCAGCCAGCTCATCACGCCCGAAACATTATGAGCTGGTACTGTTTGATCAGGGGACCATAGCCAATCGGGAGGAATGATGCAGAACTGGATGGAGAATGAACATGTACATTCACATCCATGAACAGTACAGGCATTGTGTAAGGGACTCATTCACTTGCCAAAGGCCTTCCTAAAAGGCAATATATGTTTATCGGAGTACACATTAGTCTTCACATGTGCTTATTAGGACAATGTCTATAATGTAGAAAATGGCCCTAGGTACAATTTCAAATAAAGAGGGAATGTACCGTTTGAACCAAAAAATAAAAAAACATGATTTCTGTCAGTGGAATGTAAGATGTGTGGGCTGAAGCTGGAGGGAAGATGTGATTTACTTTATTCACAGGTCATTTACTTTTACTCACCCCTGTCTCACCGAGTCTGCAGTATGAGTAAGCTAATTTTGGGGACCGGGGAGAGACATCATAGTTCAAGCAACGAGGCATAAATGTGTGATGCGTCATATTACATGTCATTGATTTTCTTTCGGACAACCCTTCCCAGACAGTTTTGCAAAATAATTCACGGTATATTTTTGTCCCCTCCACATGAGAAATCCAGAAAAATCTTCTTCGAATGCGACATTATTGGAAAAAAAAGTAGTGTATCAAGTAATCTTTTTAAGAATTGTGAGATTGATTTGTTTTTAATGAGATACTTGTACGGGGAAAGTTAATTACCATAAAGTGCCTGGGAGGAAACACTTAAACGTCGGTTGATGCAGGTTGGGTAAGCATTTGTTTCAAAATACTTCATATTCTGATGGAAACGTATACACCTGGGTGCAGCCCAGTACAATAAACCTATAGGCTACTGCCACTGAATATTAAGTTTAGTAAATATGTTCTTGAACTAATGGACACCAGATATGTTTTACAAAACACATCATTGAGTGTAAAAACAACTTATTTGATCTAACTGTTCTTCCAACTTTGGGGTTCACTATTTTATTAGATTCATAAAACATGTGTGCCTTGGTTGCCGAGTGTTTTTAGCACATTAATTTTGACCGCACAACCCTTCTGTCTTCCCCTAACCATTTCAACATAGTCCTCCGTGAATACTGGTAAAAATGCCAAAACAATCTTTAAAAAAAAAGTTTCACAGAGAATCACAGGACTTTAAAACCCCATAAGAAACAAGTAACGACAAACACATAAATAATAATGAATTAGAGTGAAAGATTTCACATGTGTCCTACATTGACTTACAGAGGAAAAATGGAGGCAATCCAACTTTTTTTGCTTCATATTCGGTTATTTTCTTCCCACGTCTTCCTCTTTTTACATCTTGGAGCCTTCACATAAATGTCATGGAGCACAGATTATGATAAGTGTATTACAAGAAAGTCAATGAGAAAATTAGCCTTGGTCTAACTCCTAATAAAATGAGTGGGAATGAGTGGTAAAGACATTTCCATCTTGCTGCTGTGATGGAATATCACCCCACACACACACACACACACACACACACACACACACACACTGAACTGATTACTCAGGATTCACCTGCTGCTAGTTAAAACAGAGCGCAGTCGGACCAGAATTCTTCTAAAGTTGTCTCACTCTGTTGTGACTCATGGTTACCAGGGTGGGGCTCCATCTTATCGTAAGAGAACCAACGGCCATTCCCTCAAGCTGTCCCAACATCAGTCCTGAAAATACCTCTTGAAAACCTTTTGCTAAGCCAATAATGTGGCTTAGGCTGTGTTTGATAGGATTTCTCCGGGGCCGAGGTGAGAGCAAGGACTAAATGATGGCACCTAATATTTCAAGTGCGAGTCCCAGAGGAGATCCTGGATGTTAGACTGGGGGAGGTTTTTTGGGAGCCTCTCCAGGAAATTCCGCATGCACAATTTGTCTTTGTAACAGGAGAGCTGGCACGGCCCCTCGGCTTAAGGATGTCATGACCGGACCAACTTAGCACGCAGCAGAAGTGCTTATTGCGCATTGTATACTCATTCCTGACACAGGGGAGCCTGGCGTGGCTTGCATCCCGGGTATCAGACTCAAACTTTTTCTCACCGCAACAGTTTGTAAGAGACCTGGTGAATTTCCACGAACCTCAGCATGAACTCTACCACTTAACCATGAGAGACTCCTCATTTAGGGAGAGGCTAGAGTCTGATAAACACTGGGAGAGAAAGAAAGAGGAAGAAAAAAAAAACATGAAAATGGAAAACAGTGCTGGCACTTCCAGCAGGTTTATTTGAGGCCGTGACAGTGAGCCCTTGGAAAAGAGATGGCGTCTTAAGCCGGCGCACAGATGGGCGGAGGGTACACAAAAGGGGTCGTGAAAAGTAGACGTGGCATGTCAAAGCCCCCTCGCTTCTTTTCTGGAGTCTGGAAGATAAAGGAAGAAAAAAAATCTGATTATTTTACTCTCCCGATCCCTGGACTCAGTGGTGCAGCGTGAAGACACTGCCAGGGAACAATTTGTACAGCCATTATATGAATCCGCTAAAGACGAGAACTGCAGGCCACACTCCTGGTCCGATGTTTCATCATGAGATGAAAAGAGGATTTCTGAAGTGCTTCATTTAGAGATTATCATCTCATTCTTTCTCTTGTGTCATTTGGTTGCTGATAGTGCTTCTTAACTCAACAGAAACACTCACTCAGATTGCAACTGACTACCTTTGCACATCTGTGTGAAATGTATGTGTGCATGCATGGAAAACCTTAAGTAACACACTCAAAAGAAATCCAAAATAAAACTAATAGGTATTATTTTTTATATTAATAGCGACCACACTGCACAGACATGAATAAGAACATTTGGAGTTATACTAATATATCACAATGTAAGAAGCTACATTATATTATGCAGCTAAGAAAAGGTAAAGAAAAGTCATGAAACGGATATGTATTTCAAACATGCAGTACTCAAGGCTCAGTCTTTTAGGAGAATGTCATCCTTTGTTTCGTTCTGTCAGATCTCACATCACAGAGACATACTGTACAGGCCACAGAAACCCGGAGCAGAGGAGCTGTGCAGAGGAGCTGTGAAGGTCAAGCAGAGTAGTTCTTTTATGGGGTTTGGTGTTCCACCAAGTGAAACTGATGGTGATAGATGGTGGAAACAGTAAAAAGCCAGGAAACAGGAAACTGTCAGGCAGTGGTGTTGGATTTCATCAAAGGAGAATTCCAGAACATGAAAGCAGACTCAGTTCTGTAACTAGTTTCTGTCTATTTATTAGAAGACGAATAGTTGACATCAATGCTAGTGGCTCTGTGTGGCTGTACTTAGGCATTCAGGATGCTAAGAATCACAATATGACAATACTAACATACAGATTTTAACAAGTCTTGACACTAAATAAGCAAGTTTGCAGCAGGCAAACATTTGCTAATCATCACTAAACTCTTAGTGCCAACACTCATGGTATTCTTAGGGTACAATCAAAACCAAAGGGATTACCAAAGAACTATCAATATCTGTGCCAATTGTGGTGTTAATCCAAGTAGTACATAGAGATATTTCATGTAATAAATGAAAACTTTGAGCTGCGGGTGATGTTGAAATAAAACCTCAGAGCAGAGTCTTGTTTTTAAAACAAATCACAATAGCTTTCCATACCAAATGTCATGGCATTCCAAATAATAGTTTAGTATTGACCAACCAACTTCACCACTCTTAGAACTACGGCACTGGCATGACTAAAAACCACTGAACAAATTTCAGGCGCTCAGTGGAAAGTTAGGCCAAAGGGCAAGAAAGAAACAAATTACTAACAGAGTTACTGAACAGAAAGCGCCAACATGTGGTCATTTATAAATCAATTTATACACATATTCTTTGGAACAATATTTCTATTTTTGTGTCCTTTTTCAGCCAAAACAGATTATCTATTGTTTTAATGTTATTTTACCACTTCAATTTCACCCGATTTACATTAAATTTGATACCTAAAACGTTTTAATCATCCCAAGAAAATGTACTCATTTGTTTTGAAAATTCAATATACTTTAACTAGATGCCAAATTGTTGAACATTAGTCAAGGTCTATCAGTAAATTGCCAATTGTTTGTCTTGCATTTTCCTACGAAGTCCAATTGACATTTGCACAGATCAAGTCCAGTCATTCCTGCAAATGTTGAAGAAATGACTTTATCAGGGATGTACAATGAATTTAAATGTGCTTTTTCAAGACAAGATGGTTAAGTCATACAGGGTAGTATGGAGCATTATTAAATTCAATTAGGATGGAAGACAAAGGAGACTGTAGCCAAGAGTTATAGCTCAAATGTAGCCAGCAGCATAAAGGTTGCTTTAATGGTGCTTGTGCTACTCTGAGCCAAACAATACACTACACGCACTGGCAACAGGCCTCGCCAGAAAAAAAAATCTACACGAACACACACAGATTTTTTCTATCTACCAAATGCACTCTTCAATGAGAAACAGGAGTTTGCAAGGTCCCAAATGATCTATTCTGGTGAAATTGACGAATGGAAATATCATCCCGCAGCAACACAACCCACCTGCAGCGCCAAACGAGAGAAAGCCAATTGACGTGACTACATTTATAGAGTCACACTCAGCTCGACTTCCTCTTTCAGGTCAAGAGCCGGTGCCTTTATAGCCTTGGAAGGGCCATCTCAGTCCAACTTGGCAGCAGAAGGACACAACTTTGATGTGCTGAAAGTTGAATTGACCTGTGTTTACGGCTTCATAAATCTAGGATGGAAAGCTGGGGAAAGGACTGACTGACGCAATGAGGGAACGATGGGCCGCAGCGGAGCATGTGCATTTTATTATACAGCCGGTATAAAAATGTCCTTCACCATCAACACATATTAGCAGCAAATTGTAGCTCCCCAGAAGCCGACTGATAGCTGGCACAGTGGTAGATGGGTATACAGTACATGTTACCATTCAACACTCAATACAATGGTAAAAAAAAAATGCAGACCATAACACCAGAGACAACCAGTCGGCAGACGAACAATATATCAGTGGGAGCTTTCAGGAACTCACATTTATAGAGGTGGTGTTTGAGTGTGTTGGGCAATGTTCGCAGTACACAAAAGGTCTTGCCTGTGATGTCATTGGTGCTAGAAAGACAGCTTGTATCAGTGTTTTATGTGTTTAGAAGAATCAGTCATGTGTTTCAGGAGGAAAAACAGCTCATGAACTATTTGTTGTTCGCCTGGGTAAAACTGATTGAATGTGAAGCAGGGTCTTGTATGACTGGTGGTTTCTACATCAGACTATATTATGAGTCACTTCGGCACTCCAGGAAACCCTCTGTTTTTAATGTTCAGTGCTGTCAGTAATGACTCAACATGTCTTTACTCAACATAAACTTGTTTTTAATAATCTGGGCCAATTCCTTTTATAAGCCATGTATATTTGAAAGAAGCTCTTCAAGGAATTTGAGTATCAAGTGTTTGCTTTAAAACTCTTTGATACATAAATACAATACCCCTTATTCAAGCACTCTGCTGGCCAGATGGCCACAAACCATGATCATGCAAAAATCAAAGGATTACTTTAGTTGCTGGCTTAAGAGAGTCCGTGAAAGCATACACGCACAAAGACCTTCAGATCCCCAGAGTCTTTACTGAATCCAAGTAAAACCCTCTTTATAAAGATGTGGTGCTCTATGAAAATCGAACCTGTATTTATTGTAGCTGCACTCAATGATATCTGGAATAATATATTTTCAACTTAACCAGTTTAGCCCTAAGCCTGTTTTTCAGGTCTCAGGCTCGAAAATGACATTCCCAGAACAAATTATATCTTCCCTTCTAAAAGGGTTAAATTAATAATCTTTTTTCTCAAAGTAATGATAAACCTGTGAGTTGCATGTAGAAAACTCAGAATCAATATAGATGTTTTTATTTTAAAGAAAATTCAGATTGAACATAGTAAAAAACTGTAAATTCTAGTGTCCGTCCAAAAAATATTTTGTACTTATAGTGAAAACTAACCTTGGATGATGGGTTAGTAGACTAAAAGCTTTAGGAATCCAAAGTACAACATATAATAAGTACCCTGGATCAAGATTGATGCAAAACAAGTAACATTTGACCTTTTTAGACAGATTTAGCAAAAAACCCTCTTCTGGGGCCATTTGGGTGGATTTTCCTTATCTCTGGCCCCCCTTGTTCGATTTTGACATGTGACATCTCTTTCTGACCGTTAGAGCCAATATAATCGAAGGGGAATCGTCCCGCACACACTCATGTTAAAAAAAAAAAAATGGCGTCTTCGCGCAAGCAGTTTTGCTCCATAGTGAAGCTGTCTCTAGGTCTGACATCTCAAAACCGAAAAGCAGATTTATTGCTCATGGATTATCAGAAATCATTCAAAGTGACACAGACACATTGGATTAACCTATGGATTAACTTCAGCATCGTTTTTATCATTTTAATGCCATTGAAGACCACTTTTGACCAGACTACCACTCAGGTGAGCCATTTTGCCGTTTTTGGCTAACCAGCTCCATATGTTTTGATGTGTGTTCTTGTTATTATCTCCGAGAGTTCGTATGATTGAGTGATAATGAGGATAACCATCGATTCTGTGTCCCCTCACGATGTGAAACGATGGGTTGAGATGTACAGCAAAGATAAATAATAAGGTTTTGTGAGTGAATTTCGGTGCAGTCATCTGTTAGCATTTTTCGCTCGTTGCTAATTCAGAAGCTCGGCGTTAGCATTGTGGGATTTTCTTTGAAAAAAAAATTAAAATGATCAGTTAGATGAGTTTCTTTCTGTTACATGGATATAAAACATTCATAGTTTATTAAATGAACATGCCCTCAGACACTGTTTTCTGCAAGATATTGCAGGAGGCCCCCGGAACCGGGGTCTCTCGGGCTTAACAGGTTTTTAACAAACAACCAGAAAATTACAGCAAAGCCTTAAATACTGTATCAAATATCCGTACAAGAAATCGGACATGCAGTTTTGTTCTCAATGGTCTAGTGCAGGGGTATTCAACTAAAATTCAACGAGGTCCAGTTAGAGAAAATGTCCCCATGCAAAGGTCCGGAGCTTCAAAATGTCTAGTGTGATATATATTGAAGTAGCCCGTAGCTTTATCAACGTCTGCAGGTAATCAACAACTGACTGCCAATCAAATAAAGAAAGTACAAATCAAAAACAACAATATGTATTGTCAATTAACATTTAACAACTGTGTTTTTCAAGGTTCAGACCCGAGTCTTTAACACAGGATTTCAGAAGAACATTGTTAGCCCCATCTGATGACATCATCATGGGGAGTGCTACCCTGATGATGTCATCTGACCTTTATTGGTGAAAAAAATGCTCAAACACGGTTTCCGTTGTGATTAAAATACTTTTTTTGCAAACATTTCTTCCATATAAATTGTATTAAACAACATATTTTTTTACACAAATGTAATATTTAATGTTTATATTAAAAAGGGACTGCGGATAGAAATTAGCTCAAAGCTAAATCTGGCACTGTTACGCTTGATACATTTGAATGTTTCAAGTGTTCATTACTGTACATTGTCCCTGCCAAATAAACGATTAAATAAAGAAATATGTAAATTAAAGTTCAATAGGAAACAGGAAATGTCTTTTCAGTTGACGGTTGATTTATTCTCTGAGCAGGGACTAACTTGGTAATTGCTTGATACAAATGATACTTAAAAAGGCAATACGTGTATGTAAGAAATGTATATATTTAACTGTTTTATATCTGATGTAAAATTGCTGACAGGCATAAACCACATGTCTACCAAAATATAAAATATATTATTTAAAGATATTTAAGAATTTGCCTTGTCAGTTTTGGCCTTTACAGGGGGAAGAAATGTGAGCCCCATATGTGGAAAATATACAAACTTGACATCTGGCATGTCATCTATTCACACTGTAAGTTCAAGTGGAGATCTGGACAGTATCGGTGGTCCACTGAATGACCCCAGTTGCTTCATTGACAGTGAAGCAAAACAGAGCTCTCTTACTGTCACATCACAGAGAGTTACAGCATTCAACTGACCTACACAAGCTCTGAGCTTTCTGGAAGGGAAGTGTGTTTACAAGACCCACGAAGATGCTTAATCCCAGAGGTGCATACTTCACCTCTCCTTTTGGTGAAATGGTGCCTCGTTGTTGCTGCAGAGCATCACCTGAGCTGCCCTACAAATGTAAATGAATAATAGCACCTATTTGAGACCTGGATTATTGCAAAAAGAGGTTGTCATTGTTTTAAATATAAATTGATATCCAACAGCGATCAACATCCAAAAACTGCCTTTTTCCAAAGTGGATAACATTGCCAGAACTCTGGAAGATGGTATCTAACAATCTGTCAGTGTTTCCTATTTTAAATGTGGTAACCCGAATGGTAAAGAGCTGTTGGGAATTTCATAGCAACTAAATCCAGAAAGAAATCTGATACAATTTTCCTACAGATTCCTGAAGGCTTAAAGCAGCACATAAAGAAATATATTTATTGTTGACTAAGCATGAACGCATCTTCTGCATGAAACCGGTACTAACAATAATTGTTTTGACAACCAGAATAGTTTATTCTTTGCTTAATAAGAGATTTCTTGTGATTTTGATGAGTCAATGGCAAATCTTAGTACGGCTTTTGAAAATACACAACTGTACTGTACCATATTAAACTGCTGTTTATTTTATGTTGAAGGCCAACATTAAAGCTTTGGCATGAGGTCATATTTAGTCAATTCTAGCTAATTATGCTTCACTGACACCAATGTCTTCACTGCCATCTACTTGATGTCATGTTTGGCATGCCTTACTGAGTATTCTTCCTTTTTACTCTATAAATGTCACATATGAGGAGACTAAAATAACAGTCATGTTCTGCTTTGCAAGTGATGACACTTGTGGCTTACGCTATGCCTAAAATATAGATTTCACAAGGGAAAACTAAAAAAAGACAGTTTATTTGAAATTCAAAACTTGACCACTACCATCCTGTCCAGTCAATGGATGATAGAGAACCTGAATGGTAGTTTCAGTGAATTTGGAAAGTAACTCAAACTAAGTTTGACTCGGTTGTATCATCATTGGCAGGTAGAGATGAAGGGAAATGGAGAACATTTGATGATATCATTCTTGTGGTTGATCTCCCTATTACAAACTGCTGAGTGTGTCCCATGCTCTCATGTTGATCTGGAAAAATGGTTGAGTCACTGTGCATGTTGTTAATGTACCTTGCTGTGCAGTTGCCTAATATAGAATGATCCTGAGGAATTCTGCATTTCAGCTATGTTTTCCACAGCTTAACACATCCACACTTTTTCCTTTTGACAAAGACAAGAGCACTAGTTTTTCTCTTCTTCTTCACACCAATATTATACGGTGGCCGACAGGTGCAAACACGCTACAACGGCCCAAAACACTTTTATCAGGAGAAACGCGCTGCAGTTTCAAAGACCATGCAAATATAAAAACTAGGGCTGTCAGTGGATTAAAAATATTTAATCGCATGATTGTCCATCGCAAATTAATCGCACATTTTTTATCAACATGAGTGGAGAAATATGCTTTATGCAAATGTTTGTTTATCATTTGAACAATGACATATAATCTCATGAATATTAAACACAACAACCTCTGAACATTACAAATATTCGCCTCAATTCAACCTGGAACCTCTCTAATACAATACTACAATACAAAGTGTGTGTGTGTGTGTTTGTGTGTGTGTGTGAGAAGAGAGACATTGTGATGGATCGTTGGACCTATGTGCAACTCAAGGCATATGCTCGAACGGGAGCTGCCTGGACGCTGCAATCATGTTGCGCGCACTATCCGTGCGGAGTGTGCTGACTTTTCGTACAATGTCCCGCTGTCTGGCTTCCTGCATAAAGTCAAGTGCTCGGCGCAGTTGTCGCTCCTCTGTTTTCATTGAAACAGCTCCTTATATCCGTTAGAGCAGCTAGCTAGCATCAGATGCTAACAACAACAATACACGTAACACCCCGTCGACACTACAGGCATCGAAAAATGCTTTCAAGGCTTCGCCCGTTCATTTGAATGGGGTGATGTAGAAGATTTTGAATCTTCACCGAACTGCATTGTGGGGAGCATGGCTTTGCAAGCATCACGAGCATCTATCGAACAATGTTCAACTTTTGAGGCTCGATGCCAGCCAATCAAATCCCGTTTATGCAATTCCCGCCAGTACAATCGCTAGCCAATCAAACCGTGTGTATGCTGATACCGCAGGTCTTGACTATTTTCCATATGACATAAAATGGAGGATAAATTCATCATTGCCGTGGCAAATGTCCCAGTCCTGTATGACTGTACTCTGTTCACCTACCGGGACCTATACCGGAGGAACCAGGCATGGCGGGAGGTGGCAGAGACAGTTGGTGAAACTGGTAGGTTTTCAACTGTTTGGGGAGTTTATATATATATATATATATATATATATATATATATATATTGCTCGCATAAAATCCCCGGGGTTTTTTGCTTTGTATGCCGGGGGCGGGCGGGAGATTCCTGATTGGTTGTTGGTCGCGAGAAATCGCCAAGCCTCAGACACGCCCAGCTTCAAGGTTTTTTGATGCCTGTAGTGTAGACGGGCCGTAAGGTCTCTCGCTCGCTCGGGCCACACATACACACACCCTCCCAATCCTCCCGATGGCCAGTCGGTGCCTGCCGGTGAGCGTGGAAGTGTGGTCTGCCACAAGCGGGTGGCAGGAGCGGGGCTGTCAGCATCAGCTTGTAGATGGTATTTTAAACTCGCTGCGCTCTGAATCTACGGGGCGGCCCAGGGCAAAAAATACACATGCGTTAATCGCGTTAAAATAATTAGTGGCATTAATCTTTTTTTGCGTTAAAAAAGCCCTAATAAAAACAAAAATGTGTTAGATCAAAAGCAAATGAAGAAACATATTCACCATCTTGACAACACATGCACAGCATTTACAAAAAGCACTGCAAATAAAAATCACTGCAAGAAGCTCAAAACAAAAAGGTAGTCAGGCGACACTTAAGGTGATGAACATAATGCTTGTTGGCATTCAGGGATTTATAAAGTTGGCCGACTGTCACTGTTGGCAGAGTTAGTCGGTTACGTAAGTGTTTAGTTTGTCAGTATATTTGAAGTGACTAGGTTGGCTAGCTAGCTTACAGCAGAACTGAAATAGTCATGTGATCACATTGTTAAAATAGACCAATACACATACATTTTAGATACATTTCCAGTGACAGTGACAGTTGGCCAACTTTATAATCTTTGCACGTCAAACATTAGTTTTTTTGCAGCATTGTTTGTGTGGAGCGCTTGTTGTCAAGTTGCTGAAGATCTTTCTTCATTTGCACGTGTTTTTATATTAGCATTTTTTTTTTAAACTGCAGCGTGTTACTCTGAATGGAAATGTTTTTGGGCCATTGTAACGCGTTTGTACATGTCGGCCACCGTAATATTCAAATTACAAGAGACTATAAGTTATTGTAGCAGCATTTATTTTGAGAAAGCAATACTCAGAGGCAGAACTCTAATGAAATGTGCAATAATTGAGCAGATAAAAACACAAAATACAAAGGAATGCACTAACAATAACAACTCAACACAAAATGTTTGGCCTAGAAGAGAGCACATTTGCAATGTGCTGAAAACCCGACTTAGCAAGCGAGAGACGCAGCATGTAAACAGTATGACAAGGTCCTGCACTCGTGAAGAAAGACTGTTGTTCCAGCGCAGACAGGTTCTTGGCTCGCCCACTTTGAATGACTGATTGGATTCTAGTCAAAACACTTTTTTTTGGCATGCCTTGCAGGAAAATAGAACAATATTGGGTGCTGTCAAGTTGTCAGGGTATTCCATTACAATGGTGCGGATCAGATGTTAGAATAAGCTGCATCATTCGAGTTTGCCAAACAAATATTGCAATTTCTTGAACAAAGTCAAATCTGATTTATACATATATTTTAGGGTTGGTGTCCTGCATTAGTTTGCCCTATGTTGTGACCAATGTTGCTTTTAGGCTATGCTACTGCAGCAGTTGTTGTCCTCTACGGGCCTCGGTGCCATGCCATTGTTCCGAAGGCTTGTTGTTCTGGATCCTAGTCCAAAAAAATTCAAATTTCACCTAAAGCCTGTTTTCCTGATGTTAGCCCATTGCCTAATGCAAGATTAGCTTTGGACATTTATAAACAAACCTACACATGCTACCGCATGGCAGAGGTAATAAAGTCATGTTTACTCAAACCTGGCCATGATGTTGACTGCTGTTTAGATTTATCAATCAACCTACTCATTCATCTAAAGCGCGTATCAATATGAATGGCTCTGTCATTGGACTATTGTGGTGATTGACATTATTCACCCACGGATCTATGGGTTGGGGTATTGTTCCGCACGGACATTGAAGTGAGCCGGACTTCCTGTTTCCGCTTTTCTCTTCTCCCCGTGCATGAAAGTGTTTACGTGTGTGTTCGAATGCTAAATAAAAGTGTAGCTTGTCGCTTCGATACGCCGCCTCCGACTCCCGTCTCTCGGCACCACATTGGTGACTCCGACATAAGTCCCGTTGAAGGATCCGAGACTGAACCGAGCATGGCAAGTAACGCCGTTTTTTTCAAACTGCCAGAGTTTTGGGAGACATCTGCGGCTGCATGGTTCGCTCAGGCGGAGGCTCAGTTCGCCCTCCGCGGAGTGACTGACGACGCAGCACGTTATTTTCACGTCGTTTCAGCGCTGGGGAGCACCACTGCGACCCGGACGGTGGGCTTTATTACATCTCCTCCTGCCCAGGATAAATATGCAGCGTTCAAGGCTTTCCTGCTAAAGACTTTCGAGCTGTCACGGCCGGAACGAGCCCGACGCCTGCTCGCTATTCATAGCCTGGGGGACAACAAGCCTTCTGACCACATGGAGATGATGCTCAGCCTGCTGGGTACGGAAGAACCTAATTTTTTGTTCATAGAACTGTTTCTTCGGCACATGCCGCCGCATGTACAGACAGCGCTCGCTAACACAGCTATTACTGAGCCCCGCGCTTTGGCCGAAGAAGCCGACCGGTTCTTCCTGGCAACCCAGCGTTTTGCCCCGGAGGTGCTTGCCCCGACACGCAGCGGCACCTTCCCTGGTACAGGCATGCCACCTAGCAGAAGCTCCGGGGCCGACGTCAGCAACTCCAGCCCTGGCCTGTGTTATTACCATGCACGCTACGGGGCGAAAGCGAAGACGTGCCGTCCTCCCTGCTCCTACAAGGTAACGGGAAACGCCAAGGCCTGCGCTCGGTAGTGGCCGCGAGCGTGGGCACATCCAACCGGCTCCTGTTCATCAGGGACACCCTCTCTGGTCGCAGACTTCTTTGTGACACAGGAGCCCAGCGGAGCGTCCTGCCGGCTACCGTGGAGGACGCTGCCGGGGGAGGACACGGCCCACCTTTAACGTCCGCTAACGACACCCCTATTCGCACCTATGGCACAAAGACAGTGGACCTGTGCTTCGAGGGTCAGCGGTTTAAGTGGGATTTCGTCACGGCTGACATCTCCTTCGCTCTCCTCGGCGCGGACTTCCTGTGCGCTCACGGACTGCTGGTGGACGTCAAGAACAGCCGCCTGGTGGACGCACGGACGTTTGCCTCGTTCACGTGTACACGCGGCGAAGCGTCATTCAGCGGGCTCTCCAGCTCACTCTCACAGGGCGACAAGTTCCAGCACCTTCTCAGTGAGTTTCCCGTCTTGACGCAGCCCACCTTTTCCTCTGCCACTACCAAACACGGGGTAGAGCACCACATTGACACTGAAGGCCCCCCTGTCTACGCTAGGGCCCGGCGGCTCAACCCTGACATGCTGGCAGTCGCCAAGGCGGAGTTCGTCAACATGGAACGTCTGGGCATCATCCGCCGCTCAGACAGCCCTTGGGCTTCGCCGCTTCACATGGTCCCTAAATCAGCCGGTGGCTGGCGACCGTGTGGTGACTACCGCCGCCTTAACGACGCCACTACGCCAGACCGCTACCCGGTCCCTCACATCCAGGATTTCTCTGCACACCTGGCGGGCAAGCTGGTTTTCTCCAAGGTGGATCTGGTGCGGGGCTACCACCAGGTTCCGGTGCACCCCTCGGACGTCCCCAAAACTGCGGTAATTACGCCGTTTGGGCTTTTCGAGTTCCTGCGTATGCCGTTTGGACTTAAGAATGCAGCTCAGTCCTTTCAGCGGCTGATGGATTCAGCGCTCAGGGACATGCCATTCATCTTCGTCTATTTAGACGACATCCTGGTCGCCAGCTCCTCCTCTGAAGAGCACCAGGCACATCTCCGCGTCCTTTTCGCAAGGCTCAACCAACACGGCCTGATTATCAACCCGGCGAAGTGTCAGTTCGGGTTGTCCTCCATCCATTTCCTCGGGCACCTCATCAACAAGGATGGGGCCGCCCCCCTCCCGTCGAAAGTGGAGGCCGTGTCTGCCTTTCCACGACCGCCTACAGCTCGGGCGCTCCGAGAGTTCCTCGGGATGGTGACGTTTTATCACCGGTTCATCCGCCGGGCGGCCCACACCATGCGCCCGCTATACGAGGCCCTCAGGGACAAGTCCCCTGGCCAGGCCATTGACTGGACGACTGAAAGGGAGGTCGCTTTCAACGCCACCAAAGCCGCCCTGAGCGAAGCCGCCATGTTGGCTCACCCGTCACACAGGGCCCCCATCGCCATCACCACCGACGCGTCTGACTACGCAGTGGGCGCGGTGCATGAACAATGGGTCGACGGCGCCTGGCAACCGCTCGCCTTTTTCAGTCGCCAGTTGACTCCCAGGGAGCGCAAGTACAGCGCTTTCGACAGAGAACTCCTTGGTCTCTATTTGGCGGTTCGCCACTTCCGTTTCCTGCTGGAAGGCCGGGAGTTTGCGGTGTTCGTGGATCACAAGCCACTGACCTTCTGCATGTCCAAGGTGGCTGAGCCGTGGTCCGCCCGACAGCAACGCCAGCTTTCGTACATCTCCGAGTACACCACGGACATACGACACATCGCTGGCAAGGCTAACGTGGTCGCGGACTGCCTCTCCAGAGCGGTCATCGGAGCTGTGCAGCTGGGCCTCGATTACCTCCGCATGAGCGCTGACCAGGCCTCTGACCACGGGGTCCAGACCCTCAGGGCCTCGGTCACGGGATTACGCCTGGAGGAGGTCACGGTCGGTGACTCTGGCGCAAAGCTGTGGTGTGACGTCTCCACGGGCCAACCTCGACCGCTGGTCCCTGCGGACTGGCGTCGACCCGTTTTTGAGGCGGTTCACAATCTTTCCCACCCCGGTAGGAAGCCGTCCGTGAAGTTGTTGTCGCAGAAGTTCGTGTGGCAGGGGCTTAAGAGGGACGTGAGATCCTGGGTCGACTCGTGCGTGGCCTGTCAAAGGGCCAAAGTCCACCGCCATACTAGGGCCCCTTTTGAACTTTTTGCGGTTCAATGTCAATGTCAATGTCGACCTCGTAGGTCCGCTTCCCCCCTCTCACGGTTTCACCTACCTTTTTACGATGGTGGACAGGACGACACGCTGGCCCGAGGCCGTTCCCCTCGCCTCGACATCAGCTTCCGACGTCGCCCGCGCTTTCATCGGCACGTGGGTGGCGCGCTTCGGGACCCCGTCTGACCTCTCCTCTGACCGCGGTTCTCAGTTCACCTCGGAGCTGTGGAACGCTGTTGCTGTGGGTTTGGGGGTCAAGCTGCACCGCACCACCGCATATCACCCCCAGGCTAACGGGCTGTGTGAGCGGTTTCACCGGTCCATGAAGGCGTCACTGCGTGCCGGCTTGGCAGACGGCAACTGGGTGGATAAGCTCCCGTGGGTTATGCTCGGCCTCAGGTGTGCCCCCAAAGAAGACCTGCAGTCCTCGTCGGCGGAGCTCGTCTATGGCCAGACGCTACGGGTCCCCGGGGAATTCATTCCCACCGCCACTGTGCCCTGGTCTGCAGCCGGGCAGCGCTCCTCCCTGCTGGAGACCGCCGGGACATTCACGCCCGTCCCAACGTCGCAGCACAGCAACCCAGCTTTCCGGGTGTCCCCCGGATTACGGTCGGCAAAGTATGTTTTTATTCGCCACAACGCCCACCGCGGTCCCCTGCGCCCCCCTTATGACGGTCCGTTCAGGGTCATACGTCACGGGGACAAGAGCCTGGTGGTGGACGTTGGTGGCAGGCCTGAGACTGTGTCCGTGGATCGGATTAAGCCTGCTCACGTGGACATTTCCAGGCCGTTGGAGTTGGCTCTGCCCCCACGCCGGGGCCGCCCTCCCATGGCCCGCCCCCCGTCCCCTGTGGGTCTGCCCTCGCCTGCGGCCCCGCCTTCCTCGGCTCCTGTGGTCCGTACGCGCCGGGGTCGGGTGGTACTTCCTCCCAGGCACGAGGATTTTGACTATGGGTGAATACTGGGGGGGCTTGTGTGGTGATTGACATTATTCACCCACGGATCTATGGGTTGGGGTATTGTTCCGCACGGACATTGAAGTGAGCCGGACTTCCTGTTTCCGCTTTTCTCTTCTCCCCGTGCATGAAAGTGTTTACGTGTGTGTTCGAATGCTAAATAAAAGTGTAGCTTGTCGCTTCGATACGCCGCCTCCGACTCCCGTCTCTCGGCACCACACTATACACATTCATTTTTAAGTCAACATTAATAATAGGGGTGTACCAACTAATCGACGTAATCGATTAAAATAGATAACCAAATTAGTTGCCAACTAATTCAGTCATCGATTCGTTGGGTCTATGTTGTTACTCTGTTTGCAGAGCTGGCTACGTCACTCGAAGAAAAAAAAACATTCGAAAAATGGCGGAGGCGTAGAGAAGCACGGTCCGACTAAAATCTTCAACAGCGTGGGAGCACTTCACTTTAAACAACAGTAAAAAGTGTGTTACCTGCAAGCTGTGTACAATCGAACTTGCATGGCACGGGACCTCCGCGTTGGTCTCTGTGATCATGAAGTCGGTGGTTTTTAGCCTGCATTTGAGTTCTGACCTCACCTTTGTGTTGAATACAGCAACATTCCACACATTATTGTGGCTCTTACCAGGTCATTTGGGACTAGATGATAAACATGTCCAAGAATAAAATGCTCTCCTCTGGGGAAACTAACATCCATATGACTTTTAATACATAGATTTTGACATTGCAGGAAAAGCGCAAGTGGCTTACTGGGACACTTAAACAACACAGAGCCATCGTTAATATTATTAACAACACCTGTGCTTTTGCTGGAATCACGAATAAAAAAAGGCTGCGGTAATAAAAGCCTTGTTGCATATGGAGGAAGAAGAATAATTGAATAAGAAGAAGTATTGTTAAAAGTAATGCACATTTATTATAAAGGGGGTGTTGAATGGGAAACACTGGAGTGGTTATGGACACATCCTGTGACAAGTTTGTGTGCCAGCAGTGTACTGCCACTCCAGTATCATTCATATTCAATAGATACTTTAACCAAGGCAGACAGGTAAACTGTCAACACAAACATGCATGAGCCTTGGTATTGTGCCCAAATAGCCAGGAGCAGTCTTTGAAATTAATAAACGTTGAAAACAAACAGCTGTATAATGCTGATCTAAAATACTGTAGTTTTCCTGTAGTTTGCCCTAGGCCAGGGGTCGGCAACACGCGGTACCGTAACCGGTGGCACACTAGGAATAAGTGTGCAAAATATTAAAATTCTATTTTGGGATCCTGAACGAGACCAGCGCCAGAGCGCGTCTCCCTGTTACCTGCAGAAGGACGACCATGCACGCAACGCAGCGCAGAAGGATAACTTCTAGGCCCGCTCTCTGTAACTCCAGTTGACTTCCTGCACTTCACAAATGTCAGTACCCATAAGGAGCTCAGCTGTACACATGCCGCAGTTTTTGTGTGGCTGTGTCTTTAGTTGTAAGCCCAGTGGTGAACTGTTCATCTGACATACTGCTCATACAGTCAATAACGCCATCGAAAATAATAGGATACATTACAGTGCAAGTGTTAGTGCAATTTATGGCTCACCAACCTTAATTGTTAATGTGAATCGGATGTGGATCTTTTCATATGGATGGGAGCATACAGTGCTCGTGTTTCAGTTTGTTACATTTAATTCACCCGTTTTGACATTTGCTGTTGTTGCAAGTTTATTGCTGAAGATTGGTGCTTAGTGATTTCAACTCAGATGTGATTGTTTTCATAAGGATGGCTCCTTTCTTTTAAATGTTGCTATGCACTTTGATGTAATAAAATGACAGACCCGTTGGAAATGTTGATGTGATGTCATAATTGCAATTAATTATAATCTTAATGTGAATTTGGCACACTGATCACCTTCTTTTTTTTTTTTTAAATGACAATTCATGCCCTAGGCTATGTGAAGTATTTTAGCCTTTATCTGTTGGAACCAGCTTGTTATGCACTAACTTGGGTTACATTTAGTTTTTTCGTTGTATAACGAAGTGCATTGCAATTAGTTGTTGATGGAAGCTGTGAAGCTGTGGCTCCGTGCGTTTGTACGCTGATCCTCGCATCAGGGCGGCACTGGTTAAAATCCCGCTCCAGTGAGCATGCCGCTATGTCCTTGGGCAAAACACTTCACCCCAAATTGCTCCTGTGGGGGCTGCCGATAGTATAGAATGTAGGTAGGTACCTTTGGATTAATGCGTCTAACAAGTGACATGTAATATTCTTGAGATTATATACTTTAGTTCAAATCCCGCCAGGAACACCACCACTAGTGTGCCCTTGAGTAAGGCACTTAGTCCTTAGTTACTCCAGGGAGAATGTCCCTGTAATTGGTAATTGTAAGTCGCTTTGGATAAAAGCGTCAGCTAAATGAAATGTAATGTAATGTAATCTAAATATTTTTGATCATCATGTTTCATCAAAGGCGATAATTCAAGACATATTCAGTTTTTGTTGCTATGAAAACTTTTTCTGTTATGAGAAAATAATGACCTAATAATCCATCAGTATTCCTTGTACTGACGGTGGTTCTGCCAGGCGGGGCAGGTGTTGCACGCTACCTGGGAAAAGAGCTCCAGGGTGTTTAAGATGGTCAGTATTATTAGTTGTAACCACAACCTCACCCACTGACAAGTGATCAATCAGACAGATAAACATGTAAGTGTTGGTGTATGAGCAGATTATGGGTGTCTCTTAGCAATTCGCTATGCCTCTAACATTGATACATAGCCCTGTGGGTGTGAGCAAATGTACCCTGAATTAAGTAATAACACAAAACTTAGCTCATTCTACTCAAGTGGTTTCAATCTAATAGACTTTTTTCATCCTCACACTTGATACACTTTCTCTCTTAACATTACCTATCAATGAACGTTAAGTTAGCACGCGATAGCGCAGTGTTCAGCGGCGGAACGTCAGTGTTCTGCGGCCTAAAAGTAACGTTTTTGTTACAATGAATACGTGAGTGTTTGACGTCACTTTAAAATGTAACCAACCCCAATCCATGGGTATTCTACAAGTGGTTGCATAGAAATCCACTACCCAATATGTCCTCCAAGTAAACTCCAGAAAGTAGCATAAAACAGATCTATGTGTACAGCAGTCCAGATGTCATACTTCGATGTGTCTTGTCTGGTTTTACTTCCTGTCTTTTGTTATCCTGCCTTTTGTGATTTGTGATTGCCCCGCCCTGAATCTATCCACCTGTGTGTAATCACCCTGCCACCCTTGTGTTTTTGTCTGCCTTCTCCAGCTGTGTCTTGTTAATGTGATTAGTTTCAGTGTGTGTAAATGCCTGTCTTACCCGGTGTTCTCTGTCCGTTCATCATCAATGTTTCAGAGGTGTGGTTCTGCTTGTCAATGTTCTGGCACCGGTTCTTGTACGTGATGCTTCACTGTTTTTCCTCCTGGGATCAGTCTATGTGTTTCCTTTCCGTTTGTTAAACGTGTTTCTTCGTGGAATGCCTGTTTGTTCATCGTTTTGTATTTGCTGCTTTGCCTTTTTATCACTTTAACCCGCTCCCTCAAGTTTGTGCTTTTTTTTGTAACAGCTTTACCTTATATAATGCTCATCTTTCTGTTATTTTGACATGCTTTGATTTTGTTCCCTTTTTGGGTCCTACTGCCCTTTGACCCCTTGACAGCTGTTTAGCATTGAATTTGGAGCATAACCAAGGCCGGAGTCAAGTATGTTTTTTCCCCGTTGATTTCAGTCAATTAGCTGCTTGATGCTGGATATACAAGAACCTCTCACGTATTCCCTTTACAATAGTCAATGGGTAATACACATTTGTCAATAACGAACAGAGTATTTCAATGCCCATAGATTTTGAAAAAGTGTTACCTGTTAGCTTCAACTTGAACATCAGGAGATATTTCAAATACATGTAATTGAATGGACATGGTTACAAGCCACATCCGGCTCGCCAGCTATTCTCATCTGGCCCGCATGACGGGGGTGACTGGCGTTAGTGCGTTCGCCCCCCACTCATTTTCTTTTTTATATAACGTCTCGTGAGTAATGTGCAGTACCGGAGTCCAACAGAGAGGCAGCAGCTGCGGGACAGTAGACTGCGTACTGCGTAGCCTTCCCTGCGTTGAAGAAGAAGTGTTCCTTCGTTGTGAAGAGTCTGCTTAATGCGCTCCGCAGCAGTAGCCCCGCTGCGACAGAGAGGCAGGAGCTGCGGGACAGTAGCCTAGAAGTGATCCTTCGTTAGCGTGAAGAGTCTGCTAAGCTTTATGCGCTCCGCAGTACCGGAGCATAAAATAATTTATTATAGAAAGGTCAATGTCAAGCTTTTATACCAATCTCTGTCTACATATGAGGCATGGTATTAGGGATGCTCACCTGTCACCACAACTGTTTAATAGTGTGATAATAGAGTGGAAAGCTAGAAATGCAAAGCTACCCCTATACATCTGTCCTCTTTTTATCATAGGAAAAGGATTATGCACATCCATTAATCCACCCATCAGCTATTATTGTTCTCCTCAACCTGATGTTTATGGATCCATCATGACGTTTATGGCCCATTCACTTTAAAAGCATAGACCAGAGGTGCCCAGTAAGTCGACCGCGAGTCATTCATAAAAAAAAATCCAGCTCCGTTAAAATAGACAAAACAGGTTTTGATCCCTCCTCCCTTGGCCTCCCTGCCACTTAATTCAGGAGTTTACTTGATTGACAGAAAAAGCGACCTATCGCTTTCCAGTCTGTTAACCCAGAATGCAAAGCGCTACAAAATCAGTCAAGTGCCGGGAAAACTCAAATTAAGTTAAAGAGACAAACAAGAGACAAACAACAAAATGAGTGCGGGACCGAGCAAGAAGCTAAACACTTCCACCCAGAATGGGAGGAAGAATATTTTGTTGTGATGTCACATTCAAAGGTTATTTGCCTTATTTGTAAAGCAAGCGTCGCTCTGCCAAAGAAAGGTAACGTGGAGAGGCATTATCGGAGTGTTCACAAGGCATATGACAGCGACTTCCCTCCGAATGGCGAAGAGGTCATGTATTATTGCTACACAAACATTATCTTGCAGTCTTAGTGTCGCCAACTCGTTTCTAACATGCAAAAAGACAAACAAATGCGTCTATGGTCGTGTATTTTCGATCTTTCCAATCCAGACGTGAGCGAGGGGGCGGGACAGTTTACACACACTCGGCTGCTACATGCAGCAACACACGGCGGAGAGAAGCGCTCCAAGGTGTGGTTAAATGTTACCCGTCTTGAGGTGGACAATGCTCCTTGCCAAGAGTGTTTAGCATATCAGGGCGGTAACACGAGCAATTTGTCTAAACATTTAACAAAAGTGCACCACATTCAGACGGAGGAATGCACCGGGTTGGACTGTCTTCCTGGTAGCGCTGTAGCCCCATCCACGAGTAACGTTTCCACGTCAGGTGTTATGTATGCTAGCAGCAACACACGGAGTTAACTACATTATACAAACACTGGTGATTAGAGGTAACTGAGTTATTTATTTTGTTAAAGTTTCAGCTATTCTGTTTACAGCAGTGGCGAGCCGTCAGGGCCCTCTAGGGAGGGCCTAAGACAGTGGTTCTCAACTGGTGGGTCGCGACCCAAAAGTGGGTCGCGGACCCGTTTCAAGTGGGTCGCGGATGTGTGAGTGAAAAAGATGTGGGGGAAAAGTCAAACTTTTATTTTGAAGGCCCGATTTTCTAACGCTGTGCATGCAGTCGGCGTTGGACTGGAAGTACCGGAGACCATAAACGGTTTTGAAAACTTATGTCACATAGTGATCATCTTCTCAATAAAATATCTTTGCTGATGTTTTTTCGAGTCTTCTGGCCAATCAGAATCAAGATTGTTGCCGGAAGTCCCCACGGAGAATAACTTAGCGGTAGAACTATTCTTTATACATCCATGGGTACAACTTCAGATACAAATGAACACATCATGAAATATGACCCCCGGTCTGATGATTGACAGGTCACAGAACAATGGGGGCTATCTCCCCTAACCCACAATTTAAAGTAAGTCACACAGACTCTCTCCTCTTTCCTCTTCTCGCAGCAAGATGTCAGAACAAAGTGAAAAACAAACAATGGCATAAAATATTATAAATATGTCGGGTAGTAATAGATTTATTTATTTTCCTCTCAGAGTACCAGAATGCATAGTTTATGTTAGTATTTCTAAAAATCTCCTGGGGGAGAATCCCCCCAGACCCCCTGCTGTGGTTGGGTTTTCAGCATGTCTTTTTATACAGTTCAGCTTTGATTCCATCATCTCATTAAACCTTTTTAAAAGCATACTTTAGTTCTGTGAAGGGATATAAGGGATATATGCACTGTACTTCACTTTAATTAATATTGTATGCTGAAAAGCATATATATTACAGCACGTTTTTTTGTTGAATAGATTTGAGTGCTTCAAAATGTTGGGTCGCGATGTATTGACTAAGTAAAAGGTGGGTCCCGAGGCCTAACCAGTTGAGAACCACTGGCCTAAGATATTCTAAAAAATAATATTTTAAAACATATATTTTTTGTTGTTACATTTTTCATTAGTTTTACCAAAATAACTTGATTTAATTGTATTTAAAATAACATTTCCAAATAAATAAATCCTTCGAATCTACCTGTTCAGTTTCTGTTGGAATGTGAAGGGTTAAATGCCGTCTCTGCGAGTTACTGTGAAGACGGGAGAGCTTGTTGGTCCCTCTCGATATTCACAGAGGGCCAGCTATAGTAACTCAACGAGAGAGTAATGTCAAATGACAGTACAATTGACCAATCATATCTTCCCTCTAAATGGGCGGGCTTTATTTTCGCGGACTTTATGACAAGTTCCGCCCACTGTGAGGTCTATGCAAGTGGTGCAGTGACGCGTCCTAAAACCCGGAAGTAAGCTGCGCTCGGATTCCCTCGACAGAAAGCAATGGGATTTCTCCATAGGATTGTGGAAGATAGTTTGAAATAAGATCTGTGGAAAACAAACCTGTTAGATAAATGCACGTTTTGTTCAGCCGGATAATCTCCACATGTCTACCCTACTTTTATTATTTTCTAATCATAGATCTAATCGATATATTTATGATCGATATATTTATAATTAGCATAAGTTCGTTCATGATGGCTCACTTCAGTGATAGTGATGACATCGTTTGCAAAATTATTAACCGAGTCATTTTCAAGATTGAGTTACAATGATAAACTGGAGTGGCAAAGGATCAGCTGAATGACCATCATGTGCTTCATCCAAAAGGACAGGAGGATGGACTTTGTGTTTAAGTGATTTGATCATCAAAAGTAGGCCTAAGTCATTTTCAATGTGGGCCGCCATGCCGACTTAGTTCATTTGTAATTGTTACTTGGCTGTGAGTGCCTGTCATGATAGGTGTTTATATAAATGGTTTTGTTTTGTGTGGTAGAGGGTCACTGTCATTGATGCGTTTTGCACCCCGGGCCTCTGTTGTGATATTCTGCTGAAGTATACGCTGTGACGTAATAACTCTTCTTTTTTTTCGAGGGAAGGTGGGGGGGGGGTCAGAGGGCCTAGTTATAAAAGTCACGGCTCGCCACTGGTTTACAGTTCTGTCATCAGATTATTTAATACGATTTGTTAAAACATTGTTGTTTCTTTTGATGTGAAATATTATTTATTACATTTAAATAAAAAGCAATGTTAATTTTGTTCACAATTTAAGTTCATTTAATAATATATGTATTTTTGAATCAAGTATTCATCTTTATTGTCTTCATTGTTAGTTTCCACATGCCTAAAACAACCTCAAGCTAAATCTAAAAGTTGATTGTGCAAGGCATACAGTAATAGTCCGAATTAGGGATGCATACCGGTATCCGGTATTACCGAAATACCGGTTACTGGTGGCTACGGTATACTGTACCGAAATCAGATCCGGTTTCGATACTTTAAAAAAAAAAAATATATATATATTGATGAGATTTGTTTGTTTGTGCAATGCCGAGATCTCATGACCATTATTCTATTATGTATTTGTTCTTTAGTCAAATCTCAGGTTTAACATTAATTATAACGGTGCTATAACGGTCTGTTTGCATTGACAAGATGTGCTATTCACGCGGCACACCTGATGGCGGGTGTTATAAAAGATATTCCATAATCGGTTTTCTTCATATTTTTTTTGTATTTTTCATTGTTTGTTCAGTACTAAAAGGTCCAAGAAGTCCCACAATTGAATTTAATATTCATTTGAGATGTTAACTATATCGTAAAGCGCTTCATTGGAGTAATTGTGGGATGATACATTTTCAAAGTATCACTATATGTATCGTTCAGTGGTATCGGTATCGTAAAAAAGTCAACGATATGCATCCCTAGTCCGAATAGTCGATTAGTCGTTTCATTAATCGATTATCAAATGTGTCGTTTGTTGCAGCCCTATTGTAGTTATCCCATGTATAAATAAAACGTGTTATTCAGCAACCCTTGCAATTTGGGATTTTATTTTTGGTTGGTAGACCTCGGTGAGCTGGTCATTTCAAAAGTAGCTCACCAGCCAAAAAAGCGTGGGCACCCCTGGCATAGACTTGGGGCATCCATCTGGCTTTGATTTCCTTACTGCTTGGAGCACTTTGTTTAACCAGCAGACTCTGAGCTCTCATGTAATGTGCACATGACTGTACATAAACATAAGGTAAAGGAAGGCATATCATTTTAAAGCTTTCAGACAAAGGTGTTAAACCTTGACTTTACAAATATTATTTTACAAAAAATTGAAATTAAAGTTCCAATACTAGTATTCGAAAAGGCTTCCGAAAAAACCTTAAAGTAACGAGAGAGGCGAGATCACTAATTCGTTAGCTACAAATCATCAGCTAACGAAGTAGCTGAGCACTCGCCTTTTTCTCATACATTTTGGCTTCTATTAAATAATGTATCAAAATAATTGAAAACTCTTCCTAGATTTATTATTTGCATACATTATTTAAAGGGGACCTATCATGCAAAATTCACTTTGTGATGTTTTTTATAAATAAATATGTGTGTTAGGTTTTTTATAAATAAATATGTGTCCCCGGTGCGTCGGGGAATTCACGCAGCGTCAGAAAATAAAACCCTTTCTCTTTTCCTCCGTACCCAAATCTTTTAAAAACGGGTGTTCAACGAGCGGATACAGATTCCATCCGATCTGAAGTCAAATCGGCAGCGGACCCACAGAAAGTTGCTATCATAAACAATGCCTGACGTGTTTTGGACGTAATCTCGTCTTTGTTTACATTAGCAAGCCTGGCTGACACTCAGAGCTAACCTGTACTGTAGAGCACATGTGTTTTGAAAATCAGGAAATAAAAAAATAACTCACCTTGTGATAAACCTGCAAGAGAAAAAGCATTTGAGCTCCATACTATTTCAGAAATAATCCTTGACGTGGTTTAAACAGGATGGCGTTTTATCACAACTGAATTTAACTTTATCCCCGGTACAATTATTATCAGGCATTAGCTCCGCCTTCTCTTCTTTTTCAAGCTAAGGACCCAAGATCTGCGTTTCTCTAACAGGGCTGCAAAAGAGGGGTTTGAGCAGTATGAGGCATGGCTACAATGGGTGATCTGTTTGATATTTTAAGCAAAAACCTTCACAGACATGTTTTGTATAGGTATGGCCCTACAATATATTTTTCAAATATAGCATGATAGGTCCCCCTTAAATGTTTCAATTATGGCTGACTATTAAAGCAAATAATACAAAAATGGGAGTCATTCCCTGTATGTATTACAAACTTTTAACCTGAGCCTGGCCATCCTACAATAATATCACATGCATATGCAATAAGTAGTAAACAGCAGTCAAAGAATAATAATGTATAACAATATGAAGTCAATCATCCTTTAATTGTATTGGTAGTCCCCCGTATTGACCAACAACCAAGATTAGGTTTCACAATAGTACCCAAACATCTCTACACACAAGTCAGTTAAAAAAGGAGTCCAGTCAGATCCATGTCCTAAACAAAGAGACTGAGTGAGAGAGGGAAAACAAGCTATTTTTATTAGTCAGCTCCATCTCTATGGAGACTTGGGGTGGGGATGGAGCCTTCTTTATCGAAACCTGGCAAGTCCTGATCAGAAACCTGTAGGGATTTCCTCGTCTGAAAGGGGAGCTCCCATAATGACGGCATACATCTCTGAAGCATGAGGTCATCAGTCAATGGGACGTTATTTGGTCGGAGTCTATGATCAAAATGTCTTGTTTGTTATAAAGACATTTAGAATCAACCTTATTGCAGTAGATAAATATAACGTTTTGTGTGAGATACGTAGGTTGAGTTAATTTCCATTGCCGTAAGTACCCGAAACTACAGGCAGGGCTTAGATTTGTCTCATAAATATTTGTGTGAACATAAAAATTATTTGTTTGTAAATATGTGATATGTAAAACACCATCCACAAATGCGTTTAAAAGATTTGCAAACTCACAAATAAATGTGCAAATGTAAAACGGATCTGCAAATAAGCTAAATATTTTTCCCAAATAAAAAAAAAGATCTGTGAATAATAATTAATTTACAAATAAACAAAAGGAATTTGTGAATATCTCTTTAACATTGACAACTTCCGATCAGGCATTTGTGAATCAATTTTGTACATGTCAACTAAAAATGATGAATATGAAAGTCAGTCGAATTAGTGTTGATACTGCAAGGACACGTATTGAGTGAAGAGAAATTGAAGATGTTGTTTAATTGCTGATATACCGTTTAACTGTCACGTTTGAAGGGACGAAATCGTGACATCTTCACGTCTCCCAGCATGGTAAATCGTCACATGTTCACGTCTTGCCGTGATACCGGGTTGGGGGCAGGAGTCTCTCTCTCTCACACACACTCTCTCACACACACACACACACAGGTATTTCCAGTTACTTTACATGCAGTATAAAATCACAGACACACATATAAATAACTCTATAATATGCCATTTTCTTAATGTCTTTCGTTTTTTGTAAAGCACTTTGAATTGCCTTGTGTTGAAAGGTGCTATATAAATAAACTCCCCTCTGTACAAAACAGTAAAATACATGTCTATAGCCACTGTAAATGTCTTTTTTCATCTACACATGTAACCTTAGTGTACTATTTGAGAGTATTTTGTCCCAAGAAAAAGTTCAATAAGCCTATTGTTCATTTTTGCGGTATTCCACACAAAGTAAAAATACACTATTACTGTAATATTTACACTTATCCATGTCCAAATGGATCCTTGTTGTCCCTGTATTCTTCTTCTTCAGAAGAGTCGAAGCCTTCTGGTTCTGATGTAATCTCTAATCTTTTAGCAATTTTCTCAGTCTCTCTCTTGTTTCCTCACATACGTTAACTGATGGGAGACACGTGGTTCATGTTTTTTTCTTGGTCGGTAGGTCCTTAGTGTAGTGTCCATTTGTCATTTCAGACCAACTTACAGATGTAGCACCTCATTTCAGACTCCAGTTTACAGCTTCCTGCCTAAGACCAGTATCGAGGAATGTTAAGCCCTTCCACTATTTTCCAAGAGGGCGTTGCCAGATTTTCAATTTCAGGTTTTAACCAGGAGATGGCGCTTCATTCAAAAATACAGAAAGACAGGTTTCATGGACTTTCAGTTGTGTTTTGAAGAACATTTGAACACATCAATATTTTAGATCAAATAAAGTATATCTAATCTTGTAATTCAATAATATATAGTCTTTATATATTAAATAATCATAATGTAAATGTTTACATTACACTTCTTTATTTGTTATGCTCATACTTTTACCTTTACAATCGTTTGCTTTAATATGCAATATATTTTTTGTATATTTTTGTGTTTGCTTCCTCCTGCTCCCTTTCAGACACATACTGTATGATTTATTATTATTAATATGAAGATAAGATGTTACTTTATTGACTGAACATTTTAGTTTAGAATATGCTGTTCCACGGTATTTCTGAAGGCTCACAGGCAGTGGCGGCTGGTGGAAAATATTTTTGGTGGGGCTGTTGATATAGTGAGTAAAAATATTTTTTTGGGAGAAATGACCCCTTAAATTAGGACTTCTGGCGCGTTTCCAGTGCAGCGCGGAGCTCGCTTTAATGCTGCGTTCAGACCGGACGCGATGCGAATATTCGCTTCGCTCTAAACGCTCCTATCGCTCTAGTCGCTCGAGTTTCACCGCGGCTGCCAGCTGTGTTTGCTCGCATCATTCAAATAAGACGCGCTGGCTCGGGAGCTACAACTACAACAAAATGAACATATTTTACCGTGATTAAATTGTAATACACGTTTTTAAATTATGCCGACGTAACAACATACTGATACCGGTTAGTAAAAACCATGAATTAATGCTTTGACAAGTCTGCAGACAGACGGCAGGCGAAAAACCTTTTAGAATGCTTGTTTTCTGAATGGAGATTGGGTCGACCAGGCTAAGCTAACGTTGTATATGCTCACTCCAAACTCATAACAATGGCCTACAGTCATAAATAAACCAGCGACTGTATTCGCCATGACACAGACAGTGCCGAGCCGTGCGGGGCCCGTTTTTCGTTGTGTTTCCACTTGGCCTAGTACCCGCTAGCGGGTCCTAATTCACAGTTTTTCTGGCCCCATAAAATCGTGGTTCTAGGGCCAGGAACAACCAGGCTGAGTCGGGCTGAGTATGCTAAACTAGAGAGAGAATCGCTGGCAAGGGGGCTACAACTACAACAAGATGAACATATTTTACCGTGATTTAATTAACATAACATACTTATACCGGTTAGTAAAAACCATGAATTAATGCTCTGACAAGTCTGCAGACAGATGGCAGGCGAAAAACCCTTTTAAAATGCATGTTTTCTAAATGGAGCTTGGCTAAGCTAACGTTATATATGCTCCGACCGTCCACACTCACAACAACGGCCTATACAGACAAATAAACCAGCGACTGCATTCTCCATGACACAGACAGTCTGTGGTTTGTACTTGTTTAACTTTTGTCTAGTTTCTGAACAGATCGTATCTGTCCCCGGCTGTTTGAAGAGCAAGCATGGGAAACAAAAGACAGCATTTACCTGTTTGCATCCAGCTAGCCATGCCTTTCTGGTGTACCAGCTACGTGAGAAGCCTCGTTGATACGTTTTGTCTTTTTCACGAGCTTGCTGCGATATATACAAATCGAGTTGGTCCGGTCCAAGGTCTTTAAGCAACAGTTTATCTCCCAAACTTCTCCTTTCGATAGGATTGGAGATTAGCTCCTGAACCAACACACTCTCACTCCATAATCGTCCAGGAGCGACGTTTGGTCAGGGTCCCGTGGCGTGCAGTTGTGACGCTCCTAGGCTCCTTCAGCTTCATAAAGGGACACCCATAGCTTTCAACTGATTGCAATGTATTCCCATCTGCGGCGGGATTTGACGCTCATGGAAGCACGGCATTCGTTTGTGTAGGCTGCCCTTAAAGGCAATGTGAGCGTCCATTCCCATTGGATAACGGAGAATTGTACACCCGGAAGTAAGTATTCCTGCACTACTCATCGACTAAAAAACACCAGATTATCCATGTTAATTACACAACATTGATTGGTTTAAATTGTGTGCAATGCTTTTGTATTTTTCCCCTTCGATTCGGAGAAACAAATATTTTTTCGGAGTAAAGGATGGCAGAAGACACTACACTACCCAGAATCCCCAGCTATCGTTTAGGACTACACCATGTGCTCTGTTTGACAAACCCCGTTTTTTTTCACCATTCATTCCAATGGCTGGTGTCTGTCACGTGATCTTCAAATTTCTCTCTGCAGAAAAAAAAAACATGGCCGAACTTCGTTTTATTCTCGGTGGAAAATGCCTATTTAAAGTTAGTTTGGCCATTAAAATGCGTTTTGATGTCATTTGATGCGAGAAATATGAGTTGTTATTTCAGATTATGTGTGCAGTGGATGTACATGATCTTTAGTTTGCTAGTTATTACGAAGATTACTTCAGGAAATTGCGTCCATCAAACGTTTTCGTCGTTGCTAGGGACGCTGCTATCGATATTATTTCTGTTATGTTGTGTAACTGTTTAATGGTGTTATCTTTATTGCTACCCCCTTCCCCGTCAATGTATAGTGTTGGTCCACAGCGCAAACGTATTAGTTTTACAAAATCTGCATCTAAAGATACGTTATTTTCCCCTGTGCAATTCCAGTCTCACATCTCACAGCACATCGTCATTAACAAATACCGGAAACAGACCGAAAACATTTTAAAAAAATAAAATAATACTTTATTCCGAGTGTGCTTGCTTTTCTCTTTGAAAGTCATCACATAACGGCATTGTAATACACGGTTCAGCTGCATTAAATATTACATATCTGCTGTAGTTCTCTATTTATAGAGCCCTGATGAGAAGACTTCTAGACAAACATGAGGAACTGAAAACGTGACATGGATCATAAATATATCAGTAATTAAACAACATCTTACATTTCTTTTCACACAATACGTCTCCTTGCAGTATCAACACTAATTCGGCTAACTTTTAAATTTGATCCAATTGGTAGATAGGCTGTATTTACACCATAAAGGTGCCCAGCTGATATAAAGGGACACCTAGTGGTTAAAGCATGTTATTGAATTTCATTATTTTTATTATTAGATATTAATAGGATCCCTATAAAGTATATTCATTACTCGTTTTTCTCTACTAATAGTTAATTCAAGACTGTATATAATGACTATTTTGCACATCCCTTTCAAGATTTTCTAAGGTTTATTGACATATCATATAGGCCTACAGAACTATGGTGTAGTTATGCATTGAATGAAAAACTTGGGTCGCAGGTTCCTCAATAGTGCATTACAAGACATCTATCAATATTTGTGCATACCTCCAGCAATGTTAACTATGTTGAAGCACTTATTTTAACTGATATTATACATACGTATTATACTCGTATAAGATGTATGTAGATATTTCATCTCCGGTCTTGTCAGGTATTGAACAATCAATAAATAAAGAACACAGAATTATTAAATATAAAACACAGAATTTGTGTGATTATACTAAATGATTTACAAATAAACACCACTGCATATTTACAACTGTTACACATGCTGATGTAATGCAAATGTTTCCAACTTGGGATCAATAAAGTATATCTTATCTTAAGCTGATCGATGGCTACTGCCATATTTGCTAAATGTGCCTCTGAACCTTGACAAGTGCATGTTTCAGGCTTATCAATTAATGTAATGTTATCAATTAACAACAGGGGTCACAAACATAAGACCAGCTGTTAAATAAAGCTCTTCTGGCATGTGGGTATATATATTAATGCTGCCCATTATGGGCACAAGCAATTTTCACCCATTTATTAATTATGTGTTTCCTATCCCCTAAACCTCCAGGGATGTGCACAGTTTAATACTGGCAACTTCTTATTATGGGAAATACGAAAACGTCTTTTACAACTACAACTCCAAGTAGAGACGTGCCATAGATAGAGAACATGTTGCGAAACACAATAGCCAGCATGTGTAGTTCTGGGGACAGGGTGGACCCGTTCAAATCCAGTTTTGGACAGTCTGCCGTGGTTCCATCCCATTTCAAGTGCTGTTCGACGCAACCCTCGGAGCACACTCTCCAATCACAGAGCTTGAGGACTACCACAGGGTTTGTCAAGCGAAGCAGAGAGAATACTTACTTCCCGGTGTAATAATCTCTAAAGCAAATGAGCTGCTCCGACCCTCGGTCCTGACGGACTCCAACTTGTGTTTATTAATCAAACAAATAAATAAACACAAGGATAATTATGTTTTATTGTTGAGTAAATGGAGAATTGCACAGGGGAAAATAACGTAGGCTATCTATGCCACAATTTTTTATGTGGATTTTGTTAAACTAATACGTTTGCGCTGTGGACCTGTCACGGTTGAGTGAAGGAAGCAGGACCCAAATGCAGATAACTCTGATAAACCTTTATTTCAAGGCTAATGAAACTAATACAGGCAAAACAGAACACTCACCGGTGAATTCAGTCACGAACAAAAGAAGCACCAACACTGAACACAGCACGAGACAAGACTAAATACAGGGAGGGATAATTACAAGACAAGAAACAGCCGGGCAGGGGAGGAGAAACACAAGGGCCACAGGTGAACACAATCAGCTAACGAGACACAGGTGAGGAGGGAGGAGAAAACACAAGGGCCACAGGTGAACACAATCAGCTAACGAGACACAGGTGAGGAGGGAGGAGAAAACACAGGGACACCAGGGAAACTAACGACAGGAGGAAAACATGACATAGAGAACAGTGAAAACACCCAAACCTAGACATAGACCTGTGACCTGACATGATAACCGTGACAGAACCCCCCCCTCAAGGGACGGATTCCAGACGTCCCTAAACCCCAAAACAAAAATCCAACACAGTCCAGCAGGGTGGGTGGAGGGGGTCCGGAGGAGGGAACTAAGCTGACCGCCCAGGAGCCCAGTAGGGGACCAGGAAGGGATCTCGGGCGGACGGCCCGGGGGCACGGCAGAGTCCAAGGTGGGGGTCTCGGGCGGACGGCCCGGGGGCAAGGCAGAGTCCTTGGTGGGGCGAAGGCCACAGCGGGCGAACTCAGGGGGCCGAGCATGAGGGCGAAGGCAGCGGCAGGAAGAGTCAGGGGGCGGGGCTCGAGGACGAGGGCAGCGGCAGGAAGAGTCAGGGGGCCGGGCCCGAGGACGAGGGCAGCGGCAGGAAGAGTCAGGAGGCCGGGCCCGCGGGCGAAGACCGCGGCTCACAGAGGGTCGGGATCGAGGGCGAAGGCAGCGGCAGGAAGAGTCAGGGGGCCGGGCTCGAGGACGAGGGCAGCGGCAGGAAGAGTCAGGGGGCCGGGCCCGAGGACGAGGGCAGCGGCAGGAAGAGTCAGGAGGCCGGGCCCGCGGACGAAGACCGCGGCTCACAGAGGGTCGGGATCGAGGGCGAAGACCAGACAGCTCCGGAGGCCGGGCAGGACCCGGTGTCGGCCGGACAGGAACGGAAGCCGGCGGGACAGGCTTCGGCAGGATCCCCCACGGAAGAGGACCAGGAGTTGGCAGGACCCCCAGCAGGAGAGCGGTTGGCGGGACCTCCGACGAGACAGGACAAAGGGTTGGCAGTACCCCCGGCAGGAGAGTAGACGGCGGGACCTCCAACGGCACAGGACACAGGGTTGGCAGTACCCCCGGCAGTAGAGTAGTCGGAGGGGCCTCCAACGGGACAGGACATAGGGTTGGCAGGACCCCCGGCAGGAGAGTAGTCGGCGGGACCTCCAACGGGACAGGACACAGGGTTGGCAGGACCCCCGGCAGGTGAGTAGACGGCGGGACCTCCAACGGGACAGGACATAGGGTTGGCAGGACCCCCGGCAGGAGAGTAGTCGGCGGGACCTCCAACGGGACAGGACATGGGGTTGGCAGGACCCCCGGCAGGAGAGTAGTCGGCGGGGCCTCCAACGGGACAGGACACAGGGTTGGCAGGACCCCCGGCAGGAGAGTAGTCGGCGGGGCCTCCAACGAGACAGGACAAAGGGTTGGCAGGACCCCCGGCAGGAGAGTAGTCGGCGGGACCTCCAACGGCACAGGACATGGGGTTGGCAGGACCCCCGGCAGGAGAGTAGTCGGAGGGGCCTCCAACGGGACAGGACACAGGATTGGCAGGACGCCCGGCAGGAGAGTAGTCGGCGGGGCCTCCAACGGGACAGGACCCAGGGTTGGCAGGACCCCCGGCAGGAGAGTAGTCGGCGGGGCCTCCAACGGGACAGGACACAGGGTTGGCAGGACCCCCGGCAGGAGAGTAGTCGGCGGGGCCTCCAACGAGACAGGACATGGGGTTGGCAGGACCCCCAGCGGAACCTCCAACGGTACAGGACATGGGGTTGGCAGGACCCCCGGCAGAAGACTAGTCTGCGGGACCTCCAACGGGACAGGACAAGGGGTTGGCAGGACCCCCGGCAGAAGACTAGTCTGCGGGACCTCCAACGGGACAGGACACAGGGTTGGCAGGACCCCCAGCGGAACCTCCAACGGTACAGGACATGGGGTTGGCAGGACCCCCGGCAGAAGACTAGTCTGCGGGACCTCCAACGGGACAGGACATGGGGTTGGCAGGACCCCCGGCAGAAGACTAGTCTGCGGGACCTCCAACGGGACAGGACATGGGGTTGGCAGGACCCCCGGCAGGAGAGTAGTCGGCGGGGCCTCCAACGAGACAGGACAAAGGGTTGGCAGGACCCCCGGCAGGAGAGTAGTCGGCGGGACCTCCAACGGCACAGGACATGCGGTTGGCAGGACCCCCGGCAGGAGAGTTGTCTGCGGGACCTCCAACGGCACATGAGTAGGGGCTTGAGTGGGGACTCGAGAGAGGGCTTGAGAGGGAACTCGAGAGGAAACTGGAGAGTCGACTGGAGAGGTGACTCGAGAGGGGACTCGAGAGGTGACTGGAGAGGGGACTCGAGAGGGAACTCGAGAGGAGACTCGAGAGATGACTTGAGAGGAGACTTGAGAGGGATCTTGAGAGGGGACTTGAGAAGGGACTCGAGAGGTGGCTTGAGAGGGACCTCGAGAGGTGACTTGAGAGGGATCTAGAAAGGGGACTCGAGAGGTAGCTCGAGAGGAGACTTGAGAGGGAACTAGAGAGGGGACTCGAGAGGGAACTTGAGATGGGATGAGGGAAGGGACTAGAGAAGTGACTCGAGGTGGGACTAGAGAAGGGGCTCGGGAAGGGGCCAGAGAGGTGACTAAAGGAGGGACTGGAGAAGGGACTAGGGAAGTGACTAGAGGAGGGACTTGAGAAAGGACTTGAGAAAGGAATTGAGTAGGGACTTGAGATGGGACTAGAGAAGTGACTAGAGGTGGGCCTAGGGAAGGGACAAGAGGAGGGACTCGAGAAGAGACTAGAGAAGGGACCAGAGATGGGACTATGGCAGCTGGGGCCAGAGCTAAGGCTGGAACCATGGCTGCTGGGGCCGGGACCATGGCTGCTGGGGCCAGAACTAGGTCTGGAACCATGGCTGCTGGGGCCAGAACTGGGGCCGGAACCATGGCTGCTGGGGCCAGAACTGGGGCCGGAATGATGGCTGCTGGGGCCAGAACTGGGGCTGGAACAATGGCTGCTGGGGCCAGAACTGGGGCCGGAATGATGGCTGCTGGGGCCAGAACTGGAGCCGGAATGATGGCTGCTGGGGCCAGAACTGGGGCTGGAACCATGGCTGCTGGGGCCTGTACTGGGGCCGGAACCATGGCTGTGTGGGCCGGTTCTGTAGCCGGAACCATGGCTCTTGGGGCTCGGATTGCTAGCCTGGACTTGCGATTCCTTCTCTTAGAAGCCGCCTGAAGGCTCCGTGGACCTCCAAAAGCCAGCCGAGTTCCAGAAAACGACTCTTGGACAGGAGCAGGAACTGGGGCGGAAGCACTGGTTGACTCCAGACGGAACACACCGAGACGTTTATAGTCAGCAGGCTGGAAATCACACACCCAGATGAAGTTCAAAATCCAGCCAGGTAAGAATTTCACCAAGTCTGGTTTCTCCATAGCCAACCGGTGCGCCTCTACCAGAGCGGCCTCCCTCTGCAGAACACTGGACGCTCCCCTCCACCAATCATGCAAGCCAAAGCAAAGGAAAAATGTTGTAGTTCCACCTCAAATGGATCATCTGCTGGGTCCATTTCTGGTTGGTGCTTTCTGTCACGGTTGAGTGAAGGAAGCAGGACCCAAATGCAGATAACTCTGATAAACCTTTATTTCAAGGCTAATGAAACTAATACAGGCAAAACAGAACACTCACCGGTGAATTCAGTCACGAACAAAAGAAGCACCAACACTGAACACAGCACGAGACAAGACTAAATACAGGGAGGGATAATTACAAGACAAGAAACAGCCGGGCAGGGGAGGAGAAACACAAGGGCCACAGGTGAACACAATCAGCTAACGAGAAGACACAGGTGAGGAGGGAGGAGAAAACACAAGGGCCACAGGTGAACACAATCAGCTAACGAGACACAGGTGAGGAGGGAGGAGAAAACACAGGGACACCAGGGAAACTAACGACAGGAGGAAAACATGACATAGAGAACAGTGAAAACACCCAAACCTAGACATAGACCTGTGACCTGACATGATAACCGTGACAGGACCAACACTATACGAAGGGGGTAGCAATAAAGATAACACCATTAAACAGTTACATAACAGAAATAATATCGATAGCAGCATCCCTAGTAACAAGTAGTTAATAATAATAAAAGACATTAAGAAAAAGGCATTTTAAACAGTCATTAAAAAGCAACACAATCTACCTGCATTATATTACTATAAACGTGTAATAACGTGCTTTAACCAGTAGGTGGTTTGGGTTAAAAAGCTGTCAAGTTTACAGTGTTAACAAAATAAAAAATACTGTTGTTTCTGGTTTAGTTTACGACAGATATATTTAGTTATTGTTTTTGATATTTGGTCTTAACATGACCCAGCGGTCTAGTAGTTAATAAAAAATAATAATAATATCAAAACAAAATATTACTAACTTTATTGTGAAATTCAAACTGAACGGTAAAAGAATAGTTTACGGTCTATTCTGAGCCCGATCTCTGTATATAAATAAAAATAAAGAACTACGACAGATGTGTAATATATTTAATGCAGCCGAACCATTTATTACAATGCATTAATGTGATGACTTTCAAAGAGTAAAGCAAGCACTGCTGAATAAAGTATGATTTTATCTTTTACGAAACGTTTTTTTTCATATGGACTGTAGTTGGAGGTCAACCAATCACAGAGCTTGAGAACTAATCACGGGGGTTTGTCAAACAGAGCACATGGTGTAGTCCTAAACGATAGCTGGGGATTCTGGGTAGTGTAGTGTCTTCTGCCATCCTTTACTCCGAAAATATATTTGTTTCTCCGAATCGAAGGGGAAAAATACAAAAGCATTGCACACAATTTAAACCAATCAATGTTGTGTAATTAACAAGGATAATCTGGTGTTTTTTAGTCGATGAGTAGTGCAGGAATACTTACTTCCGGGTGTACAATTCTCCGTTATCCAATGGGAATGGACGCTCACATTGCCTTTAAGGGCAGCTGACACAAACGAATGCCGTGCTTCCATGAGCGTCAAATCCCGCCGCAGATGGGAATACATTGCAATCAGTTGAAAGCTATTTGCGTCCCTTTATGAAGCTGAAGGAGCCTAGGAGCGTCACAACTGCACGCCACGGGACCCTAACCAAACGTCGCTCCTGGACGATTATGGAGTGAGAGTGTGTTGCTTGAACGGAATTGGGCGGAGACCGAGGTCCGGCGACTCCACCTGCACACGAAGCCATTCTCATCACCTTGGTCACTCACGAGTCTAAAAAACAACTCACGTCAACGCACGTAAGCAACGTGGGCGCCAACGTGAGCACCCTCGTGACCAAAATATATGACGCCGCTGATTGGCTGAAATTATGTTTCGGCGGCACAGTTTACTATTGAGACTTTTGCAACGTGCTGGTTGCTGCTGTTTGGCTCGGGGGCTCTTTGCACGGCGCCCGGTAATGATAAACTAATGCCACGGGCAAGGCCAGGCAGGAAACATGTGACTTATCAGTAACTTTAGACATCGTAACACAATTTTAAACAAGATTTTATTGTAGATTATACATTTTACTGATACGAATTGTATGATATTTACATTGTTCATTAAAAATAAAAATATAAAATATATTTTTTAAATATTTCTTTTTTAATTTAATATTTTTTTTAATATATTTTTTGTATGTGGGAAGAGGTGTGGCGGCGCCCCTATGGGCCGGCTGCCACTGTGTCCGACATTCAGTGCACGCTGTCTCTCAAACTTCACCACACAGGAATGTTGGAGTGCATCCCTTATTATGCTATAAAAAGTAATTCCACTCTGGTCCAAATGTGAGAGGAAAATGTGATGCGTTTACAGTGCACATAAGGTTAAGCATATACTGTAGGCCTGAGCCGTGCACTCGGAAGACCTGGGTGAACTTTGCAGCGCTGGGCATTGAACACATGTTTTTATTTTTTTCTACACCAGAGCACATTCTTTATGGCACAACTTGAGTACACAAATATATAATTGACCAAGTAGACATGTTAATCTAGCTCTTTATGCCTATTGTCCTACAGCCTGAGAGACTTAAGAGGCTGCTTTAAATATACTGCTAGAGAAAAAAACAACCCTTGGAGCAAATAGCTCAAAACAAATATAGGTGTGTAGAATTTGTATTAGTCAATAGACTAAATACCTTTTTAAATTCCAAGGATGGGAATCTCCTAAAAAGTGGCATGTTTTACAGAGGCACACCTAAGCTGAAGTAGTTTTCTTAATTTGCCAAGTCAATGTGTTTTTGAAAAGCATTGTATGCTTCCAAATTACAGTCGGCATAAGAATATGTTTCCACTAAGAAGAGACTTGATGCTCTCTGTAATTATTTGAAAAAAACGTGTGCATATCAGTTTCAGCATCTGTTATAAGCGTAACACGTTTATTTAAATTACTGTAGATAGGATATTGGGAAACAATATCTTCTATTCTATTTTGGTTTCATCTGACCATATGACATTCTCCCAATCCTCTTCTGGATCATCTAAATGCTCTCTAGCAAACTTCAGACGGGCCTGGACATGTACTGGCTTAAGCAGGGGGACATGTCTGGCACTGCAGGATTTGAGTCCCTGGCGGCGTAGTGTGTTACTGATGGTAGCCTTTGTTACTTTGGTCCCAGCTCTCTGCAGGTCATTGACTAGGTCCCCCCGTGTGGTTCTGGGATTTTTGCTCACCGTTCTTGTGATCATTTTGACCCCACGGGGTGAGATCTTGCGTGGAGCCCCAGATCGAGGGAGATTATCAGTGGTCTTGTATGTCTTCCATTTTCTAATAATTGCTCCCACAGTTGATTTCTTCATACCAAGCTGCTTACCTATTGCAGATTCAATCTTCCCAGCCTGGTGCAGGTCTACAATTTTGTTTCTGGTGTCCTTTGACAGCTCTTTGGTCTTGGCCATAGTGGAGTTTGGAGTGTGACTGTTTGAGGTTGTGGACAGGTGTCTTTTATACTGATAACGAGTTCAAAGAGGTGCCATTAATACAGTTAATAAGTGGAGGACAGAGGAGGCTCTTAAAGAAGAAGTTACAGGTTTGTGAGAGCCAGCAATCTTGTTTGTTTGTAGGTGACCAAATACGTATTTTACTGAGGAATTGACCAATTAATTCATTAAAAATCCTAAAATGTGATTTCCTGGATTCTTTCCCCCCATTCTGTCTCTCATAGTTGAAGTGTACCTAGGATGAAAATTAGAAGAGAACTTGCACAATTGGTGGCTGACTAAATACTTTTTTGCCCCACTGTATATATAAACCTGTGGCGGAAACCCCTCTTGTCTGTCAGTGTGATGACTGATTTTATAAAAGTAACGTGTGTCGGGGCAATGTTAGTAACTGTAGTGTGATTACTGAATTATAAAAGTAGCGCGTTACACTACTCCGTTACCGACAAAAGTAATATTATTACAGTAACTCGTTACACCCAACTCTGGCTATTACCTTCTCTTCTCAAGCATTGGCAAGAAAGCAGATATTAAAAATGCCACAGTATTTCTTTCAAAAAATTCAATTATATACAGTACATCCCTCAACTAAATACTTAAAAAGTATCCTGATCTGACAGTTTTCCTTACCTCGTGGCATTCCTCTGTCCGAGATACGCCTCCTACACACGGTCATAATAAACCCATGAGCGCTGTTATAACGCCTCGTGTGGACAGCACTGCACACACCTCCATTCATCCCCCTGAACGTGTACAACTGCCCCAGTGAGGCTCCAAAGACATATATGTAGACCCATCTCTGGCAGCAGCATGCCTGGAAATAAATGATTACCAGCTCTGGTTGCAGCTCCACAGGCATTCCTGTTACCTTCCCATGTCAGTAGAATTCTAATATGCTCGTACAGCTTCATCGGACATGAAGGGAATGCCGGGGACACCAGACCGAGCATGAGCAGGGTCCCCTCCTGGAATGTTTTCCAAGGTGTCATTTTCTCATTCCTTCCACTGTCAGGAGGTCAGGGGAGCTCAAGTACACTGAAATAGCATTACACAGTATACGCTATGATGCCTTTGGCCTGAATCCAGTTGACCCACAGTGGTGAAACCTTTATTGAGCCTCAGTTATAAATAAACAAAACAACTAAACATTTATGTATTATGGTTCTATAAAAAAAAACAGTGTTAACAGTTGTTCACTGTACATCAGTGTTGTTTAGTGTTTCTTTACAACAACAGAACTATGAGTTGCCATACGTTTTATGAAAAGTGGTTAAAAGAAGCCTGAGGCCCATCATCTCTAATTTGATGTACTGGAATGAAGGTTGGAACCATCAGCAGTTTTATTGTGCGTTTACAAGCTGTTGGCACAGGCTTAAAAACCAATGACCATTACAAAACATGTTAGTTTCCATGGTCATGTCAAAATATGTATTCCACATTTTGGACAGTGCTGTATAAACAGTTGCAGTGTGCAATGAGACTCATTTGATAAAAACAGTACAAGGAGTTGAGATTAAAATTGTTCATTTTGTATTTTTCAACCTGAGCCCTATTTTACTCCTATGTTTTGGTTTCATAGAGGAAAGCAATGTTGGAAATGATTTATATATTGAGTAAGAGCAGACAGTATCCAAGAAATGGGCTACAATGAAAAGGGGGGGGGGGGGAAACAAGTTTTTCTCTAGCTTAAGCTTGTTTTGATCTGTTTGTTGTTGTGTCTAACCAATTTAACTGAAGAAGAAGTCTTGTTCTGTAAACTCGCATAGCATCTACTTTTTTTAACCTGTTAACCTCAGGGCTTCTTAACATTTAACAACCTATTAATGTGTCAAACCCACTTAACGGGAAGAAACTTAACTAACTGACTGTATGAACCATTTTTACCGAAACAAAACAACACTAACGCCAAGCCTCTGAATTAGCACTAAGCGAAAGAGTGCTAACGCACTTAGCACATAACTCACGGTAGAAATATTTTATACTTCATCGATTCTGCACAACAAGATATAATATGAAAGCTGAGATTCCAAAAATTCCAATGGTATAAGTATCATCACTGTGCGAAGGCGAGACCAGACACACAACTTAGCCTTACGGGGCCAAAACGGCAAATACGTCTTACCTTTGCTGTTTTCTCAAAAGTTGCGTTCAATGGCATTAAAACACATACAACGCTGCTGAAGGTTAATCCAATGTGTCTGTGTCACTTAGAAATGATTACTGATAGTCCTTCATAAGATTTAGGTAAAAAACTGAGTTTTCATATATAGCTGCTAGAGCTACGAGAGCTGTAACCCAGCTTCCGGGAATTCTGGCTGTGCATCACTCTATTCACCAATGGTAATGTTTAGATAGATTTTAGGAACTTCCCCTCGATTCTATTGGCTCTAACGGTTCAAAAGCGGTGTCAATCATCAACATCGACCGATGAGTTCCTGAGATATGGCAAATCCAAATGACCCCAGAAGTGGGGTTTTTTCTTCCAAATTTCACTTGTTTTGCATCAATCTTGATACAGGGTACTTGTATGTTATAGTTTGGATTCCTAAAGCTTTTAGTCTACTATCCCATCATTCAAGGGGGGTTTTCACTATAAGTAATGTTTTTTTTTGGATGGAAACTATAGTTTTCATTTTTCACTATGTTCAATCTGAATTTACATTAAAAATATTCTATATTGATTCTGACTTTTCTACATCCAACGCACAGGTGTATCATTGCTTTGAGAAAAAAGATTATTAATTTACCCTTTTTAGAAGTGAAGATATAGTCATTCGTTCTGGGTAGGTCATTTTCGAGCCGGAGACCTACATTATCTAGATATTCCATTTGAAACATTTCTATGAGATCGAAAATCTTTTAAATAACTCAAAGCTTCTCTTCCTCCAACACAACAAACTCTGACGAGTCCATATTTTTCATAATACTTATGAGCTGGCCATTTTGCTTTCCAATACACACGGTGTTTCATCATTGAATTCTTAAAACATGGTCCGCATCTTTTCCTAGGTTTTTGGGTTACAGACACTGCAGAACAAATGTAGTATAATTAATTTATTAACTACAGCTGATAACATATTTCAGTGATGGGTTATAAGTAATGCGCGGTTTTTACACGGCTATTTTCTAAATCTCGGAAAAGAACGGGGGAGTCGCCCCGTTGCTGTACAATCAAACATTTGTTGATTTGCACAGACAACAGGCCACGGCTATGGAAGCAGCCTACCTCAATCGCCAGGGAGGAATACGATCTGCGCAGCTTCTGAACGCAGCCAGGCGGCTGCTGTTCTGAGCGCGCACACACGTTGCTCTCCATCAGAGCAATGTATATTCCCGGCGAATTGAACAGAGGGGCTCTCAGAGCGCAGCAGCCATGTTATGCGAGGAGTACGGAGACTCAGACCTGTGTCACGCACACTGGCGCCTCAGTGGGATTTGGCTTTGGTGTTACGCGCACTAAGCAAAGCCCCATTTGAACCTTTAGACTGGGTTCCCCTTAAACTGTTGTCAGCCAAAGTAGTATTACTTTTGGCTCTATCAGCGAAAAGGGTGAGTGATTTGTCTGCTCTCTCTGTGGCTCCGTCATGCCTCCGGATCCAAGGAGATGGCAGTTCAGCTGTTTTACGCCCTAACCCGGCTTTTATGCCAAAGGTCATCACAAGCTCTTTTAGAGTCGAGAGTGATCACCTTGGATGGCTTCTTTCCACCTCCTCACAGGTCGGAGGAAGAAGCCGCATCTCATCTCCTCTGTCCTGTGCGCGCGCTGTCCTGCTAGTGGTGCGCACGGCTGCCTTGCGCCGTTCTCAGTGCCTGTTTTTGCATTATAGAGAGTGCTCGTTAGGGCAGCCTCTATCTGCACAACGGCTGTCGCACTGGCTGTGTGAGGCTGTGTATCAGGCATATGTCTCCTCTGGGGTGGATCCCCCAGAGAACATCAATGCGCACTCCACCAGAGGAAGGTCCTCCTCCACGGCTTTGCGCGGAGGAATGTCAGTGGAAGACATTTGCACTGCTGCATCTTGGTCTTCCCCCTGTTCATTTGTTCTATTTTATTTGAGGGATGTCTCCCATTCCTCTCTGACATACCCTGTACTGTCCTGTACTGTATTGTCAGAGTGAGTGACGTCAGGGATCCAGCTGTGTGCCTCTCTCCTGCCTCTCGGCACGCAGAGAGCAGCCCTTTTCCCCTCTTATGAGAGGGATGTTTCCTTTTTTTCCTCTGACACATTTTGTATGGAGTGTCTTGTCAGAGTGAGTGACGTCAGGGATCCAGCTGTGCGCTCTCCTGCCTGTCTACACGCTGCTGTTCCCCCTCTTTTTGTCACTGGGCAAAGTATGACCTTCGTCTCTACTTTTTCACAGCGGCAGGTATGTATTGTTCCCAGCCTTCGTCCCCTCATGGAAAATATTCATGTTATGCTATATTCCAGGGACGGCGATGCACGATTACGCATGGTGCAATAGGCATGGGTTATTATCTGAGCAGGTGTGTCTGTGCTTCTAGTACCGGGCGGACCCAGTGGGGCGTAGACTACATCATGCTTCGCCCTTAACCCAATAGCGATAGCCTTAGAGGGCGAAGCCATATACGAAATAGAACTGAAGTTACCTACTATAACTCCAGCTTCTATGAGTATTGGTGTAGCCCTCTGGCTCCACGAATAGCTGAAGAAAAGTTGTTTTGTGTGGGAGCAGATTGTCGGGCCTCCTTCCTATTTATACCGGAAGGGAGCCCGAGGGTGGGGCCCACCTTGCGGATAGGCGTGGACTACAAGTGTTTCAGTTCTGCGTGGGTGCGCAGGGGGATTACCCAATAGCGATAGCCTTAGAGGGCTACACCAATACTCATAGAAGCTGGAGTTACAGTAGGTAACTTCAGTTCTGCTCCCTTCGCTACTATGTATTATGAAATGCGCCGATGAAGACGGCCGCATTGTCTTTTGGCTCCTCTCCAACTTTGCCCTTTTTCGTATTCTTTTAGTGTTTATTTACTTTTAACATTGTTCGCAACATGCAAGTCGACCGCACCAACTCTGCTATACAATATAGCAGAGAGGAACTTCTTCACATCAGAAACTTTGTGGACAATAGCCCACCGACAGACAATGGAGATTCACCATGGCTACCTGTTGTCCTACCTGAGAGACGCAAGAGGAAGACCAAGCGGGGGTCCCGTGCCAGGCTGCTGGTCAGACTGAGAAAAGGAGAAAACCGACCCCCTCTTCAGAGTATTCTTCTGGCTAATGTTCAATCCATTGAAAATAAGCTAGATGAACTCAGAAGTTGGATTGCTTTTCAACGGGACATTAAGAACTGTAACGTGTTCATTCTCACTGGGACTTGGCTCAATCCCGCTATCCCGGTCTCCGCCATTGTTCCTGACGGATTCACTATTTTTCGCCAAGACCGGACAATTAACTCGGGGAAAAGTAAGGGAGGTGGTGTGTGCAACATGATAAATAACAACTAATAAGATGTGAGGATTATTTCTTCGGACTGTTCCGCTCATTTAGAGCACCTCATGATCACATGCCGGGCTTTTCACCTGCCGAGAGAATTTACAGCAGTGTATATTCCGTCACTCGTCGACAACAACACGGCACTCGATCAGCTGTTTGGGATTATCGACAAGACCGAGACTTCGCGGCCAGAGGCGGCGTTCGTTGTGGCCAGGGATTTTAACACCGCTAACATGAAGAAGGTCCTTCCGAAGTACTACCAACACATCAGCTGCCTGACGCGCAGGGGAAACATATACTGGACCATGTTTATTCCCCTTTCCGACATGGATTTAAGGCTCTCCCTCGCCTTCGGCAAATCAGACCACATCTCGCTGCTGCTGCCTGCTTACAAGCAGAAACTTAACATAACCTTAAGACAACATATTCGAGGTAGTTTTAAATAACATATCCGTATATTTATTTCTCCAAGTTACGTTTTTGTTTAATCATTTTAAGATTGGCTTCAATCAAATTTTGCGAATTAATTCTTCATATGATACATGAGAGGTAACATTATATTGATGGTATTATTTTCACATTTATATCCATTCTTCCTTCTGCCGGTGTCACAGTTTCTGTCGGGATGCATGGAAAAGGTAGGACCCAAAAGCAGTATTAATGAAAAGCAAGCTTTATTAAATAATAAAAGCTGTGGCAAAAAAGGCAGTATCCAAAATATCCAAAAACAAACAAGCAGCACAAGGAACACAGACCGTGGAATAACATGGAGGGGAAACAATGAACTGACATGGAACACAGGGGAAGACTAGACTAAATACAATCACAGGACAAGACACAGCTGGGCAGGGGAGGGAGAAACACAAGGGCAACAGGTGAACACAATCAGACACACCAGGGAAACTAACGACAGGGAGGAGGACCAGACAAAACACAAGGAGGAAGACAAAAACCCGAATGAACAGACTTACAAAACCCATAACCAGACAGGCAACACTAAAACCGTGACATAAACCTAGTAGTGTGACAGAACCCCCCCCCCCCTCTCAAGGGTCGGATCCCAGACGTCCCAAAAAAAGAAATTCCAGCAGGGTGGATGGAGGGGGACCGGAGGAGGGACACATAACTAGGGCCAAGAAAGGGTGGGTGGAGGAGGTCTGGAGGACGGGTCTCGGGCGGACAGCCCAGGGGCAAGGCAGAGTCCATGGTGGTGATCTCGGGCGGACGGCCCGGGGGCAAGGCAGAGTCCATGGAGGGGTGAAGACCACAACGGGCAAACTCAGGGGGCCGAGCATGAGGGCGAAGGCAGCGGCAGCAAGAGTCAGGGAGCCGGGCTCGAGGGCGAAGACTGCGGCTCTCAGGGAGCCGGGCTCGAGGGCGAAGACCACGGCTCTGGAGGCTGGGCAGGAAGGCACTGATGGGACAGCTCCGGAGGCCGGGCAGGACCCGGTGTCGGCTGGACAGGACCCGGTGTCGGCCGGACAGGAACCGGAGCCGGGCGAGACAGGTGACGATGGGACCTCCAACGGAACAAGACATGGGATTGGCAGGACTCTCAGCGGGTCCTCCAACGGAACAGGACATAGGGTTGGCAGGACCCCCGGCAGAAGAGTAGTCGGCGAGACCCCCAATGGGACAGGACATGGAGCTGGCAGGAACCCCAGCGGAACCTCCAACGGCACAGGACATAGGGTTGGCAGGATCCCCGGCAGGAGAGTAGTCGGCGGGACCTCCAACGGCACAGGACATAGGGTTGGCAGGACCCCCGGCAGAAGAGTAGTCAGCGGGACCCCCAACGGGACAGGACATAGGGTTGGCAGGACCCCCGGCAGAAGAGTAGACGGCGGGGCCTCCAACGGCACAGGACACAGGTTTGGCAGGACCCCCGGCAGAAGAGCAGTCGGCGGGACCCCCAACGAGACAGGACATGGAGTTGGCAGGATCCCCAGCGGAACCTCTAGCGGGACTTGAGTAGGGACTAGAGTAGGGACTCGAGAGGTGACTCGAAAAGAGACTTGAGAGGGAACTCGAGAGGTGACTCGAGAGGGGACTGGAAAGGTGACTCGAGAGGGAACTGGAGAGGTGACTCGAGAGGGAACTCGAGAGGGGACTGGAGAGGTGACTCAAGAGGGAACTCGAGAGGGAGCTGGAGGGGTGACTCGAGAGGGAGCTGGAGGGGTGACTCGAGAGGGAGCTGGAGGGGTGACTTGAAAGGAGGCTTGAGAGGGAACTCGAGAGGAGACTTGAAAGGGAACTCGAGAGGAGACTTGAAAGGGAACTCGAGAGGTGACTTGAGAGGGGACTCGAAAAGAGACTCGAGAGGGGACCTGAGAGGGGACTTGAGAGGGAACTTGTGTCAGTCGGTACGCCGACAGGACTGGGGGAGCTGGCGTCAGCCGGTAAGCCAGTCCTGGAGCCGAAACTGGAGTCGGGACCATGGCTACTGGGGCCGGTACTGAAGCCGGAACCATGGCTGCTGGGGCCAGGGCTGGGACCATGGCTGTGTGGGCCGGTTCTGTAGCCGGAACCATGGCTGCTGGGGCCAGGGCTCAGGCTGGAACTGGAGCCGCTGGAACCGGAACAGAGGCCTGGACCATGGCTGTGTGGGCCAGGTAATCGAGCAAGGAAACATAGCTCTGCGGGCCGGTACTGGTGCATGGATCCATGGTTGTGGAAACCGGAACTGAAGCCGGGATCATGGCTGTTGGAGCACGGGCTGGAATCCTGGCCCTGCATCTCCTAGAGGCTTTTTGGAGACTCCGTGGACCTCCAACAGGACAGTAGTCGGATCCCAGGAAAGGGTTAGAAGCTTCGGACAAGTCCTCAGGACAACTTGTGAAAAGTTGTAGCCACTCAGGCAACGAACTCCTCAACCAAGGCATTTCGGCCACCTCCCTTCGTGCCTTTTTGAGGATAGCCTCTTTGTCCCTTCGAGAAGAGGTTCCACTCCACTCGGCATGATAACACTGTAGAGAGAAATCCAGATCGAACAGATCCAACTCAAAATCATAAAAATCCGCTGGGTCCATTGTAGGTCGGTTCATTCTGTCAGGATGCGTGGAAAAGGTAGAACCCAAAAGCAGTATTAACGAAAAGCGAGCTTTATTAAATAATAAAAGCTGTGGCAAAAAAGGCAGTATCTAAAATATCCCAAAACAAACAAGCAGCACAAGGAACACAGACCGTGGAATAACATGGAGGGGAAACAATGAACCGACATGGAACACAGGGGAAGACTAGACTAAATACACAGAAGGGTAATCACAGGACAAGACACAGCTGGGCAGGGGAGGGAGAAACACAAGGGCAACAGGTGAACACGATGAGACAATCAGACACACCAGGGAAACTAACGACAGGGAGGAGGACCAGACAAAACACAAGGAGGAAGACAAAACACCGAATGAACAGACTTACAAAACCCATAACTAGACAGGCAACACTAAAACCGTGACATAAACCTAGGAGTGAGACAGTTTCTCGTCCCTTCCGTTTTTGTGCTTAGTGTGTACACATGGGTCAGAGTTTGCGTGGAGGACCGCACATTTTCCCGTCAAGTTTGTTTTTTATAAATCGCAAACATTGCTTAGAAACTGGCATACGCCATCTTTTGAGCATACACGCCGTTTATAAATGAGGCCCCTGAACTGTTGAAGCAAAATCTGTTAAACACCTGAAATGTTGAAACAACATCCATAATATTCATCTGGCTGCTACTTAGAAATTATTTATCTATTTACCTAATATATCATATTCCAATAACTTGCATATTGACACTCTTTTAAACTATTTTTCTTTGTATTTACTATTTACTTGCACTATATTTTTCTGTTTATCTGTGTTTTATGTTGCACTGTTGGAGAAGCCTGTGACCTAAGATTGTCATCAGCATAACTACACTGTAGCTATGTTCGTATGACTAAATAATGAACTTTGAACCTATGTAAGGCCTTAAATGTCTTCTTCATGGGGATGGGTCAAATAAAAGTCCACTTAAAATGTATCTCAGGAGGCTTTGCAGTCTTTACCGATCAACAACATAAATGACAACATTACTTATAGTAAAAGTACTAGACAGACAATCCAAATCACAAAATGATAAATATATTTTTTTTTCAGACCCAAGAGAATGTTCATGAGAAGCCTGAGCCGTTTGGGTCCAAGTACCATACATTCAGTATTGTCTGTGTTTAACATTTGGAATTGCAGGTCATCCAAGTTTTTGTTGTCCTTAAGGCATTCTTGAAGTCGGTTTAATTAATTGTTTTTATCTAGCTTTATAGAGAGATATAATTTGTGTATCTTCAGCATAACTGTGAACGTTTTTGGAGGGATTCTTTCTGAAATTGCCCAAATAAAAGAAGAACACAATAGGCCTAAGTACGGAACCTTGTGGTACTCCATGACTGACTGGTTAGCATGAAGGATTTATAGTTTACAGGTAAAAAACGGAGACCTTCCGGATAAATTATTTTTAAATCAGCTAACGTAAAGTTGTTTAAACTGTTTTTGCTTACATAAGGGAATTAATGTAACTGACATCAATTAAACATGTAGGTAAAGGTAATTTAATTGGAATCATGATAACTTACACAAACATGAAGCGTAGTTTTGCTTAACCTAAGGTCACTGAAAGGACAACCTAACAAAACTGACTCTTTCACAACTGTGGATATGCACCTGCTGGCCTACTGGTGGGTGTAGTTTGCCTCTTCTGAAGCATTGCAATCGTAGTGAAAACAATGCGAAACAGCCATTTAATTACTCTAAAAATGGGCAATAGGAGGAAAGATCTGAGGTTGGTTAAGGTTTGGTGCGTCTTGCACTTACATTTTAGCTAATAAACATTCCAGAAAATTATTCTTTTACAGTTAATATTCTCTTAAAAAGATTAAAAAGAGCAGGATTGAACAACAGTCAAATATTAGACAATGAAGCATAATACCTTATGTTGTGAATACAGCCAACAAATATCCTTTCTACTTTGTATTTATGCATGAGAAATACTATACTAGATACTTTCAGCATTAGCTACACTTTTTTAAATGATTTCTACACATTTTATATGACGATGACAATGTATTAGCCAGGACTATTGTACGGGGGTATTATGGTAATATGGATGCTTTACACAAAATATCTATAAGACTATGAAGACAATGGCCTTGAAAATCGAGGTCAAGTTCTAATAAATGACTTTAAAAGCTATTATGTTTTACAACAATAAAGTTAAAAATATGAATTTCTAAGCGGATGATATTGATACATTTAAAATTGCCAATAATGTATAGCGCTGGCAAATCTAACTAATTGTTACTAAAGGCTAATTTGTGTCTACGATAATCTGTAGTGATTCACAGTTATAATACATTACATTACATGTTAGACGCTTTTATCCAAAGCGATTTACATACTCAATACTGTGGGCAATCCCCACTGGATCAATTTGGGGTGAAGTGTCTTGCCCAGGGACACAACGACATGCTGACTGCAGTGGGGTTTGAACCTGTGACCCCCTGAACACCTACGGAGAACCCACTACGCCACACGCCTCCAATATATTACTATCTATAGACATAATTCCTCCTTCTTCTCTAAAATCCAGATCTTTCAAAATCCTCACTGTGTCCAAAGCCCTCTGGAAAATAGGGCACAGGATTTGTTTTGTTGCCTTTTAAAAATGAGAAACTTAATAGCTTCAATTAATATCAACAACTCAGCTATGTAGTGCAGGGACAGAAACCACAACATCTGGAAACTACTCAAAACAAACACATGAACCATGTCAGTGAAGGCTTACATGCTGGTTGCCAAGTAGCATTTTTGTATTCACTTTAAATGTCAATTACCACAAATAATTACCAAAGTGTATCAAGTGTAGCTATATGAGACTTGATACTAAATGCATCACTGACAAAGGATGATTCAGAAATACTGTAGATGTACTTGTGTGACTTCTTTGCCATTGACTCTTGCGTTTAGAAATTCTCAGCTCTTTATTTATCAAGACCATGTCCTTGAGGCAGAGTGGATCGGGGATGGGGGGGATTCATAAGGAACGTCTGGTGGACTACAAAGACTAAGCTATACCCTATTCGATTTTTCATCCAGGCAGTCTGGATTTTTGCCAAACTTGTAAAACATGTTTTGGATATAGTCTGCGGTGGTTTCATTCCATTTCATAGAGCTGTTTGACGCTCGGCGTAATCTTGGCGCACTGCCACTCCAACATCCAATCACAGAGCTTGAGGACTAATCACGGGGTTTGTCAAGCAAAGCGGATGTTGTAGTCCCAAAAGACAGCTGAGGATTATGGGTAGTGTAGTGTCTTCGGCCATCGTAAACTCCGAAAAACTATTTGTTTCTCCGAATTGAAGGTTAAAAACACAAAATCATTGTACACCATTTAAACCAATCAATATTGTGTAATTAACAAGGATAAACTTATGTTTTTTAGTGGATGAGTACGGCAGATATCACTGTAACATCATTTGACATTGAGGGGAATACTTCCGCTTTTATTATGAAAACTTCGAGACCGGAAATACTGTTTTCACCCCATGAGGGTTGAAGCCAACTTTACATGGACACTGCCGTCAATAGTAGTTAATTTTGTCAGCTATTTTTTTATTTAGTTTTAGTCTTAGTCCCGTGTTAAATGTTCTTTTTAGTTTTAGTCATATTTAGTCACCTTCATCCTGTTTTTATTTAGTCATGTTTTAGTCAACTAAAAGTCTGAGCATTTTAGTCTTATTTTAGTCGACTAAAACAGAAAACATTTTAGTCGACTAAAAGTCTGAGCATGTTAGTCTTATTTTAGTCAAAGAAAACTAATTATTTTTGTCAATGAAAACTGTTGAGTCTGTTTTAGTCATCAGATAATATAGAACATTTCAGTCAAACTAGTCTAGCCAAAACCAATAATTTGTCATTTTAGTATATATAAATAAATAAGATTATATCTTGTCCTCATTTGATGAAAAACACAGGTTGAATGATTAAGAAGCTTTGCAGAGAGTATCTGGTCAGGTTTGTGGTGTTTGCCAGCTGTGTTATGGCCACATTGCTTCCCTTCTGATAAAACAATGCATTCGCTTTTTTTTCTCCGCCTCATTGTAGCGAAAATGGGCCCAAATATCACATAGTTTCTTTCTCCCAAGCAGTGGTGGCTTTAGACTTTTTCGTTGTCAGTCATTTTGACGGACAGGATCGTAACATTTCCGTCATAATCCATTGTTATCCGTCGAGTGCACAATGTATCAATCACTCGAGCTGACGGGGGGGAATTCGGTTAACGCGAGTGCGACCACTCCTCCCAAGCCCTGTTGTTGCCATTTCATTTTCTGTTAAATAAGGTTACTTAGACCATGAGTTAGACCCGAGTCTTCCTGACAGTTCACAGTGTGCCGCAGCCTGGTGTAATTCAAATCTACCGCCGCGCGCAGCACAGACACACAGCTGCTGCCCTGCCGCAGCACCGGAAATGGAACTGCTGGGAGAAAAACTGACTATCAGAGATGTAACGTTATCTTTGATAATATTTCGTCTCCTCATTTTTCGTCAACGAAAGTAAAGAGAGATTTTGGCATAGTTTTTATTTAGTAAACTACATTTTCGTCTCGTCACTTTTCGTCAACGATATTGCATGATGATTTTGTTACAGTTATTGTTTACTGCCGTCTCGTCATCGTCTCGTTTTCGTCATGGAAAAAAAGGTCGTTGACGAACATATTTCGTCATTGTTTTAGTCAACAAAATTAACACTAGTCAATAGAAATTAATAGGGGGAAAGACGTAGTATATACACATTCTCCTGGCGAGACCTCAAATCATCTTCGTAATATCTATCAAACTATAGATCCTACACATCCACTGGACGTGGATTCTAAAAGTACAATATACACTTCTCGCTAGAAATCTAATAAAAAAGCATTTTAATGGCCAAACTTAGAGGGTTATTTGTGAATATACGAGCCTCCGGAGCGTTTGCAATCAACGGGAGCATCAGCCCATATGCCGCAAATTGTTGTTTCTTACACGACCACTAGAGGTGCTAAACTTTAAAACGTGACTATAGGTCGTAATAAGCTGCTGAACAATCGACCTATTTGGTACCTTTTTGGAGGACAGGCTGTGTGTTTCACTGTATTCACAGTAGGCTTTACAGAAAAAAACTACTGTCCCAATTTGTATTAATCTTGTTGGAAGGGTGTAGCATGGGCCAAGGATGCAACCATTACATGTTTGAGCAGATCTGCAGGGCAGATACACACCTTCATTTTCACTTTTGATGACTTGGAGAGGTACACTGAAAAGCTTTAGTATGCTAAACCTAGGCTAGGCTACTCATGTTAAAAGCCTTTTTTGTTATTTGTTGTAATTCTCTTGACATCCCAACAGAAATATATACATGAAATGGGGGATTTATTGTTTGAATGTTGAATCTTGTTTATGCTGCATTCACCTGGTGTCAAAATAATTGGAAAAGTGATTTCCTAACTGGCAAAATGCAAACAAGTTGGAACAACAACTGCTCTGAGCAATAAAGTACAATACATGTAATGATCGACCATTTTGTTTCCATATTATGACTTAAAGTTCATGAGCACACTAAAGTCAGGAAAACGACTTCCCAACACAGGAAATAAGAACATCCGAGGGGCAAGTGAATGCACCATCTGCCTTAACAGTGGTCTGCACTCTGCTTTTGCTATTTTATTTGTATGATGAAGTCAGGCCTTTTGGGATCTTCATTTCAAAAAGTTAAGACAAACGCACCAATCTCTAAAAAATGGCTATCATCAGATCTCCCTCTCTATATGTGATATTACACTGAACAAAAATATAAACGCAACACTTTTGTTTTTGCTCCCATTTTTCATGAGATGAACTCAAAGATCTAAAACATTTTCTAAATACACAAAATAACCATTTCTCTCAAATATTGTTCACACATCTGATAAAATCTGTGATAGTGAGCACTTCTCCTTTGCCGAGATAATCCATCTCACCTCACAGGTGTGGCATATCAAGATGCTGATTAGACAGCATGATTATTGCACAGGTGTGCCTTAGGCTGGCCACAATAAAAGGCCACTCTGAAATGTGCATTTTTGCTTTATTGGGGGGGTCTGGGGGGGTCCGAAAACCAGTCAGTATCTGGTCTGAGGGTTAGGATAATGTTGTGAATCGAGTGGCCTGTGTTCGTCGTCCATAACATACGCCTGCCCATACCATAACCCCACCACCACCATGGGCCACTCGATTCACAACATTACCCTACCCCTAACCCTAACCCTACCCCTCACACCAGATACTGAATGGTTTTCGGACCCCCCCAGACCCCCCCAATAAAGCAAAACTTCACGTTTCAGAGTGGCCTTTTATTGTGGCCAGCCTAAGGCACACCTGTGCAATAATCATGCTGTCTAATCAGCATCTTGATATGCCACACCTGTGAGGTGGGATGGATTATCTCGGCAAAGGAGAAGTGCTCACTATCACAGATTTGTTCAGATTTGTGAACAATATTTGAGAGAAATGGTTATTTTGTGTCTATAGAAAATGTTTTAGATCTTTGAGTTCATCTCATGAAAAATGGGAGCAAAAACAAAAGTGTTTAGTTTATATTTTTGCTCAGTGTATATCTGAATACAAGATACAAACTAACAGAGAGAGAGCGAGTGGCAAATTAATGAGCCAACTAATCCTCAGCTGAAGCATTGTCTGACCTGCTTTCATTTTACCATTTCTTCATATTGCTACCTTCCTTCCACTGTGAATTCCCCTCCCACCCACTTACTTACCTCCCTTCCTTCCTTCCTTCCTTCCTACCTTCCCCTCCCAATTAGACATATTTACTTCCCGAATGCTAATCTCTAAAACATCGGCAGAGGTTTATCCGTGGCTCCCTGGAGGCAGCTCTGCTCCTCTTTCTCGCTCTGTCTTTTGTTCTGCCTGATGAGGTCATGTTCGAACCATTCCTCTTCAGGACTTCGTGTGATACAAGCCCAAACAGAGGGGAGCCAAACCTCTGTTCACACATGAGATCAAGATAGTCGGGGGCATGTTTCCACACATTGCCCCTGGGACTCCGTCTGTGAAGGTGTGTCTGCAAACGGGAAGAAAACTCACAAGACCTGATCATTAGCTTGTTATTATAATGACGCTAATGATAATGGAAATGTAATAAGTCTTTCATTAGACACTTTTGAAAACTCAGTTGTGTCATGAGAAAGGAATCCTAAACATACCGTAAGGGCCTTAATTAAAGAAGTACAAGACATGGTGATCTGGGGTTCTATTTAAAGGAATGCAGAACGCCACATAATACTTCATAATTGCTGCTTGTTAATGTGTTACTGATGACTGTTTTATTTTCTCACACAATGTTGTGAGGTGTTGCATATTTTATTAATTGCTATAGAGGTTTGCGGTTTAACTTGGGGGTGAATTACAACTCGTATGGTACCAATTCTCTAAATGCTTTTTATGCAAGACAAAAAACAAAAATAGAACGCCATAAAGCCCAATCTTGATACAATCAAAATATAGCCAAATATAATTTCTCTGGACATAAGGACAGTCTGAACATCAAGCTTTTCTCCACATTTAGCAGCGTTAGTAACTTCAAGTACAGTGTTAAACATTTGGATAGTCGACAATTTTATTAATCGTTTAACTAATTATTTCATATAAAAATTACAAAGATGTAAGTGTTCCATGCTTCTCAAATGAGAGGATTTGCTGATTATCCTTTTATTATTTGAATCTGCTGTATTGACGTATCTGCACTGAGTTCTTTGTACTATTTTTAATACAGGATTTATGCTTTTATTGGAATATTCTCACAATTTGCACAATTGCTTAAAATAAAGTAGAGGAAAGTGCTCCATCACTGATGTTACACTCACAGCTCTGGTGTTGATGCCAACTCTCACATATCTCCACACACAGCATATCCTTCTTTTGGCTCTGTGTTGCTGTACTTCATTTGGGATAAGGGTTTACTGTACCAGCTCACTGAACACATTACCATACTCTTTCACAGCCATTGGTCTGTATTATGTATTAGCTGTGTGTCTGTGCAGCTCTCTCTTCCTGTGTTGATATGACGTAGGTCATCATCTCTCAGATCCCCAAAGGTCAGCAGGTCGACTGGCTTGGGTCAGAAACTCTGCATAAAACAAGAAACAACGATGTTGAATATTTGTTTTCAATCCTATTGGGTACTATTTCCAAATGATGTGAACAATTTTCCAATTCATATTTATTTGTTTTCATACTGAAGCTGTAGACCGGAACATCCTGTGTTATTTTTCTAGATAATGTTGCATATATTATTTTAACAACGAACAGATATCCGTGATTAAAATAATATCAATAGAAAAATGACCAAACAATCTTACTATTATTTAAAATAATCAGAACTAAAATAACAAATGTTATAATAATAATATAATACTATTTAAAAATAATGTTATCATTAGTTATTATTATTATTATTATTATTATTATTGTATTCATATTTTTCTATTATTAATTTCAATAATAAAAATCATAGACCTACGTTAATACATCTAATGTAAAGTATTTTTGTATATTTAGACGTTCTTTTAAGTCTTCATCCCGGAAGAAGATATTTGCTTTTCACTAAACCAACAAATAAATCTGTATCATTCCATGCAAACGTAAATAGAACTAATAGGAGAACAATTAGCTCCAGTTTTTAATTAAAAGTTGTCTGATGTTGATGTGTGTTGTTGTGACATGTAGTGTGTCAGGTTTTGAAGTCCAGGCCAGGGCTAGGGTTACATCTGGGTCATGACTTCCAGCCTACATAGCCTGCTTACATCAGCTGGCAGGAGAAGGTGTGGAGTCCACTGCCTGAGGCTGACTGATCAGGTCTAGCAGCCTATCACACGTAGACACTGTCCTTAAATATTCACACCAACGTTTCCTCCACCCACTGCAGGATATCACTCCGTTGTTGCTCACCACAAACTGCAGGCCCTTTCTCTGTTCAAGCAGCCCTATCAGTTCAGGCTCCTGAGTTTCATCTGCTTAAATCAGGAGTTTGTCCCCACTGCAGATGCCTCCAGGAAGACCAGCTGGTGTTCAAGATGCAGAATGCCATGACCTGTAGGAGGTGAGACCAGCTGGTGTTCAAGATGCAGAATGCCATGACCTGTATGAGGTGAAACCACACAGGAAACACATCACACACAGCGGGAGGCGGCTGGAGAAAAAACCCAACAGCTGTTTATATGTTAAAGGGCCATCCTCACCAAGAATGATAACTATAAGGATAACCAGAAATATGTTTTTAAAATCAGCAGTTCCTGTTTGCAATTCACATGGCTGTATAGACCAAAAAAAAACAAAAGTAACCTTTGTCAGGCTAGTTCTGGAGTTTATATATATCTATAATTTATGGATTATGAACATCAATGTCCATTGCAAATAAATATATTCCCTACATGTTGCTCTTGTATTTCTATACAATAATCCTCTGAAGTAGTAGAAACTGTTCAACAAAAGAGTAAATACAGTTATAAATCGTTACAAATCCATCTTTTGAACAATTTGTGTAAATACATTATCCCATTATCATCCAAGCTAAGCTAACGACTTGCCCTGTGTGAAGTCACTACATTGTGAAGCCCATTATTCCTTTCTGTGAATGTCACTTTGCCGAGTGAGTGACTGACTGCCCTTACTGATGAGAAATTGTCAACACTGAACCAAGGAAGAAGTAGCTTCTCTTCAGAAAATGTACTTTGAGGTTTGACAGAAAGTGATGACATTAAGTTATGCAAGTGACATGTCATATTGCATCTACAGGTCAGGGACCTGGGTCCGGATTAAAATACTCCCCAATATTGTTTAATTAGGAGTGAGAACTCAGTACTGTACTCAAGCACAGTGTGACCATCCGTGCCTGGGACCACACATAAAAAGTGTTCCTCAATAAAGTTTATGGGTTATTGCGTATGGTTCGCATCAGTTGTGAAAACCCACTGTATCATTGACTGCATTTGGTGGTGAGATTCCGTGAGCAGAGTTTATTTAAATTTGAGCATATCAGAATCAACTTTATTGCCAAGGTGTACACATACTGTACTTCTTAACACGCAGGTACCCTCCCACAGGAGCAGGGTCATTCTTGAGATTTACTCCAGAGTTTAAACATTTTTCTAAATGAATTGCTTTTATATAAGGCTTAGCCAGCCGTGCGACCATTCAAAGTACTTTACCCAGGATTCACCCATTGACACACATTCATAAAGAAGTGCCTCCTGATTAGTAGGCAATAACAGGCATACACACCGTTAGCCATGCCATTTGGAGTTCAGTATCTGGCCCAAGGACACCTGACTGCAGGGGCTGGGGATCCAACCACAAGTTTCTTGACAACCATCTACTCCCTGAGCCACAGCTGCCTGTAGTGTTATGTAAAATCGGCAAAGGTCAACTCCATTGTATGGGCTCAATCCTGTCATTTGTACACTTTTCTACACTGTAGCAACAACAAATGTCACATAGATGATGACGCAACTGTACTTAACTAACCCCCAGGAGTATCTTTGTTTGATTCTCATACAGTAATCACTGTTCGCCCCATTAATGTCACCATTTCACGCGACACACTGGCCTGTCTTGGCTTGTAACTCGGAGCATACACCTATTAAAGCAGACTGCTCCCTTTTGTTGTGCCCTTGTCCTACACTCACACGTCCTACAAAGCCAGTCACAGGGACTCATAAACACTTGGTAACACATGTAGTTCTTGAATGAAGTGCAAAGTCACTGCCTCTGAGTAATGGGTGTTTTTTTTTCTCTTCTCTGTGGCTGCCTATAACATTTCTTCAAGTTTTTACTGTGATTTATTTGCAGTGTTTCTCCAACACAAAGAAATGGGAGAAAGAGTCCATCTCTGCAACGTATGGGTGGCTTTAAATGTAAACTTAAATATATATAACCATGTATTTGCTCTGTTGACTTTATAAGCAAGTCATAGCAGGTCATGAAGCTGTAGAATAATATCTAGGCGTACTCGTTTTTTAAATCTATTTCTGAAGTGTTTATCCCTGTTTCAATTGGGTTGGCATCAAGACCAGCAAATGTTTATGAAAATGAGGTTCAAAGCCAATGATTGGGCAGGAGTTATGTCATCAGCAACAACTTCATATGTTATATTATTTTACAGATGTAACTGTGGAAACTGCAGTTTTGTGTATCAGCCTCAACACATGTTGCTGGTTTTGTTTTGGTTTCCAATCTTGGCCAATGAACCCCATCTCCATAGCTGAAGGTCTTGGCTGCAGAAAGAATAAAAACTTGATGTTGAGTGAGTAAAGTGCCTCAGAAACGAGACACCAGCCTCTAACCTCCACTCACCTTGGGCTGAAGATTTTGACGGATCAAAAAAGTTAAGCAGGCTCTTTGCTGTCTGCACGCTGACACCGTCTCCTATTAAGCTAGAGGGCTTTGTCATGCGGCCCCTGCTTGTTCTGGTTTATTTTTTGGAACTGACATTGGGAGTCTTGGAAGCAGCGAAAGATTAAAAATGCATGCCCCTGCATGTCTCTGTGTAAGAGCAAATGCATGTTAGCAGTGCAACTCCATTTCACTTTAGGCGATCGACGTTTTCGTTTTCATATCACTGACACTTAACACATTAATGAGATGTTGGAAGCGATTGGGAGATGTGGATGACTGCATGGGTGTTACATCTCCCCTCAAATCTCTGATGTGGTGCTTGGCCGAGGGCTGAGGCAGCGCCTGACACGTCATCCTGAAAGTTTCTGTGTTAGCGGGTGGTCCAGCATGGGTCAACGGAGATCTGGACTGTCATGCTGATATTGACTCTCAGAGACTTAACTGGGACTTCCCAGAGTTTTCAAACTAGATAGTTAAATATTAAAGAGACTCCTCATCCTCTCTTATTTGTCCAACCCGGCTGCGTCTATCGTTTCTCCAATTTTAGATTTAACTGTTCGCACTTCCGCATGAAAAAAGCATCGTTGGGCTCAGCGCAACTGCGTCATGGATGTATAAATAGAACGTCGTCGTCCCCATAGAAAAAAACAACGCATGATATCACGTCTACTGTAGGTTGGGAAAAAAACTATATAGGCCACGAAATGTAATAAATGTACAGTTTATCAGACTACACACAATTACACCTTCGTTAGCAAATCATGCTGCAAATGTTACAGCAATGTTGGGAAAGTGGAATATTTAATATAGGCTAACAGTGTTGGAAAAATGTGCAGTACATATTAGTACATAGTTCTGTATTTATGTTTTTGTAATACTTGTTTGCTAATGTGTTCTTCTTAAACTCATGGTGAGTTATATTACATTTCATGAGTTCTAATTGGATAGCTCTCCAATCTCTGTAACTGGAACCAGATTTGGAAATGCATTTAGACATCTTAAACATCTGGCGAGAAGGCTAGTTTTGCCATATGTGATATTACCAGTCAGTAAGCACTCTGTGATAAATAGACACCCACAAGGTCTTTCCCATAACAGCAGCTAAAGTTACACTATAACTGAACTAAAATTAGCTGTCATTCTTTCTGACTCGTTAAAGAGACGGAATAAATGCAGCTCCAGAGATTTCAACACATACAGTTTGATCAAACAGAGGCACATTGAGCATTATCTGGTCCGTGATCGGAATGATCTGAATGATCTGCATGAGTTGGAGAGCAGTTATCTCTAGGGGTGAGTGAGCGGTATGAATGACAGATTGTGAAAAATTATCTTGTGTCTTTCAAACAAAGCAAACCATATAGTACAAATGTATAGAGCTCACAAGCCCCAGGAGTTATTACCGGGGCAAAAATATCAGATTATAAATCTCCAGTCCTCTGAAAACCTAGTTGTATTTCAAAATACAACTCAAAATCCTCTTTTTGGGTTACATAGCATATGCTAATATGGCTATAATGTACATTGCAAACTTGCAACCAGTCATACAGTGGAAATCTACCTCATGTACTTTACACTTTCTAAGTCTGGAGGCGTGTGGCGCAGTGGCCCAGTGCCTTGGTGTTCGGATCAGGGGGAGCACAGGTTCAAACCCCATTGCAGTCAGCATGTCGTTGTGTCCCTGGGCAAGACACTTCACCCCAGTGGCCATAGGCGGCACGTGAGGCTCAGGTTTGGGAAGGCTAAATAACTTTTTTTACCTGACGCTGCCCGCCTCCGGCGTCTATAGAAAAGAGATCAACTCAGTGTGCGGAGTTTAAATCTCTCAAGTCATATTACAGGATAAAGGAAATACAGTTTAAACTGCCGTATGCAGAGAAGACGCCGACGTGTCGCACTTATCATTCATATTACATTATCAATCAGATCATCGATCATATAATATCATAATATAGGCCTATCATATATTTCCTTATCTGAGTCAGCTTCTCCAGCCGTATCTGGCCGTGCAACACTTACAGTGTCACATACTGTATGCAGAAGTATTATTTTAAGCAACACATTATGTTGACGAAACACTCGAGACAAATGTAATTAAAGTCAGATCCATTCGTGTCTTAGATGGGGCAGTGATATCATAAAACTATACGCTTTCAAACACTCGGTAGGCCTAGTTATTTTTTAACCAGTTGTTCTGTATTCACCTTGCAGGTGCAACTCTGTGGCTTGTATCCTGGATTATATGTTTAAGTCATGGATGTTTAATGCTCATATTTGTCTAATATTAGTTTACTTTTCATTAATGAAGTATGACGCTGCGTTGTCAGTACACTTGTCCCTGTTTGTGATTGGTCAAATGTAGCTAACCCCGCCCCTTTCACGTGAACGTGCTCTCAGCTGGAGAGAGAAACCCTGGCTTGATTTACCGAGTTGATAACCAGCGTCGTAGGACAGCTTAGCGAGATCTCGTTTGTTAGTTTGTTGTTGTTAGTTTGTTTGTTTCTCAAACATATCCAGGGTAAGTTGAACTGGCTTCGTAGTACAGGGCACAGGTGGCTAGCAGCGCTAATGTCAAAGACACAGACATTATATTTGTATTTTACCAGGATGCAGTGACACAAATATTTGGGAAGGCTTAGCCTTCCCAAGCCTACAGCACCCGCCGCCCCTGCCTGTGGCGATTGTCCATAGTATTGAGTATGTTAGTCGCTTTGGATAAAAGCGACTAACACAACACGTTCTCACTCCCAACTCGTCACATGTTGACGGTTGGTCAAGGCCCCTCCCCGTCACTCTATTACGGACAGGGTACCCCTTGAGAGTCAGTTTTCAACGGGCAGGGCGTCCCATTGACTTGCGAAATGCTCTCCGCAGATCCATACTCACAGCGTTTATCAACCTTTTTCTTACTCAATATCAAGCCACACTTATTGTTTTTACTTCTTTATTTTAATTGAATAATGTAGGACTTTTGTTGCCGTCAGTTGTGGGGAGAGTAGGAGCTCAGAATACAGAAATCTGTATTTCCCCTCCCCCACCCTGTCCCCAGAACTACACATGCTGGCTATTGTGTTTCGCAACATGTTCTCTATCTATGGCACGTCTCTACTGGGAGTTGTAGTTTTAAAAGACGTTTTCGTATTTCCCATTATAAGAAGTTGCCAGTGTTAAACTGTGTACATCCCTGGAGGTTTAGGGGATAGGAAACACTCAAATGTAAAACATATAATTAATAAATGGGTGAAAATTGCTTGTGCCCATAATGGGCAGCATTAATATATATACCCACATGACAGCTAAGGTCAGAAGAGCTTTATTTAACAGCTGGTCTTATGTCTGTGACCCCTCCTGTTGTTCATTGATAAGCCTGAAACATGAACTTATCAAGGTTCAGAGGCACATTTTGCAAATATGGCAGTAGCCATCGATCAGCTTAAGATAAGATATACTTTATTGATCCCAAGTTGGAAACATTTGCGTTACATCAGCATGTGTAACAGTTGTAAATATGCAGTGGTGTTTATTTGTAAATCATTTAGTATAATCACACAAATTCTGTGTTTTATATTGAATAATTCTGTGTTCTTTATTTATTGATTGTTCAATACCTGACAAGGCCGGAGATGAAAAACTTGGGTCGCAGGTTCCTCAACAGTGCATTACAAGACATCTATCAATATGTGTGTATACCTCCACCATTAAACTGTCTCTTATACTATCTACATACATCTTATAAGAGTATAATACATATGTATAATAGCAGTTAAAATAAGTGCTTAAACATACAGTAGTTAACATTGCAGGAAAGCAAAATGTCAGACTTAATATTTATACCCCCAACGCTTGTTTCTTATTCAAAATAAGACCTTAACCCAAAGTATTCTTTAATGTTTAAATAAAGCCTTATTAGTTTGTCTGCCTGTGTCTCCTATTAATATCTAATAATAAAAATAATACATTGCAATAACGTGCTTTAAACCAGGTGTCCCTTTCTATCAGCTGTGCACCCTTATGGTGTAATATGCCAATATACCAATTGGATCAAATATAAAACTCAGCCTATTAGTATTGATACTGCAAGGAGACTTATATTGTGAAGAGAAATTGAAGATTTTGTTTAATTGATATATTTATGATCCACGTCACATATTCAGTGTCGGCGGCAGTTCCTCATGTTTGTCTAGAAGTCACCCCCATACTCAAAAAACCTGGCCTGGACCCCGACGACCTCCAGAACCACCGGCCGATCTCCAACCTTCCCTTCCTCAGCAAAACTCTGGAAAGAGTGGTCGCCGGCCAACTCCATCTGTACATGTCCAACCATGAGCTCTATGAGCCCTTCCAATCCGGCTTCAGACAGCAACACAGCACTGAGACCGCCCTCATCAAGATCACCAACGATCTCCTCATTGCTGCTGACTCTGGCAGCCTCAGCATCCTCATCCTCCTGGACCTCTCTGCAGCATTTGACACCATCTCTCACAACATCCTCCTCACCCGCCTCTCAGACCTCCTGGGTGTCACTGGCACAGCGCTGTCCTGGTTGACTTCCTACCTTCACAACAGGAAACAGTTTGTCTCCATCAGTGGCTCAAACTCACCCCCGGCCCCAGTCCACCACGGTGTACCCCAGGGCTCTGTGCTTGGCCCCCTCCTGTTCACCATTTACATGCTCCCCCTCGGTCAGATCATCCGACATCATGGACTCAATTTCCACTGCTACGCTGATGATACCCAATTGTATCTCAGCACCACTCCATCCTCCCAGCTCCCCCCTCAGTCTCTCATCAACTGCCTGCATGACATCAAAACATGGATGTCTTCCAACTATCTCAAACTGAACAGCAGGAAAACAGAGCTCATGGTTGTGGCACCCAAGGCCCTGCTCCAGAAGGTTGGTGACTTCGTCCTTGAGGTTGACGGCTGCTCCATCTCCCCATCTCCTGAAGCCCGCAACCTGGGTGTCATCCTTGATTCCACCCTTTCCTTCCATTCCCACGTCAAGTCTGTGACCAAGTCGGCATTTTTCCACCTGAGGAACATTGCCAGACTCCGACCGTCACTCTCGGAGTCGGTTGCCGAAACCCTGGTGCATGCATTTGTCACCACACGCTTGGACTACTGCAATGGTGTCCTGTTCGGGGTTCCCAACAAAACCCTGGACAGGCTCCAGTATGTCCAAAACTGTGCTGCTAGGGTCCTCACACACACAAAGCCGTGGCAGCACATCACTCCCACCCTCATCCACCTACACTGGTTGCCGGTCAAGTCCCGCATCACCTACAAAATCCTCCTCCTTACCTACAAGTCCCTCCATGCCCTTGCCCCCCAGTACCTATCGGACATCCTTCACCCACATGCCCCACCCCGGAACCTGCGGTCCTCAGACTCCGGCCTGCTTACCACCCCCCGCACCAAACTGCGAACCTTTGGGGACAGAGCCTTCAGCGTGGCAGCCCCCACCCTCTGGAACGCTCTCCCTGCGGAGATTCGCAACATCCCCACACTCGATGCCTTCAAAGGGGCCCTCAAGACCCATCTGTTTGCCAAGGCTTTCGGCCCCTAAATCGATCTGTTGTTTTGTCTGTCTGCCTTTTGTTTTGTTATGTTTGTTTTTTGCCTATTACTTGTAAAGCGACCTTGGGTCCCTTGAAAGGCGCTATATAAATTCAAGTTATTATTATTATTAGAAGTCTTCTCATCAGGGCTCTATAAATAGCGAACTACGGCAGATATGTAATATTTAATGCAGCCAAACCGTGTATTACAATGCCTTTATGTGATGACCTCCAAAGAAAAAAGCAAAAAAATAAATCGGATTTCACATCAACAGGAAGTCCGGTTAACTAAAATGTCCGTGCGGAATAATACCCTAACCATAGACTGTATATATAAATGGAAGTAGTGTCCGTGACGTCACCCATAGGATTCTGCAGAGTTGCCGTGAACCCCTTAGTAGGCGGAGTCGGCCACTAACGGCTCGACTGTGACGTCAGAGTCTAATCCCGCCTGCTCCAAATAAGGGCAAAGAGGCGGAGCCGAGGCGGGACCTGCTGCCTCCAAATTGGAAGTAAACAGAGCTAGCTCAGGCTAAGAAGCTAAGCTAACATGAAATACATGCATACCAAGTTACTGCTAACAGTGTAGTTCCCCTATATAAACGTTACATTCATAATCAAATGAGACAATCTGCAACAGAATTAGCTATATTTTGTTATTCTTAATGCTTGTCATTCACACGTTGAGAAAAGACGGACTCCACCGCCCGGACTTAACGGAGCTGCAGTGGGCTAGCTCCGGGACGCCGGCTGGAGCTAGCCCCCTGCGGCTCCGTTAGCTCCGGCGGCCACCACTGGGATAATTGGGTCCCCTATTAACATTTGCTCCCGTTTAGCATTATGGGCAACATAGCCATAGACTATAAAAGTCTTACCCAAGGCTGAATCATAAACTAAAATGTATATCTATGCATAAAGGGTTACATCCTTAGCTGGCTAATAAGTAGCAAGCTAATCTACCAAGCACACAAACACCTGCGAACGGGGTTAACATGTATAATATTATAATTTTAGACTTCTTGGACAGTTCTGTTAGTACATTCAAGCGCACAGCACAACATTTTAATTGTCTGGTATTTGTAACAATATTCCCTAAAAGGCACAATCACCACGAACACGGCTAAAGCTAAAGGGTCAATTACAGTAACTACAACTAACTAACTAACGTTGTAGCCTCTATGGTTGTAGCCTAGCAGAGTGGACAAGTTGCTGTTAGCTGACAGTGAGGCATGTACGTGTCCATCAAAGTGACCACGCCTTAATTTATGCAAAAGCTTTAAGGCTTAATATTAATTAAACAGATGAGTAGAGAAAACATTCACCCCCCACACGGTAGTCATGAAGGAGGAATCTAACTATACAGAGAATATGGTTTTTTGAACCACGATGTAAACATGTTTATTTCTGCTGTAAAGTTGGGCATTTTAACATGGGGGTCTATGGAAATTGCTCCCTTCTGCAGACTGCTCCTACTGGCCACTAGATGAACTGCAGTGTGTGGCACTTCCGTATTGGTGTCCCGGCTCTTCCCCAGAGTTTGCCGCTTGACCCCAACCCATAGATCTGTGGGTGAATAATGTCAATCACCACATTACACACATCCCTTCACATTTACATTTTAATTTACATTAAAGTATTTCGTGAGGCCTTCTAAAATGTTTTTAAATATAATTAGGCTTGTAGTTGAAGAGTTTGTACATTATTGCGTTGCCTGGCACAACGGCACGTTCATTAATAAAACATCAATTTAATACATTAATGTAGCCTTTGTTTCTGCTAAAAGAGGTGTCGACCAGCTGGGGCAACAAGAAAATCGGAGAAATCGAGTGTGACTATTAAAAAATAAATCATTATTATATTAATATTGACAATAACAACCGACCGTCGGGGAGCGTTCTCATGGCGTCTATTATCAACGCTATGGGAGGTCTATGAAGGTCTATGGGACGCCCTGCCCATTGAAAACTGACTCTCAAGGGGTACCCTGTCCGTAATAGAGTGACGGGGAGGGGCCCTGACCGACCGTCAACATGTGACGGGTTCGGAGTGAGAACGTGTTGACTAACAAGTGACATGTAATGTCTGGTGAAAGGGTGTTTGGTATTTATGCAACCAAAGAGCAGACCCTGACTCACTTACCCTGACATTGTGCTAATTTAAATCCAAACTAAGGTCCTACTTGAAAACATTAGGCCCTATTGTGCTTTTTGATATTTCACTTTACCGTAGTGTGTGCACTATAGGTATTTGTGCATGTAAATGGTCTGCAATGGTGCTCAAACACATTGTACGTGATAGGCTAAGGGGCGAGACATTTCCAACACATTTCTATGCAATTCTATCACATCAGAGCCGGCCAGCTAACCAATCAGAGCAGACAGGGCTCTGGTTTCAGACAGAGGGTGAAAAGAGGTGCTGCAGCACAGGTAGTATGAGAAAAATAAAGTGCTTTTTGGACACTAAAGCATGGAGACAGTAGAGGCACAAAATACTAATATGAACCTGTAAATTAACATTATAGATCCCCTTTACATGTACATGCTGTATTTTTGAAGGGGGCGGTGGCTCTGTTTATTTGCACACTTTTTGCCGTTGTATTTCGTTTTTATGTAAAGCATTCTAGACTTCGATCATGATATGATGCTTTTGTACTAATGTTGAATTGACTGATTTTGTTGCTCTGCTAAAATCACAATGCTGTAAGTGCATAGGTTTTTTATTTTGTATTTGCCAAACAGCTTCATGTGCATTACCTCCACCATATGAAGAAGTAGGCTAGATTACTGGATTGTAAATTGCATGTAGCTTGTAAAAACCGAGTGATTGCAATGTAGCAAATGGATACACACATGTGGTTAAATATAAATGGGTGTCTTTTCACACATGAATTCTGCTTGCAAGGCACTTGAAATGACAAAAGTTAAAAGGGTCCGGAGAGACAAGCCTGGAAAGGGCCGGCTGAAGGATTGTTTTATAATGTTACATTAAAGGGTGCAATGAAATGAGCTGAGAAAGAAACTTAAGCTGGGAGCTCCGGAGGAGGGGCGGGTTGGGTTATTTGTCAGGTTGGCACTTCAGCGCAGACAGCTCATATCTCCATGTCAGCAGTGGCAGTGTTTGTTTTGGATACTGTCCGTATTAAATAGACGAGTCCAGCAACCAACTATTCTTGACAATTTGTGACATGTAAGAATTGTCTTTGGCACCCCGTCAGCTGGTTTGTTTTCGTAGCCTCGAATGAAAAGGAAAATCTTTTTATTTCTTCAGTCCCAGAAAAGATGGGTTGGTGTGATAACACTGGGTAAGAGCAGGGCAGAATTTCACCCTTTGTGTGAGTTAATCCCTACGCCAACAGTTGCTCCATCCCAGCGCTACATCAGTCGTAACTCAACACAGCCAATAAAAAAAGGGCTCTGCTAATGTTTAAAGGGTGCTGTCTGGAGACAATGGTAATATAATACCAGCAGTAACATGGACGCTGGCATTGCTGGTGCCAGCGCGGATAAACTGCCTCATAATCACTGGGAAGAATCAACTGAAGGACTGGCAAAGGGATGTGTCTTTGAACCATAGGGTGGAAACCATGCAGGAATTTAAGTCAGTAAAGTGGCAAGATGGACAGCGGGATACTGTTTTAGGGCAGTGCCCCTGAGGAATCCAAGGGTGATGGTCAAGAAAAGAATGCATGGTTGTGCCAAGGAGCCTCGGTGGCGGCGAAGGTTTCCACACCGCAGAGCTCGCCAGGCATGTACACAGATATGCCTCTTGGGGGTGGGGGTGACCTCTTAGCCTCTTGCTTGATCATATATTGAATGGCCTGCCAAAGCCAAAGACTGACATGTCCGTCATGAGGGGCTGTAAACATGAATGACTCTGTCAGCTCCTGGGATTATGATTACACCAGCAGTGTAACAGTATCGCAAGACTTTCACAAAAGTTGGCATGCATACACACACACTAGTCTGGTCCAAGTGTATTCATATTGTTGTTTCATTGTGTGGGCAATGACTTCAAAGTTACTCTTAAGTCAATCACAGTAAATGTCCAAAGGGGAGAAGGTGTTCCCCTTCAAGCTGCTACTGTATAACCAATCATTTAATATCAAAACTGTATACATTTAACGTTTATCTTACGTGTAAGGTTGTGTGGTGTAGTGGTTTATTTGTAAAACACCAATACCTTTTAAAGTAAGCTGTTTTTGTTATCTGGGAAACAAAAGCACAAAGACGAGATTGTTCCTCTTTTGTTCACCACTTCCTCTTATCAGTTCAGTGTGTTTTATACAAGCTTAGTAAGGGTCCAGCACAGTATAAGAGATAGTTTGGACTATAGCTGTTTAGTTGCTCTAATGCTCAAAACTGACTTGAATTAATTAACTTCACTATCCAACTCAGCAGGATTGAGCTGTCAATGATATACAGTATATTGTTTCTGTACATGCTAACTGAAAGACTGACATAAACAGTGTTTGAATAGGCGTAGCATTACTGAAAAGAACTGTGTATATCAGCTAATTATACACTATACCCACTACAATAGCCTACTCTGCATTACAAACAGTGACACTATCCATTACTGAGATTATTGCTATTGTTTAGTTAAACTGCGATGGCTTTTTTTTGGGAAATATCAACACAATCAGTGACTACAAACCTTTAACTGAACTAAAGGAAACAATCTGAATGAACATATTGTCTACCTCTCGTTCTGACCTGGGGTTATCAAAAGGGTTGTGTATCAACTATTGGGTTCATTTAATCAATCAATTGTAGGATAGGCAACCTGAGATAGAGACTAGGTCCCCCTGCAGCTGGTTTAGTTATAGCAAGCCATAAAGCAAGTTGAACAAAATTGCTAAAAAAATATGTTCATGCAACACAATTACATTATGCTGATAATTTTGTATTTGTAGGTTGAGCTTTCAGTTATTTGATGTTCGAAATATTAAAAAGCTCTCACAAGAAGATCCGTATTGAAAACCCCCAGATTCACACGGATGTTTGTCTGGAAAATAACGTCGGAAAATCCCAGGAATAACTGGGATGTCATTTCCCAGTATTCAACTCTACCCATCCACCCACAGAACAGCTGATTGTGACAAAATTGTGAACCTTGCCAATATGAATAGACTGCTGAGCTCCCCATAAAAGCATCTCTACAACAAGCAGCACATCCCTGAAGACATTTAAAAGAGAGCACAGGGGTCTGTTGGTATCTATTTTATCTCCTGTCAACCCTTTATTATTTATTACGTGGAGTATGTCAGCAGATCGGATCTTGATCTTAGCTGAGTCATACGAAACAGGAATAATATGCTTTTTCTGTCATCCTGTCTCCACAGGCCTATTCATAAAATACGTCAGCGGATGGGATGAGTGGGTTTACCAAAACACCCCTGTGCTAACACAGGATATCCCCATGTGACCTTTGAGTCTTATCAAAATAGTCAAATGAAGGGTTGTTCACATGGACACAGTGTAATTGCTGTATGACGTCATTATTCTGAAAGAGAAAAAAAACAAGTAAAGCTTTACAGGGCCCAGCTGATCCTGGTTTGGCCTTTTTAACCCTGTGGTGGCCACATTATTAGTTCCTCTTTCTTGAGAGGAAATAAAAGCTATTGGAGGTATTAGTTGAAACAGCTTATTTTCAGCCTGTACACCCCTTTTGATACAAATACAAATAAGAATGAATACATTAGGAATTCATTAGAACTGAAGTTATATTACCACACAGGTGGAATGGTGCAGTGATGAGGTATTTTTGTAGGCCAACCCGGAAATAACCATGGCAATCACGACAAAAAGCAATGGGATTTTTCCATTGGCTTTTAGTAGTTAGTGGTCAGAAGGATAATCCCCACATATTTACACAACTGATTTGATTTTTGTAGCGTAAAGGCAATTCTTAAAGTAAAAATGTAACGTTAGGCTATACTTCACATCATCATCGCTAAGCTAAAGTTGAACGTGTGTCTGGCGTGATTCGTCTCATTTAGTTACTTGTTAGCAACCGCTGTTTTTATCACACATAATAGCATCAGACATTCGCAATGTCACAGAACAACATTTGAAAATCTATTCAGCATGTGTTAAACACTGACTTTAAAGGCATGCAACCAAAAACACGGTCAAACATAGTTGACCTCAAGACAAGGGGCACCAAAGTGTTAAAATGCTAATTCTCTTATTTTATATTGGGATCAAAGGTATAGAGAAGCCAGAACAAACACTAAGGTTATGTTGGTTATACTGATTAATTAAAAAACTGTATTTTAATCTCAGCTTGATTTTCCCCCATCATAATCTTTTTTAGTAACCAATCTATCATCATCTATTAGTATAACCAATAGAGAATAAAATAACAGAACATCAAAAATAACAGAACATCAAAAAAAAAAAAAAAAAGAGAAATCTTCACACACCTATCTCCTCACACACAGATTTTCCTTCCATCATCATAACCCTCGAAAACCATGCAAACATGAGCCAAAAGAGAGCCAGTTAAATATCTAGTTGAAAGCACAACTCAAAACAGTCCAGTAGCAAAACCAAAATGAACATGCTCCCCAAAACTAAATGTATTCTCTCCTAGAAAGGTGGCATTTTGGAGCATGACCAGAAGAGGCATACGGTCCCATCTTCCACTCACATGTCATATTTAGTGGGGATGAAGGGGTGGATTTGCAGCTTGACCTTTGCTATACGGTGCATTGCTTTGCATTGTATGAGCAATTGTCACATTAACAGAATACTCCTTTATTCTACCTAGCTCTTTTTCCAGAATTTCAAGGGGTCATTTGGAGCCTATTTCCCTGCGAGATATACATCGGAAATATTCTACTTAAACTCTGGTTTAGTCTATTGGTTGTAACATAAGTAGCAGAACAGCTTGAAGCAGAGAAACTGATAACATCCAGATGTCACAATTATCTCATTCCCTTTTAACACTGCAATTGCAAACTGCCATATAGCATTACTAAACATCCTCAAATGTATAATTACAAGGTAATTATATTGCATTACATCAAGACCAATCCAGTGTGTAATTGAAGCCGAACAGCTAAACAAGCTTTCCAATCCTTATCACAACAGTAATCCTCTAATTAGATTTACTGTAACCCGACACCATGAGGTATTTTCTTTTCATCTGTTACAGTGGTGGACAACCTTTGCGTGCACCTCACCCCTCCACCCCTGCGCACACACACACCTTCTCTGCTCATGGAAACATCCTGAACACACAATCACTTCCTGCTCCTGTCCTATGACAAAATTAACTCTAGATTTGTCTTTTGTGATTTCAGCCGTTTCCCACGGTGGGCGGCAGAAACACCCATAAATGCTACGCTCATTTTCCTTCACCGAGCTCTACATTTGTCCAACAGAAGTATCAAAGCTCTTGATACTTCTGTTGGACAAATGTACTGTGTCTGGTTTTGCTTTTAAACCATATAATTGGAACACGGTTCATTTAGGCCTCCTACTGTGTATAACTACATGAGTATGCATTCAATTGGGAAACTGTATTGTTCTATGAAACCCTATCCTCTTCAGATACAGATGGCGTGAATAACCACACAAATCAGAGCAGTGGGGGTAAACCACTAGATTCTCATCCAAACAAGATGTTTTTATTATTAGTGGGGGGGCTAAATGGAACCTTGTAAAATGTCACTGAGATATCATAGTCATGCAATTATTGAGAATTGCGTATATATTTCATAAAAGCACTGACATGAATCCTGTAAAACTTCATGTCAGTTCTCAAGTCAGTGTTATTTATGGAGACCAAAGTCACAAATCACAAATTTGCCTCAAAGGGTTTTAGCTTTTGACAACTTCTATCCCTAGACCCTTCATGTGGACGAGGAAAAACTCCCCAAAAAAGCACTTAAGAATTGGGGGGGACGGGGATTTACAGAAATGAAATGGTAGTCATATCCAAGTAGACAGATCACAATTACAGTACAGAGAAAACATATTGACAATATAGAGTGTTGCATAGATTCGTTTTTTTTTGTAGGACAACCAGGAAGGTAGCATTGAAGTGGTTTCCTCCATTGGATATTGCATTAATGCAGAAAATAAGCTGTGTGGCAAACAAACATTCAGGATAGTCTCTTTTCCTCCGTACCCACATCTCTAAAAACGGGGATACAACGGAGCTGATCCAGATTTGCTGCGGTCATTACTGAAAATGTGGGCTGGCTTTACGTTGAACTCCTGGCAACGTTTCGCCCACGTCCCAACATGTCGTCCCCTATCAGAAACGCGCTGTATCAGACACATGCACGACGTGTTTTGGAAGTAATATGGTCTGTGTTTACATTAGCAAGCATCGCTAACACTCAGAGCTAACTTGTACTGGAGAGAATATGTGTAAAGAAGCCGGATATAAAAAGGTACTGTCCTTGTGGTAAACCCGCAAGAGAGAGAGTGTTTGAGCTCCATACTGTTTCAGATATAATGCTTAATGTGGTTTGGAACATAATATGGCGTTTAATCACGGCAGCGTTTAGCTGAGTTTCTGCTGGTAGAGTAGACAGCCTTCTCTTCACAGCGCTCACTGCTTGCATGCGGACTCAGAAGGGGCGTGGCCAGCACCCGGACCCAGAATCAGCACTTTTGTAACAGGGCTGAAATAGAGGGGTATGAGGCATGGCTCAGTTGTGATTTGTCAACCGCTTAGAGATGTCCCGCCCCTTGGACTATCACGTACAATGTGTTGGAATGCTAGCTAATAGAACCGCAAGTGATATATGTTACTGAAGTAAACAAAGGAGTCCAATGGAGGGAGAGGGGGGGAGTGTTTAGGAGAGAAACTCAAAATTTGATTGCCTTTTGTTTTGTTATGTTTGTTTTGCCCTGTTCTTCCTTGTAAAGCGACCTTGGGTCCCATGAAAGGCGCTATATAAATCTAAGCGATTATTATTAAAATGCACAAAAACCTATAGAACACACTACAGCAGGGGTATTCAACAAAAATTTGACGAGGTCCAGTTAGAGAAAATGTCCCCATGCAAAGGTCCGGAACATCAAAATGTCTAACTTGCTTTTTGAATTAGTGTGATATATTGAAGTAGTTGTATCAACGTCTGCATGTAATCAACAACTGACTGCCAATCAAATAAAGAAAGTACAATTCATAAACAACTATGTATTGTCAATTAACATTGAACTATACAGATATACAGTAAATACTGTGGATATGTGTAATGTTCCTCTCGGGCTGCATTTAAAAATAAAATAGAGAAAATAAATAAAATAGGTTTTGAAAAGGTGTGCTTCTTAAAAGTGCTTAATTTTAGATAAATAAAATAAAGTGTAGCAGCAGCTTGAGTTTCCCTTTTTCTTTGTTAACCGTTTCACATCATGACTTAACAGTTTCAGACGATTATAGAACAATATCAGTCTTTACACATCATAACAATTCAACAGTTTTAAAGTGTCTCCTTCTTTCCCTCTTATATTGCAGTCCCTCACTCACTTTGTTTTATTCAGTGCGAGAATTGAGCTCGAGCTTGTCCTGCCAGGAGTTTAAATCTGGGCTGAAATGGTGTCAGGGCCATTCTCATACACACATGCAGGTACTCATAGGTTAGCCTCGGTTAGCCTGCCCTGGAACGATATTTAGTTTTAATTTTGATCCTGGTGGACTGATCATATTGGGCTTCGAGACTGCTTATTTTTTGTGACCTCAGTTCTGACTTGAGAGGGAATGTTTGGTCAAACACTTTGTGTTTTGTCTCATAGTGGCGTTTTGGCACTTTTAATGAGCGCCACAGTCTCTGAACAAACGAGACACACTGGTTCTGTGCTCCCAGCAGGATAAACATGAATGAGTCCGTCCACTCAGGGTTAAAAGCTCTGTTCTCACTGTCCACTTTCCTCTTCTTGGAGAGCGCCATGTGTAATTATTTGTCTCTGCCTGTCTGCCACTAACACGCCTGTTCACTCTCCTCTCCGCTTCTCTCCCTGTATCTCTCTGCCGCGCTCTCGTCTCTCTCTTCTTCTGTGTTTCTCTCCCTATATCGCTCACTCGTCTCTTTCGCCTCCTGTCGGCAGCGGTTAAAATTGAATCGCCCCGTCAAAATTGAAATCCCCTATTAATGTATTGATTATAGGTCCGGGTCTGTATAGGTCGGCGTCTGGGTCCGGATCCGGACCGCGGTCCGCCTGTTGCCGACCCCTGCACTACAGGAAAGGGATAACCCAAAAAGGCATGGTAGGGCCTCTTTAAGATTTAAATATATTTGAAATTACCTCAGTGATGCTACTCTCTTGCTCTGTTTATGTTCATGCAAGACAGCATAGTGAAGGCCCCAAAGGAAAGTGCGTGTGAGTATTTTTTATTGTTGATACAGTACAGGGGAAAACAGCAACAAGAAGTTGACAGTATTTTCCTGGGGCATAAAACATGTGAGTACACATCACATAATGCTGACTGAAGGTTGGATCTTGTGATTGATGATACTGAGACAAAGGACACGCAAAGGAAAAGGATTTGCTTGCCCAATATGTGCATTTCAGAAAAATTCCAACACATCTGCTTACCTTTCATCGTGTATTATTAATAATTATGAATGCATCTTTAGTTATACGCCGAATGGTAGAAAATTCATCTATAGCTATAAACTCTGTGCAGAACATCAGTTGCATGCTCTGTATTGGAACTATGTTATATTAAGTTGTCTCTATCAAATAAGAATATGCACAGTTTTCAACCAATAATGTAACGACATCTATCCATCAATCAAACTCCAACTTTGATCAATAGCCGTCACAGACTTTGAAGGAAAGTGGCTGGTAACACTGGGAGCAGGGCCGGACTGGGACAATAAGTCAGGCCGGGAATTATACACCCAGCCAGGCCACTGCCAGTTTTTTTGTGCCATTTTGCTGGATTTATTTGTCAATATTTACAGCGTTAAATGCATCAATCTGAGGCCTGTACTACGAATCCAGTTCAACATACCCTGTATATGTTTGAGTTATCTGGCTTAACTAACCCAAAACAAATGTGATCTCGCTAAGCGGTCCTATGACGCCATGGGCGTAGGAAGCATCCTCAATGTGGGTGGTACAATTTGACGGGGGTTGTGGGCAGGTGGTGGACCTCACCTCCTCTAGGGGGGTCCGGGGGCATGCTCCCCCAGGAAGATGATTGGTTAAATGTTGAAGTTAAAAGCATCAATCTGCTGCACTTTGAGAGCAAAGTTAGGGACTAAATCTATGGATACATCTCTCAACAACACCCACGTGAAACAGTACTGTTTAAAACAGACTTACTCTTTATGCATATTTTACAAATCACTTAACCTGTATTTTTGTTTTACTGTCCTATAGTATGAGTTGGAATTATTTCATACCTGTTATTCTCTTGTTTTTTATAAAGATCATATAAAAGGTGTGCTTTGGAAATACTTGTTTATATGAGACAACATAGACTAAAGTTAACAATCTAAACACTCAGAGAGTCCTTTACCTCCCTGAGCTGTAGTTATAAGATTTGTCTGACAGGAGAGAGCTCTCCTCCTCCTTGTTGTAGAAACAACTCCTTATGAACGTTCGCTCTCTCACTCATACAAAATGCGCCCGTTGTGCCATACACACAGCCAAGCTATGACACACAAAGACCCAGAATAACTTTTAATGCTGTATCCTATTCTTTTCGATGGCTTTATTGTATGATACGATAGATCAACTGGTGGGTCGCGGACCCATTTGGATGTGTGAGTGAAGAAAAACAAATTTGAATCTTTTTATTTTTTTTGTGGGGAAAAAGTCAAACTTTTATTTTGAAGGCCCGATTTTCTAACGCTGTGCATGCAGTCGGCGTTGGACTGGAAGTACCGGAGACCATAAACGGTTTTGAAAACTTCTGTCACATAGTGATCATCTTCTCAATAAAATATCTTTGCTGATGTTTTTTCGAGTCTTCTGGCCAATCAGAATCAAGATTGTTGCCGGAAGTCCCCACGGAGAATAACTTTGCGGTAGAACACTTCTTTATACATCCATGGTTACAACTTCAGATAGAAATCAATCAGCATGCGTGCCTTTTTATATAGTTCAGCTTTGATTCCATCATCTCATTAAACCTTTTTTAAAAGCATACTTTAGTTCTGTGAAGGGATATAAGGGATATATGCACTGTACTTCACTTTTATTAATTTGTGTGCTGAAAAGCATATATATTACAGCACGATTTTTTGTTGAATAGATTTGAGTGCTTCAAAATGTTGGGTCGCGATGTATTGACCAAGTAAAAAGGGGGTCCCGAGGCCTGACCAGTTGAGAACCACTGGGATAGATGAACAGATCACCACTGGGCTTACAACTAAAGACACAGCTACACCAAAAACGCAGCATGTGTACAGCTCATGTGTACGGCTCTGAGAATCTGCCACCCTCATGTAATGGCTGCGACGCCCATGTATGACGCTGGTTATCAACTTGGTAACTCAGGCCAGGGTTTCTCCGTCCAGATGAGAGCGCTTTCACATGAAAGGGACGGAGTTAGCAACATTTGACCAATCACAAACATGGACAAGCATACTGACAGCGCAGCGTCATACTTCCTAAATGAAAAGTTAAACTTTAAACATCCGTTACTTAAACACTTTGTCCAGGATAAAAGCAACATACCTGCAAGGTGTATACAGCTGGTAAAAAAAAGGGTTTGAATGTGTACATTAACAGGTTTATGATATCACTGCCCCGTCTAAGACACGAGTGGATCTGACTTTAATTACATTTGACTCGAGTGTTTCGTCAACTTAATGTGTTGCTTAAAATAATACTTCTGCCAACAGTATGTGACACTGTAACGGCCCGTCCACACAGCGGCGTGCGTTGTCGCCATAGACTGTATATATAAATCAGTGACGTGCGGTAAGGTCAATGCCTGGGGAGGCACGGACAGTATTACACTTTTTTTTTTTTACTAACTACCGCTATTCATACATTCAACACAAATGGAAATATTAAATGGCCAGGCCCTTACATTTACTTGTAAATTAAGTCAGGGTCGGCGTCATGGGGGGTCATTCGCGGGCCATGCCCCCCCAAATGAGTCACTGTGCCCCCCCAACGCAGGGTGGGCAAGCCTCGACAATTTTTTTTTGTTTTTAATCATATAAGTGAAAACGTTTCCACTAAAGGTTTTTTGTGTGAAATACATCAAAAATAAAGAATACAAATAAAACACAGCCTGAGGTGTGCTCACTGCTGCTCTCTGATTGGTGTGTTGCTTGGTCAATGACCCCCGACTTTTGTTTTGTTATCATTACGTGGCTGTGTGTTTAGATGAAAGCCGGTGGCGATCTGTTCATCTGTTACACCGATTATACAGTAAAGCCATCGAAAATAATATGATATACAGTACAGTACAAGTAGCCTACTTCTGGGTCTCTGTGTTTCATTCAAGCTCGGGTCTGTGTGTGTGGCACGATCGCATTTTGTGAGTGCACGAGCGGTAACGTGGAATGTTGTTGTTAGCATCTGGTTAGCTAGCTATGCTAACGGATATAAAGAGCTGTTTCTACACCAAGGTGGAGGAGAGTCCTCTCCTGTCAGACTGAGAGGATCGTATAACCTCAGCTCAGTGAGGTAAGGACTCTCTGTGTTTAGATAGTTCACTTTATTGTAAGTTATCTCAGTGGGTCTCAAACGGTTTGGTCACCATTTATGTAAACAAGTATTTGCGAGGAACACATTTATATGATCATTAGCCTATAGTTATTAAAAAAATAAGAAAATAAATGAAAAACGGGTATGAAATAGGCTACTATAGGACAGTAACACAAGAATACAGTTTAAAAGGGGAGTGATTAGTAAAATATCCATAAAGAAAAAGTCAATCTGTGTACAGTTCTGTTTCATATGGATGCTGAGAGATGTAGGCTATCCATAGATCTCTTCATTTTGCTCTCAAAGTGCACCAGATTGATGCATTTAACTTCAATGCAATGTTCAAAATAACAGATAAAGCCAGAAATCTAGGTGTAGTCATGGACTCTGACCTGAGTTTCAACAGTCACATTAAAACAGTTACTAAATCAGCTTACTATCACCTAAAGAACATATCTAGGATTAAAAGACTAATGTCACAGCAGGATTTGGAAAAACTTGTCCATGCTTTTATCTTCAGTAGACTCGACTACTGTAATGGTGTCTTTACAGGTCTCACTAAAGACTCTATTAGAAATCTGCAGCTGATTCAGAACGCCGCTGCTCAAGTCCTCACTAACACTAAGAAAGTGGATCCCATCACTCCTGTTCTGAAGTCTTTACACTGGCTTCCTGTGTGTCAAAGAATAGATTTCAAAATACTGCTGCTGGTTTATAAAGCACTGAATGGTTTAGGCCCAAAATACATTTCTGATCTACTGCTAAATTATGAACCATCCAGATCTCTCAGGTCTTCAGGGACTGGTCAGCTTTCTGTCCCCAGAGTCAAAACTAAACATGGTAAAGCAGCGTTCAGCTCGCCTGTCATCATTCACATCATCAAATCCCAAGAACGCCTCCTTCACATCACTTGTATCCACATAACGCAGAATGACAGAGACCTGGGCTTTGTTTGTGACATCCGTTGTCTCATCTACTTCCACTCCAACAAATGGGGCTGCATTAATCTCATGCCTTAATGACATCACTGACTGCTTCTATGAGATCATTCTGTATCCTATTTGAAAGGCCAGAAAATACTGTGGATGTTTCCAAATGCCTTGCTAATTTCTCATCTTTTTCAGCGAAGGCATGTAACAGCTCGACATAGTTGCCGCGATTCGAAGATTTTGCACTCTCATCATTCCCCCGAAATGCCAACTCCTGTTTAGCTAGGAAGCAGACAGCATTAATAAGGTCTTTTAAGATCTCACAATTCTCCTTTACCTTGGCATTGTGGATGCTGACATTTAATCTCTGCTGGTCATTGAGGGCCAGATCTATCCGAGAAGTGCCAAAAGTTTTTAATGCGATTTGGCTTTGAATGTGAATGATCGATCTCTCATGTTTGTTGAGGCTCCTTGGTAGATTTTTTAAGTCACCAAATCCAATGTTAGTCCAAACGTTGTCGCTAGTGGAGAACAAAAGGCAGGGAAAGCAGTAAAGTCGATTCTTCGTAGCACAGCCACACAGCCAGTCTTTTATTTGGTACCACTCAGTTTGAAACGAACGTGTTATTTTCTGTCCGTTAGTTTGAAGAAGGTCCTTAAGCTCAGGCATCGGTCTTCCATTGTTTATCACTGCTTGGTTTTGATAAAACAGTGTAGTTCCCCTATATAAACGTTACATTCATAATCAAACGAGACAATCTGCAAGAGAATTAGCTATTTTTTGTTATTCTTAATGCTTGTCATCACGTTAATAAAGTAAAAGAAGTACCGATACATAGCAGAACAATTGTGGCGATGTTCAGTTTAATAAGCCTTGTTCGACATCATTTATTTAGCTAATACTACAGCGGGCTGCAGGCGAACCAAGTCCGCGTTTCGCTGCATTCCTTGATCTCCAGTTATAACGCCGGACTCCACCGCCCGGAGCTGCCAGCTAAGGACGTAACCCTCTATACATGTGTGTCTGTGTGCTGATATATATATACACACACACATGTATAGAGGGTTACGTCCTTAGCTGGCTAATAAGCTACGTAACAAGCTAAGCTAACAAGCACACAAACACCTGCTAACGGGGTTAACATGTATAATATTATCATTTTAGACTTCTTGGAAGTTCTGTTAGTACATGTGCACAGCACGACATTTTAATTGTTTGGTATTTGTAACAATATTCCCTAAAAGGCACAATCATCACGAACATGGCTAAAGGGTCATGTACAGTAACTACAACTAACTAACGTTGTAGCCTCTATGGTTGTAGCCTAGCAGAGTGGACAAGTTGTTGTTAGCTGACAGTGAGGCACGTATCTGTCCATCAAAGTGACCACGCCCTAATCTATGCAAAAACCTTAAGACCTAATATAAATAAAAGGGTCGCGTTAGAAAACAATTCACTCACAGATTCATAATCATGAAGGTGGAATCTAACTATATCCGTAATAATATTTATTGCAGCCAGGGGTAGAAACGTGTTTTTTTCTGCAGTAAAGTTGGGCATTTTAACATGGGGTCTATGGAAATTGCTCCTTTCTGCAGTCATCGCCTATCGGCCAATATATGAACTGCAGTGTGTGGCACTTCCATATTGGCGTCCCGGCTTTTCCCCAGAGTTTGCCGCTTGCCAGCGGGCATGTCTGAAGCTACACCAACAACCAATCACCTGAATCTCCCGCCCCGGACACACAAGCAGCGGGCCCCGTTAGTGTTGCACGGCCAGATACGGCTCAAGAAGCTGACTCAAATAAGGAAATATATGATACATTGTGATGTGATATGAATGATAATGGGACACATCGACGTCTACACTCACAGTGTACGTAATGTTACTTTGATCCGGTTACTTATGTTGTGGCAGATATTTAATTAAGCTTTGTTAACGCTAATGTTATATTAGTCAGATTGCTCTGAAGATGGGAGGTAATATTCTATTAATGTTCACGTTCACACAGTCGGTGATTTTTGTCGGCCGTCTTTCCTGCAACGGCAGTTTTTCTGTATTTCCTTTCTCCTGTAATATGACTTGAGAGCTTTAAACTCCACACACTGAGCTCTGATTGGTCAGCAGGCAGTGCTTTCACTGAGTTGATCTCTTATCCTGGAACCAAACCTGCTCCGGAGCAGGTTTGCCATTCAGCATAAGTTACCATGGAGATCTACCCCGGTAAGAAGAGAACCAGCGTCGTAGGACCGGAAACCCAGAGTTTACCCTCAAGATACCTCGCTAAGCGAAAATCCCGCTTCGTAGTACAGGCCTCTGGTGCATTTTGACGGGGAAATAAAGAGACTAGATCTATGGAAACACCCATGTGAAACAGAACTGTAAACATTTAAATAATCATAACATCATAAGAAAATGGCCATAACATACTGTGTCCAATATGAAAACATTGAAACTTATTTATTTTTGGTTCATTTATAGTTGTGAGTGTGTCTGGGCTCCTGAAACAGCCTCACCTATCTCCCTCCTCTCCCCCCTGCTCCTATCAGACAGCTGCTTATATCCGTTAGAGCAGCTAACTAGCACCAGATACTAACAACAATATAAGTAACCGTTTTTTCTCACACACACACACCCACACACACACACACAAATCCCTCCTGAGCTTGAATGACACACAGAGACCAATCGAGGGCTTTGATGTATGATCCGTATGACCGTGGCCATGTCGGCAGGCCACATCATGTAGACAGACAGTAGCGCAGCGTTCCGTTCACAATACATTCAACAAAACAATTCCTCAGGCCAGGCCATCGGTTCTCCCGATGGCCAGTCCGGGCCTGACTGGGAGTCAGTGAGTATGGAGATTGGGTAATTCCGTAGAGGTGTGTCAGACTAATGAGCCACACCTGAAACAACTCCTCCCGATTGCTATATAAGAGGGCTGGACATGTCATTAATCTCTGTCCTCCCAGCTATCAGGGTTTGCGGTTGCTTGTGATTTGGATTGTATTTGGTTTCCACCTTACATATACTTAATAGGGGTTACATACATTTAGCTTTACTTTAAATCTGTAAAAGTGTGGTCTACCTTGTTCTGTCTAGACTTTGAGCTAGTTGATGACAGTTGCAAGTGAGATAACATCTTCATGTCACTCTGCTGCTAGAGAAGCATCCATGACAGCTGGAAAAGAAAATGATGAGATTGACAGACAAGAGGAGGAGTGTGCGAGACTGACGGTAAGTCGAGAGTGAACGAGTCAGACCTGCATGAGGAACAACAACTCAAACAGAAGAAGAGAAAAATTGGAGAGGCTGAGATAGTTAGAAGGAATGATGGATGAATTGGGATGATAGAAGAAGAACGGTTTTGTTTTGGGAACAGCAGCCTCCCTGTGGACCCCGAGTTTGGCCGCTTCGCTCGAGATGATTTCACATAACGCACCTGAATACACAGATTTACACACAAGCCTGGCAGAAGCTTCTGAGCCAGAATATTCGACACACTGCCTGCTGACATCACTACAGCTGGTGTGAATTTAGCAGAACTCAGCCTAGGGCCGCCTCTCAGCAACCAACCCCTCTTTGTACACACCTCCACCTCCACACACCAACTCCCAGTAAGGGTTCCACGTCTCTCTGTCAAACTCTTTTTTTTGCCTTTTTCTTTTCTGACCCTCGGAGGTTGAGCCGATTAGAACAGCTCCTGGCAGATTAGTGTGAAGGCTGATTTACTGTGAGCTATTTGATGTGAAAAATATATGGTCTCAGTTGGAGAGCCTTCATCTGAATTGTATTCAAATATGAGTTGCAAAGAGTATAATCCTAACAAAGGAACAATGATTGAAATATAGCGATTGCTCTGACATCAGTTGCAGGCTCTGTATTAGAAAAATGAAGGAAATGCAAATATTAGTTATCTCTTCTATCCTGTAAATTGTTAACATTATTTGTGATAAACCTTTCATAAATACATTTTGTTATGACTTAAGCTTTACTTCAGAATTATTTTCTGATGAGTCTATTTTGTTTGTTTTAATATATAAGTCAAATACAAATATTAGATATATATTTGAATAAAATGTGCTGTAATGATATGAGGGAATCAACAAGTCCTCCCATTTATACGACCAAATAGGTCGATTGTTCTGACCCTCTAATACGACCAGCCGAGACGTTTCTCAGTCTGCCCATGTCAGTGAAAACAAAATGTCCTTTTTATACAGTAAGGACAATAATAACTCACGACCTGCCTTAGACAGAAGATTGTTATTACTTACACGTCCACTAGAGGTCTAACTCTTTAAAAACGGGACTATGGGTTTTAATAAGTTGCTTGGACAATCAACCTTTTAGGTAGTTTTTTGGAAGAGATCAAGCTCGATGGAATACAACCGTCCAAACTGTGAAAATCACCGGCTAAACCTGTGAAAATCACCGTCTAAACCTGTGAAAATCACCTGTGAAAATCACCGTCTAAACCTGTGAAAATCACTAGTCCAACCAAAAATATAAACGACTGACTTTTACTCACTTGTATTGCCATTTATCCAGATTTTGTTGGTTTAAGTTGGATTTTGGCTGTAGATACTGTATGTCTTTCTTCCATCCATTATAATGGATCTAGATTGAACTCATGAAATGATGAACCGGTTACTCAAGATTCTCATTAAGGAACTTTTGAGCTCACCAACCATATCACTGTGCCAAGGAAGCATCTTCTCATGGCCCACTGGCTTACTTGTTGGCAGGTAAGTACAGTAGAAAGGACATAGTTATTCAAGGTCAAGGTGGATTATTTTGAGTAACTGGGTCATTATACTTTGAAAGAGACATTGCTGCTGAGTTTTTTTTAAATGTAATTACTTGTCTCTTCAAGCATAACAAACCAAGTGCCATCTACTTCCATTATATTGGACAGAATGCAGGCAACTCTACATCCGATATCGCCAACACTGAGCAACACAAACCAGAACAGTCTGGATAAAAAGTAATTCAGGTTAATTTGAATTGAACTCCCTTTTGAATTCCTATTTAGTTTCCATGTTGCCTTACACAGCATCCTGAACTTATCGTGACTTGGACATGTTAACTACTGAAATCATTTCCTAAAAGATATTGGCAGGGCACATGTGCCTCGTTTATAAACAAACTTTTTTTTCCCTCTCCCTCCATCAGATGTTTCCACTGCAGGGATGGATGGTTATAATGAGAGTTCCAGCGTTCAGCTATTTTTAAGGTTGGAGGCAGGCTGTTATTGCGCTGGAGTAGCAAGGCCTTTGGGGTGGAGGATTATTCCACAGACCTGCACTCCAGACTTTATGGGTCTGAATATAACTGTCCTACCTATCCCTCCCAATGCCCCCCCCCCCCAGTAATCACAAAGTGCAGCCATCCATAAATGAATTTAGTATCTGCCTTAACATCTTATCAATACTGGGTAAACCCAAGTTCAAGTGTGTACGCCAAGTAACATGTAATAACTAGGAACACAGATCTGATGTCTAAACCCTCAACCCTTTCTAAGAATGTTGGAATTGGATTTGTTCCCTCATAAATAAATTAATTCGATTTTTAAAGCACCTTTCATTGCTAACAGCAATCCCAAGGTGCTACAGGAGGCATAATCAAAACAAACAAAATAAACCAAAAGTTTAATCAAAAGCTTTTTTAAAAAGAAAGGTTTTTAAGCCTGTCTTTAAGGCGTCAGTGGTCTGTGGAGTCCTCAGGTGGTCTGGGAGAGAATTCCACAGGTGAGGAGCAGCTGCACAGAAAGCCCGATCCCCCATTGTGCGGAGTTTGGTCCTCGGGGAGCGAAGCAGATGGTTGGTTGTGGAGCGGAGGTTACGTGTGGAGGTTTGTGATGTGAGTAGTTATTTTAGGTATGGAGGAGCGTTCCCGTGGATGCACTGATGGGTCAGTAGTGCGATCTTGTATTCGATCCTGAATGAGAAAGGAAGCCAGTGGAGGGAATGAAGGACGGGTGTGATGTGGTTGTATTTTCTCACCCTCATCAGGATCCTAGCAGCACTGTTCTGTACGTATTGGAGCTTCTGAAGGCTCCTGCTAGGAGTCCTGATGAGGAGAGCGTTACAGTAATCAAGCCTTGAGGAGACGCATGGACCACTTGTTCTGCATCTGACAGGGAGAGTGTGGGACGGAGTTTTGCAATGTTCCTGAGGTGGTAGAAGGAGGTTTTGCACAGGTGTTTGATGTGGGTGTCAGATGTCTGTCAAATCTTTGTAACGCCGTTAGTTTTGGCAGTAACTAGTACTCTAACGCATTACTTTTTAAATTCAGTAACTCAGTTACCGTTACTACATGGTGCGTTACTCCGTTACTGCGTACGTTTTTTTATATAGTCAACAGCCAGGCGAACAGAGATGAGAACTGTACTTAAGTACAGTACTTGAGTAAATGTACTTAGATACTTCCTGTGTCACATGCGGAGACGGGCTGTGGGCGTGTTTGTGTTGTTTACTAACAAGACTATCATGGCGGCGGCGGAGCTCAAGTCTAGTTTCTCCACCTGGAGATATTCTCACTATTTGACTTTTGTCGAGCACAAAGAAAAGAAAGTTTCTGTTAAATGTAAGTTGTGTCCTGGCGGGTCAAAGAGCCTATCTACTGCCCAAATCAGTAATTCAAATATCTTAAAACATCTGCAAAAACAACATGCTGGGACGAAGCTAGTAGCTAAGACCACAGAGACTCAGCCGACGCCACTCCACCTCCACCTAAGCAACAGCGGCTGGATTTTAACCAAGGGACTGCTAGCCAGGGAAAGGTCGATAAAGCCATTGCACGGTATGTTGTAGAACACCTGCAGGCTATTGCTACAGTGGAGTCACCCGCTTTCAGGGAGCTAGTTAGCATGATACCATGTCCGGGCGGCACACGGCATATGGGCATACTTGCCAACCCTCCCGATATTCGCGGGAGACTCCCGATTTCATTGCCCTCTCCTGGTTTCCTCCTGGGGTCATATTTCTCCCGATTTCTGACAAAATCAGATTTACTCAGGACTGTAATACAGCTGAACCATTGTTTGGTTTCCATGGTAGCGCGTCTCATTAGTAGCACGCGCAACTGAAAGTCTGAGAGGGTGAGGGAGATAGTCACAGAACAAGAATCGACAACTCTCCTCTGCTCACTCCTTTCCTGCCCACACATATGCTCCATCAAGGATGGTGCTACAAGCCGCAAGACAGTGCACTTACAACTACAATAAGCATGTTAATGTTAATCTAATACAGCTCCGGCGAACCCTGCTCCGGCGATCCCCCCCCACGGTGGTTTTGGAAATGCTCCCGATTTCTGAGGTCTCAAGGTTGGCAAGTATGCATATGGGACGGAAAACTTTTTCCAACTACCTGGAGAAAGAATATACAAAAATGGAAAGCCAGCTAATATCGATGCAATCCAGATTGCATATAATGCATGTCAAGTTGATCAACAGATTGTATTATTCTCCAATGCAATAACAGTACTGAAATGAAGGCTATAAGGGCATTAATGGGAGCCCTTTTTTTAAGTAACTAAAACGTTAACGCATTACTTTTTGGTGTAAGTAATCAGTAAAGTAACTGAGTTACTTTTGAAATGAAGTAACTAGTAATGGTAACTAGTTACTGGTTTTCAGTAACTAGCACAACACTGGTTATGGGTGATGACTGGACCCTGGTTTGGTGTGCCAACTAAAATAGCTTCTGTTTGAGCTATTAAGTTGCAAGAAATGTTGTTGCATCTAAGCCTTTATCTCCTCAATGCAGGTGTTAAAGGATGTTGATGGTGACAGTGAGGAAGCATGTGGGATAGGGTCTGTCTTTATACATAGCTGCGTGTCATCCGCTACTAACAACATTTGTCTGTGTTGGAATTCAACAGACACCGGAATGGAATGGCTGACTTAGAGATTGAGATTCAAGAAACATTTGGAGTGGTCTCTTCATTTTTTTCAGAGCTGTATTTGTCTGTTTTCCAGGCCTCTAAGTATTCACAATCATGTATAATGCAGTGAAGCCTTTACTATGTAACATAATGGCCTTGTCCTAACAAAGAGTAGAAGCATGTTGCACATCTCTTTACAAGGTTACTTTCAGGCCTAGTATAAATGATCTCAAGCTAAAGTTGGAATATTGGAAAGAAAACAGTGAAGTAAGTAACCAAGAAGCAATGTGGAAGGAACACAAAGGTATGCTGTGTAAAGGATGGAGATGGAACAAAAAGTGATTATATTAAATATTATTAGGTTTTGAACTTTTTAAAATCTAACTGAAACTCTGCTGCACGGTCCCCTCGTCCCTTGGAAGAGGCGGAGAGGTGGGTGTTTCTCATCTGCTGGTGGACTACCGGGGAGATTTACAGCAGGAGCAAACGCTTGCCTCGGGGAGGGAGAAAAAGTGCCAGAGCGTCCACAGCGGAGAATAAACGGAAGGGCAACCATGCGCGGGAAGTCTTCTTCGTTGCTTTTGTGGCAGGAGTACAGCGCCACTTACAGGCCTGGCATATGTACTACAGCGTCTCCAGCTCTTTCCAGCGGTCTCATGTGAACGGACACGTTGCTGGTGCCTGTTGCGTGTGGACGGAAGACTTGTTTGATAACAATTGTGGTCCGTTTGCGTTATCGTCCTCGTGTGGCTCCAGCCTAATACTAATGGTTCAATGTTAATCACAAAGATCTGAAATAGCATTTGAATGAGGCAGCAACAGTAAAGCTATAGTCTCACCAGCAGGCGTGGTCAGAACACTCACAAAGGATGATGGGAGAACATGAAACAAGCAGGGATCCGATACAGTCCCTTTGAAACCTTTCCAGCTGCTTTGTTGTGCTGATGGCCATCAGATGGGGTGCAACAAAGGCCTTGCTTCTGTGTTTCCTCGCTGGAAATGGCACCTGCTGTTTCTCATTTCAGATGTCATTCATTTGCTGGATTGAGAAGCAAACCCACCCCATTACTCTGGCTCATTTCAGGAAATCCTTGAGAGCTTGTTCCCATTTCCAAAGGCTCTTATTTAGTTTGACTGGAGGAAAAAGTTGCCTGGATTTTCTTGGAATCTATCTTTAACTTCCTTTTTAAAGCAACTGAAAACGTCAGTTAAATTAACCTTTACTCTGTAATGGTAGAGTCAATGAGAGTCAAAAGCTATTTAAACGGTTACAATGGAAATAACCTAAACAAATGCTGCAGCTGTAAAATGCCAAATGTCTCCTACAATTCAAATTAACTATTAAAAACTGTCTTTCAAATGTTACACAAGCCATCAATGGCTGTTAAAGTGCAACTGTAAACTAGTCATCAAGAAGATAATAACATATTTAAAGGGAAATTGGTGGCAGACTGAATTAAAAACCCTATACCCGTTCACATCACGTCTACAGTACATGGCTTCCTTAACCAGTTAAGCCCCATGCCCCCGGTACCGGGGGTAAAATGCAACATCTTGCAAGAAACAGCATCTGAGGGCTTCTTAACATTTAACAAACTACGAATGTGTCATACCCACTTAACGGGAAGAAACTCAGATATCAGACAATATTAACCATGTTTAGCTAAACAAAACACAAGGGTCATACCAAGCCTCTGGATTAGCCCTGAGTGAAGAAATGCTAACGCACTTAGCACAGAACTCACGGTAGAGATACCTTATTACTTTTCGGATCAGCACAAACAATCAGCTAGCAAGCTGGGAGTCCACAGATTCTAGGGGTATAAGTATCATCACTGAGCGACCAAAACTCGCGGCAGGAGAAGCAAACCCAGACAACGTAGCTTTACGGGACCAAAACGGAAAATAAGTCTTACCTTTGCTGTTTTCTGATCAGAAGTTGTGTTCAATGGCATTAAAGTGCATAAAACGCTGCTGAAGGTTAATCCAATGTGTCTGTCACTTTGAAATGATTACTGATAATCCATATTCATGTTTATGTCAATAACGGAGATTTCATATTGGCTGCTACGAGAGTGTCAATCAAAATCGACCGAGGGGGGCAGAGATATGGAAAATGCACCCAAATGACCTCAGAAGTGTTTTTTTTTTCTAAATCTCTCTAAAAAGGTAAAATGTCACTTGTTTTGCATCAATCTTGATACAGGGTACTTATTATATGTTATAGTTTGGATTCCGAAAGCTTTTAGTCTCCGATCCCATCATTCAAGGGTGGTTTTCACTATAAGTAATGGTTTTATTTTGGACGGACACTATAATTAAAACATTTTTACTGTGATCAATCTGAATTTACTTTAGAATAAAACAATTATATATTAATTCTTACTTTTCTACATCTAACTCACAGGTTTGTCATTACTTTGAGAAAAAAGATTATTAATTTACCCCTTTTAGAAGTGAAGATATAGTCATTTGTTCTGGGAATGTCATTTTCGAGCCTGAGACCTGAAAAACAGGCTCGGGCTTAACTGTAAGTGTGTTTAAATCATCAGATAAACAACGTAACGGTACAATTACACGTCCGGCTTATTACCTTGAAAACTAATCAACATGTTGCATGTTCTGCCATCCCTGATGTGAAAGAGATTGTCCAATTTGGGAGCTGGAATCTAAACAAACTCACTGCCCTTGAAATGTGTTTAGCATTTTATGTGATATCTTCCACCTGTAACTGGGCCTGGTGTAGAAGCAGCTCAAGACTGTGATCCATTGTATGTATCCTTGCATGGTCGACCAGGATGTAGAGTATATTACATTACAAGTCATTTAGCTGATGGATTTATCCAAAGCGACTTACCTACACTTCAATACCATGAATATGCCAATGTTTCCTTAAGCCAGAGCCATCCAACATGTATAATGTATTACAATTGGTATTATATCCTCTTATTAAAAATACAAACAATGTGAACAGAGTCTTTTTCTGGTAAATAATAGATTACAGCAATGCATATGCTCAGAACGACAAAGCTATCATGCTGAAGTTTTTCAGGCAATGTTTACCACATTCAGCATCTTAGTTTAAAATGCTAGCACTATTAGCCCTAAACACTATGAGCAAGTGAGGTTGCTGAAATGTTAGGGTTAGCTGGTGGTAAAGTCACAGGAATCATCTAAGTAACTAAAACTGAACCGTTTTTCCCCATCTCACATGTCTACTAACTTACAGTCACACAAAATGTTCTTTATAGCTGCAGGGGCCAGCTTAAAGTTAGGGGGTCATTAAGTCCAGAGCCACACGGCTTGTCTGCATTGCGTAATATCTTGCTTTTTAGATTTTAGGTTTTGTTCTTTTTCTGTGTGCTGCGTGCTGTTAACAACAAAGATAGACATTGAGAATTATATTTTGAAAGTATATTGACATAACCCTAAGCACCATTCTATAGTTTTAATGTCAATATATGTAGACTATCATGTCAAAAAATATACATATTTACTTCCTGCACTTCTTGTTTCCATTTCATATTATTATTAAAGATCAAGGATCATCAGACTGATTTATGATGCAACATATTCCCACCATGTATGTGTGTACAAATGACAAACAGTTGCTAAGATATTTTATTTATGAGGAAAGTGGTGAACCCTCTCTCTCCTCTAAACTGTTGAAGTGAAAAAGTTGTAGCTCAAACCCAAATGTACACAGTAAGATTACCAAGACTCCACATCAATCCCCTCTTACTCCTGTCCTGGCTGCAATGCTCTGGCCTCGGGTCGCATTTAGCAGTGAACCTAAAACCCTTCTCAACAGGCTTTACACAACTAGGCACCACCTAATATCAGCCAATTGCTGATCCTTTATAACACCAATAGAACCCTGAGGTCCTCGGGGCAGTGTCTCTCAGTTTCACCGCACTCAAAGATTTTGAACCCAATTGACCAAGTTTTCGCAGTGGGTCACGAGGTGCAAACTCAGAGGGTTTCGCAATTAAGTGCGTAATTTATTTTTCTGTGAAACATTTTATTGATTTTGGATGCATTTGTATTCCTTTTGCTCCCCTCTTGGGCCTTTTTAATGGCTCTTTTATATCCTTCTCAGTTTCTGTGATAGGGCTAGATTTTCTTTAACTAAAAGTACAAACATTGTGGTTTATTCATTATGATCCGCGTGAATACAAGACAAAATGCTGCTCAAATGATGGTAGTCACCTTAAAACTAAGTCATTTGCGTAAAATAAAATGTCCTTGCTTATTGTCAAGTAAACGCAGGCTACATGCTCAGAGCGTACACATGTGCAACAGATCTGCTCTTGCCCTACTTGGGCAGGAAGCTGGAGGAAATTTGACGAGGAGAGGAGAGGGAGATGCTTACATCACTGGAAAAGGAAGCTGCGGTGTGAAGCTGTTTAACAATTTCATAATTTCATAAACAGACAAGATAATCCTTTACAGCGCGAGGCAATCAGGACACAAACCAACCGTGCATCGTTGAGCCAAAGGAATGTCAGATAAACACAGGTGGTTTCCATTCCTAGCATCCAGCTGAGCAGAAAAACTAAAGTATTTCTAATTATTGTATCTTGTTGAGTCACAAATATACCTGAGACATACGATTGACTCAATGAAGGAAACTGGTTATCAAATGGAGTGGTATTCTAGTCTACTATTTGCGGGTTTTTTAAAGCAATGCATTAGCAGTAGGTAGCAAAATAACTGGCCTGGCATTGAAAGTGAATTTAAAACTATATTGAGCGGGGCACAGGAGGTCTCTCGATTAAAACAGGAAACCAAACAATGGAGCTCTGAAAGGAGAGACGGCTTTGCTTACTGGTTGCTATAGAAGCAGAGGAAGCAACCTCCGCTAAGCAGGAGGCCACGGTGGCACCAACACACATTTAGGAGCCACTGGCTGTTTGTGTTGATAAAGGAATTGCTTATCATAACATGTTATTAATCTGGCTTAACAATACGTATTTCCTTTTACACGATTTCCTTTTTTTGATTGGTTGCTTGGGATATCTGCAAAATGACTTTTGCAGAAGCCGAGATGTCTTGACAACAACCCGGTTCCTTCCCGTGAAAACATAAAATGAACAAGTCTCTGAAGAGTCACATAGCAATCGCTTTGACTTTTCTTTGGCAGGTGAACGTACTAGGATGAGGAGTGGAACATTGGTTGATTAAAGCCACATCCAGGGCAGCGCTCTGGTGTAGTGATGAAGCGAGCAGCTGGGTGATACCATGGAAATGAATCTTGGAAGTGATGAACTGGACTCCACTGAATATATCACAAGTTTTTCTTTAGATGTGCATCTGTTGAGAATTCCAGTGACACTTAAGAATATGGATATCATTAAATGATCAAGTCTAATGGAGAGCAGTTGTGCTTGAAACGCCACCTAGGTGTAATACATAATGAAAAAGGAATAACACAGCAGGGCTTCAATTTTTACCTCATGTTCAGTTCAGCACCTGCACTCTTAGATTTAGAAGTGTTTTTTTATCATTTAACTTTCCCCAGTGTGCTGCTTAGCAGAGGACGGACATGATATTTATGTTTCTTTTAATGGGTTTCTGAACTCTGCAGTAACTTTAAATGTGACTCTCGCTCTATTTAGAAAAAATGTGACTTATATATATAAATAAAGGGTATATTAGCAGGAGATAGGTAGGCTCGCTTTATGAGATAGGCTTTCTTAAACGTAATAATTATATAATTTTTAAATACCTCCTACTTAGAAAACTCTTGGAAAATGTGCATCCTGTACACTGGTGGAATGTTGGATGTGTGCTTTCAGTCCTATGAACACTTGTATGATTACTTTTTCCAAGAGAGCTGCTTAGAGAGGACTGACATGATGTTTTGTTTCTTTTAATCTATTTGTGTTCCTTTTCCGAACACTATATAGAGTACTTTCTACCAAAATCTATTTGGATGCACAACATTTTGAAAACCATACCCCTATTCCTGTCCTGATTAATATTGTATTTCCACTTGAAAGTCGAGAGGTATCTGTTAGGCAGGTGACCTATAAATATTAAAGGAAATGTTGCCTCATTGGAACAGTAACCAGCTGTTAACATTATTACTATTTTTTAGATATTTACAAATGTGTTGCTATATCAGGAAGCATGTGCCTAACTTTAGAAATATAAAGGCCCATAACTCCCCTAAGGCAATAAATAAGTACATGTGATCCTTTACTAGTGGGGCTGACTCCCTTTTTTCTTTATCAGATCCTGAATAAGAAAAGCTCTGTTGAAGACCTCAGGACTCAAACAGGCATGTGTGGCTGAGTTGAATATAGAACTAAATACGAGGTCTGGGACAAAAGTTTGAATTGTTTTTAGAATTATAAAATATGAAAAGACATCAATTAAATGTAGCAAAGACGATTTGAGCTACCGGCTGCCGCACCGGTCACCGTCACCATAGCAACCACATAATGTCTGCAGTACAACGGATACTGTGTAGTACGCCACATTGTAATACATGTTGTTATAAGCTCATAACATTAAGTGTGTTCCCAGTCACCTTTGTAACGGGCCATGTCAATTTGCTCATAAAAAACTCAACCTGATTGTCCCAACTTCCTTCCTTACTTTCGAGCAAAAATGCATTCAACAGGTCAGCCGGAGCTGCTACGAAGCTTTATTGCCGGTCTCATGTCGAAGCCAGTTTCCCCTTCGAATAACGCTTCCCCATATGTTTCCCATAGCTCTTGGATTTTGCTAAAGTTGGGTGTAGCAACGGTAATTAGTAGGGCTAAGGTTGGGTTAGAGGAAAGCTCATGAGTGGGGAAACAGATTTTGACCCAACTAGTGTTAATTTTGTTGACTAAAACTATGACGAATATGTTCGTCAACAACCTTTTTTTCCATGACGAAAACGAGACGATGACGAGACGGCACAGACGGCAGTAAACAATAACTGTAACGAAATCATCATGCAATATCGTTGACGAAAAGTGATGAGACGAAAATGTAGTTTACTAAATAAAAACTATTCCAAAATCTCTCTTTACTTTCGTTGACAAAAAATGAAGAGACGAAATATTATCAAAGATAACGTTACATCTCTGATAGTCAGTTTTTCTCCCAGCAGTTCCATTTCCGGTGCTGCAGCTGGGCAGCAGCTGTGTGTCTGTGGTGCGCGCGGCGGTAGATTTGAATTACACCGGGCAGCGGCAAAATATGAACTGTCAGGAAGACTCGGGTCTAACTCATTGTCTAACTAACCTTATTTAACAGAAAATAAAATGGCAACAACAGGGCTTGGGAGGAGTGGTCGCACTCGCGTTAACCGAATACCCCCCCGTCAGCGCGAGTGAGTGATAAATTGTGCACTCGACGGATAATAATGGATTATGACGGAAAATTACGATCCTGTCCGTCAAAAAGACTGACAACGAAAAAGTCTAAAGCCACCACTGCTTGGGAGAAAGAAACAATGTGATATTTGGGCCCATTTTCGCTACAATGAGGCGGAGAAAAAAAGCGAATGCATTGTTTTATCAGAAGGGAAGCAATGTGGCCATAACACAGGTACAAACACCACAAACCTGACCAGATACTCTCTGCAAAGCTTCTTAATCATTCAACTTGTGTTTTTCATCAAATTAGGACAAGATATAATCTTATTGTGAAATACGTTTGACTAAAATGACAGATTATTGGTTTTGGCTAGACTAGTTTGACTGAAATGTTCTATATAATCTGATGACTAAAAAAAGACTCAACAGTTTTCATTGACAAAAAGTAGACTAACATAATTAGTTTTCTTTGACTAAAATAAGACTAAAATGCTCAGACTTTCAGTCGACTAAAACTTGACTAAATAAAAACAGAATGAAGGTGACTAAATATGACTAAAACTAAAAAGGAAATTTAACACAAGACTAAAACTAAATAAAAAAATAGCTGACGAAATTAACACTAGACCCAACACGGATGTTGTTTCCAGACTAGTGTTGTCATGATACCAACATTTTGGTTTCGATACCGATACCAAGTCAAGAATTCCGATTATTTTTCGATACTTTTCTTAAAAAAAGGGAAACAGTCTTAAATGTAATTATTGTGCTTTATTTCAAACCAGAACCACATTGGTAAGTTAGCTAAAAAGATAACCATATTAGACAGTTATCATTGCCATTAATTGCCTCGTCAAACTACCAAAACGTTAATTTGTCACAAAATAAATTACCCTGGTTTGACTTAGATTTGAGGGCATGGGCTTGAGCATGATGTAATTATGTTATCTATCACATTCGCTAACCTGTCTTAAATTCTTTACACAGCTCTGGATGTCGGTCGGCGAGGTGCTTAGCCAAGTTTGATGTGTTGGCTCCCTTTGTTTGCAGCGATCTAAGACATTTCTCACAGACAGGCCTCGTGGTGTCCGTAGGCTTGCCCTCACTGTCAGAGATATAGCTAAAATACTTCCAAATGTCGCCTCTGGCGTCTTTCGAACAGGGAATTCGGTACTGAAAGGAGAGTTATTTTTGAAGACTCGAATTAGCATCTTGTAAGTTTGGAATAAATGTACTGCATGTATATGGGTGAAGGAAGAGTGGCGTTACTTCTTAATGGATAGATATAACATTTAAATGTATGCAGTGGCAGATTTATAGGGGGAAATGTGTTTTTGGTCGTTTGTATCTCTCTGTCTGCAGCTAATCTTGCACACGACTGAACCCATCAGCCTACTTTTTTTTAGCCCATTTATGAATATATGCATAGGACTAGTGATTGCGGAGATTTATTTTATTTATATTTTCCAGTTTGGGCTTCAAAATGATCAACAGCTGTTTCAGTAGCAAAGCACATTTTTTTGGAACAAGGCTTGCCTAAGCAGTTGCAGGCTATTATGTCGTTGCTCAAAATTTAACATGCTTGGAAAAGTTTGGTCTTATTTTGAATCAGAGCATCTGCTAAATAATTAAATACTGATATGTTATGATTCACTGAAGGCACGATATGAGATAATCAAATCCTAGTTTTGGTTATCTTCGCCGCCATCTTGAATCTTCATTTCAGTCAGGAACCCAATGAACATTTGCAGACAAATTCTGACAAATCGTCAGAAGAGTGTCTACTCCCATATTCTGACAGGTATCCACAGTTGTCAGTGCAATGAGTCCCCAAGTAAAAGTCATTAAATTGCGGAGTACACAGACCCCATGTGAAGTGTGTACATGACACCATTTTTCATGTTCAACACAGAAATTGGACATGGAACATAAAAATCAGCTTTTAGAGTGCAGGGACATTTTAAAAAAGGATCAAAAAGGAAAAGAGGAATCTCTTATAGACAATAAGAGATTATCTATATCAGACAAATAAAACCTTGTATCCTTATAAAGTCACAGGCCATTACATTTAGCTATTTATTTGTCTCTCAAATAAAAAAAAACTCACCATGACAATACCAGCAAACCTGCTTTCAATCATTACATACTACACATATCCCTGTTTTGCTTCTTAAGTGAAGCCTAGCCAAAGTTGGCCACTTAGGTGTACTTCAGTTTGATTAAGCATCATTTCCACAAATAAACCTAAATAGGAAGTTATCTGACTCAAACGATAAGATCTCTTGAAATGCTCCCCAGCCACAGTTAGGATCACAGCGCTGCACCTGGCAGTGTTTCACGTTAGTTTTGTTACACAAACCTCTGTTCCTGCTCCAATCTAATTAGACGGAGTCTGAATTTCTGTGATTAAAAGGCCTTTGCTAGGATTGCCATCTTACATCATTAAAAGTAATTTGTAGCAGAGGACTCTTTCGAGGGATTGGGGTGGATTTAAAAGTATGACATTTCACATAGTTGGCAAGACATGGAACATTACAATGTATTTTTGTGTACGAAACTGTCTACACTTAACGCAGTGATCTGTTCATATTCCAATCAAGTGGCCTCAACAACCACACAGCAAATATAGCATGTTGCTTTAAAGGGGCCCTATTATCATTTCCGGGGTTGTCTCTCCTGTAGTGTGCATGTAAAATGGTCTGCAAAGGCTTACAAAATCCCTGTGTTCCTCTCCCACCCGACCCCCCCCCTGCCTGAAACGCCTCAATTGGACTCCTTTGATTACTTTCAGAACAAAATAACAAAACTATGTGACACATTTTACATGATAGGCTAAGGGGCAGGACATCTCTGAGCAGTTGACCAATCACAACAGAGCCAGCCAGCTTTCCTCAAAATAAAGACCTTTCTGAACATTAATGCATGTAAACATGTCACATAGAGGCACAAAATACTAATATGACCCTGAAAATTAGCCGAATAAGGCCCTTTTAACAGAAGTTTTGTAATATTTTTCTAACCAAATAAAAAATGTTTAACTAATACAATAAAAAAGAAGAAAACTTTAACTTACTTTGCGTTTGCAAAGATATTTTAGGATATATCTGTACATATTTAATTTAGATACTCAGTCTCTCTTTCTCACACATATGCAGGCACACACACACACACACACACACACCACTAAGTTCATTTAATTTACATACTTTATTTGCATACTACAGTTGCATTGCTTTAGTTAGTTTCATGCACAGCTGGTACCACATTAGCATTTCCCATCATGCCGCACACAAGCATCCTTTTAGCCACAATGACACAGGCGATACCTCAAACTGAATGTAGCCAAGTGAGACTAACACAGGAACACAATAGCACATCATCAACAGTAACACATTTATAAAAGGAAGCCCCGTGATTGGCTGCACTTAATAGAAAACCTTGTTCCCCGTTTTATCATCGGAAATCCCCTGCTGAGCATGACAACAACATGTTCCACAATGAAAAGCAAAACAAATCAAAATAAAAGAAGACAAAAAAACACTTTCACAATAACAGTCATTTTTTGGATGTGGTCCCAAAGACTGTTATCAGGCTCCCAGTTTTCACACACTTAAACTCCAGCCAGCCAGGCCCCGTCACTCGCCATCTTGTCCTGAGTGCTGAGAGGCCCGTGCTTCTGGTTTCCAAAATAAGTCATCAACAGGAGCCTCTCTGTGGGACAAGACAAAGGGAGGCTGATAGGAGCCCAGAGCTCTCACATTATGGCCCCCAAACAGCTGAAGACAACCGCAACAGGCTGAAGCTCTGCTGGACTACAGCATTTGAATAGAGATATTGGAGTCTTAAAGCGCTTCTAACCATGAAAAAGCATTTAAATGCTCAGCATCAGGCCAAAACAAGTACAGTACATTTTGTTCCCAAAAATACCCCCAAATACCCCCCCCCCATCCTTCTCCTACTCATGTCATTTGATGTGAAGCAAAGAGGAATTACCAGCACCCGATCTGAGGTCACTCATTTAAAATCTTTTTGCATGGCTTGCTTTGTCTCAAATACTTTAGATAAAGTTGGTTACAATTGCAGCCAAAACTGTTTGACCTGAAAATGTTCCAATATGGAACTTGTTTATGCTGTCCATAGTTAAAAACACGTACAATAAAATGACTCATCTTGAAATAAATATATGAGTACACTCCTATACATCAAGGGTTAGGTATTACTCTACACTGAAGTCTAATGCTGCACCTGTTATGAAGTCCTGTAAGAGATGTAGTAATGAAATGCCATATTGTAACATATTAAAGCAATCAAAGTTCACACTCTTAGGGAACAGATACCAAAACGAAAACAAAATCAGAGCTGAAACTAAGTCAGCAGTGGCGGCGGGCCCATAGGGGCGCTAGGGGCGCCGCCCCACCTCTTCCCACATACAAAAATATATATAAAAAAAAATATTTAAAAATTTTTTTTTTTAAAAATATATTTTTTTTTATTTTTAATGAACAAGGTAAATATCATACCAAAGGTATCAGTAACATGTATAATCTACAATAAAATCTCGTTTAAAATTGTGTTACGATGTCTAAAGTTACTGATAAGTCACATGTTTCCTGCCTGGCCTTGCCCGTGGCATTAGTTTATCATTACCGGGCGCCGTGCAAGGAGCCCCCAAGCCAAACGGCAGCAACCAGCACGTTGCAAAAGTCTCAATAGTAAACTGTGCCGCCGAAACATAATTTCAGCCAATCAGCGCCGTCAAATATTTTGGCGCTCACGTTGGCGCCCACGTTGCTTACGTGCGTTGACGTGAGTTGTTTTTTTAGACTCGTGAGTGACCAAGGTGATGAGAATGGCTTTGTGTGCAGGTGGAGTCGCCGGACCTCGGTTCCCGCCCAATTCCGTTAAAGAGCTAATCTCCAATCCTTTCGAAAGGAGAAGTTTGGGAGATAAACTGTTGCTTAAAGACCTTGGACCGGACCAACCCGATTTGAGCAAGCTCGTGAAAAAGACAACATATCAACAAGGCTTCTCACGTAGCTGGTACACCAGAAAGGCATGGCTAGCTGGATGCAAACAGGTAAATGCTGTCTTTTGTTTCCCATGCTTGCTCTTCAAACACCTGGGGACAGATACGATCTGTTCAGAAACTAGACAAAAGTTAAACAAGTACAAACCACAGACTGTCTGTGTCATGGAGAATACAGTCGCTGGTTTATTTATGTCTGTATAGGCCGTTGTTGTGAGTGTGGACGGTCGGAGCATATATAACGTTAGCTTAGCCAAGCTCCATTTAGAAAACATGCATTTTAAAAGGGTATTACAATTTAATCACGGTCAAATATATTCATCTTGTTGTAGTTGTAGCCCCCTTGCCAGCGATTCTCTCTCTAGTTTAGCATACTCAGCCCGACTCAGCCTGGTTGTTCCTGGCCCTAGAACCACGATTTTATGGGGCCAGAAAAAACTGTGAATTGGGACCCGCTAGCCGGTACTAGGCCAAGTGGAAACGCAACCAAAAACGGGCCCCGCACGGCTCGGCACTGTCTGTGTCATGGCGAATACAGTCGCTGGTTTATTTATGTCTGTAGGCCATTGTTATGAGTGTGGAGTGAGCATATACAACGTTAGCTTTGCCTGGTCGCCTGCCGTCTGTCTGCAGACTTGTCAAAGCATTAATTCATGGTTTTTACTAACCGGTATCAGTATGTTGTTACGTTGGCAACATTTAGAAACGTGTATTACAATTTAATAACGGTAAAATATGTCCATTTTGTTGTAGTTGTAGCTCCCGAGCGCGTCTTGTTTGAATGATGCGAGTAAACACAGCTGGCAGCCGCGGTGAAACTCGAGCGATGCGATAGGAGCGTTTAGAGCGAAGCGAATATTCGCATCGCGTCCGGTCTGAATGCAGCATTAAAGCGAGCTACGCGCTGCACTGGAATGCGCCATTACATCACCAGAAGTCCTAATTTAAGGGGTCATTTCTCCCAAAAAATGTTTACTCACTATATCAACAGCCCCACCAAAAATATTTTCCACCAGCCGCCACTGTAAGTCAGATATTTGATATTTTGATCAGTAAATTATGTAGTTAATGAATGTAAAACTTGGGGGATTGCCCAAAAAAACCTTCTGTTTGTTCAGCTGATATCTCTCAGTGGATGTCTGCTCATCACCTCAAGCTCAACCTTGACAAGACTGAACTGCTTTTCCTTCCAGGAAAAGATTGTCCCACTCTTGACCTGACAATCAAGATCGGCACCTCTGTTGTTTCCCCGACTCAGACTGCAAGGAATCTGGGTGTGATCCTAGATAACAACCTGTCCTTCACTGCAAACATCGCTGCTACAACCCGTTGCTGCAGATACACGCTTTACAACATCAGGAAGATTCGTCCCCAGCTGACCCAGAAAGCCACGCAGGTTCTGGTCCAGGCTCTCGTCATCTCACGCCTAGACTACTGCAACTCCCTCCTGGCTGGTCTACCTGCATGTGCCATCCGACCTCAGCAGCTCATCCAGAATGCAGCAGCTCGTCTGGTCTTCAACCTTCCTAAATTTTCCCACACCACTCCGCTCCTCCGCTCCCTTCACTGGCTTCCGGTAACTGCTAGAATCCACTTCAAGACACTGGTACTTGCATACCATGCTGCGAATGGATCTGGCCCTTCCTACATCCAGGACATGGTTAAACTGTACACCCCAGCGCGTGCACTACGCTCTGTATCAGCCAAACGACTCGCTGCACCGTCGCTGCGAGGGGGACCCAAGTTCCCATCAGCAAAAACACGGTGGGTTTGCTATCCTGGCTCCAAATGGTGGAATGAGCTCCCCATTGACCTCAGAACAGCAGAAAGCCTGCACATCTTCCGGCGCAGACTGAAAACTCATCTCCTTTCGACTCCACCTCGAGCGATAGAAATTACTAACAAAGAACTGCTAACAGAGCACTTATATACTAATAAAGGACTGGCTTATCTATAGCCAGTTGAGTAACACTTGAAATGTTTGGCTCTATGATACCTGATGTACTTATATGATTCTGTTTTCTTCAAGGTTGTGTCTCCCTGGTCGAATGTACTTATTGTAAGTCGCTTTGGATAAAAGCGTCAGCTAAATGCAATGTAATGTAATGTAATGTTCAGCATCATAGGTGGGGTGATCATCCATACTTTTGCCAAATAGTAAGCATCCATACAGTCTTTTGGCCAGTAAAATTCACAAAATATGTCAAAAAACTCTTCCGATAAAGCATTATTTCTACCTTTTGTATGAGGTTTTTTGACAGTGGATTAGTATCAATGTAGCACCTTCAGCCATTCATGGAACATCAATCACTTCAACACCAATGTGTTTCCCATCCCCTAAACCTCCAGGGGTGTACACAGTTTAATACTGGCAACTTCTAATTGTGGGAAATACGAAAACGTCTTTTAAAACTACAATTCCCAGTAGAGACGTGCCATAGAACATTGTTGCGAAACACACAAATAGCCAGCAAGTCTAGTTTTTGGGGGTGCGCGTGGACTCGTTCGAATGCTGTTTTGGATAGTGTACCGTGGTTGGGTTTCATTCCATTTCAAGAGCTGTTTGACGCTCGGTGTAACCTTGGCGCACTGCCACCCAACATCCAATCACAGAGCTTGAGGACTAATCACAGGTGTTTGTCAAGCAAAGCGGAGAGAGAATACTTACTTCCGGGTGTAAAATTCTCTAAGCAACTACTATATGAGCGGGCTCCGACCCTCGGTCCTGACGGACTCCAAAGTCCAACATTATACAATCAACACAAATAAATAAACACAAAGATAATTGTGTCTTATTGTTTTTTTTGAGTAAATAACAGTGTGTGGTTTAGAAAAATATACAAAATAGAAGGAAAAAGTGATGAAACAATCAGCCAGATAAAAGGGAAAAAGGGGATGGATTGTTCAGAGTGAAGAAAGAGACTAGGAGAAATGGCAAACGCTAAAGAAATCTCAAGGGCCGCTTCTTTGAGAGAACGAGCAGCTCCCCTCACCAAGCGCCTATTTGCTCTGGTACAAATCACTGCTAGGCCCGGCAGGCCCAGAGGGGAAAGCACTTTTCTTCACCTCATCATCAGGAGTGGGAATCCCGTTCCACTTTTCCAGATGGCTTCAGCAGCAGCAGCAGACTGAGCTGGTCCTGCTTCCCGCTGACCCGCCCAGTTATCCCATCTGTCCAAACATTACATTACATTACATTGCATTTAGCTGACGCTTTTGTCCAAAGCGACTTACAATATGTACATACGACCAGGAAGACACAGCCCAGAAGAAAAACAGAATCATATAAGTACAGCAGGTATCATAGAGCCAAACATTTCAAGTGCTACTCAGCTGGCTATAGATAAGCCAGTCCTATGTTAGTATATAAGTGCTTTGTTAGTATTCTATCGCTCGAAGTGGAGTCGAAAGAGATGAGTTTTCAGTCTGCGCCGGAAGATGTGCAGGCTTTCTGCCGTCCTGATGTCAATGGGGAGCTCATTCACCATCTTGGAGCCAGGATAGCAAACCCACGTGTTTTTGCTGATGGGAACTTGGGTCCACCTCGCAGCGAGGGTGCAGCGAGTCGTTTTGGCTGATGCCGAGCGGAGTGCACGCGCTGGGGTGTACAGTTTAACCATGTCCTGGATGTAGGAAGGGCCAGATCCATTCGCAGCATGGTATGCAAGTACTAGTGTCTTGAAGTGGATTCTAGCAGTTACCGGGAGCCAGTGAAGGGAGCGAAGGAGCGGAGTGGTGTGGGAAATTTTGGAAGGTTGAAGACCAGACGAGCCGCTGCATTCTGGATGAGCTACAGAGGTCGAATGGCACATGCAGGTAGACCAGCCAGGAGGGAGTTGCAATAGTCTAGGCGTGAGGTGACGAGAGCCTGGACCAGAACCTGGGTGGCTTTCTGGGTCAGCTGGGGACGAATCTTCCTGATGTTGTACAGCGTATATCTGCAGCAACGAGTTTGTAGCAGCGATGTTTGCAGTGAAGGAGAGGTTGTTATCTAGGGTCACACCCAGATTCCTTGCCGTCTGAGTCGGGGAAACAACAGAGGTTGCCGATGTTGATCGTCAGGTCAAGAGTGGGACAATCTTTCCCGGAAGGGAAAGCAGTTCAGTCTTGTCAAGGTTGAGCTTGAGGTGATGAGCAGACATCCACTGAGAGATGTCAGCTAGACAAGCAGAGATGCGTGCGACGAACCTGGGTCTCTGAGCGGGGAAAGGACAGAATTAATTGGGTGTAGTCAGCATAGCAGTGGTAAGAAAAACCATGCGGGCTAATGACCGATCCGAGCGAGTTTGTGTACAGAGAGAAAAGGAGGGGACCAAGAACAGAGCCCTGAGGACCCCTGTAGTTAATTGACAAGGGTCAGACTCAGACCCTCTCCAAGTTACCCTGTAGGTACGGTCTTTGAGGTATGAGGCGAGGAGGGAGAGTGCAGAGCCTGAAACTCCAAGTTCTTGGAGAGTGCGAAGGAGGATCTTATGGTTCACCGTGTCGAATGCAGCTGACAGGTAGCCAACATGATGATGACAGAGGAGAGGGATGCGCTTTAGCAGTGTGCAGTTCCTCAGTGACAGCAAGGAGGGCCGTTTCTGTGGAGTGACCTGCCTTAAAACCAGACTGGTGCGGATCCAGAAGGTTGTCTGGTGGAGATAATAGGAGAGTGTTTAAAGACAGCGTGTTCAAGTGTTTTAGACAGGACGGAGGAGAGACACAGGCCTGTAGTTTATAACATCGGACGGGTGAGAGTGGGTTTTTTAAGGAGAGGGTTTACTCTTGCCTCCTTGAGACTGTTTGGAAAGTGACCAGAAGTAGTAGGAGTGTTGATGAAATGGTGAGAAACGAGTTAGAATAGTAGAAGATCCGGAGCGATAGTCTGAAGGAGGTTTGAATGGGATGGGGTCCAGAGGACAGGTTGTAGGGCGGGGGCAGAGGTAATGAGGGTAAGAACCTCACTTGGAGAGAGAGGGGAAAAGGAGGTTAGTGAGTGGTTGAAAGGAGGGTCTGGTGACCCAGCGGTCAGTAAAGGTGAGTCAGAAAAAGAAGAGCGAATATCATCAACCTTTTTTTCGAAGTGGTAACAAAGTCGCTTGACAGAAGTGAGGAGGAGGGAGGTGGCTTTGGGAGGGTCCAAGAGGGTGGAGAAGATGGAAAATCGTTTTTTGGGATTGGCATAGGAAGATTGGATCTTATCTTGAAAGAAAGTTGCTCTTTGCCTGAGAGATCGAGGCAGAGAAAGAGGAGAGGAGAGCCTGATAGGTTAGGAGGTCGTCACGGTGTCTGGATTTCCACCATTTCCGCTCTGCTTTCCCGAAGGACGGTTCTATTAGCACGCAGTGCGTCATTTAGCCAGGGAGCAGGGGGGGACTGACGAGCCTGCCGAGATGTGAGAGGACAGAGAGAGTCCAGAGAAAATGAGAGAGTAGAGAGGAGAGTTTCTGCAGCAGAGTTTGGAGGCAGGAGTTGAAACGAATCAGAGGAAGGGAGGGCTGAGAGCACCGATGAGGCAAAGGTAGAGGGGGAGAGGGAACGAAGGTTACGGCGGACAGGTGCAGGCTGAGAAGAGTAGTTTGTATGTTTGGAAAGGGGTAGAGAGAATGAAGAAGAAATCGGATGTGTGGAGCGGGTTAACAGAGAGGTTAGAAGTAGTGCAGTTCCTTGAGAATATGAGATCAAGGACATTGCCAGCTTTATGAGTTGGTGGGGATGGAGACAATGAGAAAGCGAAGGCGGTTAACAGAGATGTTAGTTCGTCTATCTTCCCTGTCTGGAGGTTGAAATCTCCGAGAAGTACAGCCGGAGGGCCAGTTTCAGGGATGTGTGAGAGGAGATGATCTAATTCCTCCAAGAAGTCCCCCAAGGCACCTGGCGGACGGTGAGAACAACAATGGTTAATTGATAGGATGGGTACTGTGACGGCATGGAATTCAAAGGTGGAAGGAATGAAATTAGGTAGCTTGAAGAGGGAAAAGCTCCATTTGGGAGAGAGCAGGAGACCATGCCACCTCCTCTGCTAGTGGGTCTGGGTGTATGGGAGAAGGAATATGCTGTGGAGAGCTGCTGGGGTGGATGTGTTGGATGGAGTAATCCAGGTCTCCGTGAGAGCAAGGAAATCCAGAGACTGCAGGGAAGCGTAGCCAGAGATGAAGTCAGCCTTAGGAACAGCTGACTGGCAGTTCCACAGGCCCCTGAAACTAAATGTTGGATGTCAGAGGAGCATGTGGGATAGACGAGAGCAGGCCGAATATTTCGATTACGAGATACACGGGGCCAGTGATAGTGGCGAGAGGACACATGAACGGGAAAATACACATGATTATAGCATGAGGGGCTAAACAACCAAATGAAATAAAATACCAGCGATACTTAGCTCACAAAGTAGGATTTGCCTCCTCTTTGCCTCCCTCGTGACTCCTGTAGGACTCCAATGTCTTTGTCAGTCTTACTCCTGTAGGACTCCAATGTCTTTGTCAGTCTTACTCCTGTAGGACTCCAATGTCTTTGTCAGTCTTCGTCTGTCTGACGCTGAAGCTGACGCTCCAGGAAATAGCTAACTAAAAAGGAGCCTGATTGATGAGTTTACTAACAAGACTATCATGGCGGCGGCGGAGCTCAAGTCTAGTTTCTCCACCTGGAGATATTCTCACTATTTCACTTTTGTCGAGCACAAAGAAAAGAAAGTTTCTGTTAAATGTAAGTTGTGTCCTGGCGGGTCAAAGAGCCTATCTACTGCCCAAACCAGTAATTCAAATCTCTTAAAACATCTGCAAAAACAACATGCTGGGACGAAGCTAGTAACTAAACCACAGAGACTCATCCAACGCCACTCCACCTCCACCTAAGCAACAGCGGCTGGATTTTAACCAAGGGACTGCTATCCAGGGAAAGTCGATAAAGCCATTGCACGGTATGTTGTAGAACACATGCAGGCTATTGCTACAGTGGAGTCACCCGCTTTCTGGGAGCTAGTTAGCATGATAGCATGTCCGGGCGGCACACGGCATATGGGCATACTTGCCAACCCTCCCGATTTCGCGGGAGACTCCCGATTTCATTGCCCTCTCCCGGTTTCCTCCCGGGGTCATATTTCTCCCGATTTCTGACAAAATCAGATTTACTCAGGACTGTTTAATACAGCTGAACCATTGTTTGGTTTCCATGGTAGCGCGTCTCATTAGTAGCACGCGCAACTGAAAGTCTGAGAGGGTGAGGAAGATAGTAACAGAACAAGAATCGACAACTCTCCTCTGCTCCTCCTTTCCTGCCCACACATATGCTCCATCAAGGATGGTGCTACAAGCCGCAAGACAGTGCACTTACAACTACAATAAGCATGTTAATGTTAATCTAATACAGCTCCGGCGAACCCTGCTCCGGCGATCCCCCCCACGGTGGTTTTGGAAATGCTCCCGATTTCTGAGGTCTCAAGGTTGGCAAGTATGCATATGGGACGGAAAACTTTTTCCAACTACCTGGAGAAAGAATATACAAAAATGGAAAGCCAGCTAATATCGATGCAATCCAGATTGCATATAATGCATGTCAAGTTGATCAACAGATTGTATTATTCTCCAATGCAATAACAGTACTGAAATGAAGGCTATAAGGGCATTAATGGGAGCCCTTTTTTTAAGTAACTAAAACGTTAAACGCATTACTTTTTGGTGTAAGTAATCAGTAAAGTAACTGAGTTACTTTTGAAATGAAGTAACTAGTAATGGTAACTAGTTACTGGTTTTCAGTAACTAGCACAACACTGGTTATGGGTGATGACTGGACCTGGTTTGGTGTGCCAACTAAAATAGCTTCTGTTTGAGCTATTAAGTTGCAAGAAATGTTGTTGCATCTAAGCCTTTATCTCCTCAATGCAGGTGTTAAAGGATGTTGATGGTGACAGTGAGGAAGCATGTGGGATAGGGTCTGTCTTTATACATAGCTGCGTGTCATCCGCTACTAACAACATTTGTCTGTGTTGGAATTCAACAGACACTGGAATGGAATGGCTGACTTAGAGATTGAGATTCAAGAAACATTTGGAGTGGTCTCTTCATTTTTTTCAGAGCTGTATTTGTCTGTTTTCCAGGCCTCTAAGTATTCACAATCATGTATAATGCAGTGAAGCCTTTACTATGTAACATAATGGCCTTGTCCTAACAAAGAGTAGAAGCATGTTGCACATCTCTTTACAAGGTTACTTTCAGGCCTAGTATAAATGATCTCAAGCTAAAGTTGGAATATTGGAAAGAAAACAGTGAAGTAAGTAACCAAGAAGCAATGTGGAAGGAACACAAAGGTATGCTGTGTAAAGGATGGAGATGGAACAAAAAGTGATTATATTAAATATTATTAGGTTTTGAACTTTTTAAAATCTAACTGAAACTCTGCTGCACGGTCCCCTCGTCCCTTGGAAGAGGCGGAGAGGTGGGTGTTTCTCATCTGCTGGTGGACTACCGGGGAGATTTACAGCAGGAGCAAACGCTTGCCTCGGGAGGGAGAAAAAGTGCCAGAGCGTCCACAGCGGAGAATAAACGGAAGGGCAACCATGCGCGGGAAGTCTTCTTCGTTGCTTTTGTGGCAGGAGTACAGCGCCACTTACAGGCCTGGCATATGTACTACAGCGTCTCCAGCTCTTTCCAGCGGTCTCATGTGAACGGACACGTTGCTGGTGCCTGTTGCGTGTGGACGGAAGACTTGTTTGATAACAATTGCGGTCCGTTTGCGTTATCGTCCTCGTGTGGCTCCAGCCTAATACTAATGGTTCAATGTTAATCACAAAGATCTGAAATAGCATTTGAATGAGGCAGCAACAGTAAAGCTATAGTCTCACCAGCAGGCGTGGTCAGAACACTCACAAAGGATGATGGGAGAACATGAAACAAGCAGGGATCCGATACAGTCCCTTTGAAACCTTTCCAGCTGCTTTGTTGTGCTGATGGCCATCAGATGGGGTGCAACAAAGGCCTTGCTTCTGTGTTTCCTCGCTGGAAATGGCACCTGCTGTTTCTCATTTCAGATGTCATTCATTTGCTGGATTGAGAAGCAAACCCACCCCATTACTCTGGCTCATTTCAGGAAATCCTTGAGAGCTTGTTCCCATTTCCAAAGGCTCTTATTTAGTTTGACTGGAGGAAAAAGTTGCCTGGATTTTCTTGGAATCTATCTTTAACTTCCTTTTTAAAGCAACTGAAAACGTCAGTTAAATTAACCTTTACTCTGTAATGGTAGAGTCAATGAGAGTCAAAAGCTATTTAAACGGTTACAATGGAAATAACCTAAACAAATGCTGCAGCTGTAAAATGCCAAATGTCTCCTACAATTCAAATTAACTATTAAAAACTGTCTTTCAAATGTTACACAAGCCATCAATGGCTGTTAAAGTGCAACTGTAAACTAGTCATCAAGAAGATAATAACATATTTAAAGGGAAATTGGTGGCAGACTGAATTAAAAACCCTATACCCGTTCACATCACGTCTACAGTACATGGCTTCCTTAACCAGTTAAGCCCCATGCCCCCGGTACCGGGGGTAAAATGCAACATCTTGCAAGAAACAGCATCTGAGGGCTTCTTAACATTTAACAAACTACGAATGTGTCATACCCACTTAACGGGAAGAAACTCAGATATCAGACAATATTAACCATGTTTAGCTAAACAAAACACAAGGGTCATACCAAGCCTCTGGATTAGCCCTGAGTGAAGAAATGCTAACGCACTTAGCACAGAACTCACGGTAGAGATACCTTATTACTTTTCGGATCAGCACAAACAATCAGCTAGCAAGCTGGGAGTCCACAGATTCTAGGGGTATAAGTATCATCACTGAGCGACCAAAACTCGCGGCAGGAGAAGCAAACCCAGACAACGTAGCTTTACGGGACCAAAACGGAAAATAAGTCTTACCTTTGCTGTTTTCTGATCAGAAGTTGTGTTCAATGGCATTAAAGTGCAAAAACGCTGCTGAAGGTTAATCCAATGTGTCTGTCACTTTGAAATGATTACTGATAATCCATATTCATGTTTATGTCAATAACGGAGATTTCATATTGGCTGCTACGAGAGTGTCAATCAAAATCGACCGAGGGGGCAGAGATATGGAAAATGCACCCAAATGACCTCAGAAGTGTTTTTTTTTTCTAAATCTCTCTAAAAAGGTAAAATGTCACTTGTTTTGCATCAATCTTGATACAGGGTACTTATTATATGTTATAGTTTGGATTCCGAAAGCTTTTAGTCTCCGATCCCATCATTCAAGGGTGGTTTTCACTATAAGTAATGGTTTTATTTTGGACGGACACTATAATTAAAACATTTTTACTGTGATCAATCTGAATTTACTTTAGAATAAAACAATTATATATTAATTCTTACTTTTCTACATCTAACTCACAGGTTTGTCATTACTTTGAGAAAAAAGATTATTAATTTACCCCTTTTAGAAGTGAAGATATAGTCATTTGTTCTGGGAATGTCATTTTCGAGCCTGAGACCTGAAAAACAGGCTCGGGCTTAACTGTAAGTGTGTTTAAATCATCAGATAAACAACGTAACGGTACAATTACACGTCCGGCTTATTACCTTGAAAACTAATCAACATGTTGCATGTTCTGCCATCCCTGATGTGAAAGAGATTGTCCAATTTGGGAGCTGGAATCTAAACAAACTCACTGCCCTTGAAATGTGTTTAGCATTTTATGTGATATCTTCCACCTGTAACTGGGCCTGGTGTAGAAGCAGCTCAAGACTGTGATCCATTGTATGTATCCTTGCATGGTCGACCAGGATGTAGAGTATATTACATTACAAGTCATTTAGCTGATGGATTTATCCAAAGCGACTTACCTACACTTCAATACCATGAATATGCCAATGTTTCCTTAAGCCAGAGCCATCCAACATGTATAATGTATTACAATTGGTATTATATCCTCTTATTAAAAATACAAACAATGTGAACAGAGTCTTTTTCTGGTAAATAATAGATTACAGCAATGCATATGCTCAGAACGACAAAGCTATCATGCTGAAGTTTTTCAGGCAATGTTTACCACATTCAGCATCTTAGTTTAAAATGCTAGCACTATTAGCCCTAAACACTATGAGCAAGTGAGGTTGCTGAAATGTTAGGGTTAGCTGGTGGTAAAGTCACAGGAATCATCTAAGTAACTAAAACTGAACCGTTTTTCCCCATCTCACATGTCTACTAACTTACAGTCACACAAAATGTTCTTTATAGCTGCAGGGGGCCAGCTTAAAGTTAGGGGGTCATTAAGTCCAGAGCCACACGGCTTGTCTGCATTGCGTAATATCTTGCTTTTTAGATTTTAGGTTTTGTTCTTTTTCTGTGTGCTGCGTGCTGTTAACAACAAAGATAGACATTGAGAATTATATTTTGAAAGTATATTGACATAACCCTAAGCACCATTTCTATAGTTTTAATGTCAATATATGTAGACTATCATGTCAAAAAATATACATATTTACTTCCTGCACTTCTTGTTTCCATTTCATATTATTATTAAAGATCAAGGATCATCAGACTGATTTATGATGCAACATATTCCCACCATGTATGTGTGTACAAATGACAAACAGTTGCTAAGATATTTTATTTATGAGGAAAGTGGTGAACCCTCTCTCTCCTCTAAACTGTTGAAGTGAAAAAGTTGTAGCTCAAACCCAAATGTCCACAGTAAGATTACCAAGACTCCACATCAATCCCCTCTTACTCCTGTCCTGGCTGCAATGCTCTGGCCTCGGGTCGCATTTAGCAGTGAACCTAAAACCCTTCTCAACAGGCTTTACACAACTAGGCACCACCTAATATCAGCCAATTGCTGATCCTTTATAACACCAATAGAACCCTGAGGTCCTCGGGGCAGTGTCTCTCAGTTTCACCGCACTCAAAGATTTTGAACCCAATTGACCAAGTTTCCACAGTGGGTCACGAGGTGCAAACTCAGAGGGTTTCGCAATTAAGTACATAATTTATTTTTCTGTGAAACATTTTATTGATTTTGGATGCATTTGTATTCCTTTTGCTCCCCTCTTGGGCCTTTTTAATGGCTCTTTTATATCCTTCTCAGTTTATGTGATAGGGCTAGATTTTCTTTAACTAAAAGTACAAACATTGTGATTTATTCATTATGATCCGCGTGAATACAAGACAAAATGCTGCTCAAATGATGGTAGTCACCTTAAAACGAAGTCATTTGCGTAAAATAAAATGTCCTTGCTTATTGTCAAGTAAACGCAGGCTACATGCTCAGAGCATACACATGTGCAACAGATCTGCTCTTGCCCTACTTGGGCAGGAAGCTGGAGGAAATTTGACGAGGAGAGGAGAGGGAGATGCTTACATCACTGGAAAAGGAAGCTGCGGTGTGAAGCTGTTTAACAATTTCATAATTTCATAAACAGACAAGATAATCCTTTACAGCGCGAGGCAATCAGGACACAAACCAACCGTGCATCGTTGAGCCAAAGGAATGTCAGATAAACACAGGTGGTTTCCATTCCTAGCATCCAGCTGAGCAGAAAAAACTAAGTATTTCTAATTATTGTATCTTGTTGAGGTCACAAATATACCTGAGACATACGATTGACTCAATGAAGGGAAACTGGTTATCAAATGGAGTGGTATTCTAGTCTACTATTTGGCGGGTTTTTTAAAGCAATGCATTAGCAGTAGGTAGCAAATAACTGGCCTAGCATTGAAAGTGAATTTAAAACTATATTGAGCGGGGCACAGTGAGGTCTCTCGATTAAAAACAGGAAAACCAAACAATGGAGCTCTGAAAGGAGAGCGGCTTTGCTTACTGGTTGCTATAGAAGCAGAGGAAGCAACCTCCGCTAAGGCAGGAGGCCACGGTGGCACCAACACACAGTTAGGGAGCCACTGGCTGTTTGTGTTGAATAAAGGAATTGCTTATCATAACATGTTATTAATCTGGGCTTAACAATACGTATTTCCTTTTACACGATTTCCTTTTTTGATTGGTTGCTTGGGATATCTGCAAAATACTTTTGCAGAAGCCGAGATGTCTTGACAACAACCCGGTTCCTTCCCGTGAAAACATAAAATGAACAAGTCTCTGAAGAGTCCACATAGCAATCGCTTTGACTTTTCTTTGGCAGGTGAACGTACTAGGATGAGGAGTGGAACATTGGTTGATTAAGCCACATCCAGGGCAGCGCTCTGGTGTAGTGATGAAGCGAGCAGCTGGTGATACCATGGAAATGAATCTTGGAAGTGATGAACTGGACTCCACTGAATATATCACAAGTTTTTCTTAGATGTGCATCTGTGAGAATTCCAGTGACACTTAAGAATATGGATATCATTAAATGATCAAGTCTAATGGAGAGCATTGTGCTTGAAACGCCACCTAGGTGTAATACATAATGAAAAAGGAATACACAGCAGGGCTTCAATTTTTACCTCATGTTCAGTTCAGCACCTGCACTCTTAGATTTAGAAGTGTTTTTTTATCATTTAACTTTCCCCAGTGTGCTGCTTAGCAGAGGACGGGACATGATATTTATGTTTCTTTTAATGGGTTTCTGAACTCTGCAGTAACTTTAAATGTGACTCTCGCTCTATTTAGAAAAAATGTGACTTATATATATAAATAAAGGGTATATTAGCAGGAGATAGGTAGGCTCGCTTTATGAGATAGGCTTTCTTAAACGTAATAATTATATAATTTTTAAATACCTCCTACTTAGAAAACTCTTGGAAAATGTGCATCCTGTACACTGGTGGAATGTTGGATGTGTGCTTTCAGTCCTATGAACACTTGTATGATTACTTTTTCCAAGAGAGCTGCTTAGAGAGGACTGACATGATGTTTTGTTTCTTTTAATCTATTTGTGTTCCTTTTCCGAACACTATATAGAGTACTTTCTACCAAAAATCTATTTGGATGCACAACATTTTGAAAACCATACCCCTATTCCTGTCCTGATTAATATTGTATTTCCACTTGAAAGTCGAGAGGTATCTGTTAGGCAGGTGACCTATAAAATATTAAAGGAAATGTTGCCTCATTGGAACAGTAACCAGCCTGTTAACATTATTACTATTTTTTAGATATTTACAAATGTGTTGCTATATCAGGAAGCATGTGCCTAACTTTAGAAATATAAAGGCCCATAACTCCCCTAAGGCAATAAATAAGTACATGTGATCCTTTACTAGTGGGGCTGACTCCCTTTTTTCTTTATCAGATCCTGAATAAGAAAAGCTCTGTTGAAGACCTCAGGACTCAAACAGGCATGTGTGGCTGAGTTGAATATAGAACTAAATACGAGGTCTGGGACAAAAGTTTGAATTGTTTTTAGAATTATAAAATATGAAAAGACATCAATTAAATGTAGCAAAGACGATTTGAGCTACCGGCTGCCCGCACCGGTCACCGTCACCATAGCAACCACATAATGTCCTGCAGTACAACGGATACTGTGTAGTACGCCACATTGTAATACATGTTGTTATAAGCTCATAACATTAAGTGTGTTCCCAGTCACCTTTGTAACGGGCCATGTCAATTTGCTCATAAAAAACTCAACCTGATTGTCCCAACTTCCTTCCTTACTTTCGAGCAAAAATGCATTCAACAGGTCAGCCGGAGCTGCTACGAAGCTTTATTGCCGGTCTCATGTCGAAGCCAGTTTCCCCTTCGAATAACGCTTCCCCATATGTTTCCCATAGCTCTTGGATTTTGCTAAAGTTGGGTGTAGCAACGGTAATTAGTAGGGCTAAGGTTGGGTTAGAGGAAAGCTCATGAGTGGGGAAACAGATTTTGACCCAACTAGTGTTAATTTTGTTGACTAAAACTATGACGAATATGTTCGTCAACGACCTTTTTTTCCATGACGAAAACGAGACGATGACGAGACGGCACAGACGGCAGTAAACAATACTGTAACGAAATCATCATGCAATATCGTTGACGAAAAGTGATGAGACGAAAATGTAGTTTACTAAATAAAAACTATTCCAAAATCTCTCTTTACTTTCGTTGACAAAAAATGAAGAGACGAAATATTATCAAAGATAACGTTACATCTCTGATAGTCAGTTTTTCTCCCAGCAGTTCCATTTCCGGTGCTGCAGCTGGGCAGCAGCTGTGTGTCTGTGGTGCGCGCGGCGGTAGATTTGAATTACAAACCGGGCAGCGGCAAAATATGAACTGTCAGGAAGACTCGGGTCTAACTCATTGTCTAACTAACCTTATTTAACAGAAAATAAAATGGCAACAACAGGGCTTGGGAGGAGTGGGTCGCACTCGCGTTAACCGAATACCCCCCCGTCAGCGCGAGTGAGTGATAAATTGTGCACTCGACGGATAATAATGGATTATGACGGAAAATTACGATCCTGTCCGTCAAAAAGACTGACAACGAAAAGTCTAAAGCCACCACTGCTTGGGAGAAAGAAACGATGTGATATTTGGGCCCATTTTCGCTACAATGAGGCGGAGAAAAAAAGCGAATGCATTGTTTTATCAGAAGGGAAGCAATGTGGCCATAACACAGGTACAAACACCACAAACCTGACCAGATACTCTCTGCAAAGCTTCTTAATCATTCAACTTGTGTTTTTCATCAAATTAGGACAAGATATAATCTTATTGTGAAATACGTTTGACTAAAATGACAGATTATTGGTTTTGGCTAGACTAGTTTGACTGAAATGTTCTATATAATCTGATGACTAAAAAAAGACTCAACAGTTTTCATTGACAAAAGTAGACTAACATATTAGTTTTCTTTGACTAAAATAAGACTAAAATGCTCAGACTTTCAGTCGACTAAAACTTGACTAAATAAAAACAGAATGAAGGTGACTAAATATGACTAAAACTAAAAAGGAAATTTAAAACACAAGAACTAAAACTAAATAAAAAAATAGCTGACGAAATTACACACTAGACCCAACACGGATGTTGTTTCCAGACTAGTGTTGTCATGATACCAACATTTTGGTTTCGATACCGATACCAAGTCAAGAATTCCGATTATTTTTCGATACTTTTCTTAAAAAAAGGGAAACAGTCTTAAATGTAATTATTGTGCTTTATTTCAAACCAGAACCACATTGGTAAGTTAGCTAAAAAGATAACCATATTAGACAGTTATCATTGCCATTAATTGCCTCGTCAAACTACCAAAACGTTAATTTGTCACAAAATAAATTACCCTGGTTTGACTTAGATTTGAGGGCATGGGCTTGAGCATGATGTAATTATGTTATCTATCACATTCGCTAACCGTCTTAAATTCTTTACACAGCTCTGGATGTCGGTCGGCGAGGTGCTTAGCCAAGTTTGATGTGTTGGCTCCCTTTGTTTGCAGCGATCTAAGACATTTCTCACAGACAGGCCTCGTGGTGTCCGTAGGCTTGCCCTCACTGTCAGAGATATAGCTAAAATACTTCCAAATGTCGCCTCTGGCGTCTTTCGAACAGGGAATTCGGTACTGAAAGGAGAGTTATTTTTGAAGACTCGAAATTAGCATCTTGTAAGTTTGGAATAAATGTACTGCATGTATATGGGTGAAGGAAGAGTGGCGTTACTTCTTAATGGATAGATATAACATTTAAATGTATGCAGTGGCAGATTTAGAGGGGGAAATGTGTTTTTGGTCGTTTGTATCTCTCTGTCTGCAGCTAATCTTGCACACGACTGAACCCATCAGCCTACTTTTTTTTTAGCCCATTTATGAATATATGCATAGGACTAGTGATTGCGGAGATTTATTTTATTTATATTTTCCAGTTTGAGCTTCAAAATGATCAACAGCTGTTTCAGTAGCAAAGCACATTTTTTTTGGAACAAGGCTTGCCTAAGCAGTTGCAGGCTATTATGTCGTTGCTCAAAATTTAACATGCTTGGAAAAGTTTGGTCTTATTTTGAATCAGAGCATCTGCTAAATAATTAAATACTGATATGTTATGATTCACTGAAGGCACGATATGAGATAATCAAATCCTAGTTTTGGTTATCTTCGCCGCCATCTTGAATCTTCATTTCAGTCAGGAACCCAATGAACATTTGCAGACAAATTCTGACAAATCGTCAGAAGAGTGTCTACTCCCATATTCTGACAGGTATCCACAGTTGTCAGTGCAATGAGTCCCCAAGTAAAAGTAATTAAATTGCGGAGTACACAGACCCCATGTGAAGTGTGTACATGACACCATTTTTTCATGTTCAACACAGAAATTGGACATGGAACATAAAAATCAGCTTTTAGAGCGCAGGGACATTTTAAAAAAGGATCAAAAAGGAAAAGAGGAATCTCTTATAGACAATAAGAGATTATCTATATCAGACAAATAAAACCTTGTATCCTTATAAAGTCACAGGCCATTACATTTAGCTATTTATTTGTCTCTCAAATAAAAAAAAACTCACCATGACAATACCAGCAAACCTGCTTTCAATCATTACATACTACACATATCCCTGTTTTGCTTCTTGAGTGAAGCCTAGCCAAAGTTGGCCACTTAGGTGTACTTCAGTTTGATTAAGCATCATTTCCACAAATAAACCTAAATAGGAAGTTATCTGACTCAAACGATAAGATCTCTTGAAATGCTCCCCAGCCACAGTTAGGATCACAGCGCTGCACCTGGCAGTGTTTCACGTTAGTTTTGTTACACAAACCTCTGTTCCTGCTCCAATCTAATTAGACGGAGTCTGAATTTCTGTGATTAAAAGGCCTTTGCTAGGATTGCCATCTTACATCATTAAAAGTAATTTGTAGCAGAGGACTCTTTCGAGGGATTGGGGTGGATTTAAAAGTATGACATTTCACATAGTTGGCAAGACATGGAAAATTACAATGTATTTTTGTGTACGAAACTGTCTACACTTAACGCAGTGATCTGTTCATATTCCAATCAAGTGGCCTCAACAACCACACAGCAAATATAGCATGTTGCTTTAAAGGGGCCCTATTATCATTTTCGGGGTTGTCTCTCCTGTAGTGTGCATGTAAAATGGTCTGCAAAGGCTTACAAAATCCCTGTGTTCCTCTCCCACCCGACCCCCCCCCCTGCCTGAAACGCCTCAATTGGACTCCTTTGATTACTTTCAGAACAAAATAACAAAACTATGTGACACATTTTACATGATAGGCTAAGGGGCAGGACATCTCTGAGCAGTTGACCAATCACAACAGAGCCAGCCAGCTTTCCTCAAAATAAAGACCTTTCTGAACATTAATGCATGTAAACATGTCACATAGAGGCACAAAATACTAATATGACCCTGAAAATTAGCCGAATAAGGCCCTTTTAACAGAAGTTTTGCAATATTTTTCTAACCAAATAAAAAATGTTTAACTAATACAATAACAAAGAAGAAAACTTTAACTTACTTTGCGTTTGCAAAGATATTTTAGGATATATCTGTACATATTTTAATTTAGATACTCAGTCTCTCTTCTCACACATATGCAGGCGCACACACACACACACACACACACCACTAAGTTCATTTAATTTACATACTTTATTTGCATACTACAGTTGCATTGCTTTAGTTAGTTTCATGCACAGCTGGTACCACATTAGCATTTCCCATCATGGCCGCACACAAGCATCCTTTTAGCCACAATGACACAGGCGATACCTCAAACTGAATGTAGCCAAGTGAGACTAACACAGGAACACAATAGCACATCATCAACAGTAACACATTTATAAAAGGAAGCCCCGTGATTGGCTGCACTTAATAGAAAACCTTGTTCCCCGTTTTATCATCGGAAATCCCCTGCTGAGCATGACAACAACATGTTCCACAATGAAAAGCAAAACAAATCAAAATAAAAGAAGACAAAAAAACACTTTCACAATAACAGTAATTTTTGGATGTGGTCCCAAAGACTGTTATCAGGCTCCCAGTTTTCACACACTTAAACTCCAGCCAGCCAGGCCCCGTCACTCGCCATCTTGTCCTGAGTGCTGAGAGGCCCGTGCTTCTGGTTTCCAAAATAAGTCATCAACAGGAGCCTCTCTGTGGGACAAGACAAAGGAGGCTGATAGGAGCCCAGAGCTCTCACATTATGGCCCCCAAACAGCTGAAGACAACCGCAACAGGCTGAAGCTCTGCTGGACTACAGCATTTGAATAGAGATATTGGAGTCTTAAAGCGCTTCTAACCATGAAAAAGCATTTAAATGCTCAGCATCAGGCCAAAACAAGTACAGTACATTTTGTTCCCAAAAATACCCCCCCCCCATCCTTCTCCTACTCATGTCATTTGATGTGAAGCAAAGAGGAATTACCGGCACCCGATCTGAGGTCACTCATTTAAAATCTTTTTGCATGGCTTGCTTTGTCTCAAATACTTTAGATAAATTGGTTACAATTGCAGCCAAAACTGTTGACCTGAAAATGTTCCAATATGGAACTTGTTTATGCTGTCCATAATTAAAAAACACGTACAATAAAATGACTCATCTTGAAATAAATATATGAGTACACTCCTATACATCAAGGGTTAGGTATTACTCTACACTGAAGTCTAATGCTGCACCTGTTATGAAGTCCTGTAAGAGATGTAGTAATGAAATGCCATATTGTAACATATTAAAGCAATCAAGTTCACACTCTTAGGGAACAGATACCAAAACGAAAACAAAATCAGAGCTGAAACTAAGTCAGCAGTGGCGGCGGGCCCATAGGGGCGCTAGGGGCGCCGCCCCACCTCTTCCCACATACAAAAATATATATAAAAAAAAATATTTAAAAAAAATTTTTTTTAAAAATATATTTTATTTTTATTTTTAATGAACAAGGTAAATATCATACCAAAGGTATCAGTAACATGTATAATCTACAATAAAATCTCGTTTAAAATTGTGTTACGATGTCTAAAGTTACTGATAAGTCACATGTTTCCTGCCTGGCCTTGCCCGTGGCATTAGTTTATCATTACCGGGCGCCGTGCAAGGAGCCCCCAAGCCAAACGGCAGCAACCAGCACGTTGCAAAAGTCTCAATAGTAAACTGTGCCGCCGAAACATAATTTCAGCCAATCAGCGCCGTCAAATATTTTGGCGCTCACGTTGGCGCCCACGTTGCTTACGTGCGTTGACGTGAGTTGTTTTTTTAGACTCGTGAGTGACCAAGGTGATGAGAATGGCTTTGTGTGCAGGTGGAGTCGCCGGACCTCGGTCCCCGCCCAATTCCGTTAAAGAGCTAATCTCCAATCCTTTCGAAAGGAGAAGTTTGGGAGATAAACTGTTGCTTAAAGACCTTGGACCGGACCAACCCGATTTGTATATATCGCAGCAAGCTCGTGAAAAAGACAACATATCAACAAGGCTTCTCACGTAGCTGGTACACCAGAAAGGCATGGCTAGCTGGATGCAAACAGGTAAATGCTGTCTTTTGTTTCCCATGCTTGCTCTTCAAACACCCGGGGACAGATACGATCTGTTCAGAAACTAGACAAAAGTTAAACAAGTACAAACCACAGACTGTCTGTGTCATGGAGAATACAGTCGCTGGTTTATTTATGTCTGTATAGGCCGTTGTTGTGAGTGTGGACGGTCGGAGCATATATAACGTTAGCTTAGCCAAGCTCCATTTAGAAAACATGCATTTTAAAAGGGTATTACAATTTAATCACGGTCAAATATATTCATCTTGTTGTAGTTGTAGCCCCCTTGCCAGCGATTCTCTCTCTAGTTTAGCATACTCAGCCCGACTCAGCCTGGTTGTTCCTGGCCCTAGAACCACGATTTTATGGGGCCAGAAAAAACTGTGAATTAGGACCCGCTAGCCGGTACTAGGCCAAGTGGAAACGCAACCAAAAACGGGCCCCGCACGGCTCGGCACTGTCTGTGTCATGGCGAATACAGTCGCTGGTTTATTTATGTCTGTAGGCCATTGTTATGAGTGTGGAGTGAGCATATACAACGTTAGCTTTGCCTGGTCGCCTGCCGTCTGTCTGCAGACTTGTCAAAGCATTAATTCATGGTTTTTACTAACCGGTATCAGTATGTTGTTACGTTGGCAACATTTAGAAACGTGTATTACAATTTAATAACGGTAAAATATGTCCATTTTGTTGTAGTTGTAGCTCCCGAGCGCGTCTTGTTTGAATGATGCGAGTATACACAGCTGGCAGCCGCGGTGAAACTCGAGCGATGCGATAGGAGCGTTTAGAGCGAAGCGAATATTCGCATCGCGTCCGGTCTGAATGCAGCATTAAAGCGAGCTACGCGCTGCACTGGAAATGCGCCATTACATCACCAGAAGTCCTAATTTAAGGGGTCATTTCTCCCAAAAAATGTTTACTCACTATATCAACAGCCCCACCAAAAATATTTTCCACCACCCGCCACTGTAAGTCAGATATTTGATATTTTGATCAGTAAATTCTGTAGTTAATGAATGTAAAACTTGGGGGATTGCCCAAAAAAACCTTCTGTTTGTTCAGCTGATATCTCTCAGTGGATGTCTGCTCATCACCTCAAGCTCAACCTTGACAAGACTGAACTGCTTTTCCTTCCAGGAAAAGATTGTCCCACTCTTGACCTGACAATCAAGATCGGCACCTCTGTTGTTTCCCCGACTCAGACTGCAAGGAATCTGGGTGTGATCCTAGATAACAACCTGTCCTTCACTGCAAACATCGCTGCTACAACCCGTTGCTGCAGATACACGCTTTACAACATCAGGAAGATTCGTCCCCAGCTGACCCAGAAAGCCACGCAGGTTCTGGTCCAGGCTCTCGTCATCTCACGCCTAGACTACTGCAACTCCCTCCTGGCTGGTCTACCTGCATGTGCCATCCGACCTCTGCAGCTCATCCAGAATGCAGCAGCTCGTCTGGTCTTCAACCTTCCTACATTTTCCCACACCACTCCGCTCCTCCGCTCCCTTCACTGGCTTCCGGTAACTGCTAGAATCCACTTCAAGACACTGGTACTTGCATACCATGCTGCAAATGGATCTGGCCCTTCCTACATCCAGGACATGGTTAAACTGTACACCCCAGCGCGTGCACTACGCTCTGTATCAGCCAAACGACTCGCTGCACCGTCGCTGCGAGGGGGACCCAAGTTCCCATCAGCAAAAACACGTGGGTTTGCTATCCTGGCTCCAAAATGGTGGAATGAGCTCCCCATTGACCTCAGAACAGCAGAAAGCCTGCACATCTTCCGGCGCAGACTGAAAACTCATCTCTTTCGACTCCACCTCGAGCGATAGAATTACTAACAAAGAACTGCTAACAGAGCACTTATATACTAATAAAGGACTGGCTTATCTATAGCCAGTTGAGTAACACTTGAAATGTTTGGCTCTATGATACCTGATGTACTTATATGATTCTGTTTTCTTCAAGGTTGTGTCTCCCTGGTCGAATGTACTTATTGTAAGTCGCTTTGGATAAAAGCGTCAGCTAAATGCAATGTAATGTTCAGCATCATAGGTGGGGTGATCATCCATACTTTTGCCAAATAGTAAGCATCCATACAGTCTTTTGGCCAGTAAAATTCACAAAATATGTCAAAAAACTCTTCCGATAAAGCATTATTTCTACCTTTTGTATGAGGTTTTTGACAGTGGATTAGTATCAATGTAGCACCTTTCAGCCATTCATGGAACATCAATCACTTCAACACCAATGTGTTTCCCATCCCCTAAACCTCCAGGGGTGTACACAGTTTAATACTGGCAACTTCTAATTGTGGGAAATACGAAAACGTCTTTTAAAACTACAATTCCCAGTAGAGACGTGCCATAGAACATGTTGCGAAACACACAAATAGCCAGCAAGTCTAGTTTTGGGGGTGCACGTGGACTCGTTCGAATGCTGTTTTGGATAGTGTACCGTGGTTGGGTTTCATTCCATTTCAAAGAGCTGTGTGACGCTCGGTGTAACCTTGGCGCACTGCCACACCAACATCCAATCACAGAGCTTGAGGACTAATCACAGGGTTTGTCAAGCAAAGCGGAGAGAATACTTACTTCCGGGTGTAAAATTCTCTTAAGCAACTACTATATGAGCGGCTCCGACCCTCGGTCCTGACGGACTCCAAAAGTCCAACATTATACAATCAAACAAATAAATAAACACAAAGATAATTGTGTCTTATTGTTTTTGAGTAAATAACAGTGTGTGGTTTAGAAAATAATACAAAATTAGAAGGAAAAAGTGATGAAACAATACAGCCAGATAAAAAGGGAAAAAGGGGATGGATGGTTCAGAGTGAAGAAAGAGACTAGGAGAAATGGCAAACGCTAAAGAAATCTCAGGGCCGCTTCTTTGAGAGAACGAGCAGCTCCCCTCACCAAGCGCCTATTTGCTCTGGTACAAATCACTGCTAGGCCCGGCAGGCCCAGAGGGGAAAGCACTTTTCTTCACCTCATCATCAGGAGTGGGAATCCCGTTCCACTTTTCCAGATGGCTTCAGCAGCAGCAGCAGACTGAGCTGGTCCTGCTTCCGCTGACCCGCCCAGTTATCCCATCTGTCCAAACATTACATTACATTACATTGCATTTAGCTGACGCTTTTGTCCAAAGCGACTTACAATATGTACATACGACCAGGAAGACACAGCCCAGAAGAAAAACAGAATCATATAAGTACAGCAGGTATCATAGAGCCAAACATTTCAAGTGCTACTCAGCTGGCTATAGATAAGCCAGTCCTATGTTAGTATATAAGTGCTTTGTTAGTAATTCTATCGCTCGAAGTGGAGTCGAAAGAGATGAGTTTTCAGTCTGCGCCGGAAGATGTGCAGGCTTTCTGCCGTCCTGATGTCAATGGGGGGCTCATTCCACCATCTTGGAGCCAGGATAGCAAACCCACGTGTTTTTGCTGATGGGAACTTGGGTCCACCTCGCAGCGAGGGTGCAGCGAGTCGTTTGGCTGATGCCGAGCGGAGTGCACGCGCTGGGGTGTACAGTTTAACCATGTCCTGGATGTAGGAAGGGCCAGATCCATTCGCAGCATGGTATGCAAGTACTAGTGTCTTGAAGTGGATTCTAGCAGTTACCGGGAGCCAGTGAAGGGAGCGAAGGAGCGGAGTGGTGTGGGAACATTTTGGAAGGTTGAAGACCAGACGAGCCGCTGCATTCTGGATGAGCTACAGAGGTCGAATGGCACATGCAGGTAGACCAGCCAGGAGGGAGTTGCAATAGTCTAGGCGTGAGGTGACGAGAGCCTGGACCAGAACCTGGGTGGCTTTCTGGGTCAGCTGGGGACGAATCTTCCTGATGTTGTACAGCGTATATCTGCAGCAACGAGTTGTAGCAGCGATGTTTGCAGTGAAGGAGAGGTTGTTATCTAGGGTCACACCCAGATTCCTTGCCGTCTGAGTCGGGGAAACAACAGAGGTGCCGATGTTGATCGTCAGGTCAAGAGTGGGACAATCTTTTCCCGGAAGGGAAAGCAGTTCAGTCTTGTCAAGGTTGAGCTTGAGGTGATGAGCAGACATCCACTGAGAGATGTCAGCTAGACAAGCAGAGATGCGTGCGACGACCTGGGTCTCTGAGCGGGGAAAGGACAGAATTAATTGGGTGTAGTCAGCATAGCAGTGGTAAGAAAAACCATGCGGGCTAATGACCGATCCGAGCGAGTTTGTGTACAGAGAGAAAAGGAGGGGACCAAGAACAGAGCCCTGAGGGACCCCTGTAGTTAATTGACAAGGGTCAGACTCAGACCCTCTCCAAGTTACCCTGTAGGTACGGTCTTTGAGGTATGAGGCGAGGAGGGAGAGTGCAGAGCCTGAAACTCCAAGTTCTTGGAGAGTGCGAAGGAGGATCTGATGGTTCACCGTGTCGAATGCAGCTGACAGGTCCAACATGATGATGACAGAGGAGAGGGATGCAGCTTTAGCAGTGTGCAGTTCCTCAGTGACAGCAAGGAGGGCCGTTTCTGTGGAGTGACCTGCCTTAAAACCAGACTGGTGCGGATCCAGAAGGTTGTTCTGGTGGAGATAACAGGAGAGTTGTTTAAAGACAGCGCGTTCAAGTGTTTTAGACAGGAACGGGAGGAGAGACACAGGCCTGTAGTTTATAACATCGGACGGGTTGAGAGTGGGTTTTTTAAGGAGAGGGTTTACTCTTGCCTCCTTGAGACTGTTTGGAAAGTGACCAGAAGTTAGAGAGGTGTTGATGAAATGGGTGAGAAACGGTAGAATATCAGGAGCGATAGTCTGAAGGAGGTTTGAAGGGATGGGGTCCAGAGGACAGGTTGTAGGGCGGGCAGAGGTAATGAGGGTAAGAACCTCACTTGGAGAGAGAGGGGAAAAGGAGGTTAGTGAGTGGTTGAAAGGAGGGTCTGGTGACCCAGCGGTCAGTAAAGGTGAGTCAGAAAAAGAAGAGCGAATATCATCAACCTTTTTTTCGAAGTGGTTAACAAAGTCGCTTGACAGAAGTGAGGAGGAGGGAGGGGCTTTGGGAGGGTCCAAGAGGGTGGAGAAGATGGAAAATAGTTTTTTGGGATTGGAATAGGAAGATTGGATCTTATCTTGAAAGAAAGTGCTCTTTGCCTGAGAGATCGAGGCAGAGAAAGAGGAGAGGAGAGCCTGATAGGTTAGGAGGTCGTCACGGTGTCTGGATTTCCACCATTTCCGCTCTGCTTCCCGAAGGACGGTTCTATTAGCACGCAGTGCGTCATTTAGCCAGGGAGCAGGGGGGGACTGACGAGCCTGCCGAGATGTGAGAGGACAGAGAGAGTCCAGAGAAAATGAGAGAGTAGAGAGGAGAGTTTCTGCAGCAGAGTTTGGAGGCAGGAGTTGAAACGAATCAGAGGAAGGGAGGGCTGAGAGCACCGATGAGGCAAAGGTAGAGGGGGAGAGGGAACGAAGGTTACGGCGGACAGGTGCAGGCTGAGAAGAGATTAGTTTGTTATGTTTGGAAAGGGGTAGAGAGAATGAAAGGAAGAAGTGATCGGATGTGTGGAGCGGGTTAACAGAGAGGTTAGAAGTAGTGCAGTTCCTTGAGAATATGAGATCAAGGACATTGCCAGCTTTATGAGTTGGTGGGGATGGAGACAATGAGAAAGCGAAGGCGGTTAACAGAGATGTTAGTTCGTCTATCTTCCCTGTCTGGAGGTTGAAATCTCCGAGAAGTACAGCCGGAGGGCCAGTTTCAGGGATGTGTGAGAGGAGATGATCTAATTCCTCCAAGAAGTCCCCCAAGGCACCTGGCGGACGGTAGAGAACAACAATGGTTAATTGTATAGGATGGGTTACTGTGACGGCATGGAATTCAAAGGTGGAAGGAATGAAATTAGGTAGCTTGAAGAGGGAAAAGCTCCATTTGGGAGAGAGCAGGAGACCAGTGCCACCTCCTCTGCTAGTGGGTCTGGGTGTATGGGAGAAGGAATATGCTGTGGAGAGAGCTGCTGGGGTGGATGTGTTGGATGGAGTAATCCAGGTCTCCGTGAGAGCAAGGAAATCCAGAGACTGCAGGGAAGCGTAGCCAGAGATGAAGTCAGCCTTAGGAACAGCTGACTGGCAGTTCCACAGGCCACCTGAAACTAAATGTTGGATGTCAGAGGAGCATGTGGGATAGACGAGAGCAGGCCGAATATTTCGATTACGAGATACACGGGGCCAGTGATAGTGGCGAGAGGACACATGAACGGGAATGGAGAAAATACACATGATTATAGCATGAGGGGCTAAACAACCAAATGAAATAAAATACCAGCGATACTTAGCTCAATCAAAGTAGGATTTGCCTCCTCTTTGCCTCCCTCGTGACTCCTGTAGGACTCCAATGTCTTTGTCAGTCTTACTCCTGTAGGACTCCAATGTCTTTGTCAGTCTTACTCCTGTAGGACTCCAATGTCTTTGTCAGTCTTCGTCTGTCTGACGCTGAAGCTGACGCTCCAGGAAATAGCTAACTAAAAAGGAGCCTGATTGATGAGTTCTCACAGCAGTGGGGCCACGCCCCTCTAATTAGTTAACTCTCTACAGCTGATGGGCGACAGCTGGACAGGGCGTGTATATTCTCACGCGGTTTCGACTGGGCTTCTGAGATGAGAGCAGAATTACAGCTTTCCTCCGAGCAGATCTGAGATGTACAGATCTCTACCAACTAAAATGACTGCAGAACAATTATAAAGAGTAGAATAAATGACACAGAGCAGTTGAATTAACCAAGAATATACCTTACAGGGGTTGCTGCATCAACAGGTCTTGCCGCGACCCGATCGCTATGAAGACTGAGTTTCTTCGGATTTTAAATGCGTATTTAAATGCTTTTCAGCTGGCAAATAATTAATTCACAGCGTGTGTGTACTTCACGCTATCAGCTGGACAGGGCGTGTATATTCTCACGCCGTTTCGACTGGGCTTCTGAGATGAGAGCAGAATTACAGCTTTCCTCCGAGCAGATCTAAGATGTACAGATCTCTACCAACTAAAATGACTGCAGAACAATTATAAAGAGTAGAATAAATGACACAGAGCAGTTGAATATACCTTACAGGGGTTGCTGCATCAACAGGTCTTGCCGCGACCCGATCGCTATGAAGACTGCAGCCCAGTCACTACTGGCTGCAACTGTTTGGGACAGGGAACTTAATCCCAGTCCCTTGCTGGAGACCAATTTGTGAGGAGGTTTGATGGAAAACCCTCTCCCCATCTCTGGCCCTAGTTCTCCTGTACCAAGCAAAGAATCTAATTGTTTTATAGTTAACCAAGGAGCAGGGAAAGTGGGGGAAAGACTGAAATGTAATTTTTCCCACTGTTCTGTTGGCCTAAATGTTCATATAAAGTACATACAATGTAACATGCCCCCCCCCCCGGAGTAAAAGTAAACCACCATGTACTTGACAGGGACATTTACGTAAAGTGTACCTCTGGCACATTTATTCCTGGCAGACAGACAAAGTACTCATGATTCTATGCATTGGTTTTGCCTCTAGAATATGCTTCGTGTTCAAAGAAAACTGAAAGTGGACCCCAACAGATGAAAGTCGCTCTACGGAGCAATAAATTGAGGGAAAGATACAGCCACTTATCTTACAGATGTCTCCTTTCTGCCTAGATAGATAGCATGTTTGCCTGGGGTTACAATCACAGCTTTATATTTCTGCAGACTCTGCTGCACTTTTCTGCTATTGTTCCTTGGAAACTAAGTTAAGTTTGCTGAATAAGCAATGGCAGAGGTTGGTTCTGTCTGTGGAAATATTGGATTTTGCTGCTGATTTTGCAAATAGTTTATCTTTCCTGACAGACAGAAGACCAATATAAGACAACCTGTTGCTGGTTGTCAGGCAAAACAAATACAAACTAGAGAATGCAGTTCCTGAAGAAATTGCTAGTAGGAATGCTTTATGCTGAAAAGCTGACGCTGAATTGCTATGCTGAAATGTAATGTGTAAGAAGAAAGTGAAGAATTTAAATTGAAATAATACATGAACACAGGGGGCTTGAATGTGTGATGAGAGAAGAAAAGAAAGTAAAAAGGCTTGGAAAAGCAGCAGAATATTTGAACTGCACATTTTTTAACTAACTTGATGACACCCCATAATACGCTTAGATGTGTTGATGGCTGCATCGTTACCAAACCTGTGAAGTTTTGGGCCATTTCGAGCATTTTAACTGAAGTTGTGAGAAAACCGTGTTTTATAGCGAGCATTGTGTTGCAAAGGCAACGGCATTTGAAGAAATGTAAAAACTGTCAAATAGATGTCTTCACGGCTGGACTGTTAGCACACATGTGAAGTTTGAGCACTTTTTGACCATTTTCATAGGAGTTATAGCAATATCGTGTTTTACGGCGAGGGATGCGTTGCCATAGCAACAGCTTTTCAGGAAAACTCACTAATGGCACATAGACATGTTGAAGGCTGGACCATTAACCATTATCTGAAGTCTGCTGCTCTGAGCATGTCTGTTGGAGTTATGAGTGAATCATTTTGAAAGATGTGAACATTGAAGTTTCTATTTTAGAAAAGCTGACACTGTAGCGCATCGCTGGTTTTAAAAGTGACTTATAAGACTCATGTTGAAAGATGTGCAATACTTATAATGTTTATAAAGATCCGCTGAGTGTGTGTCATTAGTTAGATGATAAAGTGTTAGGGATAAATACCTTGACATATTGACTACAAGAGCTTGAATCAAACAAGCATCCTTCTATTTGAAAGATTAATTCACATAGCCACAGTCGCACCTGGTATATAAGTGGCGTGGCTGACTACTTTAAAGGGTTCATGAATAGAGGGGACTTGAATGTGAAATAAGATCAAGAAAAGAAAAGTCTAAATGCATGAAAAAGCAGTACAATATTTGAACTGCAAACTTCTGAACTAACTTGATGGCAAATGATCTGTCACCATGGCAGCGGCATTTGATGACACCCCATAATACGGTTAGATGTGTTGATGGCTGCATTGTTACCAAACCTGTGAAGGCTGTTCTGGTGGAGTTTGGACCATTTGCATAGGTATCATGACAACATCGTGTTTTATGGCGAGGGATGCGTTTCCATGGAAACAGCTTATGGTGAAATCTCAAATTTGGCGTAGAGCTGTTGAGGCATGGACCGGTGATATACAAGCGAAGTTTGCGGGCGATCGGACCGTGTCCATTTGAGTTAAAGCGACATCGTGTTTCATGGCGAGGGATGCGTTTCCATGGAAATGGCATAGGATGACACCCTGTAATTGACAGAGCTGTGGAGGGCCCGGACCTTTAACCATTATCTGAAGTCTGGTGCTGTTTTAGACCATTTGCATAGGTATCACGGCAACATTGTGTTTTAAGGCGAGGGATGCGTTTCCATGGAAACGGCACATGGTGAGATCTCAGATTTGGCGTAGAGCTGTTGAGGCATGGACCGGTGATATACAAGTGAGGATTTCGTAGACGATTGGACCGTGTCCATTGGATTTACAGCGACATCGTGCTTCATGGCGAGTGGTCTGTCGCCATGGCAACGGCATTTGATGACACCCCATAATATGGTTAGATGCGTTGATGGCTGCATCGTTAACAAACCTGTGAAGTTTTGGGCCGTTTGGAGCATTTTCACTGAAGTTATGAGAAAACAGTGTTTCATGGCGAGCATTGTGTTGCCATGGCAACGACATTTGAAGAAACCCCATAATTGATGTAGAGCTGTTGAGGGCTGTACCGGTGATATACAAGCGAAGTTTGGGGGACGATCGGACCGTGTCCATTGGACTTACAGCGACATCGTAATAGGGCCTCTTTAAGTCTGCTGCAAAAGCAATGGCAGTGGGCCTATCTGAGGACCTGTTCGATTTAGTTTCTGATAAAAAAATATATATATTTCCGGATAGACAGAAGACACTTGTTAGACAGCAAAATACAACTGAATACACCCTGTTGCCAGAGCAATCTTCTTTTCTTTGGTTTTTGCCTGACTATCCATAGGGTTAGCGTAGGGCAGGGCTTCTCAAACTCCGGACCAAGATCCGGATCCGGATCCGGACCGAACTGCAAATTAATCCGGACCAAACCCTGTGTCCCATTATAAAAATTTTTTAGAAAAGAAAATATTCTGATGTAAATTAAAGTGGACCTATTATGCTATATTGGAACAAATATATTGTAGGGCCATACCTATACAAATATAGGTCTGTGAAGTTTTTTGCTTAAAATACCAAACAGTTCACCCATTTTAGCCATGCCTCATACTGCTCATACCCCTCTTGTGCAGCCCTGTTAGAGAAACGCGGATTTTGGGTCCTTAGCTTGAAAAAAAAAAGAGGAGGCGGAACTAATGCCTGATCAGAATTCTACCAGAGATAAAGTTAAATTCTGTTGTAATAAAACGCCATCCTGTTCTTATCCACATCAAGGATTATTTCTGAAACAGTATTACATTTCATTTTTTTTTTAATGGAGCTCAAATGCTTTTTCTCTTGCGGGTTTATCACAAGGTGAGTTCCTTTTTTGATTTCCTGCTTTTTAAACACATGTGCTCTCCAGTACAGGTTAGCTCTGAGTGTTAGCGAGGCTTGCTAATGTAAACAAAGACGAGATTACGTCCAAAACACAGAAGGGGGCCCCCAAATAAGGTGGATTAATCCAATCCAAACCAACTTTATTTATATAGCACTTTAAAACCTCCTGACCAAAGTACATGCATAGCGCGCCGAAACTGCTTCTTAATTTCAGTTTCGTTGCTCCGCTCCGGGGGGGGGGGGGGGACGACGACTTTACTGGCATTGATCCGGACCATTGACCTTGTATAAAATTCACAAGTGGACCTTTAACAAAAAAGTTTGAGTACCCCTGGCGTAGGGAATGCACTGTGATCAAAGTGCAGAAGTCACTTGCTAATTCCAGAAAATTGCTGACGACAAAAACGAATACCAAACTCCCTTGGCTGTTGTGTGTATTAAGAGGGTAATATTCTGATTACCTTCCTGACGAAAGTCACTCTATATAGGGCGACTAGTGTGTAACGAATGCTTAATTGAGACATCCCCCAATCTGCATGCAAGGTCATTTGACACTATTTATTGAGGCTTGCAGGGCTGGAGGGGCCCTCTCAGTTTCCACCAGCTGAATAGGACTTTCCAGCGCGATAGGCGCAGGCTGAAAGCACAGCCAAGTAAGCGCCAGGTTTTGGACTCCGGGCCAAAAACGTCCCCAGCTGCTTCCATCAAGCAATATGCAGACCCAGGTGTTCAGGCGAGATTTGAAACCCAAGACCTGCAGTTTAACTGTTCCACAACCCCCAATCCCATATCTTCCCTCTGTATACCCCTCCATTAGGCTCCTTACCCCATATCTGTCTTTCTTGCTGACACGGACAAAGCGGTCTTTGAATTGCATAAATGTATTCCACATGTCAACACAGTGCACACTCTCTTCTTTGCATTCAGATAATTGTGTTTGAAATGTTTCATAATAATAATATTTGTGTTGATTTCTCTTTGATTGTGAAGTACTTAGGGTAGCAGGATAAACAGTATTATATGTGCATATATGTGTGTGTGAGACACATGTACATTGCATGTCAATTTAATACTATCTCTGAATTGAGACTGTGCATCTTTAGAAAGAAGAATAGTACAGTCTTCCTTTTACAGAGCTTATGTCGCAGTAAAACTCATTGTCACTGTATAAAGAGAACTGGATATGGAGGCGGGCCCCATTCACTCCTATGAGAGTTTCTCATAGGAGAGTGACTGTAGATTCAAAAGTGCCGGTATCTTGGCTCATAGAGCTTGCAACCTTGAGGTTCCCTTAAGCCACGCCTCCAATCTCCTGAACTCGGCTCAGTCAAAAGGGAAAAAAACCTCTGGATTCCACTTTTAGTGTATTTTAAAACGTTTAACCCTAGTGATTTAAATAAAAATGTTCTTAATGGGTAGTTACATTAAATTGCTGATTTACAGACATCTCTTTTCAAATGTAAAAAAGTATTCTTGGGCCCGAATGATATCACTGACTGGAACGTAACTGTAATACCCCCTTTTGGCCTTACCTGAATACAGGTATATTCAGACAGACAGTAAGAGAGAAATTGTGTGTTTATGCACAAACGACTATATGTTTACATTATGTAACGCGCCGGCTTGGGATTCGAACCGGCCTACTACTGGCAACCCCTGAATTCATCTTTTAATTCCAATAAAAAATCTGAAAAAGGATTGTGCTGAAACCATATTTTGTTTCTCAACCATTTCACATATTTTATTAAGGAATAAAAGGAATGGATGGATTAATGAATGGGATTAATGACATGAGATAATTAAATCATTAATGTGCAGACGACATATGCAAAAACAAAGCTGCAAGCCAAAAGCGAACACTGTGCCCTTTCCCGATCATTGCATTGGACTAAAACATTTAATTCATTCAAAACAATTAAGTTATTCAAGAGCATGGGTTTCTTATTCATATGTTGTACATTCCATTTGGGAATTAAATCAATGCCATGTGTTGCATAAGGGAGCTATTTAAAATGTTTGCACGCTTGCGTATTAAGGAGGGAATTAGATCAATGAGAAAAGTTCACACAAAGTCCAACCTCCCTGATTCCATCTTCAGCTTGAAACACAAAGGAAGGCAGAGTCCACATGCAGGGAACAAAGGCGAGGTGACAGGTTCAAAAGTTCAGGCACTGCTTTAGACTCACTTCGCATGTCACTACCATTCGGCACACCCCGATACTTTGGATATGTCAGGGGGAACCTTATTTAATGTTCTGTATCAAGCTCTGGGTGGTATGAATCGCCGTAGGGGAATACCAAGAGAGCGAATAAGGGGAGATGAGAGGTAATGTTGCCAAAAATAGCTCTGTGCCCTCCTTGCCTCCTTGATGAATTTGTAAAACAGATCCACGATGCCTCACGGAAGACAATTTGTGGCACGGCTAATCTCTGAATGGTTGAGATGCCATGAAATCAATTCCTTCACCTGTGACCTCTGAATTCTATGGGGTATTTAGGTGTCACAACAGGAAAATAAAATAACTAACCCACTAACAGGGGTTTCAGGGACGGGCAGTGATAGTCGGTCCATTCTTCTATATGTCTGTCTTTGGTTTTCTAAGTGTTATTCGATCCATATGACCATAGAGATATGTGCATAAACAACAAAAACACTTGGGGTATAATGTTTGAACAATGTTATCACCAAACATTTTAAGAATGTTTTTAGATAACATTATCCTACCTTTCAGAAGTACATTCTAAGAACCAAAATAAAACTTCTCGATGAAACCATTCCTAGAACAATGAATGGTAACATTCTCAGAATGTTTTTAGCCTAACCTTTACCATTTGAAGCCAGTGTCCACGCTTAACCTCTTAACCCCCAAACCTGTTTTTCAGGTTTCAGGCTCGAAAATGACATGCCCAAAACAAAGGACTATAACTTAACTTCTAAAAGGGTTATATGAATAATTTATTTTATCAAAGCAAGGTCACATCTGTGAGTTGGATGTAGAAGTGTCAGAATCAATAAAGATGTTTTAGTGTCAGAGTAAATCCAGATGGAACATAGTCAAAAAGTGTAAATTCTTGTCTCCGCCCACATAAAACCCATTACTTATAGTGAAAACCACCCTTGAATGATGGGTTAGTAGACTAAAAGCTTTAGTAATCCAAAGTATAACATATAAGTACTCTGTATCAAGATTGAGGCAAAACAAGTGAGAATTGACCTTTTCAGAGAGATTTAGCAAAACAAAGTGCAAGCGGACTAAGCTTTGGGCACATTTGGTTCCATCAGTGCCATTTAACCTTTTTCAGGTACCAGACTGTACAAATCATTGTATAACATTTAATTATCACTATAGGTATAACAAAAAAAAAAAATGATTGTAAAAAAAGTGTGTGTGTGTGTGTGTGTGTGTGTGTGTGTGTGTGTGTGTGTGTGTGTGTGTGTGTGTGTGTGTGTGTGTGTGTGTGTGTGTGTGTGTGTGTGTGTGTGTGTGTGTGTGTGTGAAGTTCCCTCTTTGCATGAGATGCATGTTACTTGACCAATAAAAATTAGGAAACTTAGGAAACATTTGACTCCAACTGGAGCAGATTCATTTAAAAAAAAATAGCAACACGCTATACAACAAGCATTTTTTGGGTAAAACAAAAAAACGTTATACAAACCCTGAATGTTACAGCATTACTCCAGTAAGTCATGCCATGCCCTGTAACAGTTATTTTTGGTAGTGAAGCACAGACCTACTCTTCTGCCGTGAATGAAAGGATTGATTATCAGTAATCATTTTAAAGTGACAAGAGACATTGGATTAACCTTGAGCAGTGTTTTTATTCCTTTGAACACAACTTTTAATCACAAAACAGCCAAGGTAAGACCTAATTATTGTCATGGATTTGAAAACTGATATTGTTTACTTGCTATGTTCTGGCTGCTAGCTCGGTTAATGTTGTGCCTGTAGTGATGGGGTGTATACCTATGGAATCTGTGGAATCTCAGCTTTCAGAAGATGTGTTGTTTGTGCAGAAAGTATGAATTATAAATGATCGTTTTTGTGAGTTATGAGCAGAAATAGCAATTGCCCGTTGTTGCCATGGGCTCATTTAGAGGCTTCTTGTGAGACTTATTTTTCGAAAAAAAAAAATGTTGTATCGTCAGTTAGCCAAGTTTCCTCCGGTCAAATAGGTATGGAATATTAATAGTTTCAGGAATGACACTTCAGATAGAGCACTGTTGCTACATATATAGCATTTTCGGACCCGAGCTTGGGTCCGTAGGGCTTAAGAGGTTCCATTGGAAGGTCATTCATAATCTCAACAATTTGAGGTCAATAGCTAACCTAAACCATTGGACATAAGTGCCACATCTAATCTGTAATGGCAATTTTAATTGTTCCAATGTCCTATATCCTTTACCATTACTTCACAGGTAGAATCGGTATGCTCTTCCTCCTGTGTCCTCGTCCTTTCGTCCTTTCCTGTCACCTGTGACCCCTTTTATACACCCGGTGCAGCTAAACCCCGCCACCAAGTGTTCAAAATAATATTGCACTATACATATAAATAAGGAAAACTGAGACACCAACAACACCCATAAAATGGATCCTAAATCAATGCATAAACTCTTGCGAGATATGCTGCAGGAATAACCTGACCCAAACCATTGGAGGGCAATTCCCAACATTTACCAATCGAAGTCCATGCCTCACCTTAACCATCTTGCGAGGGTTTTGCAAATAAAAGTGTTTTCTCCATATCGGCACAACCAACACAGGATCCTTCATAATCCATTATGCAACTCAAATTGTCATGTTATCAAAAAGTACAATATTTTACGATTAATATTTAAATGTTTAAATCTGTGAATTGTTGCTACTATTTTCATAGCTTTTCAACAAGTCCTCAGTATCCAGACTGCATGTCTCTAGTCAATACAGTCACACATGAGTGAATATGTGTGATTCAATCCAGGTGTGGACATGTGTGTGAACATCTACATTTGTCATCCTGTGATTGTGTTTTACACGTGGGAGAGAACTAGATGTAAAGATAGAGCAAGGAAAGAAAAAGAACAGACCAGCCTTAGGTTTCCATTACGATGCACCTCTTAGCATGGAGGGGCCTTGCCACGTCACGGAGCCTTTGCCGTGTGGCGGGTCGGGATCCTTGGCCGCTCTCCAGCCCCCTGACAGCCTGTCTCCATGCCTGCAGTGGCTCCCTGCCCACCAGTTCATTTTTAATTATCTCACAAGTCAAACGCACTCTGAGGAAGTCCAGAAGCAGAGTATCAAAACCTTCTGGAGGTTTTTATCCCTTAACCCTCCTCTTTGGTCACCTCGAGAGATTCACACAAATCTTTCTTCGTGACATCCTTCTCTGTGTAAAGTTCCGGATTATGAGACAGTTTTGCATCCCATTTTATCCTCATTCTGAGTTTATATTTTTACATTTGCAAGCCACGACTGTCTGAGCTCCCTCTGGCTGGATGGACATTATGTGGCTCTTAAAGAAGAATGTTGGAGTGAAACTTGTACGTTGATTTATGATGTGATATGTAACTTGACATTTTTACCGCAGTGCTACTGTCAAGGCGCCATGGTCATTAGCCAGCATATTCAGTTCAGTCAGTCAGGCTTGCGGCACTCCACTATATCGGACTACTATCAAACTTCTTCAAACAGACATCTCCATCTGCTGCGTTTTATGCATCCCCTCGTGTTCCAACTTTGTAGAATCTGTAGGTGATAAAACACATCTTGCAAACGAGTCTGACTTGGGGCAGAGTTGTGTAGATGCAGCAACGTAGGAATAAATGTCTGGTCTTTGTATGTCCCGGTGACAAAATCAATTCTTAGGTACAGGATTTATTAACTCAAGAGGGATGCCTCTGACTCAGTTTTATGTAGGAGAAGAGCTGAGGGTTCTATCAAATCTGCAATAGTACTGACGGTATGAAAATAAGAGAAATGAAAAGAAAACACCTTGTATTGATGCAGGATTAATGCCTGACTGAGTCATCGATACTGGCAACAAATACTTCTTTCCACTTAATCCTAGACACAAACACATGCACACAACCTCTCGCCCATCTTTAAAATCATACAAATAAAATCAAGTCTAAACATGCAAAAAGGGAAAAACCATTTGAAAAGACAAAACAGGAGACAAAAAGGAAAAAGATTAACAACTCCGGAGCTTAGAGCGCTTTCTTATTGTTAGTGCATAGTACCACTTGAGAGCAAAACACATTATTAATAACTCCCCATATTGTTTTGTTGACGGCAAAGAGCCCTGAGAAACGACACACTATAGTAAGTGCTTTGGTATGCGGTCGGAAAGCCAATTGGACTGCATGTGTCATATGCTGAATCCAAGCAGCTGCAAAATTACAGTAGCGTGCACTCACCACAACCGACTGGAGCTGTGCAATTAATCAGAGGTTAACCCCACAACCCCACAAAACTTGTGCATAATCTCTAATTTACGTACCTTCTCTCTTTAAATGGACAAACACACACATGCAGGCCTCAACCGAAGACACATACTGGAAGTCCTCCCAAAAAGAATATGGGTAAACATGTCCTATAAGTAGATGTCATATGTTCTATAAGTAGGCGTAAGTACACCGAGGCATCTAATACAAATGTTTTGGAATATGTCATGCGGAAAATAATAACTCCAGGGAAGGGAGATGTTTTCCTACACACATATACTGATAGAGGTTATGGAAGGTCGTCCAGCCCAGCAACAGATCCTCAAACCGGGTGCAGAATCACAAAGCCCCCTGTTTCCGCACACATGCATCGCACTAATCCTTCCTAATAGCTTTGTTATTTTAGTCTCACCTACCTGTATTCGTAGCCCTCTCACACCAAGGCAGGAAGCTGCTAGACAATACCCCATCTCTGCATACAGAGCATCTGAGGTTAACATTCACATGTGGTAAGACTGCTGCGGGTATGGAGTCAAGCAATCCGATTGTGTTTCCTGTTTGGGTCAGGGTCAAAAATGCACTTGATGTGCATAAGATATGGTGATTCAAGCATCCATCTAGGGAAATATGGTTTTCACTATGAGAAATTAGATGGGTCCGTTAAAACTGAGATTATATAACCTCTAATAAGTGTCTTATATAGCTTAAGCACAAAATATTTCATTCACTGTACTGCCATTTTAAACATCATCAGGCACTAAATTACAAATCAATTAACATAAACTTTGAGGAATATTTTATCTCCAATAATGATACATGTGATGGCGTTAGGGTTTTTAAAGTAAACCAACCCAAAAATATGTTTGTATTACAGGGTTTCCCATCTTTTTCGAAATCAAATGTAACATCTTAATAACGACTTTTCAGGCCCATTTCCCTTCAAATTACAAAACCTGAAAGTCTAGTTTGAAACAAAGATTTATTTGTAATACTTTTCAATGCGAGAAGTTTGTACCAATTTGGCTTGGGAACCGAAAGGCCGCTAGTTCAAGTCCCGATCGGACCAAATATGTGGAGTGTGGACTGTTAGCTGGATAGGTGCCTGGTCACCTCCTGGGCAAAGCCGAGGTGTCCTTGAGCATGGCACCTTACCCCAACTGCTCCAGGGTGCCAGAACACTAGCAGCCACTTTGTTCTGACACGGCCTCTCCATCAGTGCATGTCTATAGTTCCTGTTTGTGCATGTGTGTTTACGTTTGTGTAATTGTAAAATAACACCAGGGTGAAAAACTGAATTTCCCCTCGGATATTAAAAAAGGTGATCTTAATATAAAAAATAATGACAACAAACAGTCTTCACATAGGCTCACAGACAACAATTAAAAAGACAAATATTACATTGTAATATTTACATTAGATAAAATAAGGCTCGAAAATGACATTTCCAGAACAAATGACCATATCTTCCCTTCTAAAAGGGGAAAATTAATAATCTTTTTTCTCAAAGTAATGACAAACCTGTGAGTTGGATGTAGAAAAGTAAGAATCAATATAGATGTTCTTTATTTTAAATAAAATGTAGATTGAACATAGTAAAAAACTGTAAATGATAGTGTCCGTTCAAAAATTATTTTGTACTTATAGTAAAAACTACCCTTGGATGATGGTAAGGTAGACTAAAAGCTTTAGGAATCCAAAGTACATCATATAATCAGTACCCTGTATCAAGATTGATGCAAAACAAGTGACATTTGACCTTTTTAGAGAGGTTTAGCAAAAAAAACTCCACCTCTGAGGTGAGATCTCTTTTTGACCGTTAGAGCCAATAGAATCGAAGGGGAATTTCCACATACACACACACACCTTACCATTGAGAAATGAGAGCTATGTGCACACAGTTTGTATGAGAGTGAACCTATCTCTCGCTCTGACATCTGGAAACGGAAAGGCAGGTGTATTGCTTATGGATTATCAGAAATAATTTCAAAGGGACACAGACACATTGGATTAACCTATGGATTAACCTTCAGCAGCGTTTTTATCGTTTTAATGCCATTGAAGACCACTTTTGACCAGACAACGACAAACGTAAGCCATTTTGCCATTTTTAGATACCTAGCGCCACATGTTTTGATGTCTGTTCTTGTTAATATCTTCGAGTTCTTATCATGGAGTGAGACTGTAGGTACCGATCGACTCTGTGTCTTCTCACAATGCTAATCGATCGGTTGAACGTGCAGCTACGTTAAGTAATAAGGGTGTTATGAGTGAGTTTCTGAGCAGTAATGCGTTAGCATTTTTCCGCTCGTGGCTAATTCAGAGGCAGAGCTTTGTGGGTTTAAAAAAAAAAAAGGATCAGTTAGCTGAGTTTCTTCCCGTTACATGGATATAAAACATTCATAGTTTATTGAATATTAAGATGCCCTCAGATGACACGTTTGTCCCACGGTATCGGGGGGGCGGTGTAGAACAGGTTAAGAAGCCTATAGACCAGGGATATTCAACTACAATTCAACGAGGTCCAGTTAGAGAAAATGTCCCCATGCAAAGGTCCGGAACATCAAAATGTCTAACTTGCTTCATGAATTAGTGTGATATATATTGAAGTGACCTGTATCTTTATCAACGTCTGCATGTAATCAACAACTGACTGCCAATCAAATAAAGAAAGTACAATTCAAAAACAACAATATTTATTGTCAATTAACATTACTTAAATACTGTGGATATGTGTAATGTTCCTCTTGGGCTGCATTTACAAATAAAATAGAGAAAATAAATAAAATAGCTTTTGAAAATATGTGCATCTTAAAAGTGCTTAATTTTAAACTTAACAGTTTCAAGCGATTATAGAACAATATCAGTCTTTACACATCATAACAATTGAACCGTTTTAAAGTTTCTCTTTCTTTCCCTCTTATATTGCAGTCCATCACTCACTTTGTTTTATTCAGTGCGAGAATTGAGCTGGAGCTTGACCTGCCAGGAGTTTAAATCTGGGCTGAAATGGTGTCAGGGCCATTCTCATACACACATGCAGGTGCTCATTGGTTACAGTGATGCAAACACAGGTATGGTGAAAAAAGAGAGAACTATTCGAAGCAGAACAAAAACAGCGTAATACCATCTGACAAAGGCCTGTGCTATAATGCTTCAATTAACTGGCTATTCTTTATAATATACTCAGATCAATAGGAGACAGAGATGTTAAGTTATAAATCAAGGGTTTTTATTATTATTTACAGCAGGGATGGGGAACCTTTTTCCTTTACATTTTTACAACATCCTCCGAGGGCCGTACAAATTATTGAATTCAACCTCTGCTTAAAAAAACTAAAATCACAGCCCATTCATTTCGCCTTTCTTTCATGCTGTGCAAAGAAAAAGCAACCTCTTAATCCAGATATCTCACCATGACTCGACCACCAAAACATAAAGATATGGACACAAGATGTGTGCAAATGTATTTAGTATCCTATCCATGTGAACATGATTTAAGTGGGGAGGGGAGGGACCTAACCTCCTCTAGGGGGGTCCGGGGGCATAACTATTGAAGTTAAAAGCATGAATCTGGTACACTTAGAGAGCAACATTAAGAGATCTATGGATACATCTCTCAACACCCATATGACACAGAACTGTGAGCATATTTTTCTTTTTGGATATTTTACAAATCACTCCCCTTTTAAATTCTATTCTTGTTATTTTTAACAACTTTTTTGTACTTTTATACCTGTTTTTCATTTAGTCTCATTAATAACTATAATGATCATATCAAGGTGTGCCTTAACCTCACTGAGCTGAGGTTATTTGAGCCTCCCAGGAGAGAGCTCTCTTCCACCTGGTTGTAGAAAAGCTCTTTAAATTCGTTAGCATAGCTAGCTAACCAGATGCGAATAACAACAGATCGCCACCCTGCTTACAACTAAAAACACAGCCACGCAAACACTGCGGCATGTGTACTGCTCCTTATGGGTACTGCAATATTTGAAGAGCTGTTGCGGCGTTCCGGTGCCCTCTGTCAGCACTCCTTTCAGACGAGACATATACAGTGAAGACACGTTACGCTCGTGTTGTGTTCAAGGAACCTGTCCTTGGCCAGGAAAAACAGGTAGTCGCTTGTTTAATTATTTTTGCGGTCTAGATTTCTTCTTCTTTTTTTAAGTGAGAAGTTGTCCGTCAGTCGGACTGACAGACGGACTCCCCCCCCCCCCACCCCCAAAACGAAAACTCTTCGGTTCTCCACGAATTACACAAGTCACCCAAATCAGCGTTAAAAAAGCGGGAGGCGCCGAAAAATCCCCTATTAATGTATTGATTATAGCTCCAGGTCCGTATAGGTCGGCGTCTGGGTCCGGATCCGGACCGCGGTCCGCCTGTTGCCGACCCCTGCAGTATAGACTCATGTATGTTGTATTCTTGGAACGCACAATTCCCTGTTCTTCCATAAAAAGCCAGTCCCTTGTGCCCAATTGCATACATAAGCTTCTCAGTAATTCCTGGTTTACATTATAACGTCATATTTCATCCACAGTACTTGTATTCGTTGACTTTGCCCCTTGGATGTACTTATGCCACTCCATCATCGCATTGCTTATGTAAGTTAAGATGAAGAGTGTGCTTTGTGAGCAATAACCTTGTATTGTTTGAACAAACTTTGAGTGGGGTGGCTCGGTCATATGGCTCTGTTTGTGTGCACAAATGGAATGCAGCCCTTAGTTTGAGTCAGGGACTCTTAAGCAGTTCATTTCAGTTCATCCTGTTCGGAAGAAAATCTCTCTTTTTCTTCAAGTTGGTTTCAGTGATGGCCCTTGTTCGTTTCGTTCTATTGCAAAGGAAGGAGGAGGGGGAGATCCTTCAACATCCTGGTCATGGATTAGGTTCTTAGTGGATGACATCACTTTTTGGGGCATTGCCCTGCTATGTAGCATTGTGCTGTCGGTGGATAAGGAAGGGGGAATCTGGCAAGGACAAACTGAGTCCAAATACAATATGAGTCTGGAACAGAGAAGGCCACCTCTCAGATTTTCCTTTGGGCAGGTTGTAAAGGCATATCGATGTATCTCCCCCAAATGACTTATCTTCTGAAACCAAATGCGCTTCCTGATGTTTTCTTTTCTATATCATCATTCATGGTGACAATTTGGATATACCTGGATTTCTCGTTTTAGCGGAATTGTAATGAGATTTAGAGTTGCATTCAAAGAACTTCGAGATCAAAGCTGACAACGTAAAAATATGTTTTTTAGAAAACTTGGATCAAACAACCACTTTTTTAATAAAAAGTACAACGTCCGATAGCAGATTAATCGATTTGTGTTTTTATTCCATATAGCTATTCACATGGTACCTGAAAGCTGTCCTCTTCAAATACACAATTTTACTGTTGGACGCAGCCAACAGACACTTCTGGTTTCCCACTTCGGGGATCTCATGGATATTACCAGAGGAAGGGCAAAATCGTGTTTCCCTGTCAATGTAGCAAGAAGTAGCTAATGAGATAACGCTCCCCTGTGAAATGAACTCCCAAGCTGCAGATGGTATTGAGTCAAGAGTTGAACTTACATTTTAGCTATAGTTAGATTACATCATCCTGGAGTTTTATTACAATGCTAAGCTGCTACAAAGCTGTGTGTATATTTCATAGTGACCCTAGAAAAGTGAACTAATCCTGAATGTTGTCTTTTGTTGATTATTTGTAATAGCTCTGGTCAGTTTTCGATTAGTTCCCTTCATTAACATTTTTAATAAACCCTCATATAAAGAGTGTTATGCCCGGAACTAAGCCAACCAACTGCAGAGTGAACCCTGACCCTAATACATTTGAAACAGAGCCAAAACAAATTGGGAAATGGAAAAAAGGAAAAAGTTCAAGACTATTTTAAGAATGAAAAAACCCACAACCAATTAACTACTGCCAATGGCAAATGGCTGTCTTTGGAAACTCCCAAAACAATTATGAATTAACCTTTGTAGATCTAAAATGTTTTGAAAATGAGATCTTACATGTTCATACTATAGGAAGATATTATAAAATATGTGAGCCCCCATGTTTGATTGTTAGCAGACAATAGAGAACACACTAACCCTAACTGAGCCCCCAGGGTACCAACGGTTGAACTACGCTTCTTTGTAAGTCTGTGATGTAATTTTGGCCAAAAAATACTTTTTCACAAACCACATCGCTTTCCCAATGTAAGTGTCCATATTGTCTATATGTCAGTGTATAATCGTTTTTTTTACGTAATTCAGCCAGGACGAACATTTGAATAGCCCTTATTTAATCATTTGGTCCGAAAAGGTTGTAAATTGCACTAAAACCCATCTCCGTACATTTGACTGAGCCAAGACCAGCCGTGAAGGACAGATGATCTTTGGTTCTATTTCATCCTTACTGACCACCAGAGGCGGTGCTTTAGCACTGGATATATTCTGTCTCGCGCATGCGCAGGTCGAATATTTATATCAACAAAGTCACGTGTGACCTCGTATGACCCCGGAAGGCATAAGTTCCGTTGCCGTCAACAAGTTCAGTCCTTTTTCATCTTCTCGCTGCACAGGTTACTACTTTATGAGTAGAAGCCGAGCTAGCTTACTGAAAATTAAGATTCTAGCTCATCGTTACCTGTAGCCTTGTGATCGTCTCGATCGGAGCTGCGGGCTAGCTGTCCGCCCTCCCAAGGGAGGGGACAGCGGTGTTCACCGCTCGGACCCTAGGAACTCCGGACCGGTAAAGAGCGGACGCTCCTGCACATCAGCCGGTGAGATCGCTACCATTTATTGCCGATTGTGCTATATATTCTCAAACTAATGAGATAATTGTGTACAAATTAGCCGAGGGCTCTCGCTAATTTGTTACTGCGCTAGTGAAGAGAGCGTCTCCGTCCTCCTCTCACTACATACATTTGGTTCCTTACCTGATTCTATCGTCCAGTTAGCTGAGTGCTCCCGTTCAAGCTAACTGTTACTGCACTAGTGAAGAGAGCGTCTCCGCCCTCCTCTCACTACATACATTTGGTTCCTTACCTGATTCTATCGTCCAGTTAGCTGAGTGCTCCCGTTCAAGCTAACTGTTAGGGCGCTAGTGAAAAGAGTGTCTTCGCCCCTCTCACGGCGCACAATTGGTTCCTGTTCCATCCTCCAGTTAGCTGAGTGCTCTCGCTCAAAGCTAACTTGCTACAGCGCTAGTGAAGAGAGTGCTTCCGCTCCCCTCTCACTACACACAGTTGGTTTAATACCCGTTCCATCTCTCTCCAGTTAGCAGAGTGCTCTCGCTCAGGCTAACTCGCTATGGCGCAAGTGGAGAGAGTATTCCCGCTCTCCTCTCACAGCATATATACCACTAACTGACCACTAATTTTTCTCACGCATAGTAGTTAGCTCACGCTAACTACTATTGTGCTCACTCCCCCCCCACTGCGGAGTTTGTTTCCTGGCCCAGTTATTTACAGTCAGCTGAGTGCTCCCCCTTGGCACTATGTTTAACGGCTGTAACACCTGTATGGCTTCTCTGCAACCAGAGGATGGCCATGACCTTTGCCCCTCTTGTCTTGGCCTCGAGCATCTGAGGGAGGGCCTTTCGGAGGACCCGTGCATGAATTGCACCATCATGCCTCGTGCGGTAAGAGCTGCTAGCCTGGGTTGAACTACTGACTGAGGGTGGCCTTCCCCCTGCACAGTCGACTACATCCCAAACTACCCGTCCTAGGCGTCGGGCAGCAGAGGCTGCGGGTGACCCGCCCAAAAAAAGGACTAAGCCTGATAGGCTGTCCTCTAGGGTGGACCTACTCACTACTGAGCTTGCCCAGATGAAGTCACTCCTCTTGGCTCTCCATTCTGGTGTCCGTACAGAGCACGCCGCTGCACCCAGTCCACCCATGGCTGAACTGATTCCAGATGACGATGTGTTCTCGATGGCAGCTTCAGCCACTCAATTTAATGAGTATGAAGGGCCCGTCCCATGCTTCTGGGCCTGGCTCCTGTACCTCAGCTCATGCATCCTCGGAGGGGGCGGATGTCGGCTCCATGGGTACCGTCATCCGTATGGCACTGGCTCGCCAGCAGCTGGATGTACAGCAGCCCGAAACAGCGCCTGCCAGTGCGTTCTTCAGGCGCACTCCGGCACCTGCAACCCTTGCAGTTCCTCCCTGTTGTGAGTATCTGAGGGAGTTACATGCATGCTGGAGGGACACTAAGACTATTTCCCGTCTTACGTCCGATGGCCGAGCCCTAGCAGCCATGCAAGATGCGGCAAAGGTCGGCCTTGACCACATGCCGGCTGTGGAGCCTACCATTGCTTCCCTCATAGTTTCCCCTGACGAAGCTCTGAGGTCGGAGGCCAGGTGCCCTCGACCCCAATGTCGGGTCACTGATGACCTGCTCACTAAGGCTTACGATGCAGCGGCACGCATGGGCCGTATAGGCAATTCCCTCTCTCACCTCATGCTCGCCCTCTCAGCTTCCCTGCAGCAGGAGGCTCTTAGCGCTTCCGCTACCAGCCTCAGTGACGCCTCATTCCAGGCGTTTGCTCTGATGTCTAGAGAGCTTGGGCGCCTGATGTCCACTCTCGTTCAGACTCGTCGCCAGGTTTGGCTGGCACAGTCACCCTTATCAGAGGCATGTAGGAGGACTCTCCATGCTGTCCCAGTGGAGCCGGGGGAACTGTTCGGTTCAGCTGCGTACAGGTGCTCGAACGGACTGTCCAAGCTAGTCAGACCAGGCAACAGTTCTCAGCTCTTCGCAGAGACATGCAGAGAGACCGTTACGACGGATGCCAGCCTCTCGGGATGGGGTGCGGTGTGGCAAAACAGGACAGCCTGTCCAGAGCAGTGGTCTACTCTGGACGGCACAGAACTTATCAATGAGCTAGAGCTACGAGCTGTGCACCTAGCACTCAGGCACTTCCTGCCATACCTGAGGTGCTTGTCCGCTCGGACAACACTACAACAGTGTATCATATAAACCACCAAGGGGGCACCAAATCTGCACGCTTGCTAGAAGTGTCTCAGACTCTCCTGACCTGGGCAGCTCCTTGCCTGGCCAGCCTACGGTCAATGTATCTGCCCGGAGAGCAGAACCAAGTCGCAGACTCCCTCTCCCGTCACAAGCCTACACCAGGGGAGTGGCGGCTTCATCCAGAGGTGGTGGCCAACATCTGGGGTCTCTTCGGCAGGGCAGAGGTAGATCTCTTTGCCTCGAAGATGTCGACCCACTGCCTCCTGTGGTTCTCCTTGAGGGAGAAAACCAGCCCTTTGGGTCAGGACGCCCTGGCTCATTCATGGCCAGGGTGTCTTCTCTATACCTATCCACCCCTCCCTCTGATCCTACCAACACTCCTCAGAGTGCTTCATCAGGGCCACAGGCTTCTTCTGGTGGCCCCCTTCTGGCCAGCCAGGACTTGGTTCTCCCTGCTGCACGGACTCTGTTGCGGGACACCTTGGCGTCTCCCCAACAGGAAGGACCTCTTGTCTCAGCTGGAGGGTCAAATATGGCACCCCTACCCCTGCCGCCTCCAGCTGTGGGTCTGGCCACTGGAGGGCCCGACCCACCGCTGAGCGACTGCATAGAGCCTGTCAGGAGAACTATTCTCAATGCTAGGGCACCATCTACTCGTAAACAGTACGAAAACAGGTGGAAACTGTTCTCTGACTAGTGACAAGGGCGAAATGAGGACCCAGTACATTGCTCGGTGCCTACTACCCTTGAGTTCCTGCAGTCCCTCCTGGATGACGGCCGGTGTCCCGCTACCATCAGGGTGTATGTGGCTGCTATATCAGCCCAACATGCAAGGGTTGACAACAGCACAGTGGGGAGCCATAGGCTGGTATCCCTCTTTTTAAGGGGAGCACTGAGACTTCGCCCCCCGAACATCCCAAGGGCCCCTACATGGGATCTGCCCTTGGTGCTGGATGCCCTATGCTCGCCTCCCTTTGAACCCTTGTTTCAGGCAGAACTGAGGTGGCGCTCAGCCAAGACTGCTTTCCTTCTTGCCATCACCTCAGCAAAGCGTGGAAGCGAGCTTCAGGCCTTGTCCGTGAACAGCTCGTGTCTGAGGTGGAACTCAGATGGCTTCGGTGTCACCTTATGGCCGAACACAGCGTTCCTCCCTAAGGTGCTGGCATGCTCTCATTTTAATCGGCCTATCCAGCTGGCACGGTTTGACCCCCCATCAGGAGAGGGGGAAGAGAGGTCAAGACTCCTATGCCCGGTGCGGGCCCTTAGAGCTTATGTCCAGACTACCGCAGGCATGCGTCTGAGTCTGAACAGCTCTTTCTGTGTTACGGTGGTCCTAGAAGGGGCCGTGCGCTCTCAAAACAGCACTTGTCCCACTGGATCGTGGACGTCATTGCCCAGGCATACAGGGCGAATGACCGTCCCTTGCCACCCAGAGTAAAGTGCCACTCTACCAGGAGTGTCTCCACGTCATGGGCGACCTTGAGAGGTGTGCCCCTGGAGGACATATGTGCTGCGGCCACATGGGCATCTCCGAACACCTTCGCCAGATACTACAGGGTGAATGTTGCCGCTCCTCACCCGCTGGGTGTGGTCCTCCTGCAGAGTCCGCCTAGGCCATCCTTATAGGGTGAGTATTCAGACTTCCTCGTGACTCTGTTGGTATAGGTCATCCAGTGCTAAAGCACCGCCTCTGGCGGTCAGTAAGGATGAAATAGAATGATAGTTACGTATGTAACTACGGTTCTATGAATACTGGATGACCGCCAGAGTTCTTGGTCACTCGGAATTTCGTGTTTCTGCGAGAAGATTCCATAGGACTGAACTCGTTGACGGCACCGGAACCTATGCCTTCCGGGGTGAGAAAAATTAGTGGTCAGTTAGTGGTATATATGCTGTGAGAGGAGAGCGGGAATACTCTCTCCACTAGCGCCGTAGCGAGTTAGCCTGAGCGAGAGCACTCTGCTAACTGGAGAGAGATGGAACGGGTATTAAACCAACTGTGTGTAGTGAGAGGGGAGCGGAAGCACTCTCTTCACTAGCGCTGTAGCAAGTTAGCTTTGAGCGAGAGCACTCAGCTAACTGGAGGATGGAACAGGAACCAATTGTGCGCCGTGAGAGGGGCGAAGACACTCTTTTCACTAGCGCCCTAACAGTTAGCTTGAACGGGAGCACTCATATAATATAAATAAATATTCGACCTGCGCATGCGCGAGACAGAAGATATCCAGTGCTAAAGCAGTATTCATAGAACCGTAGTTACATACGTAACTATCGTTTTATGCTCACTAGAATCAGGCCATTTGGCTTTCTGCACCACTGAGTAACTTTCATAGGAATAAAAAGAGCCCCATTTCCGACTGTATCCCGTTTTCTATTTACATGACCCTCACTATCCTTTTGCAGGACCGATAAATGTCCCATTGTAACTTCCTTTGCGGGCACACTTTTTGTGAGTAGTGTAATTTTTCTCGATAAAAGTTTGAAATGATACTTGTGTGGCCTCTAGGAGCCACCATTTCAGAATCTAATAGCTCTTGGTAAAACCACCTTGGATGGCTATGATATTATGGATAAATAGTAAAACATCTGCATGTTTACTGATGAGTTAGAACCATTGAAGGACAATCATTGTATTAAGAATACAAATGGGATTTTCTAGAAACTTACTTCCTGCTATGTTGTTCACTTCATAGCAGGATAAATATGCCGTTGCTTTCAACATCACTATCCAGGTTTGAACTTCTTTCATCACACATCTAAAAGATTATACTTCAACCATACGCCAGTCGGGTCTATAATTAAGTTTTACAGTTTTAATCAAATTATTTTTAGTTCTTTGAGCCTTACACCACCGAGAACGGAAGCATGTTCGCACTAAATGATGTCATTGTTGACATTCTGGTCTCTTTTAGCTATCTTATTAATAGGATTCTTTAGGACTATTAAAACTATAAAAACCGGCAGCCGCAAAGATGTAGATCAAGATACTGCATGTGAGGTAGTGAAATAAAAATCTTTGGAAAGTGAGCTGCCTGAGCTCCATGGGAAAGTTCTGACCTGAAAGAAAAAATATTTCAATATTAAAAAGAAAAACATAATTTGGGATGTAAGAAACATATCCAAAAGATTTATTTCTCCAAAATGTTTTCTTTTGAAATGAAGATGTGTTCAGTACAAAGGACAGGATGTACTTTTCAAAGTTAATTAGTACTCAAATTAACTGCACGCATGTTGTTTGACATTTAACCCTCCTATTGTCTTCGTTCCCCCCCCCCCCCCTTACTTTGGTGTTCGCGGTCAAATTTGACCGGTCCTGTTTTAAGTGCTATTACATTAACACAAAAACCATTAATCATCACCAAATTTCATTTAACACCCTTTCAAACTGTAAATATTGTATCAGACTACTGGTATACATGAAACACTGCAGTAAATATACAAAGAACAGACACTGAACATGTATTGCGTGTGCCAGGTGTGATCCATGTGGGGGGATGGGCACATAAGAGTGGGAAATGTGTCAAATTGTTCTGTGTGTTTGGGCACATAAGGGCGGGGGAACGTGTGTGTGTGTGTGTGTGTGTGTGTGTGTGTGTGTGTGTGTGTGGGTGTGTGTGTGGGGGGTGTGTGTGTGGGGGTGTGTGTGTGTGTGTGTGTGTGTGTGTGTGTGTGTGTGTGTGTGTGTGTGTGTGTGTGTGTGTGTGTGTGTGTGTGTGTTGTGTGTGTGTGTGTGTGTGTTCTGATCCGGATGGTTACTAATTCCTTCTTTATGGCGGTCTTTTTTTACTGGGAACACCATGGGTGTTACAAAGTTGACTAAATCATCCAAAATGCAATGAAAGTGGTGATCAACAATGTTTTATGTTCAAATGTCTACTGTGAAGGATATCATAAAGCCTTAATGCAATCGAATGTAAAACAAAAAAAGTTATGATTGATGAAAGTAGTAAATCGGTCAGAAGACAACAGGAGGGTTAAACCACAGTGTCATGTCCCCATGCAGAGGCCAACATATGAAGTGCCAGTTCCTACCTTAATATTGGACATGGGAGAAGTATTCTGGACTGTGTTTTGGAGAGGCTAAGGGAGTTTGCTCATCACGATTATATGCATGTCGCAGTTGAGGTGAATCTTTAGCACTGTGTTGCATGGGGGAAGTGACCTGTGGGAGTAGTCTGAGAGCATTAAAATGCCTTCAGAGCTTGTTTCTCCTTTTTAGTGCATGTTGCATCGTTTCACGGCTAATCTTCCTATGACCTCTTGCAGTATCACGGTTCAGTACGAGGAGGACACATTATGCAAATGTTCAGGTTCATATCAGTATGTAGTGTCTCTACTGTGACATGTCTCCATGCTTTAATGTACACAAAGCTCTTTATTATTCTCATACTGCCTGTGCTGCAGCACCTCTTTTCACCCTCTGTCTGAAACCAGAGCCGACTCTGTTGTGATTGGTCAACTGCATAGAGAAGTGTCGGAAGAACGGCTCTTAGCATATTATGTAAAATGTGTTGGAGCACTATAGCCAATAGAAGCACCTGTGTAACATAGCGATGTCACTATGTAATGGAAGTAAACAAAAGAGTCCAATGGGGGTGTTTGAGGCAGCGGGGGGGTGGGGGGTGGGAGAGAAACTCCCACACACTCCAGAAAGGTCTGCAAAGGCTTAAACTTTGGGATTCAAGCCCTGGCAGACCATTTGTATGCACAACACACTACAGTAAAGGGAAAACCCCAAAAAGCATAAAAGGGCTTATTTGGAAGGTTGCTGCAACTATGCAAACATTTATTGACTTCAGCAAATGACTGCAGTTTTTTTACAAACAATATTTGTTATATGTTATTATTCAGGAATTGAACCAGCAACGAAAAAAATTCTGTTTTTGCATGTGTACAAATTGATAGATGCAGTATAATGCAGCACCGGATGATTATATTTTCCAACAGTGGATGTAATTATTCATGAATACTACATATGTCGAAGGAATGTTAACCGAGTTGCTATCAGAAGGGGAAATGAGTGTTCAACGTTTGATATCTGACTAATTAAAGTGGAGTTTGCATGCCTGGAAAAAGTATTATGTTGCCAAATTGTGCCAAACCACAATACTTGTGGTTGAAACATCTGCATCTGTTTGCATAAGGATGCTATTTATAGCCATTTATGTGATACGCTAGTATATTTAAGGATTTATATTTGGTCAATCTGGATTAATGTCTGTTGTGAAAAACACACTACGGCTATGAACCTCATCCAAACAAGGGAGGGGAGTTCTGGATCTGTATGTATGCTGTGCCTGACCAAACATATAAGAACTCACATACATTGGAGATTGAAACGTAACACATGGCGGATGATGGAATTCACTTCCAAATCTTACTTCATTAACAAGCGATCCTCGTGTTGAATTTGATGCTGGAGCGGGACGACGTGACTGGGAAAGGAGTTGGAACACACCCCCTACACCACATATGAAACAGATTGACGTTGTAACCACAGTGGTGGAAAGGGGGGGAAGGGAAATACCAAATTTGGAGGTTGAGGAGTGTGCGTGTGCAACTGTGTTTGAGGCAAAGCAAACATGTGTGTATGCATGTGCATGCTTGTGTATCTTTGCCTGTGTGTGTGTTTATGATGGAGATAGAGCGAGGAAACAGTATTCAGAGATCACAGATGTGAGGAGAGAAAGTGCACATTCAGCTTTTCCCAGGGCTTAGACAGTTGGAGTTGGGAGATGCAGGTGGTGCTGCTGAACGTGCTCAAAGGCAGCACACCTGACAAGTCTAATCAGGTCTTATCTGGCTCTGCTACAATGTCATGCCTGTTTGAACCAAGTGGGCCATGTTTCTCAGATCTTTGCCCAGGGATTTTATCTAGGCATCTCAGAGCTATTGAGAACAAAAAGGATTATTTTGGGGTGCTGTAATGTGTGGAAGAGATATCAGTTCCACAATGATGAAACAATGCTTTCTGAGCGGCAGTATTTTAACCTTTGTGCCTCACTTTTAAAATAATTCACAAAGAGGGTTACGACTGGTTCACATTCGGTCGACGGGCGCTTGCCGGTTACTTTTTTGCTTTGCAAGAAGACTGAACAATATTAACACACCAGTTAATATTGTAATCTCCCTCGCCGTTTCTTTCTGTCGAAATAATGGTAAGGTTTGATTTTTTTCTTCAAGCTAATAACATACCTGTTGCTAGTTTTTTCTTCCCTCCACACCGACACCACGGCAACGAGGACGTTCTCTTTTCTCTCTAACACCAGAGGAGACAGAGATAAAAAAAAAAAGGTATTAACACACCAGTTAATATTCTTTAAAGAATAAAATCTACACCATCGCCTTTTTTCCTTTCGGACTAAAGGCAAGGTTGGATTTTTTTCTCAGTAACGTACCTGTTACTAGCGTGTCCACTCCACGCCGACACCCCGGCGAACGAAGATGGACCCTTCTCTCCCTCCCACAAGAGGAGTCAGGGACTCGGCTATGCGGCTGCGGGTTTAAGATTTTAGGCACAGACTCACACCAGGTCTGCTCGTCCTGCCTCGGGCTGGAACACGCCCGGGAGGCTATCGATAACCCCGGCTCGTGCGGGCATTGTACCCGCTTCACCATTAAGAGCCTCTGCCGACGGTTAGCACGCCAAGCTAGCTTGTCGGGACGGGACCCCCTCATGTCCGCTGATTCGCCGGCTGGCAATCAAGACATGGTGGTGTCCGCCGCAGAGATTGAGCCCCGCGCTGTGTCAGACTGGGGCTCAACAACAGCGACAGCCGCTGAACCGGAGCCCCACGCCGTGTCAGGCTGGGACCCGGTGGTGGCAAGAGCCGCGAGAGCGGAGCCCCGCGCTGTGTCAGGCTGGGGCTCCCAACTGGACCTCACCATGGTTCCACCCGCGGAGGATGTCCTGGAGTTGGACTATATGGAGGACGAAGAAGATACCTCTGAGTTCCTCCTGTCTGACTCGGATGAGGATGACATCTTTGTTTCAACGGCTCAGGCTGCAAAGCCGGGAGCGATGTCCGCTCCCCCGGGCGAGAGCACACCAGCTTCGCCCATCCTAAGTATGGACTTGCAGGCCGTGTGTCAACACACTGCGTCCAGGCTGGACATCCCATGGCCTGAAGTGGCCAAGGAGACCTCCAGATCTCGCGAAGGGGAAGAACTTGCCCCAAGCAGCGAGGACGAAGAGGCAGCTCCTTCCAGTCTTTCTGGAGATGCTGGACGAGGTGTCGGTCTCGTGGAGAGACCGCCCCTTTAGCAACAAGGCCCCAATCCAGGGTGCCTCCTCCCTGGACTTTGACGGTATGATAGAGGCTCGGCCTGCTCCGCATGCCGCCCATGGAACCGCTGGTGGCAGCCCACCTCCAACCGAGGCTGGCTTCGACACCGAGCAGGAACCCCATGCTACCAACAAAGGCAGACGTTTCCAGTCAGCGATGACCGAACGGGCGTATAAAGCCGCAGCTTTGTCCGCCAGGGCACTCAACGTCTCCTCGCTGCTGACCGCCTACCAGGTGGAGCTCTGCGAAGACATGTCGAGCAAACCTGAGCCTGCCGTGTGGGACGAGATCGCAGCGATCACGGACATTTGCCTCTGTGTGCAGCGCTGCGCAGTCCAAGCCACGGGCAAAGCACTGGGAATGATGGTGGTACAGGAGAGAGCCAGGTGGCTCAACCTGACGAACCTTCCAGACCGGGAACAAGAGGATGTTCTGGACATGCCTATTGTTCCCGAGGGCATATTTGGCTCCGCTCTAGCTTCAATGCAGCTGAGATACGAATAAAAAAGGAAGGGAGACGAGGCTCTCCAGCTCTGTCTCCCCCGAAGGGTCCAGCCGCCACCTTCAATGGTCCCGTGGCAGGCCTTCACTCAAGCTGTCTCACGTCCTGCCCGGTTCAAGATACCGAAGCAGCAGAGACCGCAGCCCGTCCCGGGTCCCCAGCCCAGGCACGAGGCGAGGGGGAGCTGGCCAAGAAAATCTCCGGTTCCGGCAGCTGCCGCTCAGGCGCAGCCGACCCAGGTTTTCAGGCACCAGGCGAGGAAGAAGAAGCGGGCGGCCTGACAGCCTCCTCTCCTCTCCTCGATGAAGGAGCTGGAAGTTCCCTGTTCCCCAGCTCCAGAGCATGTTCCAGTGTTAGATGCTCATGTGTTTTCGGGGTGCCACCATGCCCCCATCTTCCCGCCGCCTCGGGTGATGCCAGAACGTCATCCTCAAGTTCGCGCCATCAGGGAAATGGACTTAACATCGAAGACAGCAAGTTCCGCTGCCTGTTTAAGTCACACAAACACATGTCATCATTGTTGTTTCCTAATAAATCATTTTTCACTGTCGTTTCCAGGCTTGAAGCCAAGGGCGCAGTCAATAAAAATGGAAAGAAAAACAATAAAAACAATAAACAGTCTGTCGTCTGTCCCTCGGACAATAGACGGGATTGTGAAGGCACCACCGCCACGCGCATGTGCAGTGTCGGCCGGGGTTGTCAACCTGGGGTACCACCGTGTTCAGACACTAGAGGGCCCCATAACACAACAAATAGAGACACTGAGGGCAGACGACAGAGCTGTGACATCTCCGCTGGAGATGTCACAGCATCCTCCAATCTGTGGAGGATGCTCACAGATTCTGCTTGGGTTTTCAAGACAGTAACACGGGGCTACAGGCTCCAATTTGCTGTCACCCCCCCTCACTTCTCGGGCATTCTGTATTCACAGGCCCGGGTAGAGTCGGCCCATATTCTAGAGCAAGAGATTTTCTCGCTACTAGAAAAGAAGGCTATATTCGATAATACACGCCGAACAGAGTCAGAGCGGCTTTTATTCCAAGTATTTCCTCGTTCCCAAACGGGGAGGGAACGGAATTCGGCCTATACTAGATTTGAGAGCTCTGAACAAATATCTCAAAAGATACAAATTCAGAATGCTCACTCACACATCTCTGTTGCGTCTCGTGCGCCAAAACGACTAGTTCACATCAGTCGACCTGAAAGATGCGTATTTCCACATCCCAGTATATTACCCAAACAGGAAATATCTGAGGTTCGCCTTTCAGGGTGTCTGTTGTACGAGTACAGAGTACTTCCCTTCGGTCTGTCTCTCAGCCCGCGAGTATTTGTACGGTGTACGGAAGCCGCGATAGCCCCGTTAAAGAGCCTGTGACAGCATCCCAACAACTGTTGTGCAATGAAATATTCGGCTACTAGTGATCTCGAACCGTCAGTTTAAAAAAGAAGTTGCGATACCGTTCCGATAAATATCAATAATTTCGATCATCGCGGGGAAATTTCTTCGACTCATTTTGAGGTTTTGGGGGAAGCCGGAAGTGACGTCAATGCGGGAACGCTTCACTGTGCGGCTAGAGAGCCAAACACGGACAAAGTGTGTTGTTATGCGTAGAAATGGTGAATTACTGAATTTAGGCACGTTAATAACGTTGTAATGAAGTTGACTACAGTATATTCATATTTGTCAGTGCTTTCATGTCAATTCGGCGAACATAAACATAAATGATCGTGGTGAAGATGATGATTAAATTAGGATTAAAAATCAGTAGTGAGAGCTGCTGAATTTCCTCCCATCGGATGTGATATAAAAACAAATTGATTATTTTTGTAGTTGTAAACTCAAGTGGATGAAACTACATTTATTAGTGCTTTCATGTCAATTCGGCGAACATATGATACATTAAATGATCGTGAGGATGATGATTAAAAATCGTTTGTTTGAGCCGGTTTGCATTTCCTGATGAGAAAACAAACCGATGCTTTTTGTAGTTGTAGTACACCAACGTGGATTAAACGTGTGTTTTTTTACCACAATGTTGGGGAAATTAATGGATAAAATGCACGGATTATTATTATTATTATTATTCCCACTCCGATCGGCACTCTCGATCCACCGTTTCTCCGCAGCGAGTCTCCCCCCGTTGACAGTTTACGTGGGCTGGGTGCAGTGGCGGACTGGCCATCGGGACGAATCCCGATGGGCCGGTACCGAAGTGGGCCGGTCGGATAAGTCACTATCACATCCCCCATAGGCGGCGCGTGAGGCTCAGGTTTGGGAAGGCTTAATAACTTTTTTTACCTGACGCTGCCCGCCTCCGGCGTCTATAGAAAAGAGATCAACTGCGGAGTTTAAATCTCTCAAGTCATATTACAGGATTAGGAAATACAGTTTAAACTGCTGTATGCAGAGAAGACGCCGACGTGTCGCACCTATCATTCATATTATCCCATCAATCAGATCATCGATCATATAATATATCATATTTCCTTATCTGAGTCAGCTTCTCCAGCCGTATTTGGCCGTGCAACACTTACAGTGTCACATACTGTATGCAGAAGTATTATTTTAAGCAACACATTGTTGACGAAACACTCGAGTCAAATATAATTAAAGTCAGATCCACTCGTGTCTTAGACGTGAACGCGCTCTCAGCTGGTGAGAGAAACCCTGGCTTGATTTACCGAGTTGATAACCAGCGTCGTAGGACCGCTTTATGAGATCTCGTTTGTTAGTTTGTTGTTGTTAGTTAGTTTGTTACTCAAACATATCCAGGGTATGTTGAACTGGCTTCGTAGTACAGGGCACAGGTGGCTAGCAGCGCTAATGTCAAAGACACAGACATCATACATTTTATTTGTATTTTACCAGGATGCAGTGACACAAATATTTGGGAAGGCTTAGCCTTCCCTAGCCTACAGCACCCGGCGCCCCTGACCTCTCCCACTCCCCCCGTTGACAATTTACTAGCGGTACCGAAGTGGGCCGGTCGAGAGTCCCGGGAAGATTTTTAGTCCCATTCCACCACTGGCAACATGACGTATGATGGCCCATATTGACGCACCTAATTCCTAAACTTCTAACAGATACAACATAAACCGATCCTTCAGCCTCATATGAGCTCTCAGACACGTTCAAAATTAAACTGTCATCGCTGTCTGAGCTTGCTGCTGTGTGCACCATCGTGCATTTACATGCAGATGCTGGGATCCTGAACGGTGCAGCTGGAGCGCTGTGCCCGCAATGACGTCACACGTAATTTGGCGGGACTTGAAGAATCCCCGAGAAGATCCAGAAAATGGTCAACATTGAAGGGCAGATTATTTAATCAAAGTACAAATATCCAAAATCAGTTCAGTAACAGTTTTCAAGGGGACAATATTTACTCAAATTGATGGGTTTGGATGATGGGGGAAACTCGTGTCACAGGCTCTTTAAGACAACAGGGTGTTCGCCTGGCAACTTATCTGGACGATTGGCTCCTTCTCGCACAGTCTGAGCAAGAGGCTATTACGCAGACGAATGTCCTTGTAAAACACCTGCTCGACCTGGGTTTCGTAATAAACACAGAAAAGAGCATGTTGTCCCCAGCCCAGACTATACTCTTCCTGGGCCTACGCCTGAATTCGGTGCCCTTTACAGCCCGCTTGTCAGCAGAGAGAGTGAAAGCCTTCAGGGCTTGCCTCGCTCATTTCCAGCCACGCAAATATGTTCTCTTCAGATCATGTCTGCGGTTGCTGGGGCTCGTGGCGTCAGCCATTCTGGTGGTACGACTGGGACGCTTACACATGAGGGAGTTTCAGCGCTGGGTAGCTGCCCTCAGATTGGACCCCACGCGTCATGGCGCGCGGAGAGTGATGGTCACTATGAAATGCGTAATGGCACTGCGAATGGCAAACATCATGTCCTCGTGAGGACAGACAACACGACCACAATATCGTATATAAACCGCCAAGGGGGTTTGCGTTCTCTCCAGTTACACATGCTGGCACGCAAACTGATCTTATGGAGCTGCGGACGTCTCCTCTCTCTGAGAGCGATGCACGTACCAGGAGTGATGAACCTCGGGGCAGATCTGCTGTCCAGAGGTGCACCACTATATGCAGACTGGACTCTACATCCAATAATTGGTCCCACCAGGTCTCTCTATGACTGTAAGTGGAGCGTGTTTGAGGAGTGGTGTCTTCAAAAAGGACACATCTCTTTTCAATGTCCTGTCGGGGTGATTTTATCATTTCTACAGGACTTAATTGATAAACACAGAGCTTTCTCTACAATCAAAGTGTACCTGGCTGCTAATGCTGCATGCCATGTGGGCTTTGAGGGAAGAACGGCTAGCCAACATCCTTTGGTCTGCCGTTTTATGAAAGGGGCTCGCAGGCTCCTCCCTGTTTCCAGGTCACTGGTGCCCTTATGGGACTTGGCAGTGGTTTTAGATGGGCTCACTCGACCTCCATTTGAACCCCTGGAAGAAGCTGACATGAAACACCTGTCACTGAAGACAGTGCTGTTACTGGCTCTGGCATCTGCCAAGCGAGTCAGTGACATTCATGCGCTCTCTGTACATCCTTCATGCACTCAGTTTGCCCCGGGGCAAACGAGAGTGTTGCTGAAGCCCAACCCTGCCTTTACACCTAAGGTGGTTGGCTCATGTACCCCCATTGACATTGTGGCATTTCCTCCGCCGCTGTGTTCCTCTGAGAAACAGCGGCCGAAATTGCTGTGTCCAGTTCGTGTTTTACGCATCTATATGGACAGGTCAAAAGAGTTTCGTTGTAGTGACCAACTCTTTATATCCTGGGCTAACCCTCATAAGGGCAAGCCCGTTACCAGGCAACGGCTCTCCCACTGGATTGTGGAAGCGATTGCTCTGGCTTATACGAGTCAGGGTTTGCGGGCACTAACGGGCCTGCGTAATCATTCTACTCATGGACTGGCTACATCCTGGGCTTTGTTCAAGGGTGTTTCCATCCAAGATATTTGTGCAGCAGTGAGCTGGTCCTCGCCGCTCACTTTTGTCCGCTTTTCCAGGCTAGATGTCTCTGCTCCAAGTGTGGCCCGCGCAGTGCTGGGCCCCGTGTTGAGACTGTTAAGTTCTGGTTGTTTTGGTGATTTTCGAGATAAGCATGTCTAGCAATACGGGAGTTTCAATATCCCATAGTGAGACATCGAACGGAGTGTTATGAATGAGAACTATAGGTTACTTACGTAACCCCAGTTCTCAGAGTAACATGAAGTGAGATGTCTCACCAGACGGACCTTCTTGCTAAGGCGAAGCGAGAAGAGGTGCTTATTTTGAATGACGCTGCGTCGTAGCGCAAGCTACTTAAAGGGTGGGTGGATTCCCTGACGTAGACGTCAAGATCACCAGCCAATCGGGATTGGCGTAATGAGATTGATGCTTCTGTTTGCATACGCGTTGAGGCGCATCTCATAGTGAGACATCTCACTTCATGTTACTCTGAGAACTGGGGTTACGTAAGTAACCTATAGGTTTCTTCAGTCTCCTGCTTTTGGGTCCACCAGCTTCAAACTTTTTATGACAACAGTGACCCAACAAAAATTAATGAACGGGGCAAAAATGGTGCACACAATCAGGGTCAAGGCACTAATATTCCAAAAGTTCTTTATGCTAGCCAGATCTCAAAACCACCAAAGAATTGGCAGCTCTTTAATACCAGAAGCAATCGATATGTGGTGTTTAAAGTTTTCACATTTCATACCACTGCTAAATGATAGTCCATAGCACAATGCGTAATTCTGTTGTATTTGTTTTTTAAACCTTTGATACACAACATGGGTCAAAAGTGGGAGAGGGAGTTTTAATTGTAAATATCTTTGCAACAAATTACTTTTAACAATCCAAAATTCCAGGTATTCCTCAATTAACTAGTTAATGGCTGGGCCTGGGTTGTGGCTGTGCTTGTCTCTGCGGTCCTGCTTGGGTCTCGTCATGCTGCTTCCCTGATGACTCCCACAGAATTGTTGACATCCTCTTGGATTCATCTTCTTATTACAGACACATGCATTTCCAAACATTTGGTCTACCTACGCTGTAAAATGTATTATCTCTTCGATTTACACACGGCATCTATTGCACGTCTGACCGTCCTGGGAGAGGGATCCCTCCTCTGTTGCTCTCCCTGAGGTTTCTCCCATGTTCTCCTTTAAACTGTGGGTTTTCTCCGGAAGTTTTTCCTTGTACGATGTGAGGGTCTAAGGATAGAGGGTGTCGTATAGTCATACTGATATTCTGTACAAACTGTGCTGTTGTATTTACTGTATAGTGTCCTTACTGTAAGGTAATTATAAAATTGTTTTAAAAATGTGCTATACAAATACAACTTGATTTGATTTGATAATGATCATCACAAATTCTTACTTTCATTTTTCCTTTCTTAATTTTTAAATAAAACCCATTTTTGTATCACTAGGGGGACAACATGGATAAAAAATGACCCGTATTGACCTACAATGTTATTTCATGCTTGGGTGAGTGTTTCTTAGCTATATTTTTGGAAATCAATTTATTTTATCATTTAATATTCCAAGTATTAATTCAATGTCTTGTTTTTGATCACTACACATCATAATGTACATGCTCCCTTTCTTAATTTAGGAACAACAACTGTTTTTGTATTTCTACATCAAGTTTGTCAAAAATGACCCATGTATGCAAGTGTAATAACAATTTGCAAAAGACATACTATAATAATAATTTCTTTATAAATAATAATTTTAGCAGCGATTGGACCAAACATATATTCACTATGGAATTGAATAGGAAGCTTTTATTTGTAAATGATTGCAGTTAAAAACACATTTACCGTGGACAACTTTTCACATTCCAAAGTTGTCACAACTCAACTGCTTTTGCACGACTGATTCATGTAAGTCTTATTTTACACTTCTTCTACCTAAGAAGATATTTGATATCTTGTGAAAGATAAGAGTACATAATATTTGAACATTACCTGACCTTGTCATCCATTACTAGTGAGGAAGAGAGTTCATGTCTATGTCATATTACACAGGAGGAGCTGGCCAAATGCTGCTAGTGTACGATTATTATATATCGCAACATCACAATGGAAAACCTCTTCACCAGTATCCCTCTGGCTGAGAAGCTCCTTGAGAAGAACCTGACCATTGTGGGGACCCTTCGCCGGAACAACCCGGACATACCACCTGTCATGAAGCCATCCAAATTGAGGGAGAAGCATAGCTCAGAATCTTGATTCAGTGGCAACATGACCATGGTGAGCTATGTGCCGAAAAAAGGGAAAGCTGTTGTCCTCCTGAGTGCTGAGGTGCATAGTGCGTAAAAGTGGCCAAAGCTCCGCTGACTCAATAACTGCAGAGTTAAAAAACCAGCTCTGGCATTAATATCAGCACCAAAACTGTGGGAGCTTCATGGGTTTTCATGGCCGAGCAGCTGCATCAAGCCGTACATCACCAAGCACAATGCCAAGCGTCAGATGGAGTGTTGAAAAGCACCACTGGACTCTGGAGCAATGGAAACGTGTTCTGTGGAGTGAATGCCAGCAGAACGTTACCTGCCTGACTGCATTGTGCCAACTGAAACATTTTGGGGATAATGCTATGGGGTTGTTTTTCTGGGGTTGGCCTAGGCCCCTTAGTTCCAGTGAAAGAGATTCTTAATGCTTCATCTTACCAAGACATTTTGGACAATTCTATGCTTCGAACGTTGTGGAAACAGTTTGGGGAAGGCCCTTTTCTGTTCCAGCATGACTGAGCCACACAAAGCAGGTCCATAAACGCATGGTTGGGTGAGTTAGGTGTGGAAGAACTTGACTGGCAGAAGAGTGGAAGCTGTTGTAGCTGCAAAGGGGGGACCAACTTCATATTAATGCCTAAGAAATTGGAATGGGATGCCCTAAAAGCTCCTGTAGGTATAATGTGTAGGTGGTCCAATACTTGTGTCTATATAGTGAATGAAGAGGCGCATGGAGGGCATGCCCCACCTCCAAAAGCACATTACAGGGGCAATGGAAAGCTGTGGGCTAAAAAGACCAAATGTACACATCCCCCAGCCACATGTATTGTTTGGTCCAAATAATTATTTATAACATTATTATTATAGTATGTTTTTTTAAATCATTTTTATCAAACTTACATACATGGGTCATTTTTTACCCATGTATGCAAACTTGATGTAGAAATACAAAAACTGTTTTATTTCCTAAATTAAGAAATGTAGAATGAAAATGATGACGTGTGGTGATCAAAAACAAGATATTAAATGAATACTTGGAATATTAAATGATTAAAAAAATGGATTTTCAAAAATATAGCTAAGAAACACTCAGCCATGCATGAAATAACATTGTAGGTCAATACGGGTCATTTTTTAACCATGTTGTCCCTTAGAAGGGGTTTGCATAGCTTGTGTATCAAAGGGTTAAACAAATTTGAACCTCTAAATTACAATTTCTTGGAACAATATGTGTTTGCCTGTCCACATGCAGAGTTTCCTGGTATAGAGAAGTCAATAAAGGGTCATGGTTAAACCAAAGCAACCATCTGCATTGTGTGCTTAACTGAGTGTTACAACTATTTGAATGATGTGTTCTGCATGTCTGCTTTAAAAAGAAAAAACTTGATTTGACCGCTTTGGGTTAAACTTGCGGTATGCCTGATCATTTTTCAAGTGGAGAGTGCCAGAAACTGACCCCAACAACATTAGGCTTGAGATGAGCTGTGGCTCGCCTCGAAAGTAGACGACAATAGCCAATTGCAGCCGGGGGAGCTCTCAAAAAGTCGGCTTGACTCGGTTTGCATTTATAAAGAATGCACAAAATGTGTTTAATCGTTAATGTCAGATATGTACTAAGTAAATACATTTGTTCCTGCTCAAGATTAGATTAAACTTTATTGTTATTGCACAGATTACATGTACTGAGACAACGAAATGCAGTTTAGCTTCTAGCCAGGTGCAACAAGCAGTAAAATGAAAAGTAATGTACACGATCTTCAGAATAAAATATAGAACTAGAGAATGCAATTCCTGAAGAAATTGCTAGTGGGAATGCTTTATGCTGAAAATCTGACGCTAAACTGCTATGCTGAAATGTAATGTGTAAGAAGAAAGTGAATAATTTAGATTGAAATGATACATGAACACTGGGGGCTTGAATGTGTGATGAGAGAAGAAAAGAAAGTAAAAAGGCTTGGAAAAGCAGCAGAATATTTGAACTGCAAACTTTTGAACTAACTTGATGGCGAATGATCTGTCGCCATGCCAACGGCATTTGATGACATCCCATAATACGCTTAGATGCGTTGATGGCTGCATCGTTACCAAACCTGTGAAGTTTTGGGCTGTTTGGAGTATTTTCACTGAAGTTATGTGAAAATTGTGTTTCATGGTGAGCATTGTGTTGCCATGGAAACACATTTGAAGAAATCTCAAAACTGTCCCGTAGATGTCTTCACGGCTGGACTGTTAGCACACGTGAAGTTTGAGCACTTTTTGAACATTTTTATTGGAGTAATAGCGACATCGTCTTTTATAGCGAGGGATGCGTTTCCATGGAAACGGCATATGATGACACCCCATAATTGACGTAGAGCTGTTGAGGACTGGACCGTCAACCATTATCTGAAGTCTGGTGCTGTTTTGACCCTTTTCATAGGCGTTAGGACAACATCGTGTTTTATGGCGAGGGATGCTTTTCCATGGAAACGGCATATGGTGAGATGTCAGATTTGACGTAAAGCTGTTGAAGATAGATATTCATTTCATGATGATAAACATTTTGGAACAATGATGAAAAATGTGAATGAATGTGGCGACTTAAAACTGACACAAAACAACAACAAACTTTTGCCGAGCCAATTGGAGAGTTTCATCAGCAGCACGGGGTAAAAACTACCAATGAGCGCTCAGCTCGATATACCAGCGAGACGTTTCCCATCAAGCATTTCACTTCTGCAGCTCGTGGAGAGAAACTGCTTCGCCTCGCTCTCAAGGCTGCCGGCGTCTTTGTCCCACGAGATTTCAACGTCTCATGCAGTCGAGCCTCCAGAGCAAGTCGGACAAAATTACTAACCATCATTCAACGCACTAGCAAGATGCCGGTCGCAATTGCGCAGGTCTCGCTCATCTCAAACGAGCCTAATAACTGGATGACATCAACTGTTCGAGGGCCTTTTGTCTGACAAACCACATTCATATCGAGAGGTCAGCTCAATAAATATAACCCATCAGATACTCCCTGAATTTCAACAACACTGACAGCAAATTAATTCTTGCTTGTGCAACACCAGCCGAAACAAAGTATTTGTAATAGTAATTTTGTGTCTCTGATGAATGCATAAGTGAATGCATAAGTCTTCTTCTCATGTGTTTGCACAGAAATGTCATGACCTTGCCTCCCCTGTGTAATCTTCCAACAACCTTCGAACATTCCCGATAAAAAAGTTAATGTGGGAATGCATGGATGTGAACTCAAAGGCCTGTTTCATTGCATCCTGCTCCAAGTGGGACTCATAACCACGCCTAAATCTATAATGTCGTAAATAGAGCGTTCCTCGAGACCAAATGGAATAGAGGTGAAGCTAACAGGTTATTTTCAAGCACTAAGCTCCTGCTTGGGACAAATTGGAGCTATCGAAAAATATTCCATGACATGTCAAATAAAGATGTGTTTAAAATGAGGTTAAGAGCTCACAAGAGAAAAGAAACGCTGTGTTCTTGGCAAAATGCTGGTTTCAAAAGCAATTACCTTTCTCTCTGTGAATCTTCTGCCAAATCAATTGTAAATGATAGATGAAAAAGGCTCTAGTTATTTTGCAATGCACATAGATACCAGGCAGTCACCAGCAACAGTGCTTTTCCTTGAGTCAATTTTGCCGTAGTGGCCCACAGTCGGAATTGCAGGTCACATGACACCAACTGGCCAAAGAGCACTTTTTCCAAACTCAAATTTAAAAAGTACTTAATGTACAAGGCCAAATAGGTTTTTCTGAATATAATAAACATTCTCGGATTAGTTTTTGTCTTTAGTGCCATCATTATGTCCAGAGAGCAAACAGGAATCTGTCAACTTGGCTTACTATTCATAGGCTTTCCTTTGCCAGAAAATGGGGATAGAACTCGGTTATTTCTTTGTGACAACTTTGATAGAGGTTTTGAACAAACTGAGCCAATGGTTACCAGAATATTGGCATCAGCACAACCCGGGACGACTGTCATTTAAAAAGATGGTAGCAAGCAAAACAACACCGTACACGACAATCACTCCACTTTGATTTGCAGAAATGCAAACGTACTCGTTTGGTTGAAGATTACATGATTCAGTGCCTTGTTGATGATGTCATAGCAATTTAATGCAATGTTGTAATGTCTGACGATTCAGAATCCTGTTTACACTTCGGCAGTGAATAATAACTTAAAAATAACTTTTACCAAAAGTGGGTAAGACAAGTCAAGCCTAACCTTGTAGTAGAAATTATCAATAATACTTTGGGCCCATATGCAATTATACAGGGTGGAAAAATGAAAGCAATGTTAATCACTGTCCCCATGTCTTTCATTTCAAGAAAAACATAAATAATCTCCCAATCCGATCTTTGTTCATAGGAGTACCTTGCTGGCCAAAATGACACGGCATCAGATACGGTGCATTGGTATTATGATGGGAGTAACACTTTCTCAACGTAGACTGCAAATAATGACTTTACACATATTACAAGAAAGCAAAACATTTAAACATACAAAACGTATTATTATTAAAAGTCCTCTTTCATTAAACTGACGTTCACTTTCTTACATTGTAACCACTTAAACTCGGCATGTAATGTACAAACATTGTCGCCAACCTTCGGAGTTGTTGTTACGAATTATGGGCCAACTTTTCGTGTTTTTCCGAATTATGGACTGTTCATGTGAATTTTTCCATTTAGGAAACCTTTTTATTTTTCAACATCACATGAATGTAGCATGAGCTACATTTTAAAATGATCCAACTGAAGAAATCCCAGCAGCATTTGATTAATGATTGCTGTCAAGATGTTAAGAACATTTCAACAACTACAACAAAAATAGCTTCTAAAATAAATTGCGAGTGAACACAGCTTGGCAATTCTAACTTTCTACTTGTCTTTACATTTTTCTTCATGGCTGTTCATTGATGTTTCTTAACCACCTCATCTTGAATACTTTTATGATATATTTAAAGAAAGAGCTGGATTTCTCTCAGTCCAAGCTCATGACTAATTAACCAACACATATCTGTTAAGGAATATCTGTTAATCTACTTTCTCAAACCTCCAACAATCAACATTGCTTTTGGAGGCATAACCTTCTATAACAAACATAAGGAAGTAACTTATTAATACCAGCAAAACCGCATGATATTCCAAAAAAGGATAGGACATGGTTTACAAGGCCGTGAAGGGAGGGCTGAGGAGCCAGTTAAATGTGACTCGTCCAGATAAGTAATTGCTGCTGATTTTGCCGAAGACATAACATCATAAAAACAGCATCCATTTAAAACTGACTTGGCCTTCATGCACATGCACACCACCTCCCTAATGTGAACAACATGAGAAAGTCAAATGAGGTTTTACAGCACTTTAATACATACACCAGGTGGTCTCTTTAAAATAATAATGATAAAAACAAACTTTTGCCGCTTTGGATGAATGATCGTCCGCATCATGAAACTGTAGAGGCATCCGAAGACCAGTGATTAATTCCATCATGAAAATGTTACACAGGATGAAAGTAGTTTGATATCATTATGTCATGCACGTAACTATGCCTAGCAGACATGGGCGGTCAAGATATCAACAATATATACAAGACCAACCAAGAAAGCTAGAAAATCATTTACAAACAATTCTGAACAACTCGTGAAAAAATGAATCCTTCAGACCTTCATTTCTCCAATAAATACAATCATTTAAAATAGCCTAAAAGAGTGAAAGTCAAGTCAATATTGGCTCCTTTTCTATAGCATTAGTTTTTAGATGTGTGGATTATGTTAAATGACTTTAAAAGGGCTGATTGGCTGATTATGGTGTCTATTTCCATTGTAAATGTTCCCAAATGTTTGAATGTTTATTCAAATGATCATGCACTTATAATGTAAGTTATAATATAATATATATTTTTGACAAAATAATCCTATTTTACCGTACAGACACCGGTAGCTAGCATTTTAGCCATGCCTCATTTCGCTCTATTTGCTCTTTCCAGCGCTGTTTTTGCAGGGGCTCATTCTGTGAGCTGCAACTGACCACGCCCCCCTGCAGGAGAGGGGAGCATGCTCTGAGATCAGCTGCTCCGTCCTCCGTGTTTTATTCTTATAGAAGTAAGAAGAGAAGTAACGGGGCAGAAACCCTCCTTTTTACGCAGCGGTCCAGACATAGACATCAGACGGCGACACATATTCAGTGTGCAGTTCCTTTGGCATTAGGGCAGGGATATCTAGATACTTTCCAAGGTTTGACATAATGAGTTGTGCTACTTTTAAAGCAACCAACGATGTTTTCAAATCTGTAATCAAAAAGCTCCTCAAAAGCGCTATCGAAGCAGTTCCTACATTAGTAACAGTAACAATGGACTATTTTTCTTAGCGGATGCATGTCAATTTAAATCAGTACAACTATTTTTTAAATCAATAAAATCATTTTCTAAATCCATAAAAACATTTCAATTAATATTAGGAGTCATGTTGTGACTTTGTTGAGAATGTAATAAGCGGGATAATGTGCAGCGACTTGGTCATTATGGGGAAAAGAACACCGACAGGCTGATCCCGACGCAAAGCGGAGGGATCTAGATCAGATCAGCCTATAGAGTCATTATTCATTTGTTTTAAAGCAGGAGGCGCAAACGCTTGCCTCGGGGAGGGATAAAAAGAGCCACAGCGGAGAATAAACAGAAGGGCAACCATGGCAACCATGCAAGGGAAGTCTTCTTCGCTGCTTTTGTGGCAGACTACACTGGCCACTTACAGGCCTGGCATATGTACTACAGCGTCTCCAGCACTTTCGAGCTGCAATGGCCGGCCGTGGCCCAACCTCTCATTCCCCTGATAGATGGAGAATTGAGCACTAAGCGGAGCACCCCTTTTGTGACATAGAAAATAATTCAAATTTGGATCAGTCTGTATCAGATCGGTTACAGCCCCTCTTTTTAGAGATTTGGGTATAGAGGAAAAGAGAGAGGGTTGTATTTTCTGACACTTGGTGAGTTCCCTGACACACCGGGGACACATATTCATGTATAAAAGACATACAAGAGTGCATTTTGCATGATAGGTCCCCTTTTAATCCTAAAAACTTAGATCTTATATTTAAAACTGTATCCAAAACGTTTCCCCTCTCTGACCTCTCGAGGTTCTATTAGAAGGTAACAGGTTCCAGAGAGGCCTATTCCGGCAGGGGAGTGTGGAACGTAGCCATAGACCTACTCCTTACCTCACACCAATTCCAATTAAGGTTCAAGTGGGGACCTTTCTCCCTGCGTGTGCCTCTCCGCCTCCGTTTCTTACTTGTTACTTGCTACCCTTTTCCCTCAACCTATCCTAAGGGAGTGCATGTATGTAGACACGTTAGTTTAGCTGCTATATGCTTGGACTGTCGGGGGGGGGGGCACCTTACTTCGTCTTTCTGTCTGTTTGTACCTGTGTACTCTCATGTTCCGATTAACCCAGCTTCCCCAAATCTCTTTTTTGTGTCCATATATACGCCGGGATCCTGAGTCGAGGCTAATCATGTTGCTGTGGTCGTGTGTCCTGGATCCTCTATCCTGAGTCCTGGACTTCGAGTCGTGGCTGAACTTGTCTCTGTGGTCCTGCCTGACTCTCACCATACTACTTCCCTGATGGCTCCCACAGGATTGCTGACATCCTCGTGGATTCATCTTCTTATTATACTGTAGACACATGCATTTCCAAACATTTGGACTACCTATTTCGCAAATGTATTATCTGTTCGATGTACACACGGCATCTATTGCACGTCTGTCCGTCCTGGGAGAGGGATCCCTCCTCTGTTGCTCTCCCTGAGGTTTCTCCCATTTTTCCCTTTAAACTGTGGGTTTTCTTCGGAAGTTTTTCCTTGTACGATGTGAGGGTCTAAGGACAGAGGGTGTCGTATTGTCATACTGATATTTTGTACAAACTGTGAAGTCCACTGAGACAAATGTGATATTGGGCTATATAAATAAACATTGATTGATTGATTGATTGATAAGCCAGTTGAGGCAATTATATTAAATGCAACTGGTCTGTCATGAACTTCGCCTGAAGAATCCATATATAATGTATCTTTGGAACCCAGTCTTCTTTCTGCACTTAACAAGATGGATGAAATTTAGCTTGAGCAGTTTACAGTTGTTCTGTGGCTCCTAACAAACATCTCCTCATAATTAATCTAGCTTGCAGCTGGTCACAGAGGCTCATGACACGGCATAGATGTTTCTGGACCAAAGCACTGTAAAGAACTCAGAAACAGTGGAGCCTCCAGCAGAGAGATAATATGCGTAATGTGCAATATATTTCATAACATTTTATATTTGCTTTGGTTCAAGACAGATTGGGGGAAAATAGATCAACTGTCTCTTTCACTTTGATTTACTTTAATTTCTCACCCTCTTGGGACATATCCTTAACAGACTACATTTCCTTTGTTATCATTTGCTGCCAATAATCTGTCAGTCGCCCTCTTGGTGTTCCGTCACATTCAGCAGGCCTTTCTGAAGGATCCGATGATGGATGAGAGTGAACGGCACAAACGGACAAAATGCTGCAGTCTGTTTCTAGTAAAAGTTTTATGAGCGTGTCCTCTCCCTCATTGATGTTATGTCAAATGACTCAACACACACACAAACCCAGCGATAAATCATGTGACACCTATGGAAGGAAGTGGCCTGGGCCCTAAAGATTACTTGTTGACACATTATGCAAAATGGGAAGAATCACAGATGGAGATTGATGCTACGCAGAGTGTGTTTTACAAGAGGTCTGGGAAATATAGTTTGGGTGCTTCATTCTAAGAAAAAAGGAAAAAAAAGACAATAAAATGAACCACATCTGTATTTTTTGTTATGACAGAGTTGTGTTACATGGACATCTGGGATTAGGGGGATGAAAACAAACCAGCAACACAGGAGACGAAATAAGTTGTTTTTTCATGGAAAAACATTGGGGAAATGTTGACCTCAGTGTAATTGTGATGGCTACACAACGAGAACACAAATCAAATTGAATGCTGTCTACATTTATATGGACAACTCCAAGGTTTGTTGAATTGACCACACATTTATGTCAGGTGTTAATGGGGAATAGGACTGTTTCCTGCTTGCTTTTAGCCAGGCACATGCCATATTGGAGGAATTCGGGGAACTTTTCCTTGAGCTGGCAACGTTCGAAAGTTTCCCATGTGTGTCTAAGTCTTATTCCAAATGAGTGGGAAGCTTTATATTAACGCAGAAGGGCGGATCAGAAGGCCTTTATAGCCATGCTCTCACCCCACAGCAATTCAGACTTTCATGTAACAGCACATAAATGTTTCACTGAAGTCTAATGGGGGGGGGGGGGGGGGAAGCCATAAGAGTCCAGTGAGTCCTAACATGGTCCCCAGTTAGCAATAGTCAATGACATGCAGAAAATGTGACTTTGTTCGCTCCCCTGCTGTCCCAGAGCTTTGTGTCCTACAACCGCTCCCTCGCTGAGAGCTTGTTAATTCTTGCAGACTGGTTCCACATTGCCACACCATCAGTCCATCACAAAAACAGTAAAGCATTGTTCAATCCAAGGGACATTTTTGGAAGTCTGTCTGTGGGCTGGTTTGCTATAGATCAGCCTGGTACGTTTTCTTTTAAACATTTACAAATGATCTTACAACCAGACTTCATTGTGTTCATTAGTCTTTTGTGTTGTCATCCGTGACGCTGCTTTAACGGTCAAATTGTAGCCATGGCGTTTGCCAGTTGCTTTGTCAGGCTCCGTTGCCGCATTGTGGTGAGCATACATGTCCAACAATAGCCTTTTTTGAGTCACATCCCCAGAACTGTAAACCTATGAATCACTGTGGCTTTTCCTTGTCCTTCGTGGCGTTGTTTGGGTACATGGAATTCAGGCCTTGGCAGCTCATTTGTGAACAAAAGCTGATGTTTCAGATTAGGTCTGCATTACCATTTGTGCTCATCACAATGCCACCCTCCCCAATGTACACCCTATCCTTCGTCACTGCATGGTAATGACGATCTTGTCTCCACCTGTTTATCTTTTTCTCCATCTCTTGATTTGCTTTCAGTCTGGTATGTGCTATGCACCATGCACTCAGCGAGCCAATAAATCAGGATGTAGGCACTATCTGGGGGGCGCCAACACTAATTTACACTCTGCTCTAAATCGTACTTACTGCTTATTTGACACATGGTCATGCCTCTTTGGCTTCTTTTCAAGGACTTGCAGTATATGTAGGCGGCCCGCTCTGAAACAAAGGAACAAGTAGATCATACATGTACTCATTAACATGCAGTCTCTATATAATGTATCCAAATCAATTTGGGCTGTCAACTGTAATGGTTAATTCTGGAAACCTTAACAAACCTTTCAAAAAACTGTACGAAAAAATAATAACGTTACCACTTCCTCCCCTAATTTCAGCCTGGATTTTGTACCATGCACATGGCAGTCAACATGCAGATAAAGCAGAGGAGCAGAGGAATTGGCACAAGCTACATACTGTATATTGGACTGACCGGAGACGAATGGACATCAGTAAGAAAAATAAATACCTCAGTTTAACGACACACCTAATCCATGACGAATGGAATCTGCACTGCAAAGGCATTTTGCTGAAGCATTCGCCATTTTCTTGAAGTTGTACAGGTGTGGGAAATAGTGGACAGGGTCACCACTGTAGGAAGAAGTAGTGCTCGCAATATGATAGTAGCAGAGATAATAGGCCCTGTGTTGCAAACTTTTTTACAAAGGGTGATCACAGCGATCTTCTTAGTGGTGGAAGATTGTCGGATTACATGCCAATAATTCCGAAATAATCAAAAATAGTAATAACCCCTTGGATTTCTCTTAACAATTTGTCATGCATGTCTTTATTACAACACCAATCACAGATTATTATCGTAATGCGATAACATTTTTAATTAATTGACACCACTAGTTGATATCGGTTGATGTGTTTCACTGAAGGCTCAAGTTTTATATTACTAAAAATACTGCACAGAAGCTACCCTTTTGGATTGAATGGAATGGTGCTAAACATAAAGTTCTATAAAGTCGTCTCGTCACCAGATGTTGAAAATCCCTAGAACCAGCGCAAGGATGCAGAAAGAGACTCGGGCTAAGATGTTTGCACTTGTGACCCATGTCGTGGCCTGAAATCACAGTAAGCTGAATGAAGGGATAATCTTTAATGTGCAACTCTTTTGTTATTGGTCAAAGGAACACACTGTGATTCTCATCAAATCTCCTTGCAAATCTTCATATTTATGTTTGGACACAGCCTGCTCTGCATGAGTTCAAACACAGACCTACGTAGAGAATGTAGCTATTTGAAGAGCCTGCCAACGTTTGAGAAGTAATGGCTAAAATGACATGATATGACAAGTCTTCTCTTTATTGCCAGGATTTATTTGTTTAAAATGTATATACCCAAGTTTTTTTCCTTCATGAAAAGCGATTACTGAAGGCTGAACTGAAACACATTTTGATGAATTCCGAACGGGAAACGATGGGCCTTGGTTTTATTTATTTCTGGAAGTGTCCTTGCAGGAGGGGACATGAGAATGCCCAACTTGACTTCAAGTAAAGACAACATGGTTTCTCGCCCCGCTTGGGCGGCATGCAGACGTGAGCTCTCCTAAAACAATACTGAGGAGCAGTCGGCCTCATTTACCGTGATAAAGAAAAACACAGCTTTTTCTCCTGAGCTCTGATGGCTGAGGTCTCTTCAGAGAATGCTGGAGTACACATTTCCACTCATTGTTTCCATTACTACCTCTGATGACTAACAGTGGTTCATCTGTGTCAGTGTTGTCATCTTATTGGCTGTGACAGACAGGGCCTTATCTCCATGCTTCTCTGTCTCCATGTTGTCCAAACATCCATTCATGTCAGCCTACATCTTTTACTCTATCACTCCATCGCCCCGTCCTGATCTCATCATACCCTCAGGGAGTATCAGGCTTCTAACCTCATTGAGGTGTAACTTCTCCCTGAACCTAGAGGATCCTGCTTCCATCAGTAGGAAACAAAAGCTTTGGAGTCATAAACAAAAGAGACCTTCGGAGGACTGTTGTTGTAAAGTGAGAAAGGCCTTGGATCACCTTGAAATTGAAAGACACTGCATTTCCATTACAAGAAATTGTAACCATCCTCAAGGGTTTTAAAGTTAATTTGATTTGGAAATCTTACACGATACGGTTTCATCAGTCCATTGTTGAGTGCCTTCAGAAAATGTTTTGTTTGCCAAACTACTGAAAACAAAGTAAGAACTTTAGAAAGAAGCAATCTTGCAATTGCAGCTGCTGTTAAGGGATAAATCCAAAGACAAGTCGCAAGTCACCAATGACTTGATTTTACTATTATGCATTGACTGCAAATTCAAATATCGCAAACTAACATGACCGTTTATTTTTCTTCACAGTCTATAATCCCACTATAGTCCCCAAACTACTACTTCTCAGAAACTTTTGACGACATCTAAAGGTAAGTACATCTTAAACAAAAAAACAATATAATGAACTTTTAAAACCTGTTTTTAAAGATGAAGTTCTTCAGAACCAACAGGCTGGGGCTGAGTGCTTCAGACAGTGGAGGAATTTTGGAAATCATTAAAAGACAGCTTTGTGGGAACATTTTCTTTTGAGTTGTCTAAACATGGTCTTTCCATGGGATTTGTTGACAATAACAAAAATCTAGAATAGCGCCAGTCTTATCATCATCAGGATAGTGGGACAGCAAGGCCATGGACCGTGATGCTGTGTCACGTGTGTGTGGTTTGTCACAGCACAAAATGTCCTTGAACATTCTGTTTTGGTTACTTTCAGGTAAGATAACCCTCCCTTTTGAAATAGTCATACACTTGATCCTTACATTTGAATATGACTTTCATTACGGTCATGTGCTGGGTTGTTGTTTTTAAGTTGTTCACTGATTATTTATCTTTTAAACAAACTGAGAAAAATGTATTTTTACATTTTGCTTGGGGGCTGGGACCTCCTTAAACCAGAAGCACATATTTGGATCTACCTTACAGTGCGAGTTTCCAAAACCGTGATATGACATTTCGCTATAACCAAATGATGACTAGTTTTTATCAGGGAGAGGTTTCAAAAGAGGACAAAAGCAGTTGTTGTTTTATTGTTAGAGGCTAGCTTAAAGCGCTACTTTGAAAACATTGTAGAGCTCATGTATTCTATGCATTTACGTGTTAAATGTATTGTAAACTTTGGATTTATTTGCATCCTTATGAAACCAATACATCGGTCATTAAAGTGCAGCAGCAGATCTAGGAGTCAACATTGATTAGTGGAGAAAAAATACCTATGAACCAAAAACCTTTATAACACGCTCCTGGAAAGGGAAACCCCCAACACGCATAACATGTCCCCTTTTAATACAAGTGGTTGCGGTTAAAACCCATTTTGTTTAAAATTGCTTTTTGAATAAAATATGTTATTAGTATGTTTCAGCATACTGCAGCTACTCTCACCCTGGATGCAAACTGAAATGCAATTAATTCTTGATTTCCCAATAAGCTTGTAATGCTTGTGTGTATTAATGGAATAAAATAATATACTGTAAATGTTCAACAAAGGATATTAGTCCTGAAATATTATGCCTGGGTAATCCCTTCCACTATCCACACCTTTTGGTAATTATTGTAATAAAGATTGTGCTAGTAATAAAAGTGCCAACTGTTTAGCACTGAATCAGTGTTCATAAATATGTCCATGTGACATTATATCATAACCAAATTGTAATGAGGGGAAAAAACTGAAAGAAAAACCTTTGTCTCACATTTTGCAAAGCTGTGCTCTCCCTATCTTAATACAATGTGTATCATGTTCTCTCCTTTTGTGGCATGATTGTGACATTTAGCATCACACAATGACAGATTGGTTTGCACAGACACATTCGCCCTCAGACGCAGAAACAGAATCCTGGAATGTCTGACTTGGTGAAAGGAACAAGAGACAGAAAATGCACAAACGTATTGTATTCAACTGAAAGCTCTGCTATTCATAAGAACACTTTTTTTTTTAACCAGCAGCTTCTTTGAGTAAGACTGCAGTCTCCATCTCAGTGAAGCATACACTATGAGGGAAGGCAATGAAACCCAGATACGGAAAAAGGGAGTGGAGTCTGTGGCATCGTGTTTTACCTTTCCATGCTCAGTTGCCCGGTACATGAGCATTATCAGATTTAGATTACCATCCATCCCCAGCTGTTCCCTTTCACACTGGCCCCCACATCCCCCCAACTATCAACTTCACAGACACCAACCATCCCATTCCTTTCTGTTCCCTCCGCTAACTGTAGAGCAGAGAAGAAGACACGGCCAGTGTTTTCAGAGATGCGTTGGCTTATCATCATGGCTCAATCACTCTATCCTAACAACATGGAGTAAAGATTGTATCCAGAGCATGTTTCAGCCTGTTCTTTACATTTCACTAGAGATGAGAGGAGAATGTGTGGTAATTGTCCATTTAGTCATAGAAAATGATTCTCCAAATTGTGGTTAATTATCTTTACGTTTTCCAATGACGTCTAACAGTTCATTCTAGTGTCAAGCAAAGACAACACAACGTTTGTATTATGTTGCCTTTGACAAAACAAGGAGTAGAGAGCGTTCAGATTGGAGAGCTCAGGACTATCTATCTCTTTGCAGATGATGTAGTCCTTATAGACAATTACCTTTGATTACAAGCAAATGGATAATTAAAAAAGTGTGTGTATCCTATATTGTCATTTTGTAAAATTATTAGTTGTTGGTCATTCCCAAATATTTGTAATGTCACCAAGAAGACTTTCCTCCCAGATGAACATAGTGGCCAGATGCATAACTACACTGGTACTTGTTCAACAGTTGTTCTGGTGGGTTGTGCCGCCCACACAGGTTGGCCTGGGATGGAGTCCAACTCCTGGCATGAATTTCTGTCTAAGTCCGTCACTGACTCAAAGTGTCACGCTTCCTCTTTCTTCCCTCAAACATGATGATTGCATATATTTAGCAAAAACACCAGCAACACCTCTCCGTTAGTGCAAGTCTATGGGTCTTGTTTGTGCCTGTGTATTTCGGATGTTTAATTGTAAATAACCCCAGAGTGAAGAACGGAGTTTACCTTTGGGAATTAATAACATGATTTTAATATTAATCTTCTTTTTCTAAATCTTATGGCTAAGACCATTTAACAGGCTCGGAATTCACAGTTTGGAACAATCAAAGACTGATTGAGGTCATGATGCTGTTCAAGCCGTACGTGTTTACTTTACATTCCATGTTGTGATCAATGTTGCATTGATGTTGACCTTGCCAAACCCTTATTAATGGTTTCATAGTTGCTGTTCACCAGATGAAGATATTTAAGATTGCGTGGTCATTACAGGGTCCAGCCATATGGAGAGAAATAAAGGAACAGTATATATGAAAGTTAAAGAGGCTCCATATGTTTAATCGCAGTGAAGTAAATAATACCCTCTTTAATAACTTGTGATGCGGGTTGTTGAGGTCTTTAACCTCCAGATGCAGCAATGCAACTGCTTTTTACTGCATTACTCCCAGGTGTGAATGTATATAATTGTATCAATGTGAAAAAACCAGGATGCTGTGGAAAGCAGTATGCTTGCTCAGCAACCTCGTACACTGAGATTTGTATTGGATTAAATCAGGAACATTTGAATCAGCCTTGTAAAACTTTTACTGCGCGCATCACATCATCCAAAAATGACCTTGCAAGAATGTTGAGTATATCCAGAAAACCATGAAAGTTTTGGCTTCTTTGAGAAGGGAAAGAAATATAAAGCACTCACCCCTCCCTTGGTACGATATCGTTTATCAAAACTCGATCTCAGTCAGAGCAAAAACCAATCATGAGGCAATCTCAGCAAGTACCGTTAGCACGTCATCGCTATGTCTCCTCTCTTGGTGCTATCGTAATCAGATTAGCCTCATTGTGTGCATCATTTGACTCTATGAAATGCTTTATGAAACTATCAACACATTGAACATCTTACAGCACAGACACTCACAGCAAAGACATTTGAATATGCTTATAGTTAGCAGGCATGCTGGTATTATATTACCTCATGATGGTTTTCTCACACGCAAACAAAACATGAATGCTTTCTTGGATTCATATGTAGACATTTGCTTTCCATGGAGAACACAACGTTGAGAAGGCTGTCTACAAAATAAGCTGTATTAAAACCATTGATTTGAGCTGAATGGGTCAATAATGACTTTCTAAAGCACTGTGAGGAGTTGTAAACACCAGAAATGCGCTATATAAAATGCAGTGAATTTACCAATTTACTTCGCTGCTCCAGTTTATTGGATTTTTTTTTATCGGACAATTGAAAAAGCTTGACACGGATGGAAACACGCAAAAATATATACGATGGTTATAAAGTTTGACAAGAAACTCAATGCAAAAAATCATTTGTGACTTCTGATTATGACCCATGTGGCTTGGTTCCATGGTTCCGAATGCACGGAAACAGACAAGGTAAAGCTGGTTGAAGGTTTTCTACTGTAATTGCTGAGGAGAAATACATATATTCCCTTTTTGTCATGCCCTTTGCATGGGTGAAGCAGCCAAGTACTCAACCAATACTGCACATTTAAAAACAAAAAAAATCTTCCGAGAGGATTCCGAGTACCCACAGAAATATGAGAAAACTCAAAAAGTAACTTGAAAATTAAAAAAAAGACTGCTTCATCTCGGCTGTGGGAGGCAGGGAAAAGTAAGCGTGTCAGCACTTTTTGTTAGAGTGGCTCATCACATCTTGTTGTGGCTTGCCAACATTGCAGAGCCTGAGGTGCTAGAAGCCTGTCACGAGAGCAGCACATCGGCTCCCATGTGTAACTGGATCTGCATGGCACAGAGTCTGCAGGTCTTGCTGCTGCTGATGGAAAAAAAGAACATCAATCTGCAACAGCATGTTTGTGGAGAATAAGAAAATACAGTCTTTTTTCTTCACTGTTGAGTATGTCTTTTTAATCCGGTTCAGCAGGTGAACACAAAGCATATACAGTAGAACCATGACAAACACCTATTAATTATACTAAATGTAACGTTAATGATAGCCTTAACATGTGTTTGTAGGTTGTTGGGTATTATAATGGATTTACGCTCCACGTTTCAAATATCCCCGCGTCCTTCTGAGCTGTGTTATATGGAAGGAATTCAGTGCCACCAAGTCAACCATACTCTACTTTTAATGGCAATATCACAATGCACCAGAAATCATTACATTCAATACAAGAATACATACAATAATACAATACTTACAACACAAAACACATACAACACAAAACATACATACAACACAAAACATACATACAACCTGGTGATCACGTCAGCCGGCCAGCAGAAAGAGACTGAACCCAGTTGCGTCTCTGTATTTATGCTGAAGCAATGGGAGGGGTCATCCGATCTCTCTACTTTGATTGGCAGCCCAAATGTCCCCATCACCCCAAATCTTGAGTTCCTTCACTCACATGTGGCGAGAGCATTTGCATACAGTGCAAGTCAACACATGCTGCCACCTCCCCCGCAGGTCCTTTGTCCTCAAAAGCCACATGGTCTTCTCTGAAGTCACATGTGCTTGCTCCAAAGTCCAGCTCACAGTTTTAACCCAAATCACTCATTTTTAAACTTATTCATTTGGAGCTAACATGAATACATTCAAATATTCTACTACAATCCCCCTTTTGATTTAAATTTAATAAATCAACTACTTTCAAGACATTCACATTCGTTCTGGGATTCAGACTATTTAAACGTTCAGAAATGGCTCCACATATCAACTTCATATGACCGTGTTATGAATACTAAAATATGTAAATAACTCCATACATCAATTACATCACTTAGTAACAACAAAGTTAAAACCCTTCAATCAGAATGATTGAGTATAGTCAATCGTCATAAGGTATAACCTTCACAGTGGTGATTCAATTAATCTGTAATCTGCAAGATTGCAGTGTCTTCAAGCTTTAACATTACTTCATGTATACTTCATTCCGCTTTAGTTTCAGAGCCACACATGAGATATTTAGGAGACAGCAAGTCTGTCTTCTCATAAATATGAACAACCTGAAATGCCCTGCCTCCTTTCATCAGGAGAGGCAGCTGCAAGGTCAAATTCATATACAAAAGTACCCAAACGGCTGAGGTAGGTAAATTGTATAGGCACATGTTTTAATGTAATCCCCATGGTCCAATTCTTTCTCTGTACATCGTCAGTTTCTATCCCTCAGACCCGTTACTGTTTCCCTGCTCACGTCCACTCTTTAAATTCTACTGGGTTCTGTTGGTTTCTTCACTGGTTTGAGACAAGCGACCCTATCGGACACCTCCCTTTGTAGCCAGACTTCACCACAGTAGAGGCGAGTTTCTGTGTTTCAGGTTTAAACAGCTTCACAGTCAGATGTATCCAGGATGGTCTCTTCGCCAGTCTAACTGCAGTCGATATAGACAGGAGTGTTTGTTAGGGACCCTCCCCCTTTGGCGAGTGCCTGCTCCTCCTCTTTATCGCTCTGGTGAACACTCACTTTCCTGGTTTCACTGTCTGCGTAGTGTCAGGTACTTCCATCCGTGGCGAGACCCGGAACTCCTGATACTGCGTCCTTGGATACGCTTCCCACACCGTGGAGTCGCCACCCTTGCTTGGTCAGGTACAGCAGGCCCAGCACGAGGAGGAGGATGACAGCTTTCACACATCCTTCCTGGAGGTTTACCCACTGCGCACTGATTCCAGTGGTACCAGATGTCTCCTTTCCCTTCCAAGCGGACAGCGTGAGATGTCCTCTGCATCACCCGATGGGGTCCAGAGAACCTGGGTCCCAGCCACTGGGTCTGATGTCCCCCTTTTGCCTCTGTAATCTGTGTGGAGAAATCTGATACAAATCCCTCAACCCTACGCTCAGGGCTCCTGGGAACTGGTGACCATGAGTGAGCTCAAAGGAGAGAAACCTGTCCCTTTGTTAATTGAGCTCCTGATTTACATAAGAACTAGGGGCCATGCGTCTAACCATTTCATGCCTGTCTCTTCACATGTTTTCTTATATCTTAGTAATATATTTTATTTCATGTTTTCTACTCATAAAACAATATGACATTGTCCAGAATAGTAGTTAACTTTATATAACTTTTACTCTTTCTAATCTTTTCAAACATCTTACTTGTCTTGTCTCTCTCTCTCTCTCTCCTACATACTTTTTCCAACTTCACTCGTGGTATTTTAACCACCTTTTATCCTTCTGAGCAAGATATCACTTCAACACATTTAATATCTTGCCCTGTCCATTTCAGTCTTCTTTTATCCATCTGTTCTCTTTTCTCTTCAGCCTTCAACAACCTTTTCTTATTTCCATTTCTAACCAGTCTTTTACTTATAATCTGTCCCTTTCCTAGGACAGGTAAATACATCCTGCTACTGTAGTGTTCACAAATAAATCTCCATGCAAACTGCTACTGTACACTCAAAAGTGATCTGTTTCATTTTGAAAAGTCAGCTTTTTGAAAACCAACATGGCTCAGTTCAAACTTTTGTTTCAAAACAAAACTCCTCATCTCTTCCCGACATGATTTGACCTAAAGATGATTTGCTACCACTATTTTTCATTGTGATATTTGTTCAAAACAGAGACTGCATCTGTCTCTGGATTTAAATATATGCCTGATGGCAGTATATGCAAAATAAAAGTCCAGGATTTTAACCTCTGTCATTAAAGGACTGTATAAAAATAAGACATGTCATCTGATTAATCTAAAATCAGAATGTAACAGATAATTTGTGTAGTACATCCCACCATTTTTAGGGACGCCTAATTAACATTCTCAAATCTTCAATTACCTTGACCTAAAAAGCTAAAACAGTGTTGTTTTATGATACCTAAAAAAATACTACAATAGATTTTAGACTATAAAAATGTAAATATCAAATTCCCATTGTCTAACAACTACCACTCCCCCTTTTCTGAAAAAGAATCCCATTTACTGTGTTTTCATTTTCAGAAACATGAAGAAAGAATGGTAATGCATAGGAGGCAGAGGCCAATGCCGTGACCTGGGAACTTTACGACCCTGACGTCCTGCTTCAAAGAGTCCTCAGGTTTTTGTTTTACGACACTGGCCTCCTGCTTCATCGTAAATGAAGTTTGGGCTCAGTTTGAGATTTGTGATCTGAGTTAGAGACAACAGTATTTTGCATTGTTCTAGGGAACAGAAGAGTGTTAACTTCATCTGTTTTTATGGGCTGTGGATTGCCATTGCACCCGGGAGATTTTGGTCTGTGACGGGAGGAATTGTAATTCCACTCATTGCGAGGGCAGCATTGTGACAAACCCTCCTCAATCTATCTAGTGCCTGCATCTGTTTGTTCCATTTGCTACGAGCAAACCATCTGGGTTTCTGTTCGTTTAGGTGTGCAATTTGCTTTACAATCTGTCTTTCATCTAAGTTAAATCTATCCATGTTGTGTTACAAGCATGGTTAGATTTGTAACAGAATACAAAACTAACTGTATTTAGCGCTATATTTGCCTAAAAATCTTAACAAACACCAACTACAAATTAAAGATAAATTGATTTAGCAAAATGAACTCTTATGTGATTCAAAAATGTGACAAAAGAACAATGATTTGTCTTACCCAAGATTGTAGTCTAACAGAATGGCTCTTGACCACATGGGGTCAAATAACTTGGATGACCGGGGGCAGGGAAGAGAAGACTCAAACGTGTGCAGAGAGAAATCACACTGCTTGCAGTCTGAGTTCACTAACAATTAAACCATACAAGGCCAGTTCATAACACACAAATTGTCCTCTTTGTATGTCTACTCTAGGTAGAATAATCCACTATTATATTTAATTTGAATGTACTTAATTCTCTGAAAATCAATCTCTTAATCTGTTCCCATTGCTCCCGGTAACTACCTGGAATTTCAGAATCGTTTTTAGCATTCTGTCGTTCCATATTCACTTCGCGTTTATTTATCTGACTCAATTAATATGTGCACTTCGCTTTTATTTATCTGACTCAATTAATATGTGCTCACATGTATTAATATACTGGGCTATTGTCGTAGTTACTATTAACGCGCATCCCGTCTTCAATACCGGTCAGCAATGTAATATTTAACCTCAGCGCTTGAAGCTAAATTCATATAACAATGTCAAAGGTGTACTACCCCCTTTCAGCCACTAGATGGCAGCAGCAGACTACAAATGAGCCTCACTCATCCGAGTGCTTCATTGAGATCTATAAATATTGAGTAATTACCATACCACAGAGCTCCGGCCGTTAGCTTTGAGCGTTCGTCTGTGCTGTAAAACCCCTCAGTTCCAGGCGGCGACCCGATCTGAAATATCGGGTTTCCAGGTCTGGCGTGTGGGAATCAAACCTCACAACCCCCAGCCTGCACCGTCTCTTACGCCACTGTGGACTGAACTACCACAGATCCGCGCTAAACCGTTCTTATGTACGAGACTTAAGTCTCAGGACTTTATCTACCTGTAGATCCGCGCCAAACTGTAATCAATAACAATGTCTATGTACGCCACGCCGGACTCATATCTACCTGCGATCAACGACTATGTTTCTAAATATGCATTGTATATCCAATTTAAACTTTAAAAACACTGTGAAACGCCTTCAGACAATCCTAACATTTTAGTGTATTCAATCACAGACAATCGATTTATATAACAGGAGTCTGAAATACCTTTGAGTCGTGCAGGGCCCTGCAAATTGTCTGAAGCGTTTAAAAGCGCTTATTCTCGACCCAATCCGGTCGTCTGAATCCTCCTCAGCTCATTATCTTGTACGTCGGGTCACCATCTGTTAGATATTATAATGGATTTACGCTCCACGTTTCAAATATCCCCGCGTCCTTCTGAGCTGTGTTATATGGAAGGAATTCAGTGCCACCAAGTCAACCATACAGACTTTAATGGCAATATTACAATGCACCAGAAATCATTACATTCAATACACTACACATACAAATACAGTATACTTACAACACAAGATACATATAACACAAAATACATACAACACAAAACACATACAACACAAAACATACATACAACCTGGTGATCACGTCAGCCGGCCAGCAGAAAGAGACTGAACCCAGTTGCGTCTCTGTATTTATGCTGAAGCAATGGGAGGGGTCATCCGATCTCTCTACTTTGATTGGCAGCCCAAATGTCCCCATCACCCCAAATCTTGAGTTCCTTCACTCACATGTGGCGAGAGCATTTGCATACAGTGCAAGTCAACACATGCTGCCACCTCCCCCGTAGGTCCTTTGTCCTCAAAAGCCACATGGTCTTCTCTGAAGTCACATGTGCTTGCTCCAAAGTCCAGCTCACAGTTTTAACCCAAATCACTCATTTTTAAACTTATTCATTTGGAGCTAACATGAATACATTCAAATATTCTACTACAAGGTGTGAAATATGAACTCAGGTTGTCGGCAATGAACATAAACACAATTTCTATAACAGTTAAAGCGTAAATGCAATCGCCAGAAAATAGCTAACGTAATGCTATTCAAAAACGACATGATGGTTGCATGAATTCATGTCAACAATGCTAAGCTATATGTGTTTGCTGTGACCATGCATGGCATAGAGACTGCAAGTCTTGCTGCTGCTGCCAGGTTCAGCAGGTGAACACAAAGCATATAGCACCATGACAAACACCTATTAATTCTCATAAATGTAGCATTAATTCTAGCCTTAAAGGGGACCTATTATGCAAAATGCACTTTTTGATGTCTTTTATACATAAATGTGTGTCCCGGGTGTGTCAGGGAACTCACCTCATCTCTAAAAGCCTGCAAGCTTTTTTTGTTGATTTGGGCATATTTCCTGGACAGGCTACTTTGTACAGAACAAAGTTAATAATAATTCTATAATACATAGGTTTGAGCAAGCTCTCTGATTGGTCAATAGGCGTGTTTGATTTAAGCAATCATACACGAGAGGCCGTTCTTGAACGTCATTATTGGTTTCTTAATTATAATATCCCAGTTATAAACGACATGAATCAAAGATGTGTTGTTGTATTTTAGTGGTAAAAAAATGTATTCATCATCATAATTAATCTATATATTTAATTTACACAGTGCCTGTAAACCGGAGGAGAACGTTGGCATGTTTCCTCCTACTTGAAAGACTACGGAGGGATAGGGTCTGCAAAATTAGTTTATTTTGGGGATGGGCCGGATGCTCTGACCAGTCCACTTCTTGCCCGGCGCCTCTGCAAAGCATCGCGTCGAAAAATAGACTTGAATTCTATTGTGAGCGGAGCCCAGTGCCGAGCTGCTTCTGGGACGCTACTGAGCCGTAACGCGGCGAGTCTGTTGGAATAGCACCCATTGACTAGAGTGGCCGCGATCTTTGCGAACGCCGCAGCGAAGCCGTTACACGGGGCAGACGGACCCGGTGGAATCTATGTGTTAGCACGGGAAAGCTGCCTGACGCTACAAAGGGACGTGGCTAGCAGCAGCCGTTCCATTTAAAGCAGAATCAGCCGGTTTGGAACAGGGCTGCAAAAGAGGGGTATGAGCAGTATGAGGCATGGCTACAATGGGTGATCTGTTTGGTATTTTAAGCCAAAAATGTCACATACATGTTTTGTATAGGTATGGTCCGACAATATATTTTTCAATAGCATAATAGGTCCACTTTAACATGTGTTTGCAGGTATGGTATTGATTATTAATTCAGGGTGTCAGCAATAATGAGTGTTATTTTTTGGAGAATGTGTATGGACAGATTTTTCTGTAAAAAGTAGTAATACCACAAAAAAAGAAGTAAAGTCTATGTGAGGCAGTGGCGAGCCGTCAGGGCTCTCTAGGCCTCTCTGAGGGCCTAAGCTATTCTACAAAATAATATTTAAAAACATTTATTTTTAAATATTTTTTTATATATATTATATATTATATTTGATTAGTTTTACCAAAATAACTTGATTTAATTGCATTTAAAATAACATTTCCAAAGAAATTAATCCTTCAAATCTGCCTATTCAGTTTCTGTTTGAATGTGAAGGGTTAGATGAAAGAAGCTCCTTTAGCCGTCTCTGCGAGTCATGTGAAGAGAGGAGCTGATTGGTGGTCCTGCTGTAAATTTACAGAGGGCCAGCTATAGTAACTGAACGAGAGAGTAATATCAAATGACAGTACAATTGACCAATCATATCTTCCCTCTAAATGGGTGGGTTTTATTATCGCGGACTTTATGACAAGTTCCGCCCGCTGTGAAGCTTTTCTTGTTTCCATAGCAACAACAACTTCCTGTCAACAGCGTAAACTCGCCTTCAAAATAAAAGTATGCCAAATTACACTTAAGAGATACAACTGCAACGAAAGTAACAAACACAATGCAATATCCTTTTCAATTTCAAAGAACACAAATTGGGTTATTTACAGGTGTTGTTTTGTGTTGTAGAGGGTCGCTTCCATTGATGCGTTTTGCACCCCGGCCCGTTGTTTTGATATTCCGCTGAAGTATACGCTTTTTTTTTTCGAGGGTGGGGGTCAGAGGGCCTAGTTATAAAAGTCACCGCTCGCCACTGATGTGAGGGGAACATTTTTTGACTTATTGATACATTCTTAAATAGACAAACAGAGTTTTGTGCATTATGCTGTGCGTTTCTGGCTCCACAACCAAATATATGTCAATATCTAGTAAAATATTATGACAACACCTAAGATTTGTAGACCACAGCTCTGCATCTACTTAAGCACGGCACGTAAGAACATCTGGTTCATATATAAAAACAGTTAAGATTAATCTGTTCATTTTCAAGACTTCGTTTAAATATTGCGTCGATAGCAAATCCATAAATGTCATTCTTGAAATAAATGTGTAGCAAAGGAGAAAAAAAGCATTCCTTGACAATGCTGGCTGAGTAGTGTTTTGCAGCTTTACAGGACACAGCTGCTATATATCTTGCGGCCGTCTGCCTCCTCAAACCAGACAATTGTTTAACGGTGCGTTCCAGCAGTCCTCATCCACTCATAAAGTTTGGAAAACATCATATGACGGCGTTTGCGTCTAGGTGGTCATCGGTCACTGGTAGACACATCATATAACCGGACAAATATAAACGCCACTGCAAGAGATAAATAATGTGAGACAGACTGTACCCTCAGCCTGGACATGCTGTTAAATGCTTAATAAAATGGATGTTAAAGACACTAACTTGAAAATGTTCTGGTATCGCAGAACCTTTAGCAGCTGTTGCCAGCACCTGAGGAAGTTTGATACAAACATCTACAAGATCAGGGCTGCCAACATTTGAGTTCAGCTTGGAGTGAGATTTTTTTTTGGTGAACCGAAAAAAGAAACGTTCATGTATACAGTGTTACAAATGTATTGAACATGTACAAACTAGGGTTTCCCATTAATGTACCGGGCGCTACATACACAGTGTACCCGCGACTCTTACAATCAAGTGCTATTTTATAAGTGGGGGGGGGGGGGGGTCCTCACCTCCTCGGGGATCGGGGATCGGGGATCCGGGGGCATGCTCCCCCGGGAAGATTTATTTTTAAATATTGAAGTTAAATTCATCAACCTGGTGCACTTTGAGAGCAAAATGAATTTATGGATACATCTCTCAACACCCATATGAAACAGAACTGTAAACAGATTTTATTTTTCTTTATGGATATTTTACAAATCACTAATCATTTAAACTGTATTCTTGTTTTACTGTCATATAGTATTTCAAAAGTGTTTTTCATTTATTCTCATAAATGGTGACCAAAACGTTTGAGACCCACTGAGATAACTAGACTAAAGTGAACTATCTAAACAGAGTCCCTTACCTCACTGAACTGTAGTTATCTCTCTCAGTCTGACAGGACAGAGCTTCTAATATCCGTTAGCGCAGTTAGCTAACCAGATGCTAACAACAACAATGCAAATAGTGAGTTTGGTAGAAATATACTGTATAATAGTAAAGTTATTGAAGATGATGCCATATTTATTGAAGATTTTACATTATAAATATCCCCCAAATTATTCAAAAGCATATTCTTCCAAACTCCTTGCTGTAGTATGACACACAGGAGACTATTGATGTGTGTAGTGAGTTTGGTAGTAATAAGCTGTATAATAGTGATTGAATATTATTGTATTCTCTTTTTTCGGAGTTGCACTTTGCAGACGGTCCCTGAGCACTCGTTTCTTCTCCGGCTGCAGATAGAGACCAGTGTAATGTGTCCAGCTCGGAGGACGGCGCGTATTGGCTTTTTTTGATCAACATGTGATTGTAGTTCGTTGTCAACCTTACCACGGTACTTAGGAGACGTCATTTGTGTCTGAATAACGTTTTGTTTGTCGTTACATTTATTTTGGACGAAAACTTAGCGTGAGGAAAGGCATGTGTGGCGTGAGTGCATGAGATATGGGTTAATTGCGTGACTCTCACGCGTGAGTGTTGGCAGCCCTGTACAAGATGGTTGCATGAATTCATCTCAACAATGCTAAGCTAAATGTGTTTGCGGTGACTCCTCTAGCCACTTGTTAGCAGCCACAAACCATGTTATCTTGTAATAACCACAGACCTTATATCCGGGATCTAACCAAGATATCATAAAACAATAATTGAATTCCGGACGAGGGAATTTGGTGTTAAAATGCTAACTCCTCCACGCTAACTTTCTGCAGCACTCTATTGAATGCTTGTCTTTTCTCCTTAAGAGACACGTTTTAAAGCGTATGTTGTTTCTTACACGTCCACTAGAGGTGCTCTAGTGGTCGTGTAAGAAACAACATGCTCCCGGCCCTTTCACTGCAAATGCTCCGGAGGGACGTTTATTCACAAATAACCCTCTCTGGAAAATCCTAAATTGTGGAATAGTTTGGCCATTAAAATGCTTTGTGATTCGATTTCTGGCGAGAAGTGTTTATTGTACTCTTAGAATCCATGTCCAGTGGATGTGTAGGATCTATAGTTTGATAGATATTACGAAGATGATTTGAGGTCTCGCCAGGAGAACGTGTATGCAGCTTCCATGTAAAGTTAGCGTGGGTGAAAACAGTTTTTCCGGTCTCGAAGTTTTCATAATAAAACCGGATATATTCCCCTCACTGTCAAATGATTACACAGTGATATCTGCATTACTCATCCACTAAAAAACATCACTTTATCCTTGTTAATTAAACACTATTGATTGGTTTAAATTGTGTACAATGCTTTTGTGTTTTTAACCTTCGATTCAGAGAAACAAATAGTTTTTTACGGAGTTAAGACGCTACAGTTTCCGAAGACACTACACTACCCAGAATCCCCAGCTATCATTTGGGACTACAACATCCGCCTAGCTTCACAAACCCCGTGATTAGTCATCAAGCCCTGTGATTGGATGTTGGAGTGGCAGTGCGACAAGGTTACGCTGAGCGCCAAACAGCTCTATTAAATGGAATGGAACCACGGCAGACTTTCCAAAACTGGAATTGGACGGGTCCAGCCCCCGGGTCCAGCCCCTCCCCCCAGAACTACACATGCTGGCTAGTGTGTGTTTCGCAACATGTTCTATGGCACGTCTCTTTATAAGACGTTTTCATATTTCCCACAATTAGAAGTTGCCAGTATTAAACTGTGTACACCCTGGAGGTTTAGGGGATACGAAACACAGTGGTGTTATCAAATTTAAAACATATAATTAATAAATGGGTGAATTAATAAAACCACATGAGTTCTGAGTTTTTATCAACTTTGGTTCTTAAAACAGATAAAGTAATTATCGTAGGTGACTTTAATATTCATGTTGACGATGTTAAAAATAGCCTTACTGTTGCATTTAACTCTATATTAGATTCTGTTGGTTTTTGTCAGAGTGTAAATAAACCAACCCACTGCTATAATCACACTCTCGACCTTGTTCTGACTTATGGTATTGAAATTGAGCAACTATTAGTCGAACCGCATAATCCTGCTTTATCCGACCATTTCTTAGTAACTTTTGAAGTACTGTTACTAGACTACAAAGCATTAGTCAAAAGCTCCTGCAGCAGAAACCTATCTGTTAGTGCTATAGCCAAATTTAAGGAAGAGATTCCACCAATACTTAACTCGATAGCATGTCTGCATGTAGGGGAGGAAACTTATACAAAATGTCCACCACCCCAAATTGATCATGCTGTTGATAGTGCTACAGATGCGCTGCGAATAAAATTAGACTCTGTTGCTCCTTTGAAAAAGAAGAAAATAAAACAACATAGATTAGCTCCATGGCATAATGCCGAAACCCGCAAAATAAAGCAAAAGTCGAGACAACTTGAAAGGATATGGCGTTCCACTAAACTTGAAGAATCTCGTTAATTTGGCATATTACTCTCAATGAATATAAGAAAGCACTGCGTAAAGCGAGAGCAGCCTACTACTCGTCACTAATAGATGAGAATAAGAATAATGCAAGATTTCTTTTCAGCACTGTAGCCAGGCTGACAGAGAGCCATAGCTCGATTGAGCCTTCTATTCCCATAGCACTCAGTAGTAATGATTTTATGTGCTTTTTTAACGATAAAATTGTTACTCTTAGAAACAAAATTAATGACCTCTTGCCTTTGACCAGTATAGTGTTATCAACTCCCGGAAACGTAAGTTCTAATATTACACTAGATAGTAAACTAGAATGCTTCTCAGCCATAAACCTTGAACAATTAAATTCAATGATTCTCTCTTCTAAACCATCAACGTGTATATTAGACCCAATTCCAACTAAGCTGTTGAAGGAAGTTTTTCCATTAATTAGCACTTCTTTATTAAATATTATGAATATGTCTTTATTATCAGGCTATGTTCCACAATCATTCAAAGTAGCAGTGATAAAACCGCTTCTTAAAAAGCACAACCTCGATCCAGAGGTTTTAGCCAACTATAGACCTATTTCTAATCTTCCGTTCCTCTCAAAAATTCTTGAGAAAGCAGTCGCAAAACAGCTGTGTGATTACTTAAAAAACAATGATTTATTTGAAGATTTTCAGTCTGGCTTTAGAATACATCATAGCACAGAGACAGCTCTGGTCAAAGTCACAAATGACATTCTAATAGCCTCTGACAAAGGACTTGTCTCTATTCTTGTTTTGCTCGATCTCAGTGCTGCATTTGATACTATCGATCATGGTATCTTATTGCAAAGACTAGAGCACTTAGTTGGCATACAGGGAACTGCCTTAGGCTGGTTTAGGTCCTATCTATCTGAACGCTCTCAGTTTGTACGTGTCAATGATGAATCTTCCACGCAAACCAAAGTTAGCCACGGAGTGCCACAGGGCTCAGTGCTCGGACCTATTTTGTTCACATTATATATGCTTCCGTTAGGCAATATTATAAGGAATCATTCTGTAAATTTTCATTGTTATGCGGATGATACTCAACTATATTTATCAATCAAGCCTGATGAAATTAATCATCTAAATAAAATTCAAGACTGCCTCAAGGACTTAAAAACGTGGATGACCTTAAACTTTTTGATGTTAAACACGACCAAAACTGAAGTTATTGTACTTGGCCCGAAGAATCTACGAAACAAATTATCTAAAGATATACTAACTATGGATGGCATTAATTTGGCCTCCAGTGAGACAGTAAGGAATCTTGGTGTTATATTTGATCAGGATTTATCCTTTAACGCCCACATAAAATCAATTTCAAGGACCGCCTACTTCCATCTACGTAACATTGCAAAAATCAGGCATATCTTGCCTCAAAACGATGCAGAGAAACTAGTCCATGCATTTGTTACTTCAAGGCTGGATTATTGTAACTCTTTATTATCAGGGTGTACCAAGAAGTCAGTCAAGTCGCTTCAGCTAATTCAAAATGCTGCAGCTCGTGTACTAACCAGAGTTAGGAAAAGGGACCACATTACTCCTGTTCTGGCTGCCTTACACTGGCTCCCTATAGAACACAGGATAGAATTTAAAATTCTTCTTCTCGCCTACAAAGCCCTTAATGGGCAGGCGCCATCTTACCTTAAAGAACTCATTATACCCTACTGTCCTACTAGGGCATTGCGTTCCAAGAATGCAGAGTTGTTGGTTGTTCCTAGAGTCTCTAAAAGTACAATGGGAGCCAGAGCCTTTTCTTATCAAGCTCCACATTTGTGGAATCAGCTTCCAGTTTGTGTTCGGGCGGCAGACACCCTATCCGTTTTTAAGAGTGCGCTTAAGACCTTCCTTTTTGATAAAGCTTATAGTTAGGGCTGATTAGATTCAGCCCCTAGTTTTGCTGATATAGGCTTAGTTTGTCGGGGGACATCTTACTTCTTCCTTCTCTCTGTCTATACCTGTGTACTCCCATGTTCCGATTAACCCAGCTTCCCCAAATTTCTTTCTTTTTGGTGTCTATATACGCTGGGATCCGGAGTCATGGATGATCCTGCGGTCCTGTGTCCTGCATCGCGAGCCCTGGATCTTGAGTCGTGGCTGTGGTCCTGGATCATAGGTCCTGGATGGATATCCTCGTGGATCCATCTTCCTATTACACACACATGCATTTCCAAACATTTGGACTACCTATGTTGCAAATGTATTATCTTTTCAATTTACACACGGCATCTATTGCACGACTGTCCGTCCTGGGAGAGGGATCCCTCCTCTGTTGCTCTCCCTGAGGTTTATCCCATTTTTCCCTTTAAACTGTGGGTTTTCTTCGGAAGTTTTTCCTTGTACGATGTAAGGGTCTAAGGACAGAGGGTGTCGTATTGTCATACTGATATTTTGTACAAACTGTGAAGTCCACTGAGACAAATGTAACATTTGTGATATTGGGCTATATAAATAAACATTGATTGATTGATTGATTGACATGACAGCTAAGGTCAGAAGAGCTTTATTTAACAGCTGGTCTTATGTCTGTGACCCTTCCTGTTGTTCATTGATAAGCCTGAAACATGCACTTGTCAAGGTTCAGAGGCACATTTTGCAAATATGGCAGTAGCCATCGATCATCTTAAGATAACATAAGATATACTTTATTGATCCCAAGTTGGGAAATGTTTTTGTTACAGCAGCATGTCAAATATGCAATTTATTGTTACTTTGTAATTCTACTCCACCACAATTCAGAGGTTAACCTGGTATTTTTTTCTCCACTTATTTGAGTTACTTTACAGATTTGGATTAAGCCCGCGTCACACTGTCCCAAAATTGACACCCGATGGACACGCGATAAAGGAAATGTTCAAATTCGGCTCTGATCGTAACAACATCGGGCCATTCGTGAGGGCATCTTAAGCCACCGCCGGAGGAGTTTCTCAGTCTCCGGCACTAACTTCGTGAGCGGCAACCTCGTAAGGCACTCGTGAGGGCATCTTGTCAAATCTGTGCCATCGGGCATTCGCCCTCACTCTGATCGGGGCGAATGCCCGATGGCACCGATGATAACAAGATGCCCTCACGATGGCCTTACGAAGGGCAAAATGTACAGACAAATTCAACACGAAAATGAACCTTCGCAAGGTACTTCGTAATTTTTTAATACAAAAGCATTGTACACAATTTAAACCAATTACTGTTGTGTAATTAACAAGGATAATCTGGTGTTTTTGAGTTGAGTAGTGCAGATATCACTGTCAAATCAATCGACAGTAAGGAAAATACTTACTTCCGGGTGTAAAATTCTCCGTTATCCAATGGGAATGGACGCTCACATTGCCTTTAACTGCCGCCGAAATGGGCTGCGTCTCAGGTCGGTTAAATGGAATCCTTGCGTCCCTCACTTGCGTCGTTTCCCTGCGTTTAGTCCCTCCCACCATGGAGAGACGCAAGGAAACCACGAGAAGCAGGGAAATTAGTTTTAAGAGCAATGGGACGTCCTTTCCTCCGGAGCGTCACGTGAAGCGAAGTCCGTTTGTGATGACACTGCACAGCTGATCGTCTGACAGCAGCTCTGTCCCCGTTGTTTTCACAAACACCCCCGCCTCTGTTAGTTCACATTTACTGACATATACATGTGTATCATCTGTTGTAGACCCAAATAAATAAAACTAAGAACTCATTCTCAAAAAAGATAAACGCCATTCTTAAAATGTATAAACGAAAAAAACGATCATGAAAATGTTTCCAATAAATGAATAAAAGGATTTTTGTCCACTTTGTTGTTCAGATATATCACATATTTGTAACTAAATGATACATCAATTGAAACAAAACACAGCATAAACTGAGGAGTGACTCTCGTGAGTTGCATGTATTTTCTTCACTCCGCTGGGAAACTGCTCATGTCAAGAAGCAACAGATCAGTGCATGCACTGCATCGTCCAATCAGTGAGCGATACACAGTAAGGGGGCGGGGCAAGTGGCTGAGGATTTCACCGGAGGATGGTCTGGTGGTTCCTCGGTTATCGCTCCTCCATTATCGCTCCTCGCTCCTCCGGCAGAAATAAGAGCCATGGGAAGCTACTCAAGATGGCGCAGACAAATCAACTTCCGGTGAGACCGAGGACCCGACGAGCGAGGAAATGAAAATAACCGACCTGAGACGCAGCCATTGACGGATGCGGTGCTTCCCTGAGCGTCAAATACCCCCGCCGATGGGAATATATTGCAATCAGTTGAAAGCTCTTTGCGTCCGTTTATGAAGCTGAAGGAGATTGGGTGCGTCACAACTGTACGCCAATGGACCCTGACCTCCTGGACGTTCAGGGAGTGAGACTGTTTTGTTGTAACATGTGTAATCTGAACGTTACAATGTGTTTGTATTTATATTAATGTTGGGGGTCCCGTCTATGCCTGTCCCGTTGGGGGTTCCATCTACATCTGTCCCGACGGCTCCGGTTCCTGTCCGGCCAACACCAGTTCCTGTCCCACCGGGTGTCCCGCCATCTCCAGCTCCCAGAGCTCCCGATCCCTGTACTCCCGCTCCGGTGATCCAGCTGACCCTGGAGAGGCCCCATCGCGGCCTACGCCATCTCCCTGCCCGTCCTCTGGAGCTGTCCCGGCGCTGCCTTCCTGCCCGTCCTCCGGAGCTGTCCCGTTGCTGCACTCTTGCCCGTCCTTGTGCCCGACCCCCTGAGTTGCCCAGCCGCGGTCTTCGCCCTTGTCTCCGTCCCCCTGAGAGTCGCCGCAACTGCCTTCGCCCTCATGCCTGCCCCCCTGAGTTACCCCGTCGAGGCCTTCGCCCAAAATACATTTCTGACCTACTGCTAAATTATGAACCATCCAGATCTCTCAGGTCTTCAGGGACTGGTCAGCTTTCTGTCCCCAGAGTCAGAACTCAACATGGAGAAGCAGCGTTCAGTAATTATGCTCCAAATATCTGGAACAAACTCCCAGAAAACTGCAGGTCCGCTGCAACTCTGACTACTTTTAAATCCACGCTAAAGACTTTTATTTTTGCCGCTGCTTTTAATCGATATATTCACATCTTAAACTGCACTGTAACTTTTATTCATGTATTTTTTTCTTTTAATGTTTATTTTATTATCTTTGTTTTTTAATGTCTGTTTTTAAATGCCATTTTCTTAATGCCTTTCATTGTTGAATTGCCTTGTGTTGAAAGGTGCTATATAAATAAACTTGCCTTGCCTATACCTATATCATCATTTATTGTGGCAAACATTGGATCACGATAGTTGGTGTGTATTCCAGGCACCATGAGAAAAAACAGTCTTTAATTATTACAGAGACAATAAAGAAATGTTCATGTCCTAAAATGACTTTTTTCTCATTATCGCAAGACATACTTTTCTTGTTACTGTTACATACCAACTTATCTTTTAAAAATAATGTTTCACCTCGTAATGAGATAACGAAAAACATTCATGTGTGGCTCTAATGAAACAAATTGGATACACTGACAATAACTTGTTTAAATGATTTTGTTTTCCATGCTTCGGGTGTGTACTCTGTACGCTGTTATTGTACACCGTAGAGGGTATTGTCTCAAGTGTATTATGAAATCACAGATCAGTTGTCCATTATAACATTGAGGGGCATTGGGACCTATAGTAGCAAGAGTAAATGATAAGATTATCACAATGTTGTCAACACAACCCAATCAAAGACCAAAACCAACAATGTTGTAGCCTATAATTCAATCACTTCTTACTTAAATTTAAAGGCTAACAACATCCTTTTTTATAAAACGTTACTCAATCAGGACTAAATAGTGCATTTATTGGGGACTATTTATAGCCATGGATTACTTCACATTTGGTGCAGTGTTCTTTGTAATAAAGGAACACGTCTTTGGACAACAGATTCTATGGCACAGAGAATTATCATGCTTTGAGTACGCAGATAACACTTATGTTTTCCCCTGTGTATGAAATGTTCTATATACATACTTTGTACACAATGAACTTTGTAGATTCTAACTGGTTTAAATTGTTGGAGTAATGATAGGAATTGTAATATATCACAGTTAAACAGATATAATTTACAACTCTTTGCACCTCCAGTTTAAACTCTTCTGGGCTGTTTTCTGTCAGCCTTCTAAGCAAAAGCTGCCTATTGGTGATAAAGCAGCACCTACAGTCGCCTCCCTCCCTCACTGCTGATCTATGGTCTGCTCCTGAACACAGAAACAGATGTTCTACAGGTTTCCCCGCTCCCTGAATGGGACCTTTTGTTGAGAATAAAAAAACGGAGCAAGTGTCCACAGCAGGTCGAGGGTCGGGTTAGGCAAAAGGCACCAGGTTCCACAAGTCTTGACCTTTTTAAATGAGTGCAATGTGATACAATGCATGGGTCAGCAGTCACATGCTGAAAGCAGGCCCACATGTTGATGAAGACCCCCTGACCCCCACTACTCCATGACGTGTGGCGACTGAGACTCTGCTGGGATAACAACCCCCCGAGGCTTCTGGGTAATTAGGGGACCCAATCAAGCAAGATTGTGAGGAGCCTAGTTTCGACATCTCGTTCATCTTTGATTTACAATGGGAATGCTTTACTAGTAAATAATAGAAGATGAATACTTAACCAGGTCCAAGCACGAGTCTGTATAACATTTCATCGCTGTAAGTTGACCACCAATTAATTGAAGGCTCAACAACCAATGTTTTGCAAACAAAGAGACATTTTGGATCATTTCAAACTTGGCCCCGGTCTTGTTTCTGACCATAATAATTTCCCTTTAGAGACATCTATTTGGCTTCCACTGTATTAAAATCGATGTAATGTTTGAATTACAGTTTTGGCTCAACTCGCAATGGTTGTTCGGTTGAAGGTTCTCAACTCTCATATGCATTCATTAAGGTGGAATGATACTCACCACTAATAAGGGATTCTGAGATGACGTATGACAAATGTTTGGTGTCTGGTGACAAATCTATTGCGTCGAGTTAAGGCTGAAGCAGAGCAGATGCACTGTGGAGAGTCCAAAATAGCCCCTCCACGCTGGAGGTTTTTCTGCCTTAATAATGTCAACACCAGAGCCCTAAGAAAACCAGATGGAGCCACTTTATTTGTTGGACTGATTTCGCCTTCTCGAGTTTATCTCCAGCAGTTCTCATAGCGGAGAGGGAGCCTAGATGTTGGGTCCCGTCAATGTCGTAATTTATGAAGTGCTTTCAAAACCAAGGTTGCCACAACGTTCTGTGTAACAAAGCACATAAATGCATGATAAGAACATCAGACAACACTGCATACATCTCGACTTATGAGGCCACTTCACCCTCTTTCTTTCTCTGAGTGGAAACACGTGAGAGGAGGATTATTAAGGTGCCCAAAGATCAGGCAGAAATATTTCAACAGGAATGAAAGTTGGGATCATTTAAACCTCTCTTTTTCATTATCTAATGAAACTGTAAGAACACATTTGCTCAATAGAAGCACTTTTATTTTACTTTTGAAGTACTTCTATTTTATGCTGCTGTATTCACTCTTTCACATTTATATGACAGATGTAGTTACCTTTAAAAAATGAAAAGGGGCATTTTTAGCTTTTTGGGGTTTTCCTTTTCCGTTAGTGTAGGTTTGTGTGCATGTAAATGGTCTGCAAAGGCAAAAATCTCAAAGTTCCCTCCAGAGGGAGTTTCTCTCAGCTCCATACTGTTTCTGAAATAATCGGAATAATGTGGTTTTGAACATGAAATGGCATCACGACAGCATTTGGCTGTATCTGGGTAGAATACTCCTGATAAAATACCAAGCATAAGCTGTTTTTTTTTTGTTAAAGCCTTAGACCCAGAATCAGCACTTCTCTAACAGGGATGAAATAGAAGGGTGGGAGGCATGGCTAGAATGGCTGATCTGTTTGGTATTTTGAGCAAAACACTTCATAGACATCATTTTTTTTTTTTTTTTTTTATATATCTGAGACCTATAATATATGCCTAAAAATAGCATAATAGGAGCCCTCTAAAGCATGGGAGGCTGTGGCTCAGTGGGATAGGTTTGGGAGAGGTTTCTCCCATGTTCCCCTTTAAACTGTGGGTTTTCTCTGGAAGTTTTTCCTTGCACGATGTGAGGGTCAAAGGACAGAGGGTGTCGTATTGTCATTCTGATACTCTGTACAAACTGTGAAGTCCACTGAAACAAATGTAACATTTGTGATATTGGGCTTAATAAATAAACATTGATTGATTGATTGATTCATTGATTGATTCATTGATTGATAGTCCACTGATCTTCGGATCAGGGGAGAGCAAGTTTGAATCCCACTTCAGTCAGCATGTCATTGTGTCCCTGGGCAAGACCCTTCACCCCAAATTGCTCATGTGGGGATTGCCCACAGTATTGAATGTATGTATGTCACTTTGAAAAAAAGAGTCTGACATGTAATGCAAACATGTCACAATAGAAGCACAAAGTACACGTGGGTTTGCTATCCTGGCTCCAAAATGGTGGAATGAGCTCCCCATTGACATCAGGACAGCAGATAGCTTACACACCTTCCGGCGCAGACTGAAAACTCATCTCTTTCGACTCCACTTCGAGCGATAGAATTACTAACAAAGCACTTATATACTAACATAGGACTGGCTTATCTATAGCCAGCTGAGTAGCACTTGAAATGTTTGGCTCTATGATACCTGATGCACTTATATGATTCTGTTTTTCTTCTGGGCTGTGTCTTCCTGGTCGTATGTACTTATTGTAAGTCGCTTTGGATAAAAGCGTCAGCTAAATGCAATGTAATGTAATGTAATGTAAAAGTACAAATATGAACCTGAAAGTGAGCAAAAGATGTTTTCTTTAAAGCAGTGACTACTGAAACCCCCCTTGTCCCGTTACAGATGTTGTTAGCAGTTACAACAAAGAGACATTTCCCATTTCCCCTGGCCCATTAATCATTCTTGTGACCCTTTGGAGGTTCCTGACCCCTAGGTTTGTTACCACTGGGCTAAACTTTTCACTGTAAAGTTCACATTGCGGAATTTGTACTATAACTTAACTTTGAGCACTTTTTCCCACTCAAAACCAGAAGCAGGTGTGTATCTGTAACACATGTTGACAGATCGGAACATGTGGCCCACAGAGAGCCGTACACATTCTTTGGCCCCTTTTTTAATCATCCAGTTTTTATTTTTGTTGTAAGAAATAAAGATCAATCCAAGCTGACCCAGGTGAAATCCATGGACATACTCAAGTTAACCATAAAGTTAATGGCAGTGTGATATCATGCATTGCTAAGAGCGGAGTGGGACTCACTTTGAGCATAGGGGGGAGGGGTCAATGTAGAGGAGTCAGAGAAGGATTTGGGACTTCACTGCAACTTGTCGCGTAAGCATTTAGGCAACTGCTACTGAAGAAACATTTTAATGTTCCGTAGCTTTTTGGAAACTTGGAGAAAATATTGGCGGTTCCAATACAACCACAAACAAATAAACAGCAAAGCTTGGTAGTTGACACCACTCCAAACCAACAAACAGATATCCGATTGACAAATAGAAATAGACACGCAAAACAATCTGAAATCTGTTAAACTTGTAATGAGACTCTGTAGTCACAATGTCTATAGCCTCAAGACAATCATAACAAACAGGAACTCTGACTTACTACACCAAGTGATGTTTTATTTTGCAGAGTCTTCAGAACCTTGTTTAGCACTTTCTTAAGGCTAAACTCACCGGGGATGTTGTTGTTTTTGTAATAAATTATTCACACGGAAACTTTTCTTTCCCAATAAAGTAAGACATTTTTTGCAACAAGGTTTAATTCTCAGAGCTTTCGCAACATGAATAAAGGCAACAACCAAATCACATTGTGAAGAATGGAGATATTAACATATACTATAGTGTTAAGGATTATAAAACGTATTACAAATGATTACTCCTTTCGACCTTAAAAAAGGCAGAGAATACAAGATCCAATTCTTACATTTCAATATAAAATTACCATGCCTGCCATAATGGATCATTCCGATGGTGAACATTTAGCATTTTCGTGTTGTGTGTGTAAAAGCTTTTCATTTTATAAAAGCCGGTAAAGCCTGCTCTCAATTATTTGATGTCAACACTCAGAAAGACGTACTTTAAACGTTTTTTGCCACCTTGTACGCACACTTGCCAAAGCATTAATTCACGTATTTTACGAGCCGGTATCAGTATGTAGTTATTTCGGCATAATTTTGAGAGGTATTACAATTAAATAATGGCAAAATATAGAAATGTTGTTGGTGGTATCAACATGGAGATAAGCCCCGCCTCCTCGCCAGCGCTCTAGTTTGTGCGACAAAAGTAAACACAAATGCAAAATACACTTACGCGAATAAAGCGATCAAAATCTTCCATTGGCGTCAGGCGACCTCACACACCTTAAGTGCTACGTACAAGAGTTTTGTTAGCCAAGGTTTTCAGTCTTGGATTGAAGATGTGTAGAGTTCCACCATTTTGGAGCCATGATAGCAAACGTGTGATTTTGTTATTGGACATCTGGGCCTTACTCTCAATGAGGGACTAGTGAGCCGATTGGCTGATGCAGAGCAAGGTGCACGTGCTGAGGTGTATGATTTAACCATGTCCTGGATGTGGAATATTTCAGTGTTTCTTGTTTTATGAAATGAAATGTGTTCAAAACATGACTATGACGTCCAATGTACACACATCAGGTCAAGGTGGGACTGGCCACTCATTGGTGAAATGAGCCTAACCCTAGTTTGTATTGGTGTGGGCAGGATGGAACAGTTCTGGGATTCCTCCTTCAATCCGCCTCTAAGCCTGGCACATAAACTGTTATCTTTCCACTTGTCCTCACTATCACCATACATAAATATAAAGAAAGGCTAAAAACCCAAGACAAGTCAGTCATTCAGAACCAGTAGGCTTCTTTCCATGTTAGAACTGTATTGAGCGGAACCTCCGCAAACAGAAATCCATTATTTTTTTATCAGATACATTTGAGAAAAGCAATATCAGACAGGCGGAATAATTAATAGAGCAGCAGAGGTCATTTTAAAGGTCAGTAATTAGAATTATAACCACAGACCCTGAAGTCTCTAATGTGATATGAATCTTAAATCCTGTGTCATTATTTCGGCAGTCCTGGAAAACCCAACAAATTCATCTTTCCCTAATTATTGTGTTAGGGAGAGGATGTTCAACTCGGAGAGGAATGCTGAACTCAGTGCAGCAGTCAATTGTGCCTCGTATTACATCCTTCAGACACTGGATCCAAGGGATACTTTCTGCCTGAACAAACACTCTGCTGGAATCTGCTTACACCGAATCAAAGTCATGGCCAATCCCATCAGTCGCACATAATATATCTCCCTCTTCCCCTCACTTGCTTTCTGTCATCGTAGAATGTATGCAGTCCCTTTTATTCCAAGATAGGACTCAGTGTTCCCTCCTGCAAATACAGTATGACTTGTGTTTACTTTGTCATAATTGAGGGTGTTTCACCGTAGCCACGTCGATAAAGAATGCAAAACTCCACGCTCATTCTTAACAAAAACAATAAACCACTTCCAGGTACATGCATACGTAGAAAGTCGTTTTTTTTTTAAAACAGTATCTCTGTGCACTGCCAGAGGCTTCCTTGTAAGCTGGTTTTGAAAATGAATGCCTTTATGTTTTGGTTTGGACCCACTGAATAATTTACTATGTAATTACATACTCTGCAAAAGCCTCTGTGTCCACTCGGGCCCTTTTGGGATTCTCCGTAGCACTGCACTCATAACCAGAGCCTTGACCAAATCAAAACTCAAAACCACTCTCTAATCAGAAAACTGGAAAACACACATCCAGAGGCAGAGCTTTATGTCTGCAGTTTGCTAAATACCCTTACACCAACAATTGGGGTGTAATTTATGATTTGCAGCGTTGCCAACCTTTTTTGTTTTTAACGCGAGGCCCTGCACAACAGCACTCGGCTGAGACGCTGCAGTCTGAGAAGGACTTTAGCGGAAACATGTCCCGTTATTACTGCTGGCAGGGGTTCGCTGAGAGAAATGACAGCACGCTGCAGTAGAGTTATCTCTATGGCTGATGGGAAGCACATGCGAATTTAAGACCGGGATAACTGCTGTCAACCTTTGTCACACAGGTTTAAGCACGATTGAAACCAGTGTCTATCAAAATGAATGCTTATTGGTCAGGTGGATGAAAGATCATTCAATCAATCAATCACAGTTTATTTATATAGCCCAATATCACAAATATCACATTTGTCTCAGTGAACATAGAATATGAATATGACACCCTCTGTACTTAGACCCTCAAATCGGACAAGGAAAAACTTCAGACCAAACAACAGAGGAGGGATCGCTCTCCCAGGACGGACAGACGTGCAAATTATGTTGTGTTTAAATTAAAAGATAATACATTTACAACATAGGTTGTCCAAATGCTTGAAAATGAATGTTTCTAAAAATAGTAAGATGAATCCAGGTGGATGTCAACAATCCTATGGGATCCATCAAAGAAGTAGCAAGGTGAACATCAGGTAAGACTACAGCAACAGGCACAGCCAAGACTCGTGTCTCAAATAACCCTAAAGCAGTAGAAGAGAGTGATATACGGCGAGGTCAGTGGATGGGGAATCAGAAACACATTTAAACACATCTGAACCCAATAGAGGTAGCTTACATTTACCATTCAATTGGGAGGTTGCACAATGATCAGCCTATTGGTTAGGTGACCATGTGTTTCAAATTTGATATCCACATTGATTATAACACACAAAGAACTACAGGTAAGTTACCACTCCATGTACATTGGTCTTCCATGTTTATCATTTCCTGTTTTAATTGAACATCACATTTTGAGACGTTTTTAAGGTTGGATATAATGTTTTCCATTTTGCGATCGCGCTAAATTGTGCCTGTAAGATATGATTGGAATCTTACAGAAATTACATTGATAACATAGTTAAGTGGAAATCTTAGTATTTATTTTATTGAATGACAGTTTGACAGTTGAGGCTCTACCTTCCCTTCCTCACCTGATCCCATGTCACTAATAGAAGAATATTCCCATATTCAGTGTTAAAATGAATCCTATACTTTAGTTGTAAATGCAGTCCAGCTGTTCGTAATGGCCTCCACATTTCAATTTGATGTAGTTTTATCAAATCAACTTGACATCTGCTGTAAAGTTGGGAAAACACAAACAACTTTTATAATGTGTCACAAGCAGGTACAGATTTTCCTTTGCTGGATGTTATAAAATAACTGTCATGTAACTAGCTAGTCTATATACATCAATAACTAGTGTACTATTTAAACACAAGTTTTCTGAATCATACCCTCACTACACGTGTTCAAAAATCACAAACACACCATTGATACTGCTGTTGATTAACACATGTAAACTGGATGTACTCTTAAATATATCAGACTCTGGGATTATCTAAATTCCACTCACTGAATCACTTGCCTGTTGAAAATCAGGTCTGTTGTTGATTTGTCAGTACACTGTGTAAACCTGTTAGAACTGAGGTTAACCATTTTTAGAACAGTGCCTGTGTAAACAAGGTGAATAAACCATAGACTGTATATATAAACCTATGAAATAAACACAGAAAACACGTAGTCTTGGATTTAAAAAAATACAAAACTCATACTCAGAAATTACAATTTAGTCTACAGTGCAAGCAAAATTAACTACACTATATTACTTTTTACTTTTTGTGAGATTGCAACATCATCCCAACAACACTGTCTATTACCTGTACTAAATCAAAACAAATACATATGTTTAAATGTGTTTTTAAAATGGCAAACAATACATTGAAAAGAAACAAGTACACATTCATGGGAAAAAAGAGTAGCATCATATAAAAATAAATAAGTGAAGAGAGTATTGAAGAAGCAGTCAGCAATACAAAATAATAAATTGTAGAAAAGTGTATACTGTATAGCACATAACAGTGATTATATCTTCAACAGTGGCGAACCGTCAGGGCCTTCAAGGTATTCAGAGCCCTGGAACACTCAGATAAAACAAACAAAACATCGATTTAAATAAAATGAATAAATGAGAATGGTATCTATGTTGTTGATCTGTAATATTACAGTGTTACGTTGATTTGTTTGTCCTTCTCGGACCATGCACTATGCATTTCAGTGGTTTTGTGTTAGAAAAGAAAGCAACCAATCAGATCTTGTTCTGGGTCTCTGGGTAGAATATCCTTTAACCAAGGTATTCTACATCCTTGATAGAATGCCCTGGCCGTTGCACTGAATGAGAGCGTACGTTTGGAATGACAGTTTGATAAACCAATCATATATTGATTTGTAGCCAATGGACGTATTCTTTCAGAGTTTCCCTCGGTTCCAGGATACTCTAGAAGGCCCGCTAGTTAACTGGCTCAAGACAGAGTTAGAGGGGCGGGGGGGACTGCGGCGGGGGTGTGTGTGTCTACAGAAGGTCCAGTTGTGATAGAAACGGTTCGCCACTGATCTTCAACAATGGTGTGGTACAAGTCTGAACATTGTATAAATATATATTAATGGGTCGTGGCTGAACCTGTCTCTGCGGTCCTGCCTTGGGTCTCGTCATGCTGCTTCCCTGATGGCTTCCACAGGATTGTAGCTGACATCCTCGTGGATTCATCTTCTTATTACAGACACATGCATTTCCTAACATTCGGTCTATATGCTGTAAAATGTATTATCTCTTGGATTTACACACGGCATCTATTGCACGTCTGTCCGTCCTGGGAGAGGGATCCCTCCTCTGTTGCTCTCCCTGAGGTTTCTCCCATGTCCCCTTTAAACTGTGGGTTTTCTCTGGAAGTTTTTCCTTGTACGATGTGAGGGTCTAAGGACAGAGGGTGTCGTTTTTCTCATACTGATATTCTGAACAATCTGTGCTGTTGTATTTGCTGTAAAGTGTCTCTACTGTAGGCTAATTTTATTATATTACATTACATTACATTATTAATATTATATGTACAGCACTTTGGCTTGACCAAAAAGCTCGACCAAAAATCACATTTATAAATGTGCTATATAAATAAAACTTGATTTGATTTGATAATGAAATATAAGATTTAGCAACTGGATGTGAGTAAAATAGCCTACTGTTTCCTACAGGTCATGCAGATAAGAGGGTAACCGTTTAGCAGGGCTGCCAACACTCACGCATTGAGCGTGAGAGTAACGCAATTAACCCATATCTCACGCACTCACGCCACACTTGCCTTTCCTCACGCTAAGTTTTCGTCCAAAATAAATGTATATAAATTAGGGCTGTCAAGTTAACGCGTTAATAACGCGTTAATGCAAAACAAAATTAACGTCACTAATTATTTTAACGCGATTAACGCATGTGTATTTTTTGTCCTCGGCCGCCCCGTAGTTTCAGAGAGCATCAAGTTTAAAATACATTCTACAAGCTGATGCTGACAGCCCCGCTCCTGCCGCCCGCTTGTGGCAGACCCGGCAGACCACACTTCCACGCTCACCGGCAGGCACCGACTGGCCATCGGGAGGACCAGGAGGGTGTGTGTATGTGTGGCGCAAGCGAGAGAGAGCGAACGCGCACACCTTACGTGTATTGTTGTTGTTAGCATCTGGTGCTAGCTAGCTGCGCTAACGGATATAAGGAGCTGTTTCAATGAAAACAGAGGAGCGACATTTCGCCGACAACTGCGCCGAGCACTTGACTTTATGCAGGAAGCCAGACAGCGGGACATTGTACGAAAAGTCAGCACACTCTGCACGGATAGTGCACGCAACATGATTGCAGCGTCCAGGCAGCTCCCGTTCGAGCATATGCCTTGAGCTGCACATAGCTCCAACGATCCATCACAGTGTCTCTCCACACACACACACACACACACACACACACACACACACACACACACACACACACACACACACACACACACACACACACACACACACACACACACACACACACACACACACACACACACACACACACACACACACACACACACACACACAATTGTATGAGAGAGGTTCCAGGTTGAATTGACACGAATATTTGTAATGTTCAGGGGTTGTTATGTTTAATATTCATGAGAATATTTGTCATTGTTCAAATGATAATAAACATTTGCATAAAGCATATTTGTCCACTCATATGTTGATAAGAGTATTAAAAACTTGAAAAATATCCCTCTAAGTTACATTTAGAACAGATAAAAAATGTGCGATTAATTTGCGATTAATCGACTGACAGCTCTAATATAAATATAAAAATAAAGTGCAGGAACACAAATGACGTCTCCTAAGTACCGTGGTAAGGTTGACATCGAACTACAATCACATTTTGATCAAAAAAAGCCAATACGCGCAGTCCTCCGAGCTGGACACATGACATTGGTCTCTATCCAACCCAGTCTCATAAAAAAACGTGTAATAACTACGTTGGTCCACAACGTAGGACGTAGTATTTCTACAAAAACGCCTCTGAAATTGTAAGATCCCTACGTTTTTTTTCACCATTCATTCCAATGGCTGGCGTCTATGTCACGTGATCTTCAAATTTCTCCCTGCAGAAAAAAAAAACATGGCCGAACTTCGTTTTATTCTCAGTGGAAAATGCCTATTTAAAGTTAGTTTGGCCATTAAAATGCGTTTTGATGTCATTTGATGCGAGAAATATGAGTTGTTATTTCAGATTATGTGTGCAGTGGATGTACATGATCTTTAGTTTGCTAGTTATTACGAAGATTACTTCAGGAAATTGTGTCGATACAACGTTTTCATTGTTACCAAGGTGGTTGCTAGGGACGCTGCTATCGATATTATTTATGTTATGTTGTGTAACTGTTTAATGGTGTTATCTTTATTGCTACCCCCTTCCCTGTCAATGTATAGTGTTGGTCCACAGCGCAAACGTATTAGTTTAACAAAATCCGCATCTAAAATGGTGGCATAGAAACGTTATTTTCCCCTGTGCAATTCCAGTCTCACATCACATCGTCATTAACAAATACCGGAAACAGACCGAAAACACTTTATTCCGAGTGTGCTTGCTTTTCTCTTTGGAGGTCATCACATAACGGCATTGTAATACACGGTTCGGCTGCATTAAATATTACATATCTGCCGTAGTTCTGTATTTATAGAGCCCTGATGAGAAGACTTCTAGACAAACATGAGGAACTGAAAACGTGACGTGGATCATAAATATATCAGCAGTTAAACAACATCTTACATTTCTTTTCACACAATACGTCTCCTTGCAGTATCAACACTAATTCGGCTGACTTTTAAATTTGATCCAATTGGTAGATAGGCTGTATTTACACCATAAAGGTGCACAGCTGATATAAAGGGACACCTAGTGGTTAAAGCATGTTATTGAATTGTATTATTTTTATTATTAGATATTAATAGGATCCCTATAAAGTATATTCATTACTCGTTATTCTCTACTAATAGTTAATTAAAGACTGTATATCATGACTATTTTGCACGTCCCTTTCAACATTTCAAGATTTTCTAAGGTTTATTGACATATCATATAGGCCTACACAACTATGGTGTAGTTATGCATTGAATGAAAAACTTTGTGTATACCTCCAGCAATGTTAACTATGTTGAAGCACTTATTTTAACTGATATTATACATATGTATTATACTGTTATAAGATGTATGTAGATAGTATAAGAAATGTGCAGAATACGACCTGTCACTGTGGTCCTGCCTGACTCTCATCAAACTACTTCCCTGATGGCTCCCACAGGATTGTTGACATCCTTGTGGATTCATCTTTTTATTACAGACACATGCATTTCCAAACATTTGGTCTACCTACGCTGTAAAATGTATTATCTCTTGGATTTACACACAGCATCTATTGCACGTCTGTCCGTCCTGGGAGAGGGATCCCTCCTCTGTTGCTCTCCCTGAGGTTTCTCCCATGTTCCCTTTAAACTGTGGGTTTTCTCTGGAAGTGTTTCCTTGTACGATGTGAGGGTCTAAGGACAGAGGGTGTCGTATTGTCAAACTGATATTCTGTACAAACTGTGATTGATTGACCGTCCCCCCAGTCCCCCCACCCCCACTCTGCACTGTATGCACTGCTTCATTGGAGTTGCACCTGGCCTGCAGCTCCCGCCAGCTAAGCATAGTGAATGTTACAATTATTAACTTGTTGTTTCTCGCAGCTGATTCTACTTTGACCGATTCTAGAACACCTGCCATGGTGGGGAGCACACAGTTACAGCACATCTCAGTTATACATTCACCTCCATTTTGGCCGGCAGATAGGTGGTTCTGATACATTTGGACAGCTGTGACCTCTTGACCTGCTGGTGGGTCAATCATTACACACGTGCTGTGAAGCCAAACAAACTTAATTTTTTGGCTGGATTTGGAGACAATGTGAATAAATTAATGCAGAATATAGCAACACATAAAGCTACAATGAAGAGCTGGAACATGCTCATACAGAATGCATTTGATACTTTTAGACAGTGCAGATCAAGATGATTTAAGATGTCTTAAATCACATTAATGGGGAAATAAAAGTGGAAACTGATAAAAGAGTCAACCTGCAAACCTCTTTGATAACTCTTGGGATTGCCACATTGCTTCTTCTGTGATGTCACTGTAACCCCATATATCATCTTTTCAGCTGGCTAAGTAAAATGCCTATGAATGATGTCAGAAACTACACAAATAACACCCAACAGATGGCCGCTCCCTCAACAAAATGGGAAAATTAGTCAAAGATGTTTCAGAAAATGTTTGCAGCAGGGTGAGTTTGATGCATATTTTCCTTTGTGTATAATTGCATCATGTCCATGAAATCTTGATAAAGCTGTCCTGCTAGCAGCATTGCTCTGTGGAGGGCAATGTCAGTCCAATGTAGTGTTCATTTCGTCAGCTACTTTTTAATTTAGTTTTAGTCTTAGTCTTGTGTTAAATTTCCTTTTTAGTTTTAGTCATATTTAGTCACCTTCATCCTGTTTTTATTTAGTCAGGTTTTAGTCCACTAAAAGTCTGAGCATTTTAGTCTTATTTTAGTCAAAGAAAACTAATTATTTTAGTCTACTTTTTGTCAATGAAAACTGTTGAGTCTTTTTTAGTCATCAGATTATATAGAACATTTCAGTCAAACTAGTCTAGCCAAAACCAATAATCTGTCATTTTAGTCAAACGTATTTCACAATAAGATTATATCTTGTCCTTATTTGATGAAAAACACAGGTTGAATGATTAAGAAGCTTTGCAGAGAGTATCTGGTTTGTGGTGTTTTCTGTGTTATGGCCACATTGCTTCCCTTCTGATAAAACAATGCATTCGCTTTTTATCTCCGCCTCATTGTAGCGAAAATGGGCCCAAATATCACATTGTTTCTTTCTCCCAAGCAGTGGTGGCTTTAGACTTTTTCGTTGTCAGTCATTTTGACGGACAGGATCGTAACGTTTCCGTCATAATCCATTATTATCCGTCGACTGCACAATTTATCAATCACTCGCGCTGACGGGGGGGTATTCGGTTAACGCGAGTGCGACCACTGCTCCCAAGCCCTGTTGTTGCTATTTCATTTTCTGTTAAATAAGGTTAGTTAGACAATGAGTTAGACCCGAGTCTTCCTGACTGTTCACAGTGTGCCGCTGCCCGGTGTAATTCAAATCTACCGCCGCGAGCACCACAGACACACAGCTGCTGCCCTGCCGCAGCACCGGAAATTGAACTGCTGGGAGAAAAACTGACTATCAGAGATGTAACGTTATCTTTGATAATATTTCGTCTCCTCATTTTTCGTCAACGAAAGTAAAGAGAGATTTTGGCATAGTTTTTATTTAGTAAACTACATTTTCGTCTCGTCACTTTTCGTCAAAGATATTGCATGATGATTTCGTTACAGTTATTGTTTACTGCCGAAGGTGCCGTCTCGTCATCGTCTCGTTTTCGTCATGGAAAAAAAGGTCGTTGACGAACATATTTCGTCGTAGTTTTAGTCAACAAAATTAACACTAGTCCAATGTAACATTTCTGACCCCCTATAAAAACAAAGTACAATTAAAAGCCACTCAAGTTCCCAGTTCCAGCTTTTGAAAGTGGGAGCAAATCCATCTACCCTGAATTCAAGGGGAAGCAGCTGTGTGATGTCACACAGCAGAGGAGTCTGTCCGTCCTGGGAGAGGGATCCCTCCTCTGTTGCTCTCCCTGAGGTTTCTCCCATGTTCCCCTTTAAACTGTGGGTTTTCTCTGGAAGTGTTTCCTTGTACGATGTGAGGGTCTAAGGACAGAGGGTGTCGTATTGTCATACTGATATTCTGTACAAACTGTGAAGTCCACTGAGACAAATGTAACATTTGTGATATTGGGCTAATAAACATTGATTGATTGATTGATTGAGGAGGCATTGTTTGTAATGGTAAACCATCAACTTAAAAGCAATGTAAAGTCTATTTTTCTAAATATTGTATCGCGTTTCCGTTACGACCTCGTGTGAACGAACAGGCTATACGAAAGAGAAAAGTAGCGGATACAACCCGTTTCATTCCCGTGTAAACAGCACCTAAGATGGGGAACAAGGTAAACATCATACCTGCTAAACATCAGCAGATGTAATATCCTCCTGCTCAGCTCTAACTCGCCTACAAGCATACACACTGAGCCTGGCAGATCACGCTCATATGTTAATCTGTTTGTTCTGCTCTCCAGCTGAGTCCTGGTTCAAAGGTTCTCCTCTCTGCCAGCTTGTCTCCCACCATCCAAAATGCCATTCAAACCCAAAGGTTGGCACCAGAGGTCGCGTTAACCGAATATTTTCCGTCTATGACCATTTTCTTTTAACAATGACGGAAACATCTGAAAGCAGTCCGTCATTTTGACAGATTAGAACAAACTCAGAACAGTGCCAAAGCTTCCCTAGCAGCGAGGCTCCAGTGTTATGCCGTGTTATTGAGCATGCCCTCCAAAAAGGAGATGATATCGTTTCCAAACCTAACTTTGCCGTACAGATCATTGAAATGTCTGCGCCACCCCCCTGTCCCCGTCCCCCGTTGACAGTTCACGAGCGTGCTCCCCCCCCCCCCATAATGGATATTGTGACGGGCAGTGAAAATCTCTAGCGCAACCTCTGGTTGGCACATACCCTGAATCAAAGCATTTACCCCGAAAGCTGATAGGTAGGCTACCATGCAGCACCTGGCACATGTTAGCATGGCCTGGATTGAGGTAACATGCTAGCTTTAGCCTCAACAAGGAATGACAGGAACCCTACAGTACATTGTTTTCTCTAGACTGTAGACATGTTATTACGTTAAAATATTTTTTTATAAATGCATTTGACTGCTTTCTCTCAATTTCCATCTTGACATTAGCTATTTTTAGATCTTAATGTTAGCTTAGCACTTCTCATATTATATATGTATATATATATATTATAGACTACCACCGATTAGTGAGGATTGTTTTTGTTTTACTGTGTGTGTAGCTTTTGGTCTTCATGCTCGCTTGGAATATTGCCAGTAGAGGAATTTAGTTTAAATTATAGTCGAGGCATTTTAATGTTGATCTTATAGTGTAAGAGATTATAGATAAGAGCATTAGCTAAATGCCTAAACTGACACATTGGGGACATTGTTTGGAAGTGTTTAAAGAATACTCAAGGAGTACTTGATGTGGAAATTCAAATATTTGTAAGTATGATTACTCACTCTTGACCTGCCCCCAGGCTCACATTCACACACACACACCCTTATAAAAGAACATTTCTTTAGTCAGGTTTATTGCGTTAAGTGGCCTGCCAATAACAAGCATGAGGAATAAGATGGGGAAGAGAAAATGTAGCCCAAAGTAAATCATCTGTGGCATCGTAAGAGTGAAACAGTGGGGAGGAGAAACCACAAATACATCACCTTTTAACAAACCCCAACGTTAGCCATTTTAAGCTAAAGGTTTTGGCCTGGGACCAGGCCACAAAGCAAAACCATCCCATAGTGCATTGCTCACACACCGCTCATCTCTTCGGTTTCATGCACATGTTTGAATGGGCTTTGTTTTGGAAATGCCTTTAGCCAACCATACATTAATAGACTATAAAAAGACCAGCACTTGTGTAAGGTTTTACACTTAGCGGCCGGCTTATCTTCATCTGCGGAGTTTCCATCGCAGCACTCAGATAAGCCTCCGCTCCGCCTCACATTACAAGATCCTGCAGGTCTTCTCATGGTCATATCGAGGCGATCCCGCGTGAATAGAAACCCGCAGGGCGCTCGTCACCACAAAGTTCACCGTGCTGTTGACAATGTCTATAGCAACACTGTCAACTGTACGGGGCTGCAATCCAAGTGGAAGCAAGTAGGATATTTATCAATATTTGGGGAATTCAAAACGTTGTGCTTGCTTCCAAATGACCACAACATTAATTTCTTGTCTTTCAGAATTGCAATTGCTTTTATTGAGCACATATACAGATAAAACCACGGACTGACCATTCAAGCTTATAATGAAATTATTTTTTGTCAAGTAATGTGGATTTTTAATGTTTCAAGGCTGATTCAGAATCCTTTGGTATTGGAGATGTAAATGGCTCATTCCTTGTAGTGATTTTTAGACAGCTCAGTTCAGCGGACATTCGTACCACAAAAAGTAAATGTTTTTATTTCTGACTGAGAATAAAAGACAGTAAAATCTTATAATGGTATGCATGCTATTTCAAGTTGCTCCATTGAACCCCAAATAAATGAAATGATTTCAGGTTTTCTGTATACAGGAGATACATCCACTGATTTACAGAATAAAACCGACCTCGTCCATTATTTCTCTAACTCAAAGCTCTTTATAAGCTTGGTGTATTATATAAATCTCTTCCTTCCTTTCTTTACTTGCTCACTCCCATTTAGACTTTCTTGTATCTTTCTCATGCACATTATTGACTCCACACAGTTTAAATGACAGCGGAGTGCTAACAGGTTCGTTCCTGGAGCCATGTTGTCTGGTCTCAACAGATATACACAACAACACCTTTCTGTGTGTGTCCTTGGGAAAGGCACTGTTTGTGTGCCTGGGAGTGTTTGTGTATGGCGCACTCCTCTTGTGTATGTAGAATGACGAATTGACAAAGTGGAACAAGAAAATGTACAAGCCGCATTCTCTGGTGTTTGTTATTTTCCATCGATGCGGAATGCAAGGACATAAGACTCATGCCCACGCAGACATACACAATTTGTAGCACTAAGTGCCATCTTTAATATCCAACACACCCACAAAACCAGTATTGTATGTGTTCTCTAAGCAATGTGCAAATAATACTTGTTAGCAATTAGCTAAACAATATACAGATAGTGTCCAACAATACTGACTGTATGCCTTGTGTACCTTAAATGATAAGAGATGCACAAAATAGAGGCAATTAGCTTTCCAAATAAACATGGGTATGGTTAGGAACATTCAAAACAGAAGATACCGTACATTACAACTGCTTAGGTATTTACATCCAGGTCAACCAGCCTGCTGCCTTTATTACCTCTGTGAAGGATGCTTATGTCTTTGTTTCGGTAATGTTTGTTTGTCAGCAGGATTATGGAAAACACCACGGCCAGAATTCCATAAAGCTTTTTTGTAGGGTATAGCATGGGCCAAGGGAGAACCCATTACATGCTGGAGCACATCCGAATCACAGGGCGGATACACACTTTATTTTTCACTTATGGAAATGGCCTTGGTGAAGTTTAAAGAGTGCCCTTACAGTCTTTTCCTTCTTCGGTCATTTCAGTGGAAAATGTCATAACTAAAAGTAAAGGCTGAGGTGCATTTACTTCTGCAGGGATGAACTTCCTGTACATGTTCCTGTTTATTACGCACCTACCGTATTAAACCACTACATAATACTCAAAAAAAGAAAAGGGTTAGGGTTTGGGTATTTAATTTGTTTTGATTCATTATTTTTACGAAGCCTAAAACTAATTTGAATCAGCAATATCCTCACAAAGAGTTGAACATGATTGTGTCCACTCTGACGTTCTAGAAAAACCCATAATTGGAAGAATTGTATGCACACAAAAAACAAACAAATCCGATACTTCTGTTGTATTACCTAATAAATTGTGGTCTATATTTGTTAACATGAGACAACTAACATGGCTGCTCAACTCTCAAGGATTCATTTACCAAGCAATCTAACCCTAACCCGTCCTGCACTGATATAGATTACCAAACTGTAAATTGAACAGGTATAAGTTTTCCTTTATTCCGCTGTCAATCAAGCTGCTGAACAGTCAGAAACAATTGTGATTATGCTGTTAGGAGTTGTTGGGAGGTGCAATGTTTACAGTGTAGTTTGTGCAATCGAGAAGGTTAAATAGGGGAAGTGCAATATGTGTAAATAGGTATGGACACAATAGGGATGTGTGCAATCTGACGGACACTATGCATAGGTGCAATAGGGAAAGTGCAATATTGATTTGTGTATGAATGCAATAGGGAAAGTGCAATTTGAGTATGTATGTGCAATAGGAATATGTGCAATGGGTAAGTTCTGTACCTGTATGTTTCTTGTTTCTTTGCCATGTGATATGTGATCTCTGTTCTGTATCTATGACTGATTGACCTGAATGTTTTATGTGTATTATCTCGATGCCCAAGACAAATGTATCCTAAGAGAGACAATAAAGCTCTATCTTATCTTATCCTATGTATTACCTGCTGTTGTTTTATGCCTTTTATTTTACATTTTATAGTTGTACTGTGTCCTGTGTACTGCACTTTGTACATCCGTGTTGAGAAGGGTGCTATATACTGTAAATAAAGTGTTACTTACTTACTTACTTATAATCAGAGTATTCAACAAAACCAAGCAAGTTTAATATTATAAACAGCAGCGTATCCTAAGAATTACAATAATATGTTTGCGATTTCGTAAATAATTGATGTCAAGTGCCAACATTTAGTGCTGTTTGCTGCTCTTTAGTAGTTTAGTTGCCCTTATTTCTTTTTGTTGCTTCTTTCCGGGCTGGAGGGTCTGGTATTCCAGTTTTCACAGCTTTGTTACGTTGTTTAGTTTTAACTGTTTAGTTTATGCAGGGGGAGCTCCGGGTCTCTTTAGCTCCTTACACACCAAACTGACACCAAAGAACACGTCCAGACGGAACGTCGCCTCACGTCTCCTGCGTCTTGGCCATATTTCGCACTGGAACACACCGCAAAGACTTCAGCCAACGGCCAAGTTGCACGTACGAACTGCGCATGCGTGAGTGGCAATAACTCTCCTTACCAGCAGGTGGCGGTAGTGTGTATTTGTCATTCAAATGAGGCAACAAGCGGAAGACAGACTGCGTGATACACCGAGAGAAGAAGAACAGACTGCGTGATATAAACAAACAACAAATAGCGTGTGCGTTCCATTTTCACTCTGCAGCGAGAAGCTCATGGGGCTTTCCTGAACCTGTGTCGAGAGCTGGAGTTAAATGAAATCTCAGATTTGCCTTCTTGATAGTTTGTTTGGGTCCCTCACTTCCATTTCGCTTCTCATGCACTGATTCGCTAGCTGAACAGCCAATCAGAGTGACGACGAATCGGCGGCGGAAGGTGTCGGCACGGCCGAAAAGACACAACGGTGCAGTACACACCAATCTGAGTAGGGCGACACGACGCTCATTGACGGCCCTACATATATCGACGCCGAAAATTGGCTCGGTGTGTAAGGACCTTAACTCCCCCTGGTTTGGCTGGCCCAGGCTGCCCTTATCTTTTTGGCCAGTCCTCCAGGCTTGCATAGTTTGATTTAGTTTGATTTAAATGTTATCATAAATAAGAGTATTTTGTAAAGAGTCTCTCGGGTTTGGCATCTCAAATATGTTGCGCGTCAGAAAGCTGAGCCACAAAGGTTTTATGTTGTCTTTTGGTCCTCACAAGTTTCAATGCAGGAAGTAAAGTGCCCAAAAACGATGTGTCCATTGTCTTCACACTATACCTTGTACATTGATATGTCATTTTGTCGGCTATTTCTTGCACACTCAATGTTAATATTACAGTATCCTTCTTATTGTTAGATTGGCCCTTCATAGCATAGATAGTATTCAGAAGTATATCTTTCACTGTCATTATGTATATATTTGACACTGTTTTATCTTATATTTTGAGATGTTTAGAGCAGTGGTTCTCAACTGGTGGGTCGCGACCCAAAAGTGGGTCGCGGGCCCGTTTCAAGTGGGTCGCAGATGTGTGAGTGAAGAAAAAAAAATATAGAACAAAAACACATTTTTTTTTTCTTTTTTTTTTTGGGGGGAAAAAAGTCAAACTTTTATTTTGAAGGCCCGATTTTCTAAAGCTGTGCATGCAGAGTAGGCGTTGGACTGGAAGTACCGGAGATCATGAACGGTTTTGAAAACTTCTGTCACGTAGTGATCATCTTCTCAATAAAACATCTTTGCTGATGTTTTTTCGAGTCTTCTGGCCAATCAGAATCAAGATTGTTGCCGGAAGTCCCAACGGAAAATAACTTTGCGGTATAACTATTCTTTATACATCCATGGTTACAACTTCAGATAAAAATGAACACATAATGAAATATGACCCCCAGTTTGATGATTGACAGGTCACAGAACAATGGGGGCTATCTACCCTTACCCACAATTTAAGTAATTCACACAGACTCTCTCCTCTTTACTCTTCTCGCAGCAAGATGTCAGAACAAAGTGAAAAACAAACAATGGCATAAAATATTATTAATATGTCGGGTAGTAATAGATTTATTTATTTTCTTCTCAGAGTGTACCAGAATGCGTAGTTTATATGTTAGTATTTGTAAAAATCTCCTGGGGGAGAATCCCCCCAGACCCCCCTTCTGGGGTTGGGTTTTCAGCATGTGGGCCTTTTTATGTTATGCAGTTCAGCTTTGATTCCATCATCTCATTAAACCTTATTTAAAAACATACTTTAGTTCTGTGAAGGCCTATAAGGGATATATGCACTGTACTTCACTTTAATTAATAATTTATGCGGAAAAGAGTATATTTTACTGCACTATTTTTTGTTGAATAGATTTGAGTGGTTCAAAATTTCGGGTCGCGATCTATTGACTAAGGAAAAAGTGGGTCCCGAGGCCTGACCAGTTGAGAACCACTGGTTTAGAGGTTATGTTAATGTCGGTTTTTTCGTACTTTTTTTCATTTTCACATTGTGTGTAATGCCTTGTTTACATCTTGCTGTGACGGAAGTAATTCCCAAATTGGGATCAATAAAGTGTACCATATCGTATTATGTTTTATTTATCTTATGATGTTGCAAGATTGAAAGTTAGTCTAAACGGTAACCCTGGATTTGAACAAACTTTATGAAAACACTTGTGAGACTCGTTTCCCCCACGACTTATTAATTGACCGTTTGATGCCAATGCTCAACGTTTACCAACATAGCAAGAGTTTGGTAAATTGAGGGTTTTCATCTCGACAAGAACAAGTAAGAGCTTGCTGTTTTGGAGCTAACTGCTAACGGCTGATGTTTGGTTTTGTGGTTCGCATTGAAGATGACGTCACGGCTCCGCCTACACTGCGTTACTATAGTTACTGCCCCAGCTACTAAACTGTAATGGAAACGCAGCATAAAGTGAACCTGGCCTAACAAGGCCTAACTATACCTTACTAAGCCGAGTGAGGCCCTGCAATGGAAAGTTCAATCAGAAATCCCCTCCACTGTGATTCATTCACAAATATCTGTTTCCTCATCACTGTCATTAGTAGTCATTTAATCATCAAGAATTTGCACTTTTCCTATGATGACAGAATAAAACCGAGGGATGGATTAATGCGTGCACAGATTTTTGGGGAATTAAGATTTCTCGTTGTGCAAATAAAGAGAAGAGACAAGAAAATAACACCGTGTCCTAAGTGATGACTACACGATGAGTACTGTACATCCTCAACTGGAGCTTGAACCGGGTGGATAGTTTCCTTGTAATTTGTCATCCTCATCCACCGTCTCATGCCCAGCTAGAGGATGCACCATTAATCCACGCTGCTTTAACGCCTTAATCCCGTTCATTATCGCTGCCCAGGTTCGGCCAAAGTAGCTCGGCTTTATGTCTTAGTTTCATTGTCGCCGGGTTATGCCGCTCCTGTTGGTTTTGGAGGGAACACTGACTCACCACAAGTCATTTCGGCCTGGAGTTTAAACATCACTCAGGGCACTCTCTGCGGCTGCTGGATTCAATCGTGACCTCTGTTTTTTTTCTCAGGATCTGTCCCCTTTAGTGTGAACAAAGAGTGTCCTTTCCAGATGTTAATGGCTGAATGCAAAATATGCGAAGTGATGAAGGCATGCAAGGGAAACCAAAAGGAAAAGCCTTGGAAAACAAGACAGTCCAGATATGTAAATGGTGGTTATGGAACCCCTTCGACATCCTCTGCAAACCGAGTTTTAAACAATCATGGTGTAACGGAACCGCTCAACATGTGCCATATTGAAAACAAATCACATTTCTGCAAGTAACTCCAAAGAAATTAAAAACGCCCATGTGAATTACATTTCATGAAAGTGACAGTATGTAATTATCCACTCACTAATTCTTTGGAATAAAATCCTTCAAGAAGCTCTATTTTTAGACAAAATCAACACAGTGCTATATTATGCTATCACCGCTATCATTTACTCAGAGCTGTAAGAAGTACTCAGATCTTGTACTTAAAGTGGACCTATCATGCTATATTTGAAAAATATATTGTAGGGCCATACCTATACAAAACATGTCTGTGAAGTTTTTTGCTTAAAATAGCAAACAGATCATCAATTGTAGCCATGCCTCATACTGTTCATACCCCTCTATTACAGCCCTGTTCCAAACAGGCTGATTCTGTGACCGTAGCTTTAAATGGAACGGCTGTTGCTGCTAGCGTCGCGCAGCTTTCCCCTGCTAAGAGAGTTTTCTACCGGGAGAAACTCAGCTAAACGCTGCCGTGATTAAATGCCATATTATGTTCCCAACCACTTCAAGCATTATTTCTGGGGGGAGAGAGAGAAAACACTCGTGAACTGTTAGCGCCGGTGTTATGCCGTGTTGTGCATGCCCACTGCACCTCGCGGGAGCACGCCACAGTGTAAAGCAAAAACTCACAGACATATCAATGATTTGTACGGCAAAGTTAGGTTTGGAAACACTATCATTTCCTTTTTGAAAACGCGACCTCTGCCCTGCAGTATACAAAATCATTCAAACTAGCTGCACCTTTACCAGCTTTGAGAACACTTTAATGATCAATCTTTATAAAACATATCATATATATTATTCTGAAATGGGCCAATCTGCACAACAACTATTTTTGGTACTAGAATTAAATGTTGATTCTAATACTTGTACTTGAGTAACATTTTGAATGCAGGACTTTTACTTGTAATTGAGTATCTCTACACTGGTACTTACTTTTTTCACCTCAGAATTTGTCCTTCGTATATCAGTTAGTGTGTGTTCCTAATATATCAGTTAGTGTGTGTTCCTAATATATCAGTTAGTGTGTGTTCCTAAGTATACAAAGAGGACATGTGAGTCAGCTCTTCTGCATCTTATCATTGCTAACAGTGCCTTCTAGTGGTCGTCCACTGCAGTAAATCTTCTCTCCGTGGATCCTCAGCCTCAGCATGGTTAGACAACATGATGACTTTCAGGGAATGACCGTGTGGCCGTTTATCAAGCCGTGAGTGGACAACCGATACAGTTTCCTGACACTGCGCTTTAACTTGAGGAAGAAAAATCTGCCCTGAAAAAGCTGAAGAGACGGGAATAACAGCTCCCATCCAGCGCTGATTTAGAGTGCATAATGTGGTGCAAGTTAGAACACACGCTGAAGCAATCAGGCATTATTCTGCATGCAGGCTATAAAATAATAGAGCCCAGTTGCACTTAAATTGTCAGGCTGCTGCGTCAAATCTCAAAGTTCGTGACATGTTTCTCCCCCCCTTTCTTTCTCTCTTTCTCTGTATATGTGTGTGAGAGAGAGAGAGAGACAGAGATACATGTTGGTGGAGTTCCCTTCTCACTACATTTGTAAAACAAATTATGTCCAATGGAAGCAACAGGTGCGGATGTAAAGGTGATTTATAGCCCTAAGCAGGCATCCTTGTGAGTGTTAACCAAGCAAAAAGCATGGAAAGTGTAAAAAAAAAATCCATGTTCCAGCTTTGTAAGAGAGTGATTCAATAATGAATACACATATGGTCATTCCGGTTCCTCTTTTTCTCCAACCATGGATAATGGATAAGGATATTTTTGGGATATTTTCTGATGCAGGCAGGGGCTACTTAGGAGTTCTCTCTTATGCATTTTACCTTTACTTATGTAAAGAAAAATTGGGAAATGGTGAAATTATTATAAATTTGAGAAGTAATTATCATTATTCTCATTATTTAAGCTGCTGCTCCAGGAGAATAATCCCCCTTGTGTAGAAATAAGCATGTGTTTGACTTGTTGAAAATATAATCTATTGCAGTGTGACGCACTTTAAAGCTCTACTATGAATAATATGAATCTACAGACAGTGGAAGCCTGCAGATTGGTCTCTATGCTGAGATGTGTTCACGATACTTTTTGTTACTGTTTTCTCTTGCACCTCGGCATCAGTTGAGCCTTCAGGGTGAAAGAGCGATCCTCCTGCTGCTGAAAAAAAGAGCTGGCCGCCTGCCAAAGAAACAAGTGCCTCCCTTCCCTGCTGTTTAGCGTATTCATAGTTAGGGGTTTGGGCTCGGCTGTTTTTATAAAGGCAAGGCAGCGCTTCAGTTGATCAGTCTGCTCGGGAAACTTCTGCTGGAGAAAGTACTGGAGTCCAAAACCTGAAGAGGAGAGAGATTTTGTGCAGAGTATCCCTTCTCCTGCAGAGGACAACACCTTGGAGAAGAAAAAAAGCACATATTTGACTTTTTTTGCAGGGTGCACTGCAGAGCCTGTAATTAATGTTTTTGAAACAGATAGCAACACTCTTCTTGGATAAAGACTCTTAGCTTTACCTTTTTTTTTTTTTAAATCGGATTATCTGACAGAGGCATTGTGCTCATTAGTCTACTTTTCCCCCATCCTCTTCGCATTTGAGGTTTTATGCTAAAACTGAAGAACAATGTTTCTGAGTTTCTGTCTCTTGGTGACATTTATCTTGGGGCTGTCCGGGTGCTTGGGCTCATACGTGCCGTGCGAGCCGTGTGACCAGAAGGCGCTGTCCATGTGCCCTCCGGTGCCCGTCGGCTGCCAGCTGGTGAAGGAGCCGGGCTGCGGCTGCTGCCTCACATGCGCCCTGTCTGAGGGGCAGGCGTGCGGCGTGTACACCGGGACGTGCACTCAGGGGCTCCGCTGCCTGCCCAGGAGCGGGGAGGAGAAGCCCCTGCACGCGCTGCTCCACGGCAGGGGAGTGTGCACCAACGAGAAAGGATACAAACCTGCGCACCCGCCCATAGGTAAGAGCGCACCGGACCACCGTCTCCATGCATGCTCCGGATCAACTTGTGCAGCGTAAAAGTGCATCATATTATGGGATAAATAATACAACTATCTAGTTTTTTTCATCTTAAAACGTTATTATTTTGCAGATATTACATTTGTTGTCATGTGGTTCCCTTCTTTCTCCATGCTGTCTGTCAGAGCGCGTGTTTGACAGATGGTTTGAGGTGCCATATGATTAACTTTTATCCATTGATTAAACTGGCTGCAGGAGCTTATTCCGCCTCAGAAAATGCAACTCAGGTTCATCATCAAGCTGTAACCCTGTTGATTTGCTTGTCGGTTATGAATCATCACATTAGAAACACACAAAGTGGATAAATAGTCCGGGTGTGCGCACGGTGTTTGTGGTTAATCTGTTGCGGGCGGCTGCTCGCTCCGCTGCCGTTAAAACGCATGAGGTGTCCCGGCTGATTTGAGCCTTTGGTGCGGGGCGGCGGCTGTCAAACTGCGGTCTACAGAGACCCAGGAGATCGTAGCTGACAATGATCCAGAACATATTTCCATGTTAAAGCAGAGCCGATCATTACACGCATTTTTCTCAAGAGGTTTGTTATCCTGATGCCAAAAAAACGTCTAAACACTTAATGAAAAGGTGTGATAGTGTATTTATATAAAGGATATTAAAGGGGAAATTGTTGGAACCCCTAAAGTAGAGCTCATTCTGCTAATTGCCGCCTTTTTAATATCCACTCGTGTAACAAGTGTCTGTCAAACCTCACTATTTTCCATCCCCGCGCCAGAGCGCATTAGCTTTTTTTATATCTTTCATTTCTCGCCTTTCAAATATCATTCGCACCGTGAGACATGAAGTCTACGTAGGAACGACACGAATAAAGAGTGAGTAGATTGACATTGGAAAGAAAGAGGTGCCTCTGCGTAGTTGAAGCTGAAATCAGATCAGATAGGTCTGCAGGCTACCCTCAGTCGGATTACCTCTAAATCTGTATCAAATCAAGTTTTATTTATATAGCACATTTATAAACGATATTTGGTGGAGCCAAAGTGCTGTACATATAATAAAAATAGCCTACACTAGAGACACTTTACAGCAAATACAACAGCACAGATTGTTCAGAATATCAGTATGAGAAAAACGACAACCCTCTGTCCTGTATGCGAGAGAGAGACATGGAGATGTTCAGACAGAAAGAGAGTGGAGGTAGCAGCTTTGAGTGATTTAAGGCATTTCTCGGTGTAGCGGAGAGCTTCACTGTCACTCAGACTTTTAGCAGCTTGTCAACAAGTAGATAAGTAGGTGGTAACCACAAAGGGTTTGGCTACATGCCTCATTCTATAAAATGGGCTGCCACTGGGCTCATTTTGGCTGTTGACAGTCGTTAGGCCCTTTGCACCCAGTGAGCCGAACACCTCTCCTTGTAATGACATTACAGCACAATGATGTTTTGTCTGGGACTGCCATTCTTCCAATTGCTCGGAAAAATACAAATGGGAGCTAGCAAAGCTAAAATAACTGATAATTCCCAGTTGGTGTGTGTGTGTGTGTGTGTGTGTGTGTGTGTGTGTGTGCGCGTGTGTGTGTGTGTTTGCGTGATCGGGCGGGGCTGTGTGGGTGTGCATTGTGTGTGATTGTTGTGAATGATGACACCTCGGGCAGTTTTGTCTCACTCCTGCTTTGCACACACACACACACACACACACACACACACACACACACACACACACACACACACACACACACACACACACACACACACACACACACACACACACACACACACACACACACACACACACACACACACACAATCTGACTTCTTTGTTGGCCCTCAGAGGTAATCAGAGCATATTTTCCTGCCTCTGGCGCTGCATTCATTGCATGGGCGCTCAGTCACAACGCAGTGATTCAGCAGAATGCCTCTGGCCCTCTCTGTCTTCCCTCTAGGGCCTTCTGTCAAGCAGCTCCGCCCGACGGGTACTGGTGAGGTGAGCTTCTGGTTTCCTGTGGTGTGGGGTTGCAGCTGTCTCTGTGTGCTTTACCAGCTGAGCAAAGCCAAACACAGGGAGGAGGAGCTCAAGTGTCGCAGCCTACTAAATATTGACTGGGGCAGCCAAACAATGGGAGAGAGGAATCTTTGCTATCCTACAGCCCCAACCCCCCTCCCTTCTCCCCAACCCCCCTCCCTTCTTCACTTGTAGAAGAAAGAGCCCATGCCATTTCTCTGTGTCCCAGCAGTGCATTAATTCACGTTTTGCTCTTGGACTATGAGCCCAGGGGTTGCTTAGATTGTAAGGCTGTGGGGCACTCAAACTTTGTTAGCCCCCTTCGGGTGAATCAGACCCGGGAAAGCTTGCCAACAGATATGACTTCATAGCAGCAGGCCCCTCGTCCTTCAAGCTTCTGAAAGGGCCCTATGTTTTAACGGATTGCTCTGTGCCAAGAAACAAAAGATGATTAGGGAGTGCATGGTTCCAACTCGAGAATACTCCACACATACGGGCAGAAATACTATGCCCCTTATTAGCATTGCAACCGGAAACCTGGTGCCTTAACTGACAGCTGTAATATTTTACATTTGTCTTGGCTCTTTACATGTGCATTTTAAACTTGTTGCCAGACAGTTTTCAGACACATTTCCATTAGTATTTACAATCAACCGAGTACATCAAGCGACTGCAGACTTTTCAAGAGAACTCTACATATGTATGGCCACTCTGCCTTGTCATATCTAAGCAGCATACAGAATTGCTTGTCATCACTTTAGTTTAGAAAGCTCTTTAACATTTAGAACCACCATCTGCTTTTTCCATGTCTGCAGCCTCACCGACGCAGCTGGTTATTGCGTCGCAGCCGAGAAACCGAAGCCATTGGTAAAACGCTGATTTTCTCCGACCGTACACTCGGGCTAATGACAACCAGCCACCGTGCTCCGGCCCCTGTGGACGTTGCGTGCTCATACAGACATGCCACATTAGATATAGCCAGGTCACGTGTGGCCCCAGCTGCCCGACAGCTTCATGACGGGCTCATGCGAAAGGAAAGACTGTATGTGGCTTTCCATCCATCTCACCTTGAACATCTGAGATAGCGCAGTGAAAGCTTAGCATGCTGCAACTGATCTGTTGCAGGTGCTTGGGAGAATTATTAGAAAGGTCACTTTGTCAAGGACTTCAAGATAGAAAATAAGCATGCAATTGGTGGAAAATGCGACTCCAAGAAAATAAAGAGGACCTGGTTCCTTAGATGTGACATTGATACCATTGTATAACTGCTTTTGTCTGCACATAGCATTAGGTGCATGGCCATAGGGTGTACAGCAGTAGAGCTGTTGCTGGCAAACGCATAACCTTTTTGGCACACTTGCCTGATTTCTCCCTGTAAAACTTTACAGTGGTATTTGTACAGCTTATTGGTCACTGACACCTAGCCTGCTGGTGGCAACCAGCTGCGGAAGAATCAGCACTCACTGTAGTCTTTCTATGCTATAGAAGCATGTGATTCAATAAGCACAGGGATGGCCTCATGCTGGGCTCACGTGTTAACCTGACCTGAGTACTGTAACCCTGCAACCAACACCTTAAGGGCTGTTCTACAAAAACTAGTTCCAAAAGCCAGGCTTTCTTTGCCTTAGCTAGCTCGGAGATATTGGGAGCAATGATCGTTGGTTATTCGATCCTGATTGCTGCCTACTTTCGATTTAAAACAAAGTCATTATTTTACCACTTGATTGTCCCTCATTGCCTCTCGTTCATTTCTAACGTGCTAACGCATATTCTTCAGCACTTATACTTTAAACTTTAAACAAAGTATCAATAGACTAATCCCTGCAAACCAGGACTACACTGATGACTGTTCATCTGGGTACAAACATCTAATCAGAAGGCATGGGGATGACGGGTGCATTATCATTATCGAAAGACTCCAGGTTCCATTTCAGCATCAACCACATGTCCAGAGTATCTCAAGGTCAGAGCTTGGTCCGATGCTTACTACTAATTGATTCATGATTCATTCACAATTGTCGCATGGCAAACAGCACCACAAGCACCGGGTACAAACACTTTAAATCAAGCATTCTCTTGTTTAGCTTGCCAGATTTTTCTCATCTAAGTGCTCAGAGTGACCCCCTAGAAACCATCCGTTTGCCAAGTCCAAAGATGGCAAACATGCTCTTGGTCATTAGCATGCACGCTTGAGAAGAACTTTGTAGAAACCAGGCCAGGCCGGGCGTCAGTTGTTGAAAAGAGAACACAGTTGTTTCCCTGGACTCTAATCTAGGTCCACTCAGATGGCACAGATTCATCAAGCTAACGTTCGCCATATCCAACACTGTTGGTATGAAGGGCAACCGTGGGTAAAAGTCTCCATATTGAGGCAAGGCAGGATTGAAGGCAAGACCTAAAAGTTCTTGTAAATTACAACCAGAAGTTCTAAACTCTCGCCAAAATATATTTGTTATGCCACTGGAGGGATAGAACATTGATGCACCCAGCAATTGTGTTGTGGTGAAGTTGACCCAAAAAGAGGTTGTGTCCATCCATGTTACTTTAAAAAAAAAAAAAAAGACATTGCTAGGAATGTACAGTAGAATAAGTATGCACCTCTCCCTGATTATGTGATTTTCACATGACCGGGTTGCAACATGAACCAAGCTTTTATCAGCGGAAGCTGTAAATCAAATCAAGTTTTATTTATATAGCACATTTATAAACGATTTTTGGTCGAGCCAAAGTGCTGTATATATAATAAAAATAGCCTACAGTAGAGACACTTTACAGCAAATACAACAGTACAGATTGTTCAGAATATCAGTATCAGAAAACGACACCCTCTGTCCTTAGACCCTTCACATCGTACAAGGAAAAACTTCCAGAGAAAACCCACAGTTTAAAGGGAAAAAATGGGAGAAACCTCAGGGAGAGCAACAGAGGAGGGATCCCTCTCCCAGGACGGACAGACGTGCAATAGATGCCGTGTGTAAATCCAAGAGATAATACGTTTTACAGCATATAGACCGAATGTTAGGAAATGCATGTGTCTGTAACAGTGTTGTGCAAGTTACTGAAAACCAGTAACTAGTTACCATTACTAGTTACTTCATTTCAAAAGTAACTCAGTTACTTTACTGATTACTTACACCAAAAAGTAATGCGTTACTGTGAAAAGTAACGTTTTAGTTATTTAAAAAAAGGGCTCCCATTAATGCCCTTAGCCTTCATTTCAGTTACTGTTATTGCATTGGAGAATAATACAATCTGTTGATCAACTTGGCATTATATGCAATCTGGATTGCATCGATATTAGCTGGCTTTCCATTTTTGTATATTCTTTCTTTTCTCCAGGTAGTTGGAAAAGGTTTTTCCGTCCCATATGCCGTGTGCCGCCCGGACATGGTATCATGCTAACTAGCTCCCTGAAAGCGGGTGACTCCACTGTAGCAATAGCCTGCATGTGTTCTACAAACATACCGTGCAATGGCTTTATCGACCTTTCCCTGGCTAGCAGTCCCTTGGTTAAATCCAGCCGCTGTTGCTTAGGTGGAGGTGGAGTGGCGTCGGCTGAGTCTCTGCGGTCTTAGCTACTAGCTTCGTCCCAGCATGTTGTTTTTTGCAGATGTTTTAAGAGATTTGAATTACTGGTTTGGGCAGTAGATAGGATCTTTGACCCGCCAGGACACAACTTACATTTAACAGAAACGTTCTTTCTTTGTGCTCGACAAAAGTGAAATAGTGAGAATATCTCCAGGTGGAGAAACTAGACTTGAGCTCCGCCGCCGCCATGATAGTCTTGTTAGTAAACAACACAAACACGCCCACAGCCCCGTCTCCGCATGTGACACAGGAAGTATCTAAGTACATTTACTCAAGTACTGTACTTAAGTACAGTTCTCATCTCTGTTCGCCTGGCTGTTGACTATATAAAAAAAACTAACGGAGTAAGGCACCATGTAGTAACGGTAACTGAGTTACTGAATTGAAAAAGTAATGCGTTAGAGTACTAGTTAATGGCAAAAATAACGCGTTAGTTCCAACCACTGGTCTGTAAAAAGAAGATGAATCCACGAGGATGTCAGCTACAATCCTGTGGAAGCCATCAGGGAAGGCAGCATGACGAGACCCAAGGCAGGACCGCAGAGACCACGACTTAATCCAGAACTCAGGATAGAGGATCCAAGACACAGGACTACAGCAAGAGGATCAGCCTCGACTCCGGATCCCGGCTATAGATATAGATACAAAACAAGAAAAAGATTTGGCTGGGTTAATCGGAACAAGAGAATACACAGACACAGACAGAGAGGGAAAAGGTCATTGGATAAAAGTTATTCTTGATAACCCCCTAGAAAGATCTCATGAACTTCCCCACTCAATCTATCAAGACCCGAGCAGTTCTATTAGATATAGGGATAAGAAACAGAGATAGGGAGCACAACAACCTATCTCTTCGTCAGATGCACTCCGCGCTTATCTAAGCGACTCTGTACCCCCGTTACACTCTACAAGGCCATAGACCAGCAGAGGGAAAATGGGGGGTGGGTAAGGGTAAACAGGTCAGAAAGTTTGCTTACCTACATCAGCATTTCCCTCTTGGAAAGAGTTTGCATCCTCTCATACAGTAAGTCCTGTTTTGTGATTTACAATCCTTGAATTGTTCTTGTTGCTATTTATACCGTGCATACAGAAAACAGGAAACTTTTTGATTGCAACAAAACATATTATGTGTGCACAATACCATGGGAAGAGTTATTTCCTGCATTTTTCAGAAGCTGCCGGAGACCACGCACTGGGTCCAACAACTGAGATTCCATGGCAACAAAAGTACATGAGGGTCAAAAACATAAGTCCCTTGCAGTCGGGGGTGATCAAAGATGCAACTCATGGACACAGCATTTGATGAAGCACATATTTTCCTACATCTCCAACTGGTTTAGAATAGTCTGTCTTCTCATGTAACCAGGCTTTGTGCACTGTTGTCAGATGTGCACAGGGTGTATCTTATCTGTCATGAAAATGCAACTGGCCATCCATGCCGGGACTCCAGAATTGTTACTGTCCTTGTATCTGCAAATTATTCTGCTACTGAAGAGTTTTAGCAAAGGTTACTTTTACCCCATGTTTCAAAAGCCTCTAGGACCTATATTCCTTTGGTCATTGGAACTTCACTTTTGTGCAGCTGTGAATGCATCCTCTGTGACTTGCACAACTCTTCTGGTTTGTTCACACATCCCTTTCTGCTCTAGAAACGAAAGGGCGATCAGGCCATGACCTTGCTTTCAAATATTAAGTAGCGGAGGCTGTCTGTGGCGGAAGGATGGTTTACTTATGCTTCAAGTGACACAGGCCCACAGGCTCATTTGTTCCTACATTATCTTGTCTTACCCCCTGTTGAGATTAATCGGCACATCTATTCAACCGTCTCTTACATCTTGTAAAGATGTAATATCAGATGCAAGCACACTTAATCAAAGGCAGGGTATAACAGTGTTGTAATGGTTGGAACTCTAACGAAAGGTGGGATAATCTATTGTCTGGTAATGCTTTTTTTGCTGTATTGTTAGGATATGGAGGAGAGGAAAATCTAAAGACGAGGGTAACTTATCTTTCATGCCTGGACTGTTGCCGGTAAGAACTTGGGATACTCATGAAGCATAATTGTGTGCAGATGTTAATTTTTAAACAGAGAAGTATCAGGTGCACCTCCTTTGGCTACTCTGCTCCTTTCGTCCTAATGAAATGTTTAGCCTGAGCAGAGAGGGGAGAGAGATAGCAGCTCAGCTTTGGGCTCAGCTGAATGGCAGAGCTGCACATGACTCGGCTCACTTGGCTCCTGTCCAGCGTCTTGGCTGAGTTTCAGGAGTTAAACACAGACCCTCTAAGCCTCCTTTACAAGCTGGGTACCCTGAGCATGGAAAAACTGAGTTTTTGTGGCTGCGCCAGAGAGCCTACTTCAGAAAAGATGAATTTGGTGATTTTGTGAGTGTAGGAGAAAAAAGTCAAACACCATTGTCTTCAGAAAAGCTGCTTTGTTTTTAAAGATCGAGACAAAAACCCCTTTTCTGTCCTTACACCATTCTAAAAGTGAGTGACTTGTAATATGATAGAGAAATAGATAGGTACAGATATTATTAATCCCAAAATGGGAAATTGTTTTGTCAGAGGAGCATTTTGACAGTTAATGTACAAGAATTACAGAAATGTCTTAAAAAAACTAACAAAAGAAACTCATATATCTAAACACTATAAAATATACAGATTATAAGAATACTCTCGAATATACCAATCTACTCAACATATAAAAATAGTGTACTTTATACATAAGAAAATAGTTTGCAGTTTTTTTTAATTAAAAGTAAAATATATCCTGTGAGGTAAGGTGATAAAAACTGATGTGGCACGGCTGGACCTTTATTAGTCTGGCCATTTATATGCTCAAATTAGATTACAAATGAAGCAAGAATGCATGTAAAAAAATAACGCCGCACATATTTTCACACAGCCAAATATGTGGCATTTTAATCAAGCAGTTATTGGACTGGGCGGCTGAAATGAAGAGTTTTTCCACAGTGGTCACAGCCCCGGCGTGCATCGGAATGCTTGTTTGACGTATTTATTTATAGCGAGTAATAGCCTCGTAGTCTGAGCGGGGGAGACACAAGGACATATCTAAACACAAACCAAGGCCTGCCAAGTCATGAGTTGTGCGATTAATTTCAAAGAGACGGCAGTTCAGCGCAAGAAGCCAAAGACCCAATTCTGGTAATCACCCTGCCCCCCCTCTTCCCCTCCCACAGACTCCAGGACGCTCATGCTGTGTCAGCTCTTTGAACATCAGTTTCACGGAGCCCGTGTCCTTGTTACGTCTCAGTGCCTTTCTCTATGGTGGCTGTGTACTAACAGGCCAGTCAGCAAAGTAATGGCAACAATCTTATTACCCGTGTTTCTCTTTCTCGTCCGTATACAAGTATGTCTCTCAGCAGCAGTTGGCCTATAGTCAGTAGCCAACATTCCTCTCTGGTTCAGGTGCGTCTGGCCGTGTGCACCACGGCGGGTTTCCTTGTCAGATAAAAATAACCAGGGTCATCCACTGGCACCGTGGCTTCAGCCAGTTGGGGCCTGGCAGAGTCCCCACAATAACTCTGTACTTATGGTACAGCTAAGCCAAGGGGGGGGGGGAGCTCAGGGCTTCTGTCTGTGCCCTCAAAGAACCTCTGGCTGGGGGTCCAAGATTAAGAGGCTGAGCCCCAAACATAGGAGTAGGGGAGGGCTTGCTATGTTAAGGATAAAGGACGTAAACCTGTGAAACATCCTATCAAGAGGACTATAGTGCCCCCTGGGGGAGCTGATATTACGTCTAAGAGGCGCATAAAATGGGACTAGAAATGTGAAAGCATTTATATGAGTCCCACAGAGCAACTGGATTTTCCTCAGCTTGACATTTGAACTCAGTGTAATGTGGGCCACATCGCTGCAAAGTTACGACACTCCGAGGCCTAAGTCCCTGTTGCAGTGTTCCAGATAACGTGTTAGCTAATCTTCCAGATACTCCAATGCAACATGTGATGCAGTTTTCCAAAGTTGACATGTCATTACATTACATGTTATTTGTTAGATGCTTTATCCAAAGCGACTTACATACGTTCAGTTCTGTGGACAATCCCACAGGAGCAATTTGGGGTGAAGTGTCTTGCCCAGGGACACAACGACATGCTGACTGCAGTGGGACTCGAACTTGCTATCCCCTGATTCGAAGTCCAGCACACTAGCCACTGAACAACAGCCTCATAGTTGGAGAGATATGTATGCTTACAAATATTTGGTATATCTGTGTTTATGTGCGACCTTAACTGACTTTAAGACCAAAAGGACATCTCTGTTTTTATGGATGCAGACCAGCGCTGAGTGGTCTTACATGGAGGGAAGTTTTGCATGACTTTTCAGATGTTTTAAGAGGTAGAGTAAGGAGATTGGGAGGTACAACTCCTGTATGAGCTGTAGGAGCTCATCACATGTCAATGTCCCCTCCTCTATAAACAAATGGCAAGCAACAGTTGGTGGCACAGACCCTGGGAAAAGCACCAGAGATGTATGGTAGATGTAGATGTATGGTACTAGCTGCAGAACCTTTTCTAAATTATGCAGATAGCATTTTTTAAGTGACTGTTAAACATTGTAAACATAAATCCTACATCAACATTCTACTGGTTCCTCGTAATACTTAATTACAGGTCTATGATGACTATAATTAGTTAAGACATTACACTTTCCAGAGACATTTTTCATTCCTGAATTTTATGTTCTTGTTCAAATAAAATGGTAAGACTTGTTTCATCATGAAATAATGACGCTAGGGATTAAATAACGAACACAGGGGAAATTCCCAGCAAAGTGAGGAACAGCTCTATTTTAAATATAGATTTAAGGGTCTAAACGGGGAGTTTGGTGTTAACCATTTTCATGGCTCTAGTCAATTACAAACGTACATTTAGTCAATGTTGTGTTTACAGTTTATGGAGATTAACGTGGGGCAGTTTTATTAAATCCATTCAAACTCCTTTTTAATTTCCAAAAGAGGGGCAGGCATAACAAGCCAGCCAGTGGGAAACACTTTTCATATTATGTGTTATACACATATTAACGCAAATGCATTAATTGTAAAGCTGAAGCTTGGTTGTTGGTTTAAAACTGTGACATTAATTGACCGTTTTTTATTTGCTCCGCTGCAGATCGTGAGTCTCGGGAGCATGAGGACACCATTACCACAGAGATTACAGAGGAGCTGCAGCCTGCTAAAGTGCCACTCCTTCCCAAAGACATTGTAAACAGCAAAAAAGTCCTCGCGCTGCGCAAGGAGCAGAGGAGGAAGCTCGGCAAGCAGCGCTCCATTGGCTCCCCCATGGACTACTCCCCTTTGCCCATCGACAAGCATGAGCCTGAATTTGTAAGTTTTCATTGTCAGTTTGAGCCTTTATCATAATTGGTGTAGGTTGAATTACTTTGCAGACTCCTAATAGTAGTATCTTAGCAATGAACGCCTTCATTGTATAATCTAAGTGCTTTTAATTTGAGTTTTGAATTACTATTATTGTTTCATCCCCTTTGCTCACTATTTGTAACCCAAATCTGGTCTTTCCTCAAAGGGTCCATGCCGGAGAAAACTGGATGGGATCATTCAGGGAATGAAGGACACTTCTCGTGTAATGGCCCTGTCTTTGTACCTCCCAACTGTGACAGAAAAGGTTTCTTCAAGCGCAAGCAGGTGGTTTAGCTTCAGAACAAGACTTTACACTTAGAAGGCTTTCCAAATAGTTTTGGATTTTGCATCGATATTTGTGTTACAAACATTGTTTGTCTTTTTTTTTCACCCTCTTTCCCAAGTACTGTACCTAAAAGGTCACACCAGCATTTAAAATAATGACGCTTTTGCTTGCATTGGCAAGCAAAATAAATTAGCTAAATTGTTGTTCTATTAACTGTTGGTCATTGACCTGTTAGAAACCAGTCAAGGAGCTTCTTACCTTGTTAGCTGGCTGATAGTTTGCTAGCAAGCTAGATTGAAAGAGCTTTTGTGGCCGCCATTGTGACTAACTAGTGCAAACATGTTGGTAAACTGGCTAGCATGTTAAGCATTAGCCTGTTAGGTACAAACGTTTAAAAACTAGCAATTCAGGAAGTAACTAAAGCCACATTTCCACTGCATGCTATGACTTAGCTTAACTTAACTCCACTAGCTATTACATGGTTCACCATAAGCAAAAGTTGTGTATACTCCCTATTACTTCTTTGCTACCATCTCAGTCCAGTCTCCAAGCAAGCTTTGTGGATGCCAGATGGTGAAGTTTAAAGACTGCAGACCACCAAGTCAAACTTCACTGGCTCAACCAGGGCCAAAACTCGCCAGTTCTGAATAGCCAAGTTACCATCAATAGTGATTGGATTGACGATCTATTAAAGGCCGTTTTCATGGAGCATAGCTATAGCAGGAGTAGCAATAGCAATAAGGACATAATCCCCAATAGAAAAAAGGACCTGGCACAAAAAGTGAGTTGAGTCGAGCGAAGCAAAAACCATTCAGTGGAAACGCCATATATGCTACCAAGCTACTAGCAAAGATGTGCAAATAAACTTTGCTGCACCATTTTCTAGATCTTTATCCTTTGCACGTTTTCTAACATTTTCACCTCACTACATCACAACTATAATTTTGTTTTCTGTCCCACAGTGCAAGCCATCCCGCGGGCGCAAACGAGGCATCTGCTGGTGTGTGGACAAGTACGGCATTCAGCTCCCCGGCACAGACTACAGCGGCGGAGACATTCAATGTAAAGACCTGGAGAACAGCAACAACAACAACAACGAGTGAAAAGGGGAGGACCACCCTTGACCCCCACCCCCCCGAACCCTAACCACCACGTGACCCAGGGCCCACGCCTCCCCTCTGTATCACATCTGTATGCTCCACCCTCCATTCACTTCAAGATTTTTTCAAGTTGAAAAAAAAAATCCATACGAAAGAACAGGCTGAAAAAAGACACCTGTATTTGTTTTCTTTTATGTTCTTGCGTTGACCAAGTACTCATCTCTGAATGAGCGGAACAGTCCCAGAAGATTTACTCGACCCCTTGAATCTTGCCCATGGGACCCCTTTGTCTGAGGCGGGTCCCCTGGTTGCAGATCAATGAAAATATATGCACATTACGGAAATATCTGTATGGAAGGGGGTTTCAATACTTGTATGATGTAAAATTATCGCAAAATCATTGTGAAGACAAAAATGTATCAGGCATATTGGTTGAAAACAGATCAGTTTTAGGCTGTGCAACATGATGCCACTGTGGAACTGAAAATTGGCAGAGTAATTGGGTTTTATTTGAAAAGGAACAAATAATAGATAGGGATATGCTGTAACAGTTGACTCTATCTGGGTATGTGGTTTTGTCAGAGCACTTATGAATAGGGGAACCTGCTTAGATATGTGTAACTTCACAAAATGATGCGTGCATGAATGCGTGGATGTGTACAGTGCGTGCGTGTGGTATGTATCCGCCTGTGTTAGTGAATGATGGAGTGAGCCTACTATGAAAAGAATGTCCTTTTTTTTCTTTCTCTTTTGTTTGATTTTGTCACAACAAGTATTGCTAGCGCTTGAAGTGGTCTCGGGGCTGGCCTTCTCTTTAACCGATGTAAAGTTTGTCTCGGGGACAGTGATTGGTGGAAACAAAAGAGTAAAGCAGATGGTCACAGATGAACCTATGTTAAGTGGCTCTTCGACAATGTAGCTAGCCTGATATGCCAACTGTGCCTATTGAAACAGACACTGCCATGCAGGGCGACACAAAGCTCAGTCGGGCCAGTTGCTTCTCTGATCCAGTTTTGTGAAGTGTAGTTTTGTATGGTTTTGTTTGTGCTGTTTTCTTTGCCTTCAGTGAAGTAAAGACCGCCCACTTTTGAGCCATGTTCCTTATCAAGTGGTTTCCCCTCAGTACTGCTTCTACAGTGTAACCATGGTGTATTACTTTTATATATAGTTATTGAATGTTGTTTTTTTTCCTGTAGAAACATAGTATGACAACAAAGTAATTGTGCTTGGAACAAAAAATATTTTAGCCTGTAAAGAATTTGAATAGGTCCTTGTAGCCTTGTCAGGAGAATGACCCAGAGTCTTTAGACTACAGGGCGGTCAAACAAGCTAACACTCTGCAACCCATTGCTAACATGCTTCCATGCTAAGGCTATATATCTAAAGGGAGCATGATTTAAGTAGAAAGGTTACAGGTTATAACAGGGTCATTAAGTAGAGTTGTTCTCTCTCTGTGTGCAAGTCACAGTGCCTTCCTTCATGCAAATACATTTAAATAGTGACGTGAAAGTGACATGGATATCAAACGGGGCAATTTCCTCTTTAGGACAGCCAGCCTGTGCCAGGGCTGATACAGCGATCAAGAGGTCTAGGTTGTAGTTCTGGTTAGGAGAAGAACAATGAATGTCCTGTAAATGGCGTCAGCAACACATAGCAAATCCATTAGTAATCTTTGTACCTCGGGGCAATTCTGGATAAGAATGATGTTTGGGGAGATGCTGTGTTAGCACACTCAGTTAGCCTCCCTTAACTCTTTCTTTGACAACCAATAAGCTATTATTCTTGCTTTTTTCATGTAAATGCCAATGTATATGATTGCCACAGAGGGGAAGCCAATGGATGTTGAATCAAGTATTTCAGAAATGCTATGTACATCCTCAATGGCTTCCGGTTGTGAATATATTATCAAGGTTCTTTGCCCCACTTCCAACACCAAATCCACACTACCACTTTCGAAAAAAGAACAAAAAAAGCAGCTTGCACTTATTTCAGTTACTCATTATTGATATTTACACACAACGACGTCCTTAGATGTGGTATCATGAAGTTGGTGGAACGGAAAAAAAGTAATACAAAAAACAGCCACAAAAGCTAAATGTTGGGTTATCTTATGCTTACCTTTTAAAGGTGGTGCTTTGAGGTGATTTTTGTCGACAGGGGCTGTGCAGCCCATGCCTGGGACCTCCAATACGGCAACATCCTTTAGGAAAAATAGATTTAAAGTAACACGCAGCTAGAGATGTTCTCATGGCCAATTGCACAGAGAGTTGAGATAAAAGAGACAGAGGGGAAAGGGAAGAAGAAGAGTGAGCGCCATGGGCCTAGCCACTTCCCCAATATGGGGTCACCAATTGCATGACATTAGAAACAGTTAGCAGGACAGTTGACAGGAACCACGGAAATCTGAGGAATACAATACTTTAACTAGGAAATATCTGGGACCATTCACTGTCCGGATCAATCATCTGTGTGAATACTTCAATGTTCCATGTGTTTCTTTAATCTGTTGTTTGGATTGCAGGTGGAGGTTCAGGCTTAAAAAAGTATAATAATGACTTCCTGTTCCCCACGCCTGTTTGCGAGTAGTGACTTCCTCAGGTTTCTCCTACTTGGTTTAAACTCATATTTCATACTTTTGTAGTACAGTAACAACAATACAAAACAACTTTTTTCTGAGTACATAACACTTTCTGGATGTAATGGATCAATACAATTGGTTTTCATAATTTGGTGATCACTGGCTTGTGAAACGGACCCATCGGTGGCAGGAGGACAGTGGGAAATAAAAATGGTCAGTATTTGGAACTACATAAAACGAATAAGAAAAAAAAAAAGAGGAAAATTCTCAAATTATTAAAGTGAATATCACTGTGTAATATTTATTCAACTTGTAATTTATGTACTCTTTTAACCTTTGTCTTTGTTATGACAAAGCATTTATTTAAATAAAGTTATGTATTCATTTAAGAACTCTGGTGAGGTTTCTTATTTCTGTTGGTGGCTTTTTTTCAAGACGGGCCACTGAAATGGCTTGAAAAGTACAGTTTGGAGTACAATTATCCTGCTATTAAGCACTGACTAATCTCTGAGGCACGAGCTGATAAACCTCTTAGACATACGTCTGAGACACCCAGGCTAGCCCACAAGGATCTCATGCAGCATGCAGGATGTGACTTTATAAAGCCTCGCCCGAGGGCAAGTCACCTGGTTTTCAACACCATAGTCAGAAAAGATTGCACAGGAACAAGGAAGTCATTTAACATGAGTTTGAACTTCAAGGGGGGGGGGGGGATAACATCTACTGGGACCAGCTCACTATTCAAATGACTAGGAAGAAGGGATTTGTAGCCCTGGGGGGAATTCATCATGTTATGGAAAGCCTTTATTACAACTTAAAGGCAGAATGGACTCCTCTGAGGCACGTCCATTCATAAAGACATGCACTAAAGCCTAAGGTTTATACATAGACACAAGGTGTGGAGGCAGAAAAGCTGTAGAATGTCTGGTAACATAGCTATTGATGATATGGTAAGGCTAAGGTAAACCCACTCACAAAGCGATATGTTTGCAACAGTGCATTAAGGCCATTGTAGGCTTGGAGAAGAATAATTGCAGATCTGGGGGAAGGGTTTCATATTTTTATAAAAAACTCACACATTTTAGAGAAAATAAATCTAATATTCTCAAGGATTGTGGTGAAGTGTGTTTCCTTGAGAGAAATACACAAATGTTATGACATTGATATCAAAAAAGTTGTCGTTTTTACTTATTTTAATCTATGAAAATATACAAGTTATAATAATTGAATTTAGACTCTGAAAGTTATCCCCCCACCTTTGTTTCTTTAAAAAAGCACCACCAAATGTATTACTCTATATATCTGTTTTACATATTGTCCAAATATCCATTTGCAAGATTGAAAGTTAGTCTAAACGGTAACCCTGGATTTGAACAAACTTTATGAAACACTGTGAGACTCGTTTCCCCCACGACTTATTAATTGACCGTTTGATGCCAATGCTCAACGTTTACCAACATAGCAAGAGTTTGGTAAATTGAGGGTTTTCATCTCGACAAGAACAAGTAAGAGCTTGCTGTTTTGGAGCTAACTGCTAACGGCTGATGTTTGGTTTTGTGGTTCGCATGAAGATGACGTCACGGCTCCGCCTACACTGCGTTACTATAGTTACTGCCCCAGCTACTAAACGGTAATGGAAACGCAGCATAAAGTAGACCTGGCCTAACAAGGCCTAACTATACCTACTAAGCCGAGTGAGGCCCTGCAATGGAAAGTTCAATCAGAAATCCCCTCCACTGTGATTCATCACAAATATCTGTTTCCTCATCACTGTCATTAGTAGTCATTTAATCATCAAGAATTTGCACTTTCCTATGATGACAGAATAAAACCGAGGGATGGATTAATGCGTGCACAGATTTTTGGTGGATTAAGATTTCTCGTTGTGCAAATAAAGAGAAGAGACAGGAAAATAACACCGTGTCCTAGTGATGACTACACGATGAGTACTGTCCATCCTCAACTGGAGCTTGAACCGGGTGGATAGTTTCCTTGTATTGTCATCCTCATCCACCGTCTCATGCCCAGCTAGTAGGATGCACCATTAATCCACGCTGCTTTAACGCCTTAATCCCGTTCATTATCGCTGCCCAGGTTCGGCCAAAGTAGCTCGGCTTTATGTCTTAGTTTCATTGTCGCCGGGTTATGCCGCTCCTGTTGGTTTTGGAGGGAACACTGACATCACCACAAGTCATTCGTCGGCCTGGAGTTTAAACATCACTCAGGGCACTCTCTGCGGCTGCGGGATTCAATCGTGACCTACTGGTTTTTTTCTCAGGATCTGTCCCCTTAGTGTGAACCAAGAGTGTCCTTTCCAGATGTTAATGGCTGAATGCAAAATAGGCGAAGTGATGAAGGCATGCAAGGGAAACCAAAGAAAAGCCTTGGAAAACAAGACAGTCCGATATGTAAATGGGTGGTTATGGAACCCCTTCGACATCCTCTGCAAACCGAGTTTTAAACAATCATGGTGTAACGGAACCGCTCAACATGTGCCATATTGAAAACAATCACATTCTGCCAGTAACTCCAAAGAAATTAAAACGCCCATGTGAATTACATTTCATGAAAGTGACAGTATGTAATTAATCCACTCACTAATTCTTTGGAATAAATCCTTCAAGAAGCTCTATTTTTTAGACAAAATCAACACAGTGCTATATTATGCTATCCCCCGCTATCATTTACTCAGATCTGTAAGAAGTACTCAGATCTTGTACTTAAAGTGGACCTATCATGCTATATTTGAAAAATATATTGTAGGGCCATACCTATACAAAACATGTCTGTGAAGTTTTTTGCTTTAAAATAGCAAACAGATCATCAATTGTAGCCATGCCTCATACTGTTTCATACCCCTCTATTACAGCCCTGTTCCAAACAGGCTGATTCTGTGACCGTAGCTTTAAATGGACGGCTGTTGCTGCTAGCGTCGCGCAGCTTCCCCTGCTAAGAGAGTTTTTCTACGGGAGAAAACTCAGCTAAACGCTGCCTGGTGATTAAATGCCATATTATGTTCCCAACCACTTCAAGCATTATTTCTGGGGGGAGAGAGAGAAAACACTCGTGAACTGTTAGCGCCGGTGTTATGCCGTGTTGTGCATGCCCCACTGCACCTCGCGGGAGCACGCCACAGTGTAAAGCAAAAACTCACAGAACTATCAATGATTTGTACGGCAGAAGTTAGGTTTGGAAACACTATCATTTCCTTTTTGAAAACGCGACCTCTGCCCTGCAGTATACAAAATCATTCAAACTAGCTGCACCTTTACCAGCTTTGAGAACACTTTAATGATCAATCTTTATAAAACATATCATATATATTATTCTGAAATGGGCCAATCTGCACAACACTATTTTGTGGTACTAGAATTAAATGTTGATTCTAATACTTGTACTTGAGTAACATTTTGAATGCAGGACTTTTACTTGTAATTGAGTATCTCTACACTGGTACTTACTTTTTCACCTCAGAATTTGTCCTTCGTATATCAGTTAGTGTGTGTTCCTAATATATCAGTTAGTGTGTGTTCCTAATATATCAGTTAGTTGTGTGTTCCTAAGTATACAAAGAGGACATGTGAGTCAGCTCTTCTGCATCTTATCATTGCTAACAGTGCCTTCTAGTGGTCGTCCACTGCAGTAAATCTTCTCTCCGTGGATCCTCAGCCTCAGCATGGTTAGACAACATGATGACTTTCAGGGAATGACCGTGTGGCCGTTTATCAAGCCGTGAGTGGACAACCGATACAGTTTCCTGACACTGCGCTTTAACTTGAGGAAGAAAAATCTGCCCTGAAAAAGCTGAAGAGACGGGAATAACAGCTCCCATCCAGCGCTGATTTAGAGTGCATAATGTGGTGCAAGTTAGAACACACGCTGAAGCAATCAGGCATTATTCTGCATGCAGGCTATAAAATAATAGAGCCCAGTTGCACTTAAATTGTCAGGCTGCTGCGTCAAATCTCAAAGTTCGTGACATGTTTCTCCCCCCCTTTCTTTCTCTCTTTCTCTGTATATGTGTGTGAGAGAGAGAGAGAGACAGAGATACATGTTGGTGGAGTTCCCTTCTCACTACATTTGTAAAACAAATTATGTCCAATGGAAGCAACAGGTGCGGATGTAAAGGTGATTTATAGCCCTAAGCAGGCATCCTTGTGAGTGTTAACCAAGCAAAAAGCATGGAAAGTGTAAAAAAAAAATCCATGTTCCAGCTTTGTAAGAGAGTGATTCAATAATGAATACACATATGGTCATTCCGGTTCCTCTTTTTCTCCAACCATGGATAATGGATAAGGATATTTTTGGGATATTTTCTGATGCAGGCAGGGGCTACTTAGGAGTTCTCTCTTATGCATTTTACCTTTACTTATGTAAAGAAAAATTGGGAAATGGTGAAATTATTATAAATTTGAGAAGTAATTATCATTATTCTCATTATTTAAGCTGCTGCTCCAGGAGAATAATCCCCCTTGTGTAGAAATAAGCATGTGTTTGACTTGTTGAAAATATAATCTATTGCAGTGTGACGCACTTTAAAGCTCTACTATGAATAATATGAATCTACAGACAGTGGAAGCCTGCAGATTGGTCTCTATGCTGAGATGTGTTCACGATACTTTTTGTTACTGTTTTCTCTTGCACCTCGGCATCAGTTGAGCCTTCAGGGTGAAAGAGCGATCCTCCTGCTGCTGAAAAAAAGAGCTGGCCGCCTGCCAAAGAAACAAGTGCCTCCCTTCCCTGCTGTTTAGCGTATTCATAGTTAGGGGTTTGGGCTCGGCTGTTTTTATAAAGGCAAGGCAGCGCTTCAGTTGATCAGGTCTGCTCGGGAAACTTCTGCTGGAGAAAGTACTGGAGTCCAAAACCTGAAGAGGAGAGAGATTTTGTGCAGAGTATCCCTTCTCCTGCAGAGGACAACACCTTGGAGAAGAAAAAAAGCACATATTTGACTTTTTTTGCAGGGTGCACTGCAGAGCCTGTAATTAATGTTTTTGAAACAGATAGCAACACTCTTCTTGGATAAAGACTCTTAGCTTTACCTTTTTTTTTTTTTTAAATCGGATTATCTGACAGAGGCATTGTGCTCATTAGTCTACTTTTCCCCCATCCTCTTCGCATTTGAGGTTTTATGCTAAAACTGAAGAACAATGTTTCTGAGTTTCTGTCTCTTGGTGACATTTATCTTGGGGCTGTCCGGGTGCTTGGGCTCATACGTGCCGTGCGAGCCGTGTGACCAGAAGGCGCTGTCCATGTGCCCTCCGGTGCCCGTCGGCTGCCAGCTGGTGAAGGAGCCGGGCTGCGGCTGCTGCCTCACATGCGCCCTGTCTGAGGGGCAGGCGTGCGGCGTGTACACCGGGACGTGCACTCAGGGGCTCCGCTGCCTGCCCAGGAGCGGGGAGGAGAAGCCCCTGCACGCGCTGCTCCACGGCAGGGGAGTGTGCACCAACGAGAAAGGATACAAACCTGCGCACCCGCCCATAGGTAAGAGCGCACCGGACCACCGTCTCCATGCATGCTCCGGATCAACTTGTGCAGCGTAAAAGTGCATCATATTATGGGATAAATAATACAACTATCTAGTTTTTTTCATCTTAAAACGTTATTATTTTGCAGATATTACATTTGTTGTCATGTGGTTCCCTTCTTTTCTCCATGCTGTCTGTCAGAGCGCGTGTGTTGACAGATGGTTTGAGGTGCCATATGATTAACTTTTATCCATTGATTAAACTGGCTGCAGGAGCTTATTCCGCCTCAGAAAATGCAACTCAGGTTCATCATCAAGCTGTAACCCTGTTGATTTGCTTGTCGGTTATGAATCATCACATTAGAAACACACAAAGTGGATAAATAGTCCGGGTGTGCGCACGGTGTTTGTGGTTAATCTGTTGCGGGCGGCTGCTCGCTCCGCTGCCGTTAAAACGCATGAGGTGTCCCGGCTGATTTGAGCCTTTGGTGCGGGGCGGCGGCTGTCAAACTGCGGTCTACAGAGACCCAGGAGATCGTAGCTGACAATGATCCAGAACATATTTCCATGTTAAAGCAGAGCCGATCATTACACGCATTTTTCTCAAGAGGTTTGTTATCCTGATGCCAAAAAAAACGTCTAAACACTTAATTAAAAGGTGTGATAGTGTATTTATATAAAGGATATTAAAGGGGAAATTGTTGGAACCCCTAAAGTAGAGCTCATTCTGCTAATTGCCGCCTTTTTAATATCCACTCGTGTAACAAGTGTCTGTCAAACCTCACTATTTTCCATCCCCGCGCCAGAGCGCATTAGCTTTTTTTATATCTTTCATTTCTCGCCTTTCAAATATCATTCGCACCGTGAGACATGAAGTCTACGTAGGAACGACACGAATAAAGAGTGAGTAGATTGACATTGGAAAGAAAGAGGTGCCTCTGCGTAGTTGAAGCTGAAATCAGATCAGATAGGTCTGCAGGCTACCCTCAGTCGGATTACCTCTAAATCTGTATCAAATCAAGTTTTATTTATATAGCACATTTATAAACGATATTTGGTGGAGCCAAAGTGCTGTACATATAATAAAAATAGCCTACACTAGAGACACTTTACAGCAAATACAACAGCACAGATTGTTCAGAATATCAGTATGAGAAAAACGACACCCTCTGTCCTGTATGCGAGAGAGAGACATGGAGATGTTCAGACAGAAAGAGAGTGGAGGTAGCAGCTTTGAGTGATTTAAGGCATTTCTCGGTGTAGCGGAGAGCTTCACTGTCACTCAGACTTTTAGCAGCTTGTCAACAAGTAGATAAGTAGGTGGTAACCACAAAGGGTTTGGCTACATGCCTCATTCTATAAAATGGGCTGCCACTGGGCTCATTTTGGCTGTTGACAGTCGTTAGGCCCTTTGCACCCAGTGAGCCGAACACCTCTCCTTGTAATGACATTACAGCACAATGATGTTTGTCTGGGACTGCCATTCTTCCAATTGCTCGGAAAAATACAAATGGGAGCTAGCAAAGCTAAAATAACTGATAATTCCCAGTTGTGTGTGTGTGTGTGTGTGTGTGTGTGTGTGTGTGTGTGTGCGTGTGTGTGTGTGTTTGCGTGATCGGGCGGGGCTGTGTGGGTGTGCATTGTGTGTGATTGTTGTGAATGATGACACCTCGGGCAGTTTTGTCTCACTCCTGCTTTGCACACACACACACACACACACAACACACACACACACACACACACACACACACACACACACACACACACACACACACACACACACACACACACACACACACACACACACACACACACACCACACACACACACACAATCTGACTTCTTGTTGGCCCTCAGAGGTAATCAGAGCATATTTTCCTGCCTCTGGCGCTGCATTCATTGCATGGGCGCTCAGTCACAACGCAGTGATTCAGCAGAATGCCTCTGGCCCTCTCTGTCTTCCCTCTAGGGCCTTCTGTCAAGCAGCTCCGCCCGACGGGTACTGGTGAGGTGAGCTTCTGGTTTCCTGTGGTGTGGGGTTGCAGCTGTCTCTGTGTGCTTTACCAGCTGAGCAAAGCCAAACACAGGGAGGAGGAGCTCAAGTGTCGCAGCCTACTAAATATTGACTGGGGCAGCCAAACAATGGGAGAGAGGAATCTTTGCTATCCTACAGCCCCAACCCCCCTCCCTTCTCCCCAACCCCCCTCCCTTCTTCACTTGTAGAAGAAAGAGCCCATGCCATTTCTCTGTGTCCCAGCAGTGCATTAATTCACGTTTTGCTCTTGGACTATGAGCCCAGGGGTTGCTTAGATTGTAAGGCTGTGGGGCACTCAAACTTTGTTAGCCCCCTTCGGGTGAATCAGACCCGGGAAAGCTTGCCAACAGATATGACTTCATAGCAGCAGGCCCCTCGTCCTTCAAGCTTCTGAAAGGGCCCTATGTTTTAACGGATTGCTCTGTGCCAAGAAACAAAAGATGATTAGGGAGTGCATGGTTCCAACTCGAGAATACTCCACACATACGGGCAGAAATACTATGCCCCTTATTAGCATTGCAACCGGAAACCTGGTGCCTTAACTGACAGCTGTAATATTTTACATTTGTCTTGGCTCTTTACATGTGCATTTTAAACTTGTTGCCAGACAGTTTTCAGACACATTTCCATTAGTATTTACAATCAACCGAGTACATCAAGCGACTGCAGACTTTTCAAGAGAACTCTACATATGTATGGCCACTCTGCCTTGTCATATCTAAGCAGCATACAGAATTGCTTGTCATCACTTTAGTTTAGAAAGCTCTTTAACATTTAGAACCACCATCTGCTTTTTCCATGTCTGCAGCCTCACCGACGCAGCTGGTTATTGCGTCGCAGCCGAGAAACCGAAGCCATTGGTAAAACGCTGATTTTCTCCGACCGTACACTCGGGCTAATGACAACCAGCCACCGTGCTCCGGCCCCTGTGGACGTTGCGTGCTCATACAGACATGCCACATTAGATATAGCCAGGTCACGTGTGGCCCCAGCTGCCCGACAGCTTCATGACGGGCTCATGCGAAAGGAAAGACTGTATGTGGCTTTCCATCCATCTCACCTTGAACATCTGAGATAGCGCAGTGAAAGCTTAGCATGCTGCAACTGATCTGTTGCAGGTGCTTGGGAGAATTATTAGAAAGGTCACTTTGTCAAGGACTTCAAGATAGAAAATAAGCATGCAATTGGTGGAAAATGCGACTCCAAGAAAATAAAGAGGACCTGGTTTCCTTAGATGTGACATTGATACCATTGTATAACTGCTTTTGTCTGCACATAGCATTAGGTGCATGGCCATAGGGTGTACAGCAGTAGAGCTGTTGCTGGCAAACGCATAACCTTTTTGGCACACTTGCCTGATTTCTCCCTGTAAAACTTTACAGTGGTATTTGTACAGCTTATTGGTCACTGACACCTAGCCTGCTGGTGGCACCAGCTGCGGAAGAAATCAGCACTCACTGTAGTCTTTCTATGCTATAGAAGCATGTGATTCAATAAGCACAGGGATGGCCTCATGCTGGGCTCACGTGTTAACCTGACCTGAGTACTGTAACCCTGCAACCAACACCTTAAGGGCTGTTCTACAAAACTAGTTCCAAAAGCCAGGCTTTCTTTGCCTTAGCTAGCTCGGAGATATTGGGAGCAATGATCGTTGGTTATTCGATCCTGATTGCTGCCTACTTTCGATTTAAAACAAAGTCATTATTTTACCACTTGATTGTCCCTCATTGCCTCTCGTTCATTTCTAACATGCTAACGCATATTCTTCAGCACTTATACTTTAAACTTTAAACAAAGTATCAATAGACTAATCCCTGCAAACCAGGACTACACTGATGACTGTTCATCTGGGTACAAACATCTAATCAGAAGGCATGGGGATGACGGGTGCATTATCATTATCGAAAGACTCCAGGTTCCATTTCAGCATCAACCACATGTCCAGAGTATCTCAAGGTCAGAGCTTGGTCCGATGCTTACTACTAATTGATTCATGATTCATTCACAATTGTCGCATGGCAAACAGCACCACAAGCACCGGGTACAACACTTTAAATCAAGCATTCTCTTGTTTAGCTTGCCAGATTTTTCTCATCTAAGTGCTCAGAGTGACCCCTAGAAACCATCCGTTTGCCAAAGTCCAAAGATGGCAAACATGCTCTTGGTCATTAGCATGCACGCTTGAGAAGAACTTTGTAGAAACCAGGCCAGGCCGGGCGTCAGTTGTTGAAAAGAGAACACAGTTGTTTCCTGGACTCTAATCTAGGTCCACTCAGATGGCACAGATTCATCAAGCTAACGTTCGCCATATCCAACACTGTTGGTATGAAGGGCAACCGTGGTAAAAGTCTCCATATTGAGGCAAGGCAGGATTGAAGGCAAGACCTAAAAGTTCTTGTAAATTACAACCAGAAGTTCTAAACTCTCGCCAAAATATATTTGTTATGCCACTGGAGGGATAGAACATTGATGCACCCAGCAATTGTGTTGTGGTGAAGTTGACCCAAAAAGAGGTTGTGTCCATCCATGTTACTTTAAAAAAAAAAAAAAGACATTGCTAGGAATGTACAGTAGAATAAGTATGCACCTCTCCCTGATTATGTGATTTTCACATGACCGGGTTGCAACATGAACCAAGCTTTTATCAGCGGAAGCTGTAAATCAAATCAAGTTTTATTTATATAGCACATTTATAAACGATTTTTGGTCGAGCCAAAGTGCTGTATATATAATAAAAATAGCCTACAGTAGAGACACTTTACAGCAAATACAACAGTACAGATTGTTCAGAATATCAGTATCAGAAAAACGACACCCTCTGTCCTTAGACCCTCACATCGTACAAGGAAAAACTTCCAGAGAAAACCCACAGTTTAAAGGGAAAAAATGGGAGAAACCTCAGGGAGAGCAACAGAGGAGGGATCCCTCTCCCAGGACGGACAGACGTGCAATAGATGCCGTGTGTAAATCCAAGAGATAATACGTTTTACAGCATATAGACCGAATGTTAGGAAATGCATGTGTCTGTAACAGTGTTGTGCAAGTTACTGAAAACCAGTAACTAGTTACCATTACTAGTTACTTCATTTCAAAAGTAACTCAGTTACTTTACTGATTACTTACACCAAAAAGTAATGCGTTACTGTGAAAAGTAACGTTTTAGTTATTTAAAAAAAGGGCTCCCATTAATGCCCTTAGCCTTCATTTCAGTTACTGTTATTGCATTGGAGAATAATACAATCTGTTGATCAACTTGGCATTATATGCAATCTGGATTGCATCGATATTAGCTGGCTTTCCATTTTTGTATATTCTTTCTCCAGGTAGTTGGAAAAGGTTTTCCGTCCCATATGCCGTGTGCCGCCCGGACATGGTATCATGCTAACTAGCTCCCTGAAAGCGGGTGACTCCACTGTAGCAATAGCCTGCATGTGTTCTACAACATACCGTGCAATGGCTTTATCGACCTTTCCCTGGCTAGCAGTCCCTTGGTTAAAATCCAGCCGCTGTTGCTTAGGTGGAGGTGGAGTGGCGTCGGCTGAGTCTCTGCGGTCTTAGCTACTAGCTTCGTCCCAGCATGTTGTTTTTGCAGATGTTTTAAGAGATTTGAATTACTGGTTTGGGCAGTAGATAGGATCTTTGACCCGCCAGGACACAACTTACATTTAACAGAAACGTTCTTTTCTTTGTGCTCGACAAAAGTGAAATAGTGAGAATATCTCCAGGTGGAGAAACTAGACTTGAGCTCCGCCGCCGCCATGATAGTCTTGTTAGTAAACAACACAAACACGCCCACAGCCCGTCTCCGCATGTGACACAGGAAGTATCTAAGTACATTTACTCAAGTACTGTACTTAAGTACAGTTCTCATCTCTGTTCGCCTGGCTGTTGACTATATAAAAAAAACTAACGGAGTAAGGCACCATGTAGTAACGGTAACTGAGTTACTGAATTGAAAAAGTAATGCGTTAGAGTACTAGTTAATGGCAAAAATAACGCGTTAGTTCCAACACTGGTCTGTAAAAAGAAGATGAATCCACGAGGATGTCAGCTACAATCCTGTGGAAGCCATCAGGGAAGCAGCATGACGAGACCCAAGGCAGGACCGCAGAGACCACGACTTAATCCAGAACTCAGGATAGAGGATCCAAGACACAGGACTACAGCAAGAGGATCAGCCTCGACTCCGGATCCCGGCATAGATATAGATACAAAACAAGAAAAAAGATTTGGCTGGGTTAATCGGAACAAGAGAATACACAGACACAGACAGAGAGGGAAAAGGTCATTGGATAAAAGTTATTCTTGATAACCCCCTAGAAAGATCTCATGAACTTCCCCACTCAATCTATCAAGACCCGAGCAGTTCTATTAGATATAGGATAAGAAACAGAGATAGGGAGCACAACAACCTATCTCTTCGTCAGATGCACTCCGCCGCTTATCTAAGCGACTCTGTACCCCGTTACACTCTACAAGGCCATAGACCAGCAGAGGGAAAATGGGGGGTGGGTAAGGGTAAACAGGTCAGAAAGTTTGCTTACCTACATCAGCATTTCCCTCTTGGAAAGATTTTGCATCCTCTCATACAGTAAGTCCTGTTTTGTGATTTACAATCCTTGAATTGTTCTTGTTGCTATTTATACCGTGCATACAGAAAACAGGAAACTTTTTGATTGCAACAAACATATTATGTGTGCACAATACCATGGGAAGAGTTATTTCCTGCATTTTTCAGAAGCTGCCGGAGACCACGCACTGGGTCCAACAACTGAGATTCCATGGCAACAAAAGTACATGAGGGTCAAAAACATAAGTCCCTTGCAGTCGGGGGTGATCAAAGATGCAACTCATGGACACAGCATTTGATGAAGCACATATTTTCCTACATCTCCAACTGGTTTAGAATAGTCTGTCTTCTCATGTAACCAGGCTTTGTGCACTGTTGTCAGATGTGCACAGGGTGTATCTTATCTGTCATGAAAATGCAACTGGCCATCCATGCCGGGACTCCAGAATTGTTACTGTCCTTGTATCTGCAAATTATTCTGCTACTGAAGAGTTTTAGCAAAGGTTACTTTTACCCCATGTTTCAAAAGCCTCTAGGACCTATATTCCTTTGGTCATTGGAACTTCACTTTTGTGCAGCTGTGAATGCATCCTCTGTGACTTGCACAACTCTTCTGGTTTGTTCACACCTCCCTTTCTGCTCTAGAAACGAAAGGGCGATCAGGCCATGACCTTGCTTTCAAATATTAAGTAGCGGAGGCTGTCTGTGGCGGAAGGATGGTTTACTTATGCTTCAAGTGACACAGGCCCACAGGCTCATTTGTTCCTACATTATCTTGTCTTACCCCCTGTTGAGATTAATCGGCACATCTATTCAACCGTCTCTTACATCTTGTAAAGATGTAATATCAGATGCAAGCACACTTAATCAAAGGCAGGGTATAACAGTGTTGTAATGGTTGGAACTCTAACGAAAGGTGGGATAATCTATTGTCTGGTAATGCTTTTTTTGCTGTATTGTTAGGATATGGAGGAGAGGAAAATCTAAAGACGAGGTAACTTATCTTTCATGCCTGGACTGTTGCCGGTAAGAAACTTGGGATACTCATGAAGCATAATTGTGTGCAGATGTTAATTTTTAAACAGAGAAGTATCAGGTGCACCTCCTTTGGCTACTCTGCTCCTTTCGTCCTAATGAAATGTTTAGCCTGAGCAGAGAGGGGAGAGAGATAGCAGCTCAGCTTTGGGCTCAGCTGAATGGCAGAGCTGCACATGACTCGGCTCACTTGGCTCCTGTCCAGCGTCTTGGCTGAGTTTCAGGAGTTAAACACAGACCCTCTAAGCCTCCTTTACAAGCTGGGTACCCTGAGCATGGAAAAAACTGAGTTTTTGTGGCTGCGCCAGAGAGCCTACTTCAGAAAAGATGAATTTGGTGATTTTGTGAGTGTAGGAGAAAAAAGTCAAACACCATTGTCTTCAGAAAAGCTGCTTTGTTTTTAAAGATCGAGACAAAAACCCCTTTTCTGTCCTTACACCATTCTAAAAGTGAGTGACTTGTAATATGATAGAGAAATAGATAGGTACAGATATTATTAATCCCAAAATGGGAAATTGTTTTGTCAGAGGAGCATTTTGACAGTTAATGTACAAGAATTACAGAAATGTCTTAAAAAAACTAACAAAAGAAACTCATATATCTAAACACTATAAAATATACAGATTATAAGAATACTCTCGAATATACCAATCTACTCAACATATAAAAATAGTGTACTTTATACATAAGAAAATAGTTTGCAGTTTTTTTTAATTAAAAGTAAAATATATCCTGTGAGGTAAGGTGGATAAAACTGATGTGGCACGGCTGGACCTTTATTAGTCTGGCCATTTATATGCTCAAATTAGATTACAAATGAAGCAAGAATGCATGTAAAAAAATAACGCCGCACATATTTTTCAACAGCCAAATATGTGGCATTTTAATCAAGCAGTTATTGGACTGGGCGGCTGAAATGAAGAGTTTTTCCACAGTGGTCACAGCCCCGGCGTGCATCGGAATGCTTGTTTGACGTATTTATTTATAGCGAGTAATAGCCTCGTAGTCTGAGCGGGGGAGACACAAGGACATATCTAAACACAAACCAAGGCCTGCCAAGTCATGAGTTGTGCGATTAATTTCAAAGAGACGGCAGTTCAGCGCAGAAGCCAAAGACCCAATTCTGGTAATCACCCTGCCCCCCCTCTTCCCCTCCCACAGACTCCAGACGCTCATGCTGTGTCAGGCTCTTTGAACATCAGTTTCACGGAGCCCGTGTCCTTGTTACGTCTCAGTGCCTTTCTCTATGGTGGCTGTGTACTAACAGGCCAGTCAGCAAAGTAATGGCAACAATCTTATTACCCGTGTTTCTCTTTCTCGTCCGTATACAAGTATGTCTCTCAGCAGCAGTTGGCCTATAGTCAGTAGCCAACATTCCTCTCTGGTTCAGTGCGTCTGGCCGTGTGCACCACGGCGGGTTTCCTTGTCAGATAAAAATAACCAGGGTCATCCACTGGCACCGTGGCTTCAGCCAGTTGGGGCCTGGCAGAGTCCCCACAATAACTCTGTACTTATGGTACAGCTAAGCCAAGGGGGGGGGGGAGCTCAGGGCTTCTTTCTGTGCCCTCAAAGAACCTCTGGCTGGGGGTCCAAGATTAAGAGGCTGAGCCCCAAACATAGGAGTAGGGGAGGGCTGCTATGTTAAGGATAAAGGACGTAAACCTGTGAACATCCTATCAAGAGACTATAGTGCCCCCTGGGGGAGCTGATATTACGTCTAAGAGGCGCATAAAATGGGACAGAAATGTGAAAGCATTTATATGAGTCCACAGAGCAACTGGATTTTCCTCAGCTTGACATTTGAATCAGTGTAATGTGGGCCACATCGCTGCAAAGTTACGACACTCCGAGGCCTAAGTCCCTGTTGCAGTGTTCCAGATAACGTGTTAGCTAATCTTCCAGATACTCCAATGCAACATGTGATGCAGTTTTCCAAAGTTGACATGTCATTACATTACATGTTATTTGTTAGATGCTTTTATCCAAAGCGACTTACATACGTTCAGTTCTGTGGACAATCCCCACAGGAGCAATTTGGGGTGAAGTGTCTTGCCCAGGGACACAACGACATGCTGACTGCAGTGGGACTCGAACTTGCTATCCCCTGATTCGAAGTCCAGCACACTAGCCACTGAACAACAGCCTCATAGTTGTAGAGATATGTATGCTTACAAATATTTGGTATATCTGTGTTTATGTGCGACCTTAACTGACTTTAAGACCAAAAGGACATCTCTGTTTTTATGGATGCAGACCAGCGCTGAGTGGTCTTACATGGAGGGAAGTTTTGCATGACTTTTCAGATGTTTTAAGAGGTAGAGTAAGGAGATTGGGAGGTACAACTCCTGTATGAGCTGTAGGAGCTCATCACATGTCAATGTCCCCTCCTCTATAAACAAATGGCAAGCAACAGTTGGTGGCACAGACCCTGGGAAAAGCACCAGAGATGTATGGTAGATGTAGATGTATGGTACTAGCTGCAGAACCTTTTCTAAATTATGCAGATAGCATTTTTTAAGTGACTGTTAAACATTGTAAACATAAATCCTACATCAACATTCTACTGGTTCCTCGTAATACTTAATTACAGGTCTATGATGACTATAATTAGTTAAGACATTACACTTTCCAGAGACATTTTTCATTCCTGAATTTTATGTTCTTGTTCAAATAAAATGGTAAGACTTGTTTCATCATGAAATAATGACGCTAGGGATTAAATAAACGAACACAGGGGAAATTCCCAGCAAAGTGAGGAACAGCTCTATTTTAAATATAGATTTAAGGGTCTAAACGGGGAGTTTGGTGTTAACCATTTTCATGGCTCTAGTCAATTACAAACGTACATTTAGTCAATGTTGTGTTTACAGTTTATGGAGATTAACGTGGGGCAGTTTTATTAAATCCATTCAAACTCCTTTTTAATTTCCAAAAGAGGGCAGGCATAACAAGCCAGCCAGTGGGAAACACTTTTCATATTATGTGTTATACACATATTAACGCAAATGCATTAATGTAAAGCTGAAGCTTGGTTGTTGGTTTAAAACTGTGACATTAATTGACCGTTTTTTATTTGCTCCGCTGCAGATCGTGAGTCTCGGGAGCATGAGGACACCATTACCACAGAGATTACAGAGGAGCTGCAGCCTGCTAAAGTGCCACTCCTTCCCAAAGACATTGTAAACAGCAAAAAAGTCCTCGCGCTGCGCAAGGAGCAGAGGAGGAAGCTCGGCAAGCAGCGCTCCATTGGCTCCCCCATGGACTACTCCCCTTTGCCCATCGACAAGCATGAGCCTGAATTTGTAAGTTTTCATTGTCAGTTTGAGCCTTTATCATAATGGTGTAGGTTGAACTACTTTGCAGACTCCTAATAGTAGTATCTTAGCAATGAACGCCTTCATTGTTATATCTAAGTGCTTTTAATTTGAGTTTTGAATTACTATTATTGTTTCATCCCCTTTGCTCACTATTTGTAACCCAAATCTGTCTTTCCTCAAAGGGTCCATGCCGGAGAAAACTGGATGGGATCATTCAGGGAATGAAGGACACTTCTCGTGTAATGGCCCTGTCTTTGTACCTTCCCAACTGTGACAGAAAAGGTTTCTTCAAGCGCAAGCAGGTGGGTTAGCTTCAGAAAAGACTTTACACTTAGAAGGCTTTCCAAAATAGTTTTGGATTTTGCATCGATATTTGTGTTTACAAACATTGTTGTCTTTTTTTTCACCCTCTTTCCAAGTACTGTACCTAAAAGGTCACACCAGCATTTAAAAATAATGACGCTTTTGCTTGCATTGGCAAGCAAAATAAATTAGCTAAATTGTTTGTTCTATTAACTGTTGGTCATTGACCTGTTAGAAACCAGTCAAGGAGCTTCTTACCTTGTTAGCTGGCTGATAGTTTGCTAGCAAGCTAGATTGAAAGAGCTTTTGTGGCCGCCATTGTGACTAACTAGTGCAAACATGTTGGTAAACTGGCTAGCATGTTAAGCATTAGCCTGTTAGGTACAAACGTTTAAAAACTAGCAATTCAGGAAGTAACTAAAGCCACATTTCCACTGCATGCTATGACTTAGCTTAACTTAACTCCACTAGCTATTACATGGTTCACCATAAGCAAAAGTTGTGTATACTCCCTATTACTTCTTTGCTACCATCTCAGTCCAGTCTCCAAGCAAGCTTTGTGGATGCCAGATGGTGAAGTTTAAAGACTGCAGACCACCAAGTCAAACTTCACTGGCTCAACCAGGGCCAAAACTCGCCAGTTCTGAATAGCCAAGTTACCATCAATAGTGATTGGATTGACGATCTATTAAAGGCCGTTTTCATGGAGCATAGCTATAGCAGGAGTAGCAATAGCAATAAGGACATAATCCCCAATAGAAAAAAGGACCTGGCACAAAAAGTGAGTTGAGTCGAGCGAAGCAAAAACCATTCAGTGGAAACGCCATATATGCTACCAAGCTACTAGCAAAGATGTGCAAATAAACTTTGCTGCACCATTTTCTAGATCTTTATCCTTTGCACGTTTTCTAACATTTTCACCTCACTACATCACAACTATAATTTTGTTTTCTGTCCCACAGTGCAAGCCATCCCGCGGGCGCAAACGAGGCATCTGCTGGTGTGTGGACAAGTACGGCATTCAGCTCCCCGGCACAGACTACAGCGGCGGAGACATTCAATGTAAAGACCTGGAGAACAGCAACAACAACAACAACGAGTGAAAAGGGGAGGACCACCCTTGACCCCCACCCCCCCGAACCCTAACCACCACGTGACCCAGGGCCCACGCCTCCCCTCTGTATCACATCTGTATGCTCCACCCTCCATTCACTTCAAGATTTTTTCAAGTTGAAAAAAAAAATCCATACGAAAGAACAGGCTGAAAAAAAGACACCTGTATTTGTTTTCTTTTATGTTCTTGCGTTGACCAAGTACTCATCTCTGAATGAGCGGAACAGTCCCAGAAGATTTACTCGACCCCTTGAATCTTGCCCATGGGACCCCTTTGTCTGAGGCGGGTCCCCTGGTTGCAGATCAATGAAAATATATGCACATTACGGAAATATCTGTATGGAAGCTGGGGGTTTCAATACTTGTATGATGTAAAATTATCGCAAAATCATTGTGAAGACAAAAATGTATCAGGCATATTGGTTGAAAACAGATCAGTTTTAGGCTGTGCAACATGATGCCACTGTGGAACTGAAAATTGGCAGAGTAATTGGGTTTTATTTGAAAAGGAACAAATAATAGATAGGGATATGCTGTAACAGTTGACTCTATCTGGGTATGTGGTTTTGTCAGAGCACTTATGAATAGGGAAACCTGCTTAGATATGTGTAACTTCACAAAATGATGCGTGCATGAATGCGTGGATGTGTACAGTGCGTGCGTGTGGTATGTATCCGCCTGTGTTAGTGAATGATGGAGTGAGCCTACTATGAAAAGAATGTCCTTTTTTTTCTTTCTCTTTTGTTTGATTTTGTCACAACAAGTATTGCTAGCGCTTGAAGTGGTCTCGGGGCTGGCCTTCTCTTTAACCGATGTAAAGTTTGTCTCGGGGACAGTGATTGGTGGAAACAAAAGAGTAAAGCAGATGGTCACAGATGAACCTATGTTAAGTGGCTCTTCGACAATGTAGCTAGCCTGATATGCCAACTGTGCCTATTGAAACAGACACTGCCATGCAGGGCGACACAAAGCTCAGTCGGGCCAGTTGCTTCTCTGATCCAGTTTTGTGAAGTGTAGTTTTGTATGGTTTTGTTTGTGCTGTTTTCTTTGCCTTCAGTGAAGTAAAGACCGCCCACTTTTGAGCCATGTTCCTTATCAAGTGGTTTCCCCTCAGTACTGCTTCTACAGTGTAACCATGGTGTATTACTTTTATATATAGTTATTGAATGTTGTTTTTTTTTCCTGTAGAAACATAGTATGACAACAAAGTAATTGTGCTTGGAACAAAAAATATTTTAGCCTGTAAAGAATTTGAATAGGTCCTTGTAGCCTTGTCAGGAGAATGACCCAGAGTCTTTAGACTACAGGGCGGTCAAACAAGCTAACACTCTGCAACCCATTGCTAACATGCTTCCATGCTAAGGCTATATATCTAAAGGGAGCATGATTTAAGTAGAAAGGTTACAGGTTATAACAGGGTCATTAAGTAGAGTTGTTCTCTCTCTGTGTGCAAGTCACAGTGCCTTCCTTCATGCAAATACATTTAAATAGTGACGTGAAAGTGACATGGATATCAAACGGGGCAATTTCCTCTTTAGGACAGCCAGCCTGTGCCAGGGCTGATACAGCGATCAAGAGGTCTAGGTTGTAGTTCTGGTTAGGAGAAGAACAATGAATGTCCTGTAAATGGCGTCAGCAACACATAGCAAATCCATTAGTAATCTTTGTACCTCGGGGCAATTCTGGATAAGAATGATGTTTGGGGAGATGCTGTGTTAGCACACTCAGTTAGCCTCCCTTAACTCTTTCTTTGACAACCAATAAGCTATTATTCTTGCTTTTTTCATGTAAATGCCAATGTATATGATTGCCACAGAGGGGAAGCCAATGGATGTTGAATCAAGTATTTCAGAAATGCTATGTACATCCTCAATGGCTTCCGGTTGTGAATATATTATCAAGGTTCTTTGCCCCACTTCCAACACCAAATCCACACTACCACTTTCGAAAAAAGAACAAAAAAAGCAGCTTGCACTTATTTCAGTTACTCATTATTGATATTTACACACAACGACGTCCTTAGATGTGGTATCATGAAGTTGGTGGAACGGAAAAAAAGTAATACAAAAAACAGCCACAAAAGCTAAATGTTGGGTTATCTTATGCTTACCTTTTAAAGGTGGTGCTTTGAGGTGATTTTTGTCGACAGGGGCTGTGCAGCCCATGCCTGGGACCTCCAATACGGCAACATCCTTTAGGGAAAAATAGATTTAAAGTAACACGCAGCTAGAGATGTTCTCATGGCCAATTGCACAGAGAGTTGAGATAAAAGAGACAGAGGGGAAAGGGAAGAAGAAGAGTGAGCGCCATGGGCCTAGCCACTTCCCCAATATGGGGTCACCAATTGCATGACATTAGAAACAGTTAGCAGGACAGTTGACAGGAACCACGGAAATCTGAGGAATACAATACTTTAACTAGGAAATATCTGGGACCATTCACTGTCCGGATCAATCATCTGTGTGAATACTTCAATGTTCCATGTGTTTCTTTAATCTGTTGTTTGGATTGCAGGTGGAGGTTCAGGCTTAAAAAAGTATAATAATGACTTCCTGTTCCCCACGCCTGTTTGCGAGTAGTGACTTCCTCAGGTTTCTCCTACTTGGTTTAAACTCATATTTCATACTTTTGTAGTACAGTAACAACAATACAAAACAACTTTTTTCTGAGTACATAACACTTTCTGGATGTAATGGATCAATACAATTGGTTTTCATAATTTGGTGATCACTGGCTTGTGAAACGGACCCATCGGTGGCAGGAGGACAGTGGGAAATAAAAATGGTCAGTATTTGGAACTACATAAAACGAATAAGAAAAAAAAAAGAGGAAAATTCTCAAATTATTAAAGTGAATATCACTGTGTAATATTTATTCAACTTGTAATTTATGTACTCTTTTAACCTTTGTCTTTGTTATGACAAAGCATTTATTTAAATAAAGTTATGTATTCATTTAAGAACTCTGGTGAGGTTTCTTATTTCGGTTGGTGGCTTTTTTTCAAGACGGGCCACTGAAATGGCTTGAAAAGTACAGTTTGGAGTACAATTATCCTGCTATTAAGCACTGACTAATCTCTGAGGCACGAGCTGATAAACCTCTTAGACATACGTCTGAGACACCCAGGCTAGCCCACAAGGATCTCATGCAGCATGCAGGATGTGACTTTATAAAGCCTCGCCCGAGGGCAAGTCACCTGGTTTTCAACACCATAGTCAGAAAAGATTGCACAGGAACAAGGAAGTCATTTAACATGAGTTTGAACTTCAAGGGGGGGGGGGGGGGATAACATCTACTGGGACCAGCTCACTATTCAAATGACTAGGAAGAAGGGATTTGTAGCCCTGGGGGGAATTCATCATGTTATGGAAAGCCTTTATTACAACTTAAAGGCAGAATGGACTCCTCTGAGGCACGTCCATTCATAAAGACATGCACTAAAGCCTAAGGTTTATACATAGACACAAGGTGTGGAGGCAGAAAAGCTGTAGAATGTCTGGTAACATAGCTATTGATGATATGGTAAGGCTAAGGTAAACCCACTCACAAAGCGATATGTTTGCAACAGTGCATTAAGGCCATTGTAGGCTTGGAGAAGAATAATTGCAGATCTGGGGGAAGGGTTTCATATTTTTATAAAAAACTCACACATTTTAGAGAAAATAAATCTAATATTCTCAAGGATTGTGGTGAAGTGTGTTTCCTTGAGAGAAATACACAAATGTTATGACATTGATATCAAAAAAGTTGTCGTTTTTACTTATTTTAATCTATGAAAATATACAAGTTATAATAATTGAATTTAGACTCTGAAAGTTATCCCCCCACCTTTGTTTCTTTAAAAAAGCACCACCAAATGTATTACTCTATATATCTGTTTTACATATTGTCCAAATATCCATTTAAAAAAACATGTTGCATGTAATGTACAATATACACAAATGATATCAGCTATCTATTTTAAATTCCTTCAGCATGCAGAGACACTCTAACCCTAAGGACAACATTTGGAAGGGATCTAGGAATCTTTGTGTGCATCTCCACAGGGGGATGTCAGGTAATTTTTCATTCCCATATGGATTCCAGGAAGTGACAGAGTTGGACTTTTCTTTTTGGGGGGCCACTAAAGTCTTTCCCTGGGGAGCTCAGGACTTTGACCAACTCCAGATGTGGGTGAGTGCAGCGGGGCATGAAAGGGTGGAGGGCCCGGCAGACCCTGAGCAGTGAGCAGATCAAGGCTGCCGTAAAGGTTGTTGTGGTGTGCGTACATGCAGAAGGGAGGGCACAGACTTTGACTTCAGGGGAGGAGGAAACATGTGTAGAAGATTTGATCTGCGAGGCAGTGAACATGACAATTACTATTTGCCTTCAAAGAAACTGACAACTGCACTTAGGACTTCAAAGCATTTATGCCCCTTTTATTACATAATTAGGCCAACATCGTCGGATGGCTCCATCTGACATCGACTCACGCACCTCACTCCGTCAAAACCCCAGTCCAAATGCCACGAGGAGCGTGTTTGCGCCACGCGGACCTCAACTTTTCTCTCCCCTCAGAATGTCTGTAAATATGTGAATAAACAAATGCTCAGTCTGTAAAATCACATGTATCAGATTTGTAGATTGTTTCATTTGCGTGTGCATCGTTTTGCCCGTGGCCCATATCATTAAATGTGACTTTTAGTAACAATGCGTTTCAAGACATCAGTGTACAAATGACATGCAGATGTTTACACTGCATGATTGGGATCTTTGTAAATCATTGCTTGTGTGTTATACTATCTTTTACAGGGGTAATGGTTGCTCATTTCATCACTGGGATGGAGATGAAAGGAGATTTGAAAGAATGTACAGCGCTCCGGAGTAAATCACATGACTTAGCGCTGGAATCCTCCGATGCCGGTGGTAGTAGACGGCAGACAAGTGGCTGCTAGTTTTCATCCAAGCCCTTTCATCAAAGATGGACTTAGACCCGGATCCCAAATGGAGGGTTCTTCAGCATGGATCGGATGTGACTGTGAGAACCACAACTGCATGTTAAGTAAACCAACCTGGAGATTAAGATTTTACATTCTTAGTGGTGTTTTGATATGTACAAAAGTGGTGTGGCACGAACAATTTAGATGTGTATATATCCATGGTTCCGATAGAGGGGGGGGGAGAATTTGGTAAAATGAACTTACCAAAGCTGAAGTAGATGGTCAACTTCATTAATTTTCTTTCTGTTTTACTGATTTTAATCGCTATACGCTGCTCTCTCTCATCTCCTCTTCACTTCTGGGTGAAAACTACACTTTTCGCGTCACACGTATTTACAGCCAATCAGCTCTCTGAATTATGAGATGACGTTTGGTAGGTATGCCAGCAGTATGCCCCACTGGTGATTATTTTTTTGCCGCACACATTGAATAGAAAAATACTCTGAGCATGCGCAGTGTAGTTTTTACGGCAACCATTCATTTCTACAGCAGAGAGAGGGGCTTGTCCCACATTGCTCAACACGGCTCAATAGGCACACTGTGGACACTAATTGGAAGAATGCAGACTAAAACAGCAATATACAGACGAATCAGATGACTAAACATGATCTTGAAATAGATTTTAACATATATTTTTTGCATATTTTGAATTATTATTTGCATTACTTTCTGCTGACACTAGGTGAGGCTGTCTACAAACATAAAAGGAGCGTTTACTATGTGTAGGCCAAAATTCAAACGAACCTCGCACACACACTACATTACATTACATTGCATTTAGCTGACGCTTTTGTCCAAAGTGACTTACAATAAGTGCATTCGACTAAGAAGATACAAACTTGAAGAAAACAGAATCATATAAGTGCATCAGGTTTCAGAGAGCCAAAACATTTCAAGTGCTACTCAACTGGCTTTAGATAAGTCAGTCCTTTATTAGTATATAAGTGCTTTGTTAGTAATTGTATTGCTCGAAGTGGAGTCAAAAGAGATTTTTTAGTCTGCGTCGGAAGATGTGTAAGCTATCTGCTGTCCTGATATCAATGGGGAGCTCATTCCACCATTTTGGAGCCAGGATAGCAAACCAACGTGTTTTTGGTGATGGGAACTTGGGTCCCTCTCGCAGTGCGGGTGCAGCGAGCCGTTTGGCTGATGCCGTGCGAGTGCACGTGCTGGGGTGTATGGTTTAACCATGTCCTGGATGTAGGAAGGGCCAGATCCATTTGCAGCATGGTATGCAAGTACCAGTGTCTTGAAGTGGATTCTAGCAGTTACTGGAAGCCAGTGAAGGGAGAGGTGGAGCAGTGTGGTGTGGGAACATTTTGGAAGGTTGAAGACCAGACGAGCCGCTGCATTCTGGATGAGCTGCAGAGGTCGGATGGCACATGCAGGTAGACCAGCCAGGAGGGAGTTGCAGTAGTCTAGGCGTGAGGTGACCAGAACCTGCGTGGGTCTCTGGGTCAGCTGGGGACGTATCCTCCTGATGTTGTAAAGCGTGTATCTGCAGCAGCGGGTTGTAGCAGCGATGTTTGCAGTGAAGGACAGTTTGTTATCTAGGATCACACCCAGATTCCTTGCAGTCTGAGTCGGGGAAACAACAGAGGGGCTGATGTTGATTGTTAGGTCAAGGGTGGGACACTCTTTTCCCGGAAAAGAAAAAGCAGTTCAGTCTTGTCAAGGTTGAGCTTGAGGTGGTGAGCAGACATCCACTGAGAGATGTTCGCTAGACAAGCAGAGATGCGTGCGACGACCTGGATTTCTGAACGGGGAAAAGACAGAATTAATTGGGTGTCGTCAGCGTAGCAGTGGTATGAAAAACCATGCGGGCTAATGACTGATCCGAGCGAGTTTGTGTACAGAGAGAAGAGGAAGGGACCAAGGACAGAGCCCTGAGGGACCCCTGTAGTTAATTGACAAGGGTTGGACTCAGACCCTCTCCAAGTTACCCTGTAGGTGCGGTCTTCGAGGTATGAGGTGAGGAGGGAAAGTGCAGAGCCTGAAACTCCAAGTTCTTGGAGAGTGCGAAGGAGGATCTGATGGTTCACCGTGTCGAATGCAGCAGACCAAAAGGATAATGACAGAGGAGAGGGAGGCTGCTTTAGCAGTGTGCAGTTCCTCAGAGACAGCAAGGAGAGCAGTTTATGTGGAGTGACCTGTCTTGAAACCAGACTGGTGCAGATCAAGAAGGTTGTTGATGGAGATAACAGGAGAGTTGTTTAAAGACGGTGCGTTCAAGTGTTTTAGACAGGAATCGGAGGAGAGAGACAGGCCTGTAGTTTATAACATCAGACGGGTTGAGAGTGGGTTTCTTTAGGAGAGGGTTTACTCTTGCCTCCTTGAGACTGTTTGGAAAGTGACCAGAGGTTAGAGAAGTGTTGATGAAATGGGTGAGAAACGGTAGAATATCAGGAGCGATAGTCTGAAGCAGGTTTGAGGGGATAGGGTCCAGAGAACAGGTGGTAGGGCGGGCAGAGGTAATGAGGGTAAGAACCTCACTTGGAGAGAGAGGGGAAAAGGAGGTTAGTGTGTGGGTGAAAGGAGGGTCTGGTGACCCAGCGGTGAGTAAAGGTGAGTCAGAAAAAGAAGAGCGAATATCATCAACCATTTTTTCAAAGTAGTTAAAGTCGCTTGGAAGAAGGGAGGAGGGGGAAGGGGCTTTGGGGGGGTCCAGGAGGGAGGAGAAGATGGAAAATAGTTTTTTGGGATTGGAATAGGAAGATTGGATCTTATCTTGAAAGAAAGTGCTCTTTGCCTGAGAGATCGAAGCAGAGAAAGAGGAGAGGAGAGCCTGATAGGTTAGGAGGTCGTCATGGTGTTTGGATTTCCACCGTTTCCGCTCTGCTGCCCGAAGGACGGTTCTATTAGCACACAGTGCGTCATTTAGCCAGGGAGCAGGAGGGGACTGACGAGCCTGCCGAGATGTGAGAGGACAGAGAGTGTCCAGAGAGGATGAGAGAGTAGAGAGGAGAGTTTCTGCAGCAGAGTTTGGAGGCAGGAGTTGGAACGAGTCAGACGAAGGAAGGGCTGAGAGCACCGATGAGGTAAGTAGAGGGGGAGAGGGAACGAAGATTGCGGCGGACAGGTGCAGGATGAGAAGAGATTAGTTTGTTATGTTTGGAAAGGGGTAGAGAGAATGATATGAAAACACTACTGAAAACATCTGGCCTTGCACACACACACTACTGACATACTCTCACATTCACTACTGAACACCTCTCTCTCACTCACACACACACACACACCACACACACACACACACACACACACACACACACACACACACACACACACACACACACACACACACACACACACACACACACACACACTACTGAAAACATCTGGCCTTGCACACTCACTACTGAAATACACTCACATTCCCTACCGAACACCTCACACACACACTACTGAAAACATATGGCCTTGCACACACACTACTGAAATACACTCACATTCCCTACTGAACACCTCACACACACACACAACTGACAATTAAGCCTCACACATACCACTGAAAATTAACCTCACACACACTATTGAAATCCTCTCACATTCATTACTGAACACCTCACACACACACTACTGAAAACATCTGGCTTTACACACACACCAGGGGCGGACTGGCCATTGGGAATACCGGGAGTTTTTTTTTGCCTAAATCCTACCGGCCCACATTTGTAAGTGTTCCGGCCACTCCCTTTTTTTTTTGCTTACCTAAATCCTACCGGCCCAGCCCAGCCCAGTGGGGTGTGGCCAGGGTTGGGTTGTAACGGAATACACATAACGGTGTTACGTAATCAGAATACAAAAATCAAGTAACTGTATTCAGCTCGCGTAACATTTTAAAAACGAATAATCTGATTACAGTAAACCTGAAGTGAATACATTTTGGATTACTTATTGGAATTATTGGTGGAAAGATTTCCTCACAACATTTAATATTCATTACTAAAGGTACAGCCAAATCATCACAGCGCACAAAACCGCGCAGATGTACCAAAAAGGGGAGCGTTTGAAAAAAATGTGCGGGTCCGCTCAGTGAAACAATAACAACGTAACATGGAGGAACAAAAGTCTGCGTTTAAATCGTGTGTGTAGAGGTGTGTGTGGGTTAAAACACATCAGCCACACCGCTCTTTAGCCTTTCTAATGATTCTGAAGTGAAGGCGGTGCGTGAAAGGCGGTGCGTGAAAGGCGGTGCACGCTCCTCTTCTCAGAGGCTGAGTTAACCCTCCCGCTGCCTCCTGGTACTGCAGAGATTTCATGAAGTGAAGGAGGTTTTCCTTCTATAAAACAGCTGCGGGCAGCAGACACTGTGAGAGTCTCAGACATGAATACATAGATCAAGGCAGACTGGTGCACACACTCTCTTGTTTTGCCAATCCGGTGCTGAAACAAATATAGCTCTACACCCCTGGCCGAAATGTCTTTAAAATGAAGTCCGAGTTCGACATTTTAATTAATGTCCTGCCAACACTGGCAGGACAGAAGGCGACACGCCCTTTCTAAGCCATGTCCTCACATCCCAAGCTGCATCCCCAACAAGTGTATTATGTTGTTACAACAGGGTTCAGGGGGAGTGGCTGTACGGCTGTACCCGGCTGTGGAGAAGACCGTGTTGCCCACATTCTGTTACTGAGTTTAGGCTAGTTAGCTAGCAGGTTTATTGTTTTGGGTGCAGTCACTTTTGCCTCCACTTGCTGTTCAAATAAATGTTGAAAGAAAAAGTGAATCTGTTTACAGTTCTGTTTTATATGGGTGTTGAAGAAGAAGAAGAAGAATTGGGAGGGATGAAACCCTCTTTAATGGTCACACATGCAGAGCACACAGCACACACAGTGAAACGTGTTCTCTGCTTTTAACCCATCCTAGTACCAGGAGTCTAGTACTAGGAGCAGTGGGCAGTAGGGGTGTAACGGTTCACAGAAGTCACGGTTCGGTTCGTACCTCGGTTTGTGAGTCACGGTTTCGGTACGGGTTCGGTACAACAAGGAAAAGCAAAAAAGTCCGAAATGCATAATTTTTTGTTGCTGTTATTTATTTTTAACAGTAGTGCAAGTTTTGGTATGAAAATAAGGAACTCTAAGATTTGGAATCATTAACTGTATTACACAGTTACAAACAAACCACAAACAGTAACACACACACTCAGATGGCCATATTATTTATAATGGCTGATGTCAAACAAAAAGGTTAAATAGGCTGTACAACTAAAAAGAATGTCTTGAAAATATTAAAATAAATAAGAAAGTGTTTCAATCACAATCAATAAAAGGCAATACAGAACTGTATAACATCTCCTGAGGTCAAAATATAAAATAAATACAATGATAAATATAAAACAAAAATAAAATCTGCACCTTTAGGAGCAATGTCTAACATGTGTAATTAACTAGTGAGTGTGTGAGGCCATTATGCCTAAATAAAGGTGCTCAAGCTTTACTCTATTTTCAAGTTTGTCTTCAAAAAGATGAGTTTGTCTACGTTGTCAGCAGTGAGGGCAGATCTGTTGGCGGTAACTATGTCACCTGCCGTCGAGGAAACCCTCTCGCTGGGGACTAAGACATGATTGAACATGTTTGACGTGTTACCACACAGCACCGCTGTCCAACAACGCCGACACACCGTCCTCGTCCGATCCACAACTCGCACCCCATCATTGTTGTAGTCCACAGGGAACCCAAAATGTTCCCACCCACCTGATTTAAAAGAAGCAGGTGGGTCTTCTAGCTCCTGTGTGTTGTGTGAACTCGCCATAGCTACTAACTTTTCTTCTTCATGTATTGTGTTCGTTTTGTTGTGTTTTGTTCTTCATTTGTTATTTACGGGCGGCTGGCTTTTAGGCGCAATACCGCCCCCTGGATTATATATAGTGTAATACTGCCCTGAGTGACAGACTTTTTTCCCGTTCGTAAAAAAAAAAAGGCGTATTCGCCGTGTGACTGCATGTGCCGAACCGTGACGTCCGAACCTAGACGGTACGGGACGAATACGGATACCGTTACACCCCTAGTGGGCAGCTATTGTACAGCGCCCGCGGAGCAATGGGAGTGAGGGGGGAAGGGGGATGTCTGGTGCCTTGCTCAAGGGCACCACGGCAGGAGGTGAACTGGGACCTCTCCAAGTAGAAGTCCACACTCCAAATAGGTCTGGTCGGGGACTTGAACCGGCGACCCTACGGCTCACAGTCCAAGCCCCTACTGACTGCCATAGATTTAGTCCCTAATTTTGCTCTCAAAATGGACCAGATTGATGCATTTAACTTCAACATTTAAAAAAAAATCTTCCCGGGGGAGCTTGCCCCCGGACCCCCCCAGAGGAGGTGAGGTCCACCACCTGCCCACACCCCCTGTTAAATTGTCTCATCCACATTGAGGATGCTTCCTACGCCCATGTTTTATTCCATGTGTCAAGTCAGGCAAATTGGGTCAAAATGTTATTGCATCAATGATCTGTTAACATTAAAATCACTAAATATATGCCGTAACTATTTTTGATCTAGGCAACTCAAGGGCTCAGGTAATGTGATTACTATATGAATAATAGTCCAAAATAACATATATTTTTTTACGGTGTGTGTAGGAAGCAGGACCAAAATGCAGATTGAAGTGACAAAAAACTCCTTTATTTCAAGGCTATACTATTAAATAAAGACTAAACAGAACACTCACCGAGGAACAAGCCATATCACAAGGCGAACCGACAAAGACAGACAGAAAAACCAGAACTTAAATACACACAAGACTAATCATACAAGCAAGACACAGGTGAGGAGGGAGGAGAAAACACAGGGACACCAGGTGAACACAATCGGGCAAATTAGACACACCAGGGAAACTAACGACAGGGAACCACAGACAGATCTAAACAAGATGTCACAGTCTGCTTTCTCACTCACCTATTTTCTGCATTATCATTCCTTAGTCACCTGGTAGTCACACCCTGTCTCTCTCTCTCTCACTCTGTTACACCCATCAGCTCCATTAGTATTTAGGCCCACTTCACCTTCACCTCAGTGCCAGATCGTACTTCGCAGCATGCTTGTCTTTCCCGCACTACTCCTCAGATTGCTCTCCCGGTTTCGACCCTGCCTGTCCCTGACCAGCCTGCCTCGCCTGCTCCCTGACCCGTTCTGTACCTGCGACTCCCGTCCTGCCTTCTCCCGGAAACCTCGCCTGTCCCCGACCAGCCCTTTGCCTACTATCTGCCGTGTTGCCTCCTACCAGCCGATTGCCTCTAATAAAGCTGGTTACCGACTATCTCTGGTTTCCCGTGTTCTGCATTTTGGTCCTCAGCTCGTTTGTGACAGAACGATCTGGCCAGAAATGGACCAAGCAAACACCGGGTTTCCTAGAGACCGCTTTGAGAGGGTTGAGGATGCCATCCAAAGACAGGAGGTCACAATAGCTACCTTAGCTATCGAGACCCACCAGGCAACCTCAACCCAGGGACAAACGCTGGCTCACCTTACCTCTCAGATGCAACAGATGGCCGCCACCGTACAACAGCTAGCCGCTACCATGGCTGCTACCGTCCCTCCGCCCGCAGCTCCGATGCTCGCTCCAGCCCCTGGGTCGACGGGATACGCTCCGGAGCCTCGTGTGGGAACGCCGGAACGCTACGCTGGTGAGCCGGAGGGATGCAGTCCTTTTCTCACAAACTGTTCCATATTGTTTTCACTGCAGCCACACACCTTCGCCTCCTCGGCGGCTCGGGTAGCTTTCACCGTTAATCATCTGACGGGGAGAGCACGTTTATGGGGAACTGCTGAGTGGGAGCAGCAGACACCAGCCTGCGCCTCGTTTGCTGCATTTTCCGCGGAGATGCGGAAGGTGTTCGGTCCCGTGCGTCTGGGTCCCGACGCTGCTGAAGGCCTGCTGAGTTTGTGCCAGGGTTCCGGCATGGTGGTGGATTACGCTATTGACTTCCGCACCAGCAGCCGCCGCAGCAGCTGGAATGAGCCGGCGCAGTGTGACGCATATCTGAGAGGATTAGCGGATTATATGAGAGATGAGCTGGTTTCCTATGATCTCCCTGCTTCCTTGGATGGGTTGATAGAGCTCACCTCTCGGATTGACGGATGAATCCAGACTCGGAGAGGAGAGCAACAGACGCGAGCGGCGGGCCGCTGCTCGCGACAACAACTTCCGGTTTCCGGGAGATTTCGACTTCCGGGTTCGGCGGAGAGTTCCCACTCCTACTCTGACTCACGGTACGAGGTCGAGCCCATGCAAGTGGGTCGTACCAGTCTTACCTCTGAGGAGAGGGAAGTACGTCGAAGAGGTAATCTTTGCCTTTACTGTGGTCAGGCTGGACATAGGGTTTCCCGTTGTCCGGTAAAAGACAGAGCTCATCAGTAATGGGGAGTATACTGGTGGGCCAAACCTCTGAGCTGATCCCCAATCTAAGACCCTTGTGCCATGCTCGACTCCTCCTGACAGGCAAATCTCAGGCTCTGGCTGTTTTTATCGACTCCGGATCAGATGTTAGCATCATTGACGAGGAGCTCGCAAGACAGCTGGGCATCCAACAGGTTCGGCTGCTCCAGCCGGTACCGGCTAATGCTTTGGATGGTCACCTGCTGGGAACAGTGACACACCAGACGACACCGGTCCGTATGCTCATGTCGGGGAACCACCATGAGACAATCCAGTTTCATGTGCTACGGTCCCCCCAAATCCCTCTGATTTTGGGTTATCCGTGGCTCCGCCGCCACAACCCGAACATTGACTGGGCAACTGGGTCCATCCTAGGTTGGAGTTCTTCCTGTCATCAGGTTTGTCTCAAGCAGGCCGCCGCACCTCAACTATCTGTGGATATGAACCTGGTTCCGGATGTCACAGGGGTTCCGGCGGAGTATTTGGACTTTAAGGAGGTGTTTAGCAAGGCTAAGGCGACATCTCTCCCACCCTCATCGGCCCTATGACTGCGCCATTGAGCTACATCCAGGCGCAGTCCCACCCAAGGCCCGGTTGTACTCGCTTTCGGCACCGGAGAGGAAGGCCATGGAGACCTACGTCAATGACTCTCTGGCTGTGGGAATTATTCGTCCTTCCACATCACCCGCAGGAGCAGGGTTTTTTGTGGGGAAGAAGGACAAGACCCTGAGACCCTGCATTGACTATCGGGGTCTGAACGACGTCACGGTGAAGAATCGTTATCCCTTGCCACTCATCTCGTCAGCATTTGAGTTACTACAGGGGGCTACAATCTTCACTAAGCTGGATCTACGAAACGCTTATCACCTGGTACGAATCCGGGAGGGGGACGAATGGAAGACCGCCTTCAACACCTCTTCGGGACATTACGAGTACCTGGTGATGCCATTTGGACTTACCAACGCCCCTGCAGTTTTCCAGGCGTTGGTGAACGACGTACTCCGAGACATGTTGGATCGTTATGTTTTTGTCTATCTGGACGACATCTTGATTTTTTCTAAGAACCTCAAGGAGCACGTCCATCATGTCCAGACAGTCCTCCAGAGACTTCTGGAGAACTCACTGTTCGTCAAGACGGAGAAGTGCGAGTTTCACACTTCTTCGGTCGCCTTTCTTGGCTACATCGTGGGTCAAGGAAGTGTGGAGATGGATCCTTCTAAGGTCTCAGCAGTTACCTCGTGGCGGGTCCCTGATTCCCGGAAGGAGCTGCAGCGTTTCCTGGGATTCGCCAACTTTTACAGACGGTTCATCCGTGGCTACAGCACCGTGGCCGCCCCGCTCACCGCCCTGACCTCATCCAAGGTGACGTTCCGATGGTCCCCTGCAGCCGAGGAGGCTTTTCAGGACCTCAAGGGCCGGTTTACGTCAGCTCCTATCCTTCAAGTACCAGACACCGCTGGTCAGTTGGTGGTGGAGGTGGATGCTTCTGACGTAGGGGTGGGGGCCATCCTGTCGCAACGTTCTGGTGAGAACCAGAAGCTCCACCCCTGTGCTTTCTTTTCGAGGAGATTGAGTCCGGCGGAGAGAAACTATGACGTGGGGAATCGAGAGCTTCTAGCAGTCAAGTTGGCGTTGGAGGAGTGGCGACACTGGCTTGAGGGGACAGAACAACCATTTCAGGTATGGACCGACCATAAGAACCTGGAATACATCAGGTCGGCACAGAGACTGAATTCTCGGCAAGCCAGGTGGTCGTTATTTTTCACCCGGTTTAATTTTTCTGTTTCTCCTACCGCCCGGGCTCCCGCAACGTGAAGGCCGACGCTTTGTCCCGGCAGTTCGGGAGGGAGGGAGACACCCGGGGTATTCCGGACACTATTCTTCCTGCTCCTCGAGTGATCGGCGTCCTCGCTTGGGAGATTGAGGAGAGGGTTAAGACCGCTTTGGTGGACCAACCCGGTCCTAGTTCTTGTCCTCTTAACCGCTTGTTTGTGCCTCAGGTTTTGAGGGCTGAGGTGCTTCAGTGGGCTCATAGCTCCAGACTTTCCTGCCACCCTGGAATTCAACGTACCAAGGGGATGGTCCTACAACGGTTCTGGTGGGCCACGCTGGAGGCTGACACCCGGGAGTTTGTGAACGCCTGTCCTGTGTGCAATCGGCACAAACCATCTCACCAAGCGCCAGCTGGCCTCCTTCATCCATTACCGGTCCCACGTCGCCCTTGGTCACATATTTCATTGGACTTTGTAACTGGTCTACCACCGTCCCACGGACATACTGCCATCTTGACGGTGGTAGATCGGTTTAGTAAGATGGCTCATTTCATACCCCTGCCTAAGATCCCGTCAGCTAAGGAGACGGCAGAACTGATTCTGCTCCACGTGTTTCGCATTCACGGACTGGCGACTGATGTGGTTTCCGACCGGGGGCCCCAATTCACCTCTGTGTTTTGGAGGGAGTTTTGTGAGCTGATCGGGGGCGACGGTTAGTCTCACCTCCGGTTTCCACCCACAGGCCAATGGCCAGACCGAACGGAAGAATCAGGAGATGGAGACCACTCTCCGCTGCATGGCTTCCGATCATCCCACGACCTGGTCAAAACAACTCCTGTGGGTGGAGTATGCCCACAACACCCTCATCAGTTCCGCTACTGGTCTTTCCCCTTTTCAGTGTGCATACGGTTTTCAACCCCCATTGTTCTCTGCATTGGAGAAGGAGGTTACCTGTCCGTCTGTCCAGGCTTTCATCCGACGTTGTCGGAGGACTTGGAGGCAGGCTCGTACAACTCTGCTTCAGTCTGCTAACCGGTACGCCACATCAGCGAACCGCCGACGAACCAAGGCACCTGTGTACCAGGTAGGCCAGAGGGTGTGGCTTTCCACTCAGAACATTCCCCTTCGGATGGAGTCTAAAAAGTTAGCGCCCAGGTTTATTGGACCCTTCAAGATTGTCAAGGTCATTAATCCTGCAGCAGTTCGACTGAGTTTGCCCCGGAACATCAAAATCCATCCCACCTTCCACGTCTCTAGGATTAAACCTGTCCGGGAGAGTCCTATGGTTTCCGCCGCCCCTCCACCACCACCCCCTAGGATGATCGATGGGGGCCCTACCTACACCCTTCGTCGTTTACTCCGTTCCCGTCTCAGAGGGAGAGGGGTTCAATATTTGGTGGACTGGGAGGGCTATGGTCCTGAGGAGAGGCAGTGGGTTCCGGCTCGTCATATCCTCAACCCTCAACTCATCCGAGACTTTCACCTGCGTTACCCGGAGCAGCCGTCTAGGACCCACGCTCAACCAGGCGTTAAGCCAGGGAGTACTCGTCCGCTACGGACCAGAGGCTTCGTCGAGGAGGAGGGGGAGTCGTCATCGGGCGAGGAGGACGAGGATTTCCAGGAGGGAGAGGCCGAGAGAGCAGTCTCAGACGAGTACTAACCTTTCCCATACCTCCACCTTCAACCCGGTGTCTGTAGGGTTTTTTTTTCTTGAGTGTGATGCCCCTGTGGGTGCATCAGTAGAGAGGAGGTGGTGATTGGTGATTGGTGTTTGCTGTGTGCATTGATTGCAGTTACTCAGGGCACCTGGGTCTGGTGTCCTGCAGCTACTTAGAGCCTCTCTGCTCCTCTCTGTGCTCTCTCGCTGTTTTCTCCTGCAGGCACCCGGCTCTGATGAGTATGCACCGTACTTTGATTTGAACTGTTTGTGCAAATAAACACCTTTTTCTACCCGTTGACATGTTGTGTCTCCTTTTTGTTGCGGCCTTTTGAGCCAGGTCGCAACAAATGGGGGCTCGTCCTACGGGTTATTTGGTTAAAAGTTTGTGTAGTGCTCAGAGCACATTGTGTCATTGGAGCAGCTAATTAGTTGATGTGGTCCAGCTGTGTGCTGGCTCGGTAATGCTATTTGGGGGACACATCATGTCTTTTGGGTTTCAGGAAGCTTTAGTGTCGTCAGGTTTTGTGTGCTAATCAGAAGGTAAGATGTTGCTGCTTGTTACGCTTTTGTAAAGAGTTTTCCCCGCTAGGCTTAAGTGGCGTTTCCCTTTGGGTTGCGTCTGTTTGTTTTTTTTATAGTGTTGTGGCAACGTGGTTAGTGTCAGCTGTTTTCGGACAGCTGTCTCGGGGGCACATCCGCGTGATTTCTTGGTGTTACCTGCGTGCAGGTCGCTCCATAACTCCGCCGGGTTCCAGTGCGTAATTACCCACCGCAAGCCACATGAAGACTAGGTGAGATTAGGAAGATTTTGTTTAGGCAGTTAGGGGGAAATTCTCTGTTGGGTTAATCTTATGCCCATGCGTGGTGGCAGTTTAGTACTTTGCTTTCTGATTGGCTAGTATGACTTCTTTGTCAGCGTTTGTGGATGCGCCCTCAGTGTCGTTCTTAGATAATTGCCAAAAGGCGCAGTTGGTCGAAATAGCAGAGCACTATGACATTGCTGTTGTGGGGAGCAAGCGGAAACATGACATTAAAACTGTCATTGTGTCATCTTTGTTTGAGCAGGGGGTGTTGCAGAAGAGTGAGTCTGGTGCGGCAGGGTTCGTGCCGGTAGTGGTTCAGACAGCTGGTTTGACGTTCGAGCAGAAAAAGGAGCTTTTGGCCATGCAGTTTGAGCAGGAGAAGTTGCAGTTGGAGATGAGGGGTCGGCAGCAGGAGGTAGAGAAGCGTTTAGAGGTGGAGAAGGTGCTGGAGGTGGAAAAGATGAAATGTGAGGTGGAACATGCTAGATTACGGCTGATGGGAGAGGGCAAGTTGTCTCCAAGGGAGGATAGTGGTGATAGGTCGGCATCAGGCAGTGGCGATATCATTTCTTACTTGCGATTAGTGCCAAAGTTCAATGAACGTGACCCGGAGATTTTCTTCACTCTATTTGAACGCATAGCAGAGGCAAGAAACTGGTCAGATTCGGACAGAGTACTGTTACTTCAGTGTGTACTCACTGGGCGAGCACAGGAAGCCTATTCAGCGGTTTGTGGCGAAAATGCTTTGGACTATGATAGAGTAAAATCAGCGGTGTTGAAGTCTTACGAACTGGTTCCTGAAGCGTATCGTCAAAGGTTCAGAAATTGGGTCAAGGGAGATAAGCAGACACATATGGAGTTTATCCGTGATTTAACTTCTCATTTTCAGCGGTGGTGCGCGGCAGCAAAGGTTGCAAGTTTTGACGGCCTTTGTGAGCTCATTGTCTTGGAACAATTTAAAAACAGTCTCCCTCAGCGTGTGGCCACTTATGTGAATGAACAGAAACCTTCCACCGCGTTTAGAGCTGCTGAATTAGCGGACGATTTTGTGTTGACACATAAGGGCAGTTTTACTGAGAAGTATTCTAGGGGTGATTGGAAACGGGGAGAAGACAATGGCTATGCCCGCGGTGGTGCAAAGTTTTCACCAGGCTCCTCCCGTAGACAGGGCGACCCGAGGGGGCCAAAGTGGACCTATGTCATTATTGTCGAGAAGAGGGTCATTGGAAGGGGCAGTGTCCGTTGCTGGAACCTGAGGGGAGGCCTCGTTCTTCACCACATGCTCCAGCCATGTGTTGTTCTGCCGTTTTGGTTAAAAAGCCGCAGGGTGTAGGATCGGGCATGGTGCCTGATAAGAAGCTGGTTTGTGCCGACTTGGATGTGGGTTCTGTTTTTGAGCCGTTCATAACGGAAGCCGTTGTGTCAGTAGTTGGTAGTGACAAGTATGTTCCGATTAAGGTGTTGCGTGACACAGCAGCTAGATACTCATTTATTGCTGAGTCAGTATTGCCTTTTTCATCAGAGACAGAGACTGGGGATGTTGTGCTGATGAGGGGCATGGAGATGGGCTTGATCCCTGTGCCACGGCATACAATAGTGCTGGATTGCGAGCTGGTGCGGGGAGTTGTGTCTATTGGCGTGCGTCCCGCGTTGCCACTTGATGGGATACAGATGATTTTGGGCAACGATCTCGCTGGTAGTGCTGTGTGGGCTGGTGTGCCACCGCCGGTGGTGGTTTCCAGGCCGTTGGCATCTGTGGAGCCAGATGAGAGCGGTTTGCAAGTTCCAAGTGTGTCGCCAATTTATACTGTTACGCGTTTGCAGAGCCGTAGGATGTCTACTGACCTACCTGTTTCAGAGTCTGGAGAATGTGGTCCAGCACGGTACCTTGAGATCGGGACAAAGAAGAAGGAGAGGACAGTCAAAGAGGTGAAGAACAAGAGGAGGCCGAACAAGAGGAGGCAGAAGAAGAGGAGGCCGAAGGAGGTCGGCGCGCCCAAGAGACCGATGAGCGCCTACATGCTGTGGCTCAACGCCAGCCAACCCAAGGAGGAGTGGGACATAAAGGCAGTGGAGGCGAGGAAGCGGTGCGGGGTCGCGGGGCAGGAGTTCGGAGACAGTGGAGGAGGAGCGTCCTCCAGTCCTAAGAAGGAAAATAAAAAAGCTGGAGTTAAGAAGGAGGATATTGGGTTGTCGTGGATCCCTTTGGGGCCCCGTCTTAAGGGGGGGCTGTGATGCCCCTGTGGGTGCATCAGTAGAGAGGAGGTGGTGATTGGTGATTGGTGATTGGTGTTTGCTGTGTGCATTGATTGCAGTTACTCAGGGCACCTGGGTCTGGTGTCCTGCAGCTACTTAGAGCCTCTCTGCTCCTCTCTGTGCTCTCTCGCTGTTTTCTCCTGCAGGCACCCGGCTCTGATGAGTATGCACCGTACTTTGATTTGAACTGTTTGTGCAAATAAACACCTTTTTCTACCCGTTGACATGTTGTGTCTCCTTTTTGTTGCGGCCTTTTGAGCCAGGTCGCAACATTGAGTCTCTTTTTTTTTGGTTTTTTTAGTATTGTTTAGACGTCTGGAGCCGTCCATTAAGGGGGGGGTTCTGTCACAGTCTGCTTTCTCACTCACCTATTTTCTGCATTATCATTCCTTAGTCACCTGGTAGTCACACCCTGTCTCTCTCTCTCTCACTCTGTTACACCCATCAGCTCCATTAGTATTTAGGCCCACTTCACCTTCACCTCAGTGCCAGATCGTACTTCGCAGCATGCTTGTCTTTCCCGCACTACTCCTCAGATTGCTCTCCCGGTTTCGACCCTGCCTGTCCCTGACCAGCCTGCCTCGCCTGCTCCCTGACCCGTTCTGTACCTGCGACTCCCGTCCTGCCTTCTCCCGGAAACCTCGCCTGTCCCCGACCAGCCCTTTGCCTACTATCTGCCGTGTTGCCTCCTACCAGCCGATTGCCTCTAATAAAGCTGGTTACCGACTATCTCTGGTTTCCCGTGTTCTGCATTTTGGTCCTCAGCTCGTTTGTGACACAAGACAAACACAACACAGACAGATCGTGACAGGTTTTTTGTTAAGTAACATACTTTCGTCGCCGGCCGGCCGATACATGCCGCGCATTAAGTGGGCCTGTCTGTCAATTAATCCCCGGGCCACTTTTTCCCCCCAGTCCGCCCCTGACACACACTATTGAAATACTCTCACATTCACTACTGAACACCTCACACACACGCTACTGAAAACATCTGGTCTTGGACACAAACAACTGAAATACTTTCACATTCACCACTGAACACCTCGCACACACACTACTGAAAATTAACCTCACACACACGCAACTGAAAACATTTTACTGAAAGGTTCTCAGCAGGGAATGTGCATGTGTTTCACCTATGTGTGTGAGGGGGATTCTTGGGGGATTCTTGTTCTTGTAACGGAAGTCATTGTAATGAAACGGAAGTAACAAAGAACAATGCTGCAGTGATAGGTGGCGATAATTCTCATCTACTCTGTTTGGAAGTCGGCATTAAAGAAGAAGAATGAAACAGAAGGTCCCATTCAGCATGGATTTATAGAGAAACAGCACCGCAGCCGTAGGCTGGAGCCTGGACCGAGCAGTCTACAAACTGAGACGGTCTGGTCTATGGAGGTATTCTTGTTTACATCACCTGGCGCAGCTTGTGAGGTGGCCTAGCAACCCGCTAGCAACATGCACAGCTGCAACTGTGCAATAAGCAGCAGACTTTTACTTTTTTATCATTTCTGACCAACCGGCTCCCACTGCTCTGCTGTCTGTTAACGTTGTTAAGAGTGGTGGGGGCGGATCGACAGCTTGAGCAGCTGTCAACTCAACATTGTAAATAACCAACCAAAAACGATCGCCGGTTCATCTTGTGTTTGGCGTGAGAATAGTTTGGGTACCGTGAGAGCATGTGTTACACGCCAGGTGCTTTAGAGTTGGCAACCCTGCTATTATGTTTTAACTTGTATGCTACGGATAGCATCGTTAGCACAGATGTAGCTTCGTCTCGTTAGCTGAATAAAAAGACCAGTAAGAAATAAAGTGCTTGAATTTCACTTTCCGAATGAACTGCATTCATGGACGGTCTGTTTGAACTGCAGAGCCATAAGATAAGTGCGATATTTCAATGAAGAATACTCCACCAGGCATCAACACAACAAACACGTCCGAGTTCAATTTGTGTTCTCTGTTGCGGCTTTCACACCAGCGCTTTTCCCGTTCTAGCTCCGTGCTAGAGCTTTTCTGGTTCAGCTCCGGTTTCCCTTTTCTGCTCCAGCTTTGTTCACACTACACAGAGCCGGGGTGGTACTGCGTCATTGCCTCATCGTTTGCATCATGACGTTTACGTGCCTGCTTCATAAAAGCCAAACCACGCGGAAATCCCTCACAACAACAACAATGGCCGATTGTATTGAAGCGCTGTTCCCTTTGGTTATGCTCTTACGAAACGAAATGGAAGGCATGGAATGACTTTACAAGGATAAAACCATGGATAAAACGCGGGCATTTTGTTGTTGTTCTGGAGGTTTCCCGCCCCTGCCCCCGCCTCGACGTAAGAGAGACGTAAGCGGTGCCACCTCTTAGCTCCGGAATCTGAATATGGTTGGACGAGAGAGTCACATGGAGTACTCACATTGATAAAGTAGTAGATACATGTAAAAAGGTTTTAAATGTTATGAGGTGCTTGGCAGGCACTAAGTGGGGGGCTGATAAAGTTGCTTTGAGGAGTGTATACACAGCCTTAATAAGATCAGCCATAGAATACGGACTAATAGTGTATGCAGGGTCGGCTCTAGAACAAATCGAATGGGGGGGCAATCATTTACCAAGGGGACACACACACTGCCGTCAACAACCAACACACCAACGCAACTTCAAAAAACATGCTGTAAAGTCTATTGTTAATTTGTTAGCGCTTTTACAGGTGCTCAAAGACGCTTTAAAGATATAGTGAAGGGAAAAGAAAAGGAAGGAACAACAAATAAATATATAGTTAAAGTTAAAGTCAAATAATACAAAAACAATCACACATTAAAAGCCAGATTGAAGAGGTGAGTTTTTGTAAGTTTTTGAAGGTGGTGAGGTCAGTGCAGTCTCTGATGGGTTGGGGGAGTGAGTTCCAGAGGGAGGGGGGCAGCGACGGAGAAGGCTCTGTCCCCCCAGGTCCGGTGATTGGTGCGGGTGGGGATGGATAGGAGGTTGGCTTCTGATGAGCGGAGGCAGCGGGAAGGGGCGTGGTGGTGCAGCAGGTCTGTGAGGTAGGGGGGGACCTGATTGTTGAGGGCTTTGTGAGTAATCAGGAGGACTTTGAAGTTGATTCTTTGACGGACGGGGAGCCAGTGGAGGTTCTGGAGGACGGGAGTGATGTGGTCTCGGGAGCGGGTGTGGGTGAGGAGGCGGGCAGCAGAGTTCTGGATATGTTGGAGTTTATTGAGGAGGTTGAATGGTATGCCGTAGAGAATGCTATTGCAGTAGTCGAGTCGTGAAGTGATGAATGCATGAATCAGGGTTTCAGCTGCAGAGGAGGAGAGTGATGGGCGGAGACGGGCAATGTTTTTGAGGTGGAAAAAGGCGGTCCTGGTGATGTGATTTATGTGGTGGTTGAATTTGAGCTGACTGTCGAAGATGACTCCGAGGTTGCGGATGTGAGGGGGATAGAGTGTGGCTTTCAATGGTGAAGTTGAAATTCTGGATGTCTTTGATACGGGATGGGGGGCCGATGATGATGTCTGATTTGGCACTGTTTAGTTGGAGATAGTTTGTTTGCATCCATGCTTTTATTTCTGAGAGACAGTTGGTGAGAGTGGAGTGTGTTGTGGGGGTGATGGTTTTTGTTGAGATATAAAGTTGGATGTCATCGGCGTAGCAGTGAAATTGAAGGTTGTGGCGACTAATTATTTTGCCAAGGGGGAGCATGTAGAGGATGAAGAGGAGGGGGCCAAGCACCGCACCCTGGGGGACGCCTTGGGACAGAGGAGCAGTGGAGGAGGTGCAGTTGTTGATGTTGATAAACTGATGTCTGTCGGTGAGGTAGGATTTCAGCCAGGAGAGTGTCGGTGATGTTGAGTGATGATTCGAGGAGGGACAGCAGAATGGCGTGGTTGATGGTGTCGAATGCTGCGGTGAGGTCGAGGAGGATGAGGATGTTAAGGTTGCCGGAGTCAGAGGTCGTTTGTGATTTGTGACTTTTGAAACTACAAGAAGATAAGGAGGACTTTTACAAAAAAGTAAAAGATTTTTGTCCAGAAGGATAGGCAAATGGACTTCATCTTCAAGTCATGGTAAGACCACAATTTTATTGAAAATGGGATCTTACTAAGAGAGAACAATTACATATTTAAATGATAAAATTATATTTTTTGGGTATCCTTTTGTTGAACTGTCTGTTTAAAATTAATCGAAGCATCAGACTAAAAAAGCTTTTGAAAATAATATTATATTTTGATTTAGGTCAAAATATAATAAACCTGAAGAGTCTCAGTGCCTCACCAGCCATGAACCTCAAATGTCACTGCAGAAGCTTATATATAGATATCTAAGTTTTTTTTGCCCCACCACTTTTGTACATATAAAAACGCCACTAGATATATGCTCCAAGTGGAAGCGATTCGCCATTAAAGAAAAGAAGAAGAAGAAGCTCCGGAATCTTGCTTCTAGACAGACAATTTTTTGGAGCTGGAAACGAACCGGATTCCGGAGCTAAGAGGCGGCGCCGCTGCGGTGTGAAGAGGTAAAACCGGTACTTTTCAGAATCTAGCTCCGAGCTGGCCCTGAAAACGCATTGGTGTGAAAGGGGCATGTATCAGCTGAGCCCCTGTAGCCATAGATATACAAACTAGATGACTCACCCGCGCTGCTGGCCAATGGAGACCAACGTCAGAGGCGCGGGAAGGTATTTTGAGTGGGGGTGCTGAGGTGCTGGACTCCAGTGAACACTATTACGGGCACTATAGAGCACGCACAAAAGCACTCCCCACACGCAAACACACAGTACACCCGCGACTGTTACAATGAAGGCTCGATAATCAGCTCACGGCATATAGGCAGGGGTAAAACTGCGGTCAAGCCAGCCTCCACTCGGGAAAACTTGGTCAAGCCAGCCGGCACGTGATATTGCTGTGCGCGAATATCCTATGCATTACGGTAGAATCCTGGAAACACTGCCTCTGTGTTTAGATGAGAATAAAACAAAAACTGTCCAGTATCAAAGACTCATCTCACTCCAGGGTGATGGCAGGACACCCCATCTAGTCACTTCGAAAAAATCAGGACATTCTGATGTCTCATCTAAAAACAGGGATGATAGCTCTTATATTTGACTTCAAAGGTATTTTATTTTGAAACTCTACATCAGAATGTCCTGATTTTTTCGAAGTGACTAGATGGGGTGTCCTGCCATCACCCTGGAGTGAGATGAGTCTTTGATACTGGACAGTTTTTGTTTTATTCTCATCTAAACACAGAGGCAGTGTTTCCAGGATTCTACCGTAATGCATAGGATATTCGCGCACCGCAATATCATGTGCGGGCTGGCTTGACCAAGTTTTCCCGAGTGGAGGCTGGCTTGACCGCATTGGGGTAAAGTGCTATTTTTTACGAGTGGGGAGCGGACCTCACCTCCTCCTCCGCGGCAGGCAGGGGAGCTCCGCACCCCCTGCCTGCCGCTAGGGGGTGCTGCAGCGCCCTCAGCACCCCCCTTCCCGCGCCCATGCCCGACGTTGCCACATGGCGGCCATCTTGCCACAGGCAGCTTGCTCATTATGTCTATGGTGCACTATTGAAATAACTGTAGATTGCTCAATTTTCAACCAATTGTCACATGGTTTGGTATGATACTGCATACTTATAATTATAATCATGAACTTATTTTTTTCCACGTGTCTTGTTGTCTCCTGTATCATAGCCATGTTAATAACGTTTATAATAAACCAAACCGTATGTAAATCAGTCAAGATTTCAGCGAGTTACGAGTATTTTTGTGCAGATCACTCACCTTACAACAGCTGTAGCAGTAGTTGTTGACTGTGGCAAGATGGCCACTCCCCCTTGAGCCATCTAGTGTTTACAGGACTGTCTCAGAAAATTAGAATATTGTGATAAAGTTCTTTATTTTCTGTAATGCAATTAAAAAAACAAAAATGTCATACATTCTGGATTCATTACAAATCAACTGAAATATTGCAAGCCTTTTATTATTTTAATATTGCTGATTATGGCATACAGCTTAAGAAAACTCAAAAATCCTATTTCAAAAAATTAGAATAGTTCCTCAGACCAAGTAAAAAAAAAAGATTTATAACAGCAAAACACAATCAAACATTTGAAAATGTCCATTAATGCACTCAGTACTTGGTTGGGAATCCTTTTGCACGGATTACTGCATCAATGCGGCGTGGCATGGAGGCAATCAGCCTGTGGCATTGCTGAGGTGTTATGGATGCCCAGGATGCTTCAATAGCGGCCTTTAGCTCATTAGCATTGTTGGGTCTGGTGTCTTTCAGCTTCTTCTTCACAATACCCCACATATTCTCTATGGGGTTCAGGTCAGGGGAATTTGCAGGCCAATCGAGGACAGTAATGCCATGGTCAGTACACCAGTTACTGGTGGTTTTGGCACTGTGGGCAGGTGCCAGATCATGCTGGAAAATGAATTCCTCATCTCCATAGAGCTTTTCAGCAGACGGAAGCATGTAGTGCTCTAAAATCTCTTGGTACACAGCTGCATTTACTCTGGGCTTGATGAAACACAGTGGACCAACACCAGCAGCTGACATGGCTCCCCAAACCATCGCTGACTGTGGGAACTTCACACTGGATTTCAAGCAACTTGGATTTTGCTCCTCTCCAGCCTTTCTCCAGACTCTGGCGCCTTGACTTCCAAATGAAATACAAAACTTGCTTTCGTCTGAAAAGAGGACTTTGGACCACTGTGCAACTGTCCAGTGCTTCTTTTCCTTAGCCCAAGTCAGACGCCTCTTCCGTTGTCTTGAGTTCAGAAGTGGCTTGACCATGGGAATACGGCTATTGTAGCCCATTTCCCGGATACGTCTGTGAACAGTGACTTTTGATACCTGGACTCCAGCTTCAGTCCACTGTCTTTGAAGCTCCCCCAAATTCTGGAAGCGACTCTTCTTCACAATGCTGTTAAGGCTGCGGTCATCTCTCTTGGTTGTGCAGCGTTTCCTGCCACATTTCCCCCTTCCAACAGACTTTTTGTGGATGTGCTTTGAAACTGCACTCTGTGAACAGCTTGCTCTTTGAGACATTTCTTTTGTGTCTTACCCTCCTGATGGAGGGTGTCAATGACGGTCCTCTGGACAGCAGTCAGATCAGCAGTCTTCCCCATACTTGTGATTTAGTTTACTGAACCAAGCTGAGTGTTTTTCAAGGCTCAGGAAACCCTTGCAGGTGTTTCGAGTTAATTAGACGATTCAAGTGATTCGTTGAACACCCTACTAGTATACTTTTTCATGATATTCTAATATTTAGAGATAGGATATTTGAGTTTTCTTAAGCTGTATGCCATAATCAGCAATATTAAAATAATAAAAGGCTTGCAATATTTCAGTTGATTTGTAATGAATCCAGAATGTATGACATTTTTGTTTTTTTAATTGCATTACAGAAAATAAAGAACTTTATCACAATATTCTAATTTTCTGAGACAGTCCTGTATATCTATGGTATATATCTATGCCTGTAGCAGCCTGGAGCTAATGAAGCTAATGGGGCTAATGGAGCTAGCAGAGAGACCACTAGCAGTTTGGTACTTCCATTTCATTGCAATGACTTCCGTTACAGCAAGAATCCCCCTCACACACATAGGTGAAACACATGCACATTCCCTACTGAGAACCTTTCAGTAAAATGTGTTTCAGGAGTGTGTGTGTGTGAGGTTTTCAGTAGTATGTGTGTGAGGTTCATTTATAGTTGCATGTGTGAGGTTTAATCTTCAGTTGTGTATGCGAGGTGTTCACTAGTGAATGTGAGAGTATTTCAATAGTGTGTGTGAGGTTAATTTTCAGGTGTGTGTGTGTGTGTGGTTAATTTTCAGTTGTGTGTGAGGTGTTCAGTAGTGAATATGAGAGGATTTTAATAGTGTGTGTGTGAGGTGTTCAGTAGTGAATGTGAGAGTGTTTCAGTTGTGTGTGTGCAAGGCCAGGTGTGTGTGTGTGTGTGTGTGTGTGTGTGTGTGTACGTGTGTGTGTGTGTGCGTGTGTGTGTGTGTGAGAGTGAGGTGTTCAGTAGTGAATGTGAGAGTATTTCAGTTGTGTGTGCAAGGCCAGATGTGTTCAGTAGTGTGTGTGTGTGTGTGTGTGTGTGTGTGTGTGTGTGTGTGTGTGTGTGTGTGTGTGTGTGTGTGGTTAATTTTCAGTTGTGTGTGAGGTGTTCAGTAGTGAATATGAGAGGATTTTAATAGTGTGTGTGTGTGAGGTGTTCAGTAGTGAATGTGAGAGTGTTTCAGTTGTGTGTGTGCAAGGCCATATGTGTTCAGTGTGTGTGTGTGTGTGTGTGTGTGTGTGTGTGTGTGTGTGTGTGTGTGTGTGTGAGAGAGTGAGGTGTTCAGTAGTGAATATGAGAGGATTTTAATAGTGTGTGTGTGAGGTGTTCAGTAGTGAATGTGAGAGTGTTTCAGTTGTGTGTGTGCAAGGCCATGTGTGTGTGTGTGTGTGTGTGTGTGTGTGTGTGTGTGTGTGTGTGTGTGTGTGTGTGGTGTGTGTGGTGTGTGTGTGTGTGTGTGTGTGTGTGTGTGTGTGTGTGTGTGTGTGAGAGAGAGTGAGGTGTTCAGTAGTGAATGTGAGAGTATTTCAGTAGTGTTTGTGCAAGGCCAGATGTTTTCAGTAGTGTGTGTGCAAGGTGAGTTTGAATTTTGGGCTACACGGACCTTCATAGTTTACAGTCACAGCTTTGAAACGTAACGTTATGCCTTGAGGTATATCAGAAAAGGGTAGGCTACAGTCCATTATTCTGTACTACACCTGTCTAGCCATAGAACATGCTTCATGTCTGGAGAAAAAAAGGTAAGAATTAAACTTAACATATCATGAAAGGTTGAGGTAATCCAAAGCAGCATTTGTGTAATTCTGGCCATTGGTTTTGTTAGCTTTCCCAAAATCCCAAAATACAGCTACATTGCTAGAAATAGGTCCTTCTGGGTAAGAAACACTAGTGGTTAGACAGATCGTAAATAACCTTTAGGTTAAAACAGTTATTTTTAAATTACAAACCAACCCCAGATTACTGAACAACTTTGACATGTTTGAGTTTTTTTGGCTGGTCATTGATCTAGGCTAGATTGAAACATAGTAGGTTAAAGATATTAATTTAGGGATGCAACTCGTCAGCAATTGTCAGAAAAAAAATATCGCCAATTATTGCAATTATCAAAATATGAAAATGTCCTGCTTTTCCCTGTATTGTCATTTTAAAATAATATACTTTGTTTTTGTATGACAAGACATAAAATGTTTAACATGAGACTTGGATAGAAATTAACTCCAATTTGTTGACATTTCATAGATCAAATCAATAATCTTGAAAACAATTGACAGAATAATGAACAATAACAATAATCCAAGTTAAAGTTTGAGTCCTATATCACATATTTGTTATATCTCTGCCCCTTTTGCACAGTGTGAATCAAAAGTGCATACTGTGGCAACAGTTTTTGAAGAGTTCCAAACCATCCAGGGCTGAAGTCTTTTCATACCTCCAGATTCCACTTCCCTAAAATATTTTTTTTTAAATCAGTCTTCCAAGCTGAAAAATAACACCAGGCCTCTTAGTCCATACTCACAGCTAAATGTCTCTGCTGTTGTACTTCCTGCTAACATCGGAGCACCATGTCATTTTAGCAAAGAAATAACAACAATTATTTTGTTAACATTCAACAAGTACAGCTTCCGCGAGTCTTAGACGCAGACCCACCATCAACATATCAAGGGACGTTGTTGAATGCTAACAAAATAACTACTAGCCTGAAAGTAGGGCAGATCTTAGGCTCTCCAGCCCAATACATGCACATGTGCTTTTGCACATACACACTCAAACACACACATACTCACCCCCCCCCCCACACTCTTAGTCCCACTGCTAAACTACCCTACTCAGCCCATTGTGCCGGATCTATCAAACCCAAAACAAAAGACACTTGTTTTGATTTGTTTTCAGAAAAGGCCAGCCTTAAACTACCATTAAATGTGCTGTACAACCCAGAGGACGCCTGAGATTCATGGGTGACACGGAGCCAAGCCGTCACATTTTGTATGCAAACTGGTTGCCAAAAAAACCCAGCATTAATAAGATAAAATAAAAAGGAATTAGGAACAAAAAAAAGATCCATTGTGTCACAAAAAATGAGCAAAGCTGTAAAGCTGGAGTTGAAAGAGAGTTTCTGGGACTAGTGCTCGGCTAACTGGCACACTGGCACAGCATAGGGTTACCAGGCCAAAGCCAGTCAGGAGTGGTCTCATATGATACACTTTTTGGCCAGAACTTCAAAGAGGTCTTTATTTACACCCAAGTCTTGAATAATTTGATCGCGAATCAATGGTGACTTTTGTTTGGGGACTTTTGAAAGTCAAATCTGCTTAGATTTTTAAAAGTTTGACTTAATACAATGCTCATGCTATAGGAACATTTAAAGAGCTATGGGTCAATCCCTCCCTCGTGCGACCACACAGTAAAATATGTGGGTGGTGGAAAAAATTGTTCTGTGCAAAAATACACAGTAAAAGATAAGGGTTCTTTGCAAAAACACATTTTCGTTCAACTTTTCGTGGGTATCTACAATTTTCCAGCGTGGATGGATGGATGGAGGTTTATTGTTGGTGTTGGTTACGTGCATCATGTGAATCATGGGAAGAATCCCTCTGCTAGATCAACAGTAAAATACTAAAAACACAGAGGAAATTTGGACCAAAAGGACCATACATTTACATTAATTTGGAATATATACTCTTGATTTAATTAGGGTTAGGGACAAACAACTGAAGCCTCATATCGGCTTTATTAGAATGATAAAGAAGGTATCTTTAAATGTGTTAGCATCTTGAAATGTCTATTATTTACAGTTTAGTTTAGCTGTGAAGGTCAATTCAGTGTGAAAGGAAGGAATGACTGAAAGGACCAATAACGTTTTACAATACAGACATCTGGCATGGGAGTACTGCATTCAATTTGACTTGAGAAAATCCCAGGTGTCAGTCAGTTGGACCTAAGAGTATTACTTTGTTTCATTTAGGGCTGTTACAATATCAAGATATGATTACATGATTATTAGCCAAAATCATTCCCATATAAAAAAAAAAAGTGAAATATGTTGAAATAAATAAGTAACAATCATCTTTTGGTATTGAAATTCCAAGATTCATATATACTCTAGGCTAATTTATGTTGCTGGTGTTACATTTTGAGAGCTTTTGCTCTGTTCAAGCTATTATCGGGGATTTATACAAACAAAACACTATTGTAAAATGATTTATGCATTCTTATTTATGAACTCAGTTACATTTTAAATCCCTTAGCGCAGGGGTCTTCAACTAAAATTCAACAAGGTCCAGTTAGAGAAAATGTCCCCATGCAAAGGTCCGGAACATCAAAATGTCTAACTTGCTTTATGAATTGGTGTGATATATATTGAAGTATCTTTATCAACGTCTGCATGTAATCAACAACTGACTGCCAATCAAATAAAGAAAGTACAATTCAAAAACAACTATGTATTGTCAATTAACATTGAACTATACAGATATACAGTAAATACTGTGGATATGTGTAATGTTCCTCTCGGGCTTCTTTTACAAATAAAATAGAGAAAATAAATAAAATAGCTTTTGAAAATGTGTGCATCTCAAAAGTGCTTAATTTTAGATAAATAAAATAAAGTGTAGCAGCAGCTTGAGTTCCCTTTTTCTTTGTTAACCGTTTCACATCATGACTTAACAGTTTCAGACGATTATAGAACAATATTAGTCTTTACACATCATAACAATTCAACAGTTTTAAAGTTTCTCTTTCTTTCCCTCTTATATTGCCCTAAAATAAAGTGTATTATTGATCTTATATCTGTGCCTCTATTACACTATTAATGTTCCTTATTTCAGACTAGGTTCATCATGGTGTCCATAGGGAAGATCTGCACTGTTCTCTATAACATGTTCAGCAGAGCAGGTATTTCTCCCGCCAGATATGGCACCCCCCCCCCCCTACAACTTTGTCCAGGACAGTCACAACTTCACCAAGATCACACTGGTGTTGCCTGTTCCCCTCTAGTTTATGCTCACCAAAGCATTTCACTCTGGGCCCAGCAGTTGAAAAAATAAAGAGGGGCTTCCATATCCGGCAGAGCAGACTTTATTTCTGAGGAAGATTAAGATCTTGTATTTGCATGCAGTCCAAGTCATTTCTGCGTTTCTGCGGCAGACACCCTATCCGTTTTTAAGAGTGTGCTTAAGACCTTCCTTTTTGATAAAGCTTATAGTTAGGGCTGATTAGATTCAGCCCCTAGTTTTGCTGATATAGGCTTAGTTTGTCGGGGGACATCTTACTTCTTCCTTCTCTCTGTCTATACCTGTGTACTCCCATGTTCCGATTAACCCAGCTTCCCCAAATTTCTTTCTTTTTGGTGTCTATATACGCTGGGATCCGGAGTCATGGATGATCCTGCGGTCCTGTGTCCTGCATCACGAGCCCTGGATCTTGAGTCGTGGCTGTGGTCCTGGATCATAGGTCCTGGATGGATATCCTCGTGGATCCATCTTCCTATTATACACACATGCATTTCCAAACATTTGGACTACCTATGTTGCAAATGTATTATCTTTTCAATTTACACACGGCATCTATTGCACGACTGTCCGTCCTGGGAGAGGGATCCCTCCTCTGTTGCTCTCCCTGAGGTTTCTCCCATTTTTCCCCTTAAACTGTGGGTTTTCTCTGGAAGTTTTTCCTTGTACGATGTGAGGGTCTAAGGACAGAGGGTGTCGTATTGTCATACTGATATTCTGTACAAACTGTGAAGTCCACTGAGACAAATGTAACATTTGTGATATTGGGCTATATAAATAAACATTGATTGATTGATTGATAATATCTGAATACAATTACCCTTTTTCCTGGCAAATAAAAATCCCTGTTTTAATAAGTTCAAGTGTTTTGAATTCTTTCAACAGCGCACAAGTTCTTTATTACCAGATCAGGGTTCAGCAACCGGCGCCGGAGCCGCATGCGGCTCTTTAAGCCCTCTACTTTGGCTCCCTTGACCTTAGACAAAAATAAGAAGGAAATTATATAGGCTACAAATATTTGTAGGAATATTTATATTTTGTTGCATGGTTGAAAAATGTGTTGTATCTTGTATTTTGAGGTGATACTGTGACACATAAATAATGCGTTATATCCTGTCCCGCACCAGCGCATTTTCTTGCAGGTGAATAACCTGACCCCCGGCTCCATGAGCGAACTATGGATACATTAAAGAAAATAAAAGTATCTAAGGAAAACAGAGGATGTAATCCTGTGTAGACAGAGGTATATGCTTGCACGTGTGCTTTCACAGCTAACGATGCTGGCGTCCGTTTGATAGAGAGAAGTTGTTAAAAGGTGCTTCAGCCTTTACGTAGGCATATTGGAGGAAAACCACGGAAGAGGAAGACAGCTGACGATCTACAGTCATAATTCAATCAGTTAACTATTTTTAGGGTGCAGATATGTTTTATTTATTTCAAAGTGGGCCCATTTTAATTGTACCATATCTGGCAGGAGAAATACCTGCTCTGCTGAACATGTTATAGAGAACAGTGCAGATCTTCCCTATGGACACCATGATGAACCTAGTCTGAAATAAGGAACATTAATAGTGTGATAGAGGCACAGATATAAGATCAATAATACACTTTATTTTAGGGCACCTTTCAAAGCACCTTAAAATACAATAAAAAATAAAATATGAGTGGCATTACAATACAAACATGTGTTGAGTAGGAAACCACAGAGGACAATTACATTCAAAGGAGCAATTAAAGCGAGTGAAGCCAGTTTGAACACATTCTCTTTTAGGCGTGCTTGAAAATAACACAGTGTCTGACATATGTTATATCATTACTGTCATATAATTGCTTACTATTCGTGGTTATCAGACACTTAAACAACAGAGAAGGTTTTAAGAAATAGGACTATACTGACAAATGACATATTATCCTGTCATTGTCTGTTCTGTAGGAAGGAGGAATATAACAGAGTGGGACTGCACTCAAAAACGGAAGTTTGTTCCAATACGAAGATTGTGACTATCTGAAAAGTGTCCTTAAAACGAGCCTCCTCGCAATTGTATGCACATTATTTATTCAGCCGTTTGCTGTTTAATCTGATGAGAAATATATCATTCAAAAGAGAGACAAAAGCTTATTAAACTAGACGAACGCTCAATACAGGCGATGACGTCACGTTTGCGCGTCCCCGCGAATAGGGCTTCAATCTACGGCACAACACCTTTTTTGTGTTGGAGAGAGTCTGCCAGGAGTGCCAGATGAATGTAGGCCTACTGCAGATTACATGCCGACCATGGCCGAAGTGCTGGTGCTGGTGCAAATAATGATGTCCCCCGTGTGTTGTTTTATATACACACACACACACACACACACACACACACACACACACACACACACACACACACACACACACACACACACTCTATTGTTATTATTACCACAAGTGCCATTTTTCTCTAGCGACATTTATTTGGAGTTGCCAACTACTGATGGGAAATCTGCTGACAAACAACATATTTTCTCTGCTGCTAACACATGGGTGGGGTATCATAGAAACATTCTTACATCTTTAGTTTAATTCAATTACTTTACTGAAAATTATGTAGGAAGCAAGGTTGGATCATCAACAGGGAGATATTACAAGATGCAATCAGTGAAAAGTACAACAGATACAACTCACTGAAATTAGATTGTGCACACATGTCTCTGATATGTCAGAGGATTTCAAGAACAAGTGTTTAACCTCAGCTCAAGTTTATTACAGGCCTGTGAGCTTACAAAGGTATTGCATTAACATTGCATCAAATCTACCGTGACTCCACTTGAGGCAGGTAACATCGTAATGTTACCTACCTAATTATAATTAATTTCATTTATTTTGTATACATCTAGCTACACAAATACAATCTGAAATGACAATCACTTTGAATATACTTGTAAAAAATATGCTCAATGTATTTATTCATCAGTTTATGGAACAGTGGAAGTGCAGATTAGATACTCTTAAAGGGGCTTTATTAGTGTCCACTGGGACATGTCTCCATGCTTTAATGTTTAAAAAGCTCTTTATTTTTCTCATACTGCCTGTGCTGCAGCACCTCTTTTCACCCTCTGTCTGAAACCAGAGCCCAGTCTAGCTGGCTGTCTCTATTGTGATTGGTTAACCGCCTAAAGATGTCCCAACCCTTAGCCTACAGTACAATGTGTTGGAGCACTAGCCAATACAAGCATGAGTGTTACGTAGTGATGTCACTATGTCTTGGAAGTAAACAAAGGAGTCCAATGGAGGCGTTTCAGGCAGGAGGGGGGAGTCAGTTTATTTTTGTAGTACCGGACAGATGTTACATTGTCCCATTGTATATGAATAAAGATGGTCACAAATCAAGGTCATGCTAATTTTACTCTGTGTCTGCTGGAATGGATATTGGATTGCTGACACATTTCTAATAAGGTAGTACTGTTTCAAATGTTGAGTTTAGAGCTTGAGGAAAAAAGAAATGTATGCAGCTTTAAAAGATAAGGCTGTACATATTCTATTTGGATGTTTTTATTGTCAACAAATCCTATAGAATGACCAAAAGCAACCAATTATAGTCCAGGCAGCCAAAGCATGATGCAACTTATTCCTCTATAAATGCACTGGCTGGCATGCGTCTTCATTACAATGAAAACGGTCCCTCTGCTATGAATCCATTAGTACTTATTAACATTCCAAAAGTGTAACAATTCACAGTTTAGAATAGTTCCCAAAATTAAAGAACAAGTTGGCTAAGTTGAAGTAACAAAACTACTGTGGCCAGATGTTCTAGCACATTACGTTTAAAAAAAATACATGTACTTTTTGTCAAGATGAAATCATATCCATCCATACATGGACTAAGGTCCGAGTCCCGTAACCTCAGGTCAAGAAAGTTATGTTTTAATATTGGTTTGGTGATAGTTGGCAGGATTAAGGAAAAAATAATGGACCATTATTCTTGAAATAGGATGAAGGTTGAAGCACGGGCCTCGGAATAAACTGTCCTCAATATTTTTTTTAATATTGTCCTCTATTGTTAAAGGTGGGGTAGGTGAGTTTCAGAAACCGGCTCGAGTGCACTACAATTTGAAAGTACACAGCGGAAAAGAATCCGCCCCTTCCTTCAGACTTCCTTACAGAGCACCTCCTCCAACACACATGAACGCGCACATGACGTTAGCAGACTGGTGAAAGTGGCCGTCTGTTGCTGGCGAGTCATTGAAGTACTGCTGCAATGCACGCCCAATGACGGCACGCCCAATGAGGGCACGAGATACATTTGTGCGTGCACGAGATGGAAGGCTGACAGACAGGGCGGCAATCCAATCCGTTTAGCCGGGCGGCTAAATGGATTTTACAGTATTACGGCTTCCACAGATGACATTTTTTTATGGATTTGTTGTCAAAGCACTTAAGATAGTCATTGCTATCGGGATGTTAAGAGCATTCCATGGAATATAACAAAAAGTGTATCTCGAGCCGGTTTCTGAAACTTACCTACCCCACCTTTAACATTGTGAGATAAGCTATTTGGCCTTGGCAGGGCTGTACTCTCCTTTAAGTTCTTAAGTGTGTCTTCTTTTAGTTAAAGGTTCAAGTATAATTTAAACAAGTCTTTAAACATATGGACTTTCTTTACATACATACACATAATAACTCTATTCATGGTCAAATCCTCAGAGATTTTTTATTTTAAAGAAAACAAACACTTCTATTAATCTGCCTCGGTGGGGTCCTCCTGAAACTGGTAGCAGTTGGGATCCCCTCTGACCCGAGGCGTTGCTGGGATCTGGACCCCGGTGTAGGGGTCAACACACCAGCACTCCCCCCGCTGGCCGTGGTTGGACATGTTGCACTGGAGGAAGAAAAACACAGACTAGACAAGTTGGAAAACACTAGAAACCAGAGGGAGGGGTAAGGATGCACAGTGGGAAGCAGGGGGTGCGTTAATGAAGCATGGCGTACGGAGGCTCGAGATGTGTGTTTGTGTACTTGTGTATCTTCTGATGGCGGGGGGCCACTGGATGAGAGAGAGGGCTATGGTCCGGGTGGGACGACACTCACCCAATAACAGCCCATCTTCAGGTCATGCCCCCAACTCACAACACATGCACAGCCACACATGCCATCACAGACACACATACACGCAGCGGCATGCCAGTAGACCGGCCCCCCCGCAGAGCCCCCCTCCACTCAGAAATGAGGTCGTAATTAAAGTGGACACAGTTTACGCCGCGCATGCGGGGCGGCAGCGGAGGGGACGGCCAAAAGAATGAAGAGCTCTGGGGGAAAGAAAAGACTCTCCATTTTCTTCCTTCGATGAGAAAGAACAAAAAAAGTGACAGTTACAGTAATTACCCCGCGACAAGGAGGGACAACTCCAAAGGGAGCCGAGTGTTGAGGAGGTACAGTGTTCCTCCCTGGGAACCGGGGACTCCGGTCCGAAACAATGCTGTTGTTTGAGACCAGTGATGAAAATTGGCTGAGTGGTTGAGAGCCCTGCTTTAGGAAACGGTGGCGCCTATTCAAATCTTCTTTTCTGCTCTACTATCCTCGTAAGAAAACACTGGACATGTGACCTTGTTTGTCCTCTGGTGCCTGATTTCTATGGACGAGCAGAATTCAAATTCAAGCCCCCGGTCGGAAGCGTGGTTTCGTTCCTCGGCTAAACAAAAGTCTTCCCATGAAGTACGCCAAACTGTTTTATTGCCTTGTAACCTTGAGCTCAGAAGCTGTTGCCTCATTCATGGTGACAACATTTCCACACGTATGTGTGTGTATGTGTGCGTACGTGCGTGCATAAGGGCAAAGTGTTAAGGAAAAGGAGGGTGTGTGTGACATTATTAAAAGAAATGGGGGGAAGGGGGGGTTGTGTTGTGAGTGGTGGCAGGTGGGAGTGAGGGGGGGACATATTTTTGCCAGGGTGATTTAACCAGGCTGATACGAGAGTGTGTGTGTGTGTGTGTGTGTGTGTGTGTGTGTGTGTGTGTGTGTGTGTGTGTGTGTTTATAAAATGAGGCGACATCCAAGGGAGATTTACACAAAGTGATACAGTACGAGTTTGTGGGATTTTAAGGAGGTAAAAGGAGAACAGAGGGAGAACATAACAAATTAGACACAACTAAAAACAAAGCTCACATACAGTTCGGATTACAATTGAGGCTTTTTTTTCCATGATCAAAGTCAGTGTATTATACAACGACCTCTAGCCAAATTCTAAACCTGACGACATTTGCAGTCTGAGCTTGTGTGCTCCCCATGAAACAGTAGCTCCCTGCTGCTGGCCAAAACCATTGAGTGATGTCACAGCAGGTGGGTCACCTTTGACAGCAGATGGAAAACACCTGCTGTGACATCACTGACGGACACATGGCCGGTGTTGTGACATGCCACCCTATAGAGTGGTGCAGTGATGTCGTATTTTTGTGAGATGACCCGGAAGTTAGCATTGCAAGGACTCCCCGTACAAAAATCCAATGGGGATGTATTGGTGTTTGGAATATTGCAGAGAACATATAACATAATCTCCACATAATTACAACACTTATATGATTTTGAAAACATAATTGCAACGCTAATGTTAGGCTTTAAAGGAACTACGCCACTAATGTGTTGCCATGATGATGTTTAGTAGTCTCATTCAGCTACTTGTTAGCCACTGCTGTGTTAATGACACATAGAAGCTGTGTGTCATTAACTAAAGAGGGTTTTTCCTGATGTATTTTATGTCATAGAACAAAATCTGAAAATATCTTAAACTTGTGAAAACCACAGACCTTCTTTCAGGCTTCAAACCAAAAAGCACATTCAGGAAACGTTCAGACGAACTAACCGGAAGTTATATAAAGCTAATTTTTTATTAGTTTCATGAGTTGTAGCGCTCATTCCGATTGAAAGCTAATTTAAATAAGAGACATTTCCTCACTGATATGTACGGAGCCCTGGAGGGTTCATAGAAAGAAAAATAAATAAAACGAGGCCACGTTTTATTAATTTGTGCACACAAGATGTAATTTGTGCGCAGGAGATGTCATTTGTGGCCTCAATTTAAATAAAACGAGGCCACGATATACTTTCTCGTTCGCACGAGAAAGGAAGTAGGCCAAATAGGAAGTAGAGCGCACAGGAGACAACCGTTTCATTGTAGACTGTTATGTTTCATTGGGGAAATGGCAGTGCATACATTATTTGAGATATATTTCAAACTCGGACTTAATTTTAGGGACATTTCGGCCAGAGGTGTAGAGCTATTTGTTTAAGCACTGGATTCGCAAAACAGGAGAGTCTTTGAACCAGTCTGCTTTGATCTATGAATTCATGTCCGTGACTCTCACAGTATCAGCTATCTGCGCGCAGAGAGCTGTGTCTTTTACGCAGCGCCTTCACTGTGTTTACCTTCATTAGAACAGCTAAATAGAGATTGAGGCTGCTACGTTTTAGCCACACACACACACACACACACACACACACACACACACACACACACACACACACACACACACACACACACACACACACACACACACACACACACACACACACACACACACACACACACACACACACACACGTGGCCTCGTTTTATTTATTTTTCTCTCTATGAACCCTCCAGGGCTCCGTAGATATAAAATAGTAATGAGCAATGGAAATTGAATGAATGATTAGCAAAGTAGGGCAAAACCTATTGCTGAAGAGATGATATATATTTTTAGTTTGCGTCACTATACTGTAGACATTAACTATATTCTTACTAAAGTACTCTATCATGTATATCTAGAAGCTTATCAGTATATGTTTAAATGATGCTTGTATGAACTAAAATGGTCTAACAGTGCCATAAAGTTGAAGCATCTGTAATCAGCATTTAGACTATTATATCAATACTCATTTGGAAGTCGATATGTATTAGGGACAGTACACATTCTTGCCTTACACAATAAACAATGGATCATTACAGAACAATGCTTGCGTGTACATCCTCCCCTACTGTACATGTAGGCCATATTGGATCAGCAGCCTCATTAAAGGAAAAGTCACACCGTAATGGCCATGGCCACCAACTAAAGGTCCTGAGGCAAAGGGACCTGCTGTGCCACTGTTGGCACTGTGCCATCATTAGAACTAGATTTACACCCAGGGACTCTCTCCAAGACAAGGCCTCAACATGTGGTGAGGGCATTTTTCCTACATGCCACAATTTCTCTATAGACAAAAGGCTAAAGGCAAGGTATGCATAAGTATATATACTGTAGGCACAAAAGTGCTGACAGTTTATGGACCATGTCCTGCAGATACTTGTTATAGAAAAAGTCTCAGCATTAATGTAAGTGCACGTAGGTAAACGACTGAGAAGGTTGAGGGGTTTAAATTAGGATGTGATTTTAAACGTTAACATTTCACGATTCCTTTCCTCAAGACCCTCCGAAGACATTCTTGATACACTGAACAAAAATATAAATGCAACATTTTTGTTTTTGCTCCCATTTTTCATGAGATGAACTCAAAGATCTAAAACATTTTCTATATACACAAAATAACTATTTCTCTCAAATATTGTTCACAAATCTGAAAAAAATCTGTGATAGTGAGCACTTCTCCTTTGCCGAGATAATCCATCCCACCTCACAGGTGTGGCATATCAAGATGCTGATTAGACAGCATGATTATTGCACAGGTGTGCCTTAGGCTGGCCACAATAAAAGGCCACTCTGAAACGTGCAGTTTTATCACACAGCACAATGCCACAGATGTCGCAAGTTTTGAGGGAGCGTGCAATTGGCATGCTGACAGCAGGAATGTCCACCAGAGCTGTTGCCCGTGAATTGAATGTTCATTTCTCTACCAGGTCTCCAAAGGCGTTTCAGAGAATTTGGCAAGACATCCAACCGGTCTCACAACCGCAGACCACGTGTAACCACACCAGCCCAGGACCTCCACATCCAGCATGTTCACCTCCAAGATCGTCTGAGACCAGCCACTCGGACAGCTGCTGCAACAATCGGTTTGCATAACCAAATAAATTCTGCACAAACTGTCATAAACCGTCTCAGGGAAGCTCATCTGCATGCTCGTCGTCCTCATCGGGGTCTCGACCTGACTCAGGTTCGTCGTCTTAACCGACTTGAGTGGGCAAATGCTCACATTCGATGGCGTCTGGCACGTTGGAGAGGTGTTCTCTTCACGGATGAATCCCGGTTTTCACTGTTCAGGGCAGATGGCAGACAGCGTGTGTGGCGTTGTGTGAGTGAGCGGTTGTCTGATGTCAATGTTGTGAATCGAGTGGCCCATGGTGGTGGTGGGGTTATGGTATGGGCAGGCGTATGTTATGGACGACGAACACAGGTGCATTTTATTGATGGCATTGTGAATGCACAGAGATACCGTGACGAGATCCTGAGGCCCATTGTTGTGCCATTCGTCCACGACCATCACCTCATGTTGCAGCATGATAATGCACGGCCCCATGTTGCAAGGATCTGTACACAATTCCTGGAGGCTGAAAACATCCCAGTTCTTGCATGGCCAGCATACTCACCGGACATGTCACCCATTGAGCATGTTTGGGATGCTCTGGATCGGCGTATACGACAGCGTGTTCCAGTTCCTGCCAATATCCAGCAACTTTGCACAGCCATTGAAGAGGAGTGGACCAACATTCCACAGGCCACAATCAACAACCTGATCAACTCTATGCGAAGGAGATGTGTTGCACTGCGTGAGGCAAATGGTGGTCACACCAGATACTGACTGGTTTTCGGACCCCCCCAGACCCCCCCCATAAAGCAAAACTGCACGTTTCAGAGTGGCCTTTTATTGTGGCCAGCCTAAGGCACACCTGTGCAATAATCATGCTGTCTAATCAGCATCTTGATATGCCACACCTGTGAGGTGGGATGGATTATCTCGGCAAAGGAGAAGTGCTCACTATCACAGATTTTTTCAGATTTGTGAACAATATTTGAGAAATGGTTATTTTGTGTATATAGAAAATGTTTTAGATCTTTGAGTTCATCTCATGAAAAATGGGAGCAAAAACAAAAGTGTTGCATTTATATTTTTGTTCAGTGTATAACCGCACTTTTGTCAACCTCACCAGCTGTCATTTCATACAAGCTATAGATTGTTTGTTATGTTCTCACTATTTGGTAGTTGAAAAATTCTTGTTTGGTGGATCAATCTGTAACAATACTAATTGCATATATTTTTTAACATATATATTTATTTTTGTTAACTAAAGTTTGTTGCAGAATTATTTGACCATGACATACTGTAAGATGATGTCATTAGTATTGTGTCTATACGCTTTGCTCTTTGTTATTCCTACCAAGTGTTTTAATGATGAAGCTTCCCTGCCTTACTTTGTAGCTTCGAATGTCAGAACACTCGCAAAGACGTGAATTCGCGTACGTTGGTGTGACACTCTGGAATCTACCAGTCAGTGTTATATCTAAACAGAGTGATTGTTGAGGTGAAATGGCATATAGTGACCCAGTGCGCTGTCCTTGGCTCACCTGTTTGAGGTTGTACAGTCCCTGTCTGTCACAGTTTGGAAACTTGAGCCCGTACAGGTTCTCCAGCGGGCCTCTGTTATCCTCAGAGGTCATTTTGGAGATCTCCTCTAAGACTTGTTCCAGCTCCTGCTCACAAACGCTCTGAAAGGATAAGAGAACATTATTAATTCTCAAAATAATTTAGCACAAGCACAAGGCATACATGAAAATACATTATACACACACACACACACACACTTTCCTGTAACACACAGTGTATCAGGCTGCCACTGGGATCAAAGGGGTCCGGTCTTATGATTAGTTGGCTGAAGATGAGAGAGCAGGGCAGGAGGCCCCCTTATCAGACGTCAATTTTACGTCAAACTGTGTAGTAGTGCGGAGAGTGTATTTTCGTTGTCTGAACAGGAAGTTAGCGGGATTTGCAAAAAAAAACGATCTGTGGCATTTGTTCAGCAGGATAATCTCAACAAATTAACATAACTTTTATGATTTTATAAGCGTAAATGCAATGGGCAGAAGTAATGCTGTCACAAAAGTCAACTCTTAACTAAATAGAGTTAAGTGGTGCAAATAGCTACATGTAATGTCGAAACCCAATGAAATTACTAAATTAATGTATTTAAAATTAGTTACATTTACTGAGAAAAAAACTTTTGAATGACAGTTACTAATCTAAAAGGTTGGTGATTACCAAATCGTGGGTCAAAACATATTATTTTTGGTAAGAACTGTTCTTGGCCAATATAGCCTTCATTCTGTTGCTACCTTCTTATCTTAATTGCAGTTATATTGAATAACTTTTAATGAAAGTTTGACAGAAATCAGTGTTCAGTAATATTGTGAGGTTTACACTGCCTGGATTAGGTATGTATATTTATTTATGTCAGACTGCTGTTTATAATACTAACCTGGTCTGAACTAGCTTAACTGCCTTTGGTTTGCCACGCTACGCAGGTGAAGTTAACCTGGAGAAGTCTGGTGTTATGCAGCATCCACACTGCGGCGTGCATTGAAGCTTGCCGTGTCTGAAACTCTACCAACAACCAATCACATGAATCTCCCGCCCCGGACACACAAGCACGTGGTTTGATTGGCTAGAGCTTGTACTGGCATATTATTTGATTGGCTGACGCTTCAGTCAAAGCTTCAAAAGTTGAACATTGCTCAAGTTTTCAAGCGAGCAACAGGAGAAGCAAAGCGACGGAACCACAATGCAGTTCGGCAAAGCGTGACGTCACCGCATTCAAGGTGAATGGGCAGAAGCGTTGAAGCTTCAACGCACGCCGCCGTGTGGACGGGCCGCGACAATGCCTTTGCAGTGCAGATGTCCAGTTTTTAGACTGTGTGCTGAAATGTGCACAGAAAATGCAGCTGAGACTTCAAACAGCATGGGTTTGGTTGTTAGCATAAACATGCTAGCATGCCTCCAAGGCTAGCACAACCCAGTCTCATAGCATTTCGTGTTCACCAACATGATTTCTAATCTATTGATTCGTGTTCACCAACACGATTTTCCCCTTTTTTTCGTGTTGCACAGCACGATTTTAAAAGCAATGTATTTCTACTGGTAATGTGTTTCGTGCCTGCAGCACGTCTTTTTCTCCGGTCGGGTCGTGGAAGACCGGAAGCTGTGTGGTTCATAAAAACATGTTCTTACTCAATATTAATCCACAATTATTGCTTTTATTTTAAATCGTATAATTTCAGACTTTTGTTGCCGTCTGTGAGGAAAATAAATGGTGCTCAGAGCCTCAGAATACTGAAATCTGTATTTTTAAATCTTTTTTTCCTTCTAATTTGTTATTCTTTTCTAAATAACAGTGTTATTTACTCACCAATAACACACAATTATCCTTGCTTTTATTTATTGGTTTGATTCCATAATCTCTGGCTTTTTTGGCGTCCATCAGGAACTGAATTTCAAAATAAAAATAACCGGAAACAGATAGGCTATAGGGCTCTAGGAGTTTAGGATGGCCGAAGACACAACACTACCCATAATCCCCAGCTATCGTTTAGGACTACAGTTCCCGTGATTAATCTTCAAGCTACGAGCGTCAAACAGCTGTTTGAAATGGAACGAAACCACGCCAGACTATCCAAAACTGGAATCGAACGCCCCCACAGAACTACACATGCTGGCTATTGTGTTTCGCAAAATGTTCTATGGGACGTCTCTACTGAACGTTTTCGTTTTTCCCACAATTAGAAGTTGCCAGTATTAAACACATTGGTGTTATCAAATGTAAAACATATAATTAATAAATGGGTGAAAATCGCTTGTGTCCATAATTCGCAGCATTAATATATACCCACATGAGAGCTCATTGTTACTTTGTAATTCTACTCCACTACAATTCAGAGGTTAACCTGGTATTTTTACTCCACGACACTTATTTGAGTTACTTTGCAGATTCTGATTAATGATGTGAAATATAAACAACCCTTAAATCAAACTTTAGTTACACCTGAGTCAAATTCAGGGAAGGTGATTGTCAAGTGCCAACAATCAGGAGAGATATTTGATAGTTGGTGCTTGAGAAGACTAAACATTTATCTGCAATTGACATGAATGGAAACGAGTAATAAAGTATATTCATTACTCGTTATTCATTACTCGTTATTCTCTTTAAAAACTACAAGTCTCCATGTATTTCTTCTTTTAATGTTTATTTTATTAGCTTTTCTTTTTAATGACTGATTTTAAATGCCATTTTCGTAATGTCTTTCATTTTTTGTAAAGCACTTTGAATTGCCTAGTGTTGAAAAGTGCTATATAAATAAACTTGCCTTGCCTTACTAATAGTTAATTAAAGACTGTATATTATGGCTATTTTGCACATCCCTTTCAAGATTTCAAGATTTTCAAAGGTTTATTGACATATCATATTATACACAACTACGGTGTAGTTATGCAATGAATGAAAATATTGGGTCACAGGTTCCTCAACAGTGCATTACAAGACATCTATCAATATGTGTGTACCTCCACCATTAAACTCATATTCTGCACATTTCTTATACTATCTACACACATAAGAGTATAATTCATATGTATAATATCAGTTAAAATAAGTGCTTCAACATAGTTAACATTGCAGGAAAGCAATATATTAGACGTTAAGTACTTTGTCAGGCTTAATATTTATCTGTAGATAGATACCAAAGTGTTTTTCTTATTTAAAAGAAGACCTTAATCTAAAGTATTATTTAATGTTTAAATAAAGGTTAATTAGTTTTTCTGTTTTGCACCCCATCCTATTAATATCTTTGTACATCCTGCACTAAACTGTTTTATTGTAGAGATCACTTATAGTATCTTCTTGATTTTTTATATTCTTTATTTCTATCACAGACCTTCTACTTTCCCCCTATGAAAGTATGTACTCTTAATATTTTTTTAATCCAATATAACACATAAAAACAATAATTCAATAACGTGCTTTAACCACTAGGCGGTGCACACAAGGTACACACAGCCATAATAACTTTGTATTATTAGTGTAGGACACTTATGTATGTACAACATCTGAAGATGTGTAGTTTTATTCATGCTTTCACATAATTTTACAGCATATTGCTATACTATTTCAGACTCAGTATTTACATTCTTATATTCAAAGAAAATCAGTAATATCTTTAAAAACTACAAGTCCTTTTCTATCAGTTGTGCACCGTTATGGTGTAAATATAACCTATCTATGAATTAGATCAAATATAAAAGTCAGCCGAATTAGTGTTGATACTGCAAGGAGACGTATTGTGTGAAGAGAAATTAAAGATGTTGTTTAATTGTTGATATATTTATGATCCACGTCACGTTTTCAGTTTTGGCGGCAGTTCTTCCAGTTTTTCCAAAGGTCTTCTCATCAGGGCTCTATAAATAAAGAACTACGGCAGATCTGTAATATGTAATGCAGCCGAACCGTGTATTACAATGCCGCTATGTGATGACTTTCAAAGAGAAAAGCAAGAACACTCGGAATTAACTATTATTTTATTCTTTTAAAATGTTTTCCGGATTTTATATCATATAAACACCAAATCCCAGCATGCATTGCGGCTAAAACATCCAATCAGCGAGCTTAAACCATAGCTGAGGATCTTGGGTAATCGCTCGAAATGCCTACGTCTGTTTCCGGTTATTGTTATTTTGAAATTCAGTTCCTGACGGACGCCAAAAAAGCCAGAGATTATGGAATTAAACCAATAAATAAAAGCAAGGATAATTCTGTGTTATTGGTGAGTAAATAACAGTGTGTTATTTAGAAAAGAATAACAAATTAGAAGGAAAAAAAGATTTAAAAAATACAGATTTCAGTATTCTGAGGCTCTGAGCCGCATTTATTTTCCTCACAGACGGAAACAAAAGTCCGAAATTATACGATTTAAAATAAAAGCAATAATTGTGGCTTGATATTGAGTAAGAACATGTTTTTATGAACCACACAGCTTCCGGTCTTCCACGACCCGAACAGAGAAAAAGACGTGCTGCAGGCACCAGTAGAAACCAGTAGAAATACATTGCTTTTAAAATCGTGCTGTGCAACACGAAAAAAAGGGGAAAATCGTGTTGGTGAACACGAATCAATAGATTAAAAATCGTGTTGGTGAACACGAAATGCCATGAGACTGGGTTGGCTAGCAACAGTATTCTTCTAACGTTTGTCAAACACTTAACAACATTGCCATTAACCAATGTCATTAACCTTGCACTCATTGCTGGTGGAATTCAATTGAGGCTAGCAATAGATACGTCTTGAATTAGCAGTGAAATCTGGTCTGACTGCGCAGCATAAGTATGGATTGCTTCTTGGCCAGTATGGAGAAGAACACTGATTTTAGTCACCAATATTAATTTAAATGTAGAAATGACAATACAATTTCATTTAGCTGATGCTTTTATCCAAAGTGACTTAAAATAAGTCCATTCAACCATGAAGATGTAAACTCAAGAAGAGCAAGAATCCTGCAAGTACATCATCTTTCATTACATTACATTTCTTGTTAGACGCTTTTATCCAAAGTGACTTACATACTCAATACTGTGGGCAATTCCCATAGGAGCAATTTGGGGTGAAGTGTCTCAGGGACACAACGACATGCTGACTGCAGTGGGGTTTGAACCTGTGCTCCCCTGATCCCAACACCAAGGATCCACTGCGCCACACACCTCCCTATAAGCTAAACCACTGTAAGTGCTACTGCATTGGCTTCAAATAAGCCACATTTCTAAGTTGTGCGTATAAAAAGGGGGAATTACATTTGTATTATTGCTTTGTGGCCAAGGCGCAGTGGAAAGACATGGAGGTCTTCACATTTATTGATGTTAATGGAGAATAATGCATTGTGAGTATAAAGGCTTTGTTTAAGTGTATTCAGATATCATTTACTCCATAAGACTGCTAAACAGACTTAAAATAAATGGTGTCAACCCCTTTAAGGTTATCTGTCCAACGAGAATGTCTCACAGTAAAATCGTCATTTTGTTGACAAAGTTAAAAGTAAAATATCTAGGTACTGTAAAGCTCAATAAGCATACATACCTAACATTGATCATAACAGGTTTAATGAGGCAACATATTTAGAATAAAACATCAAGACATATGGTATAACAGGTTCTTTATGAGGGAACAATCATATGAATGTGATAAAGGGGAGTCTTTTAATTAACGAAAACAAATGTGTACAAGGGACAAAGGGGCACATGTGACACGAGCCCGGCCGACAGCGAGGCATGTGTTGTGTGTACAGTATCTGACCTCACAAGAACAAACACAGTGGAGTGCATCCATGCCTGACACCAGCTGTCTGCAGGTCCTCCCCCGCCCAGCTGCACCTCTCCTTTACCCAAGTCTCTCTTTTGTTGCTTCTAATGATCGCCACAATGTTTTGTACCCTTCCACTTAGGATTTTGTTTTGCAGCTACGAGTGAGTTAAGTGAGGGTGAAAATTAGCAAATGCACATAATTGTTTGCCATGTTCAGACATATATGGGCCTCCGCAAGCGTAGCCCCCCCGAGGGCTTTACTAATTTGCATGAGACAGAAAGAATATATCTGTGTTTGCACACCACCCCATTAAGGCTTTTTCTGGGAACTGTTTTTATTTTTTCGCAGAGCTGCATTTAAGACTGTGAAATGTTAAGTGAGTGTTAAAAGAAATGGTGGGGCGGGGGGTTCTAATCTGTTGAATGGGCTAAACTGCCAACACACATTCCACTGTAGACAGCCAAACAATATTACTTTTCATATTGAAGATGCTCATTATGGGCAATTATTATCTGTTTTTCTCAATGCAGCTAATGTGGCTTGTATTCACTTCATACGTAATTGTTAATGCATCAATACATGGAACAAATGCATGAGGTAGTGCTAAAAGTATTCTTAAGAGTAGTAATTAGAGATGCATCACCAAATGAGTTAGTCAGTTTGAACCACAAGGCCTCCACATAATAAAGACATGCTGTATGCTAACTGCTCACAAGACATCAACTTAAATGTCATTTAAAATGACGTAATTTTTAACATATTATCAGCTTTTGTGTATGCTGTTTCCTTATCTCAGAGTAATCGAAGTTACCACACTAGGACATTCTTGGAATACAAACAGATCCATTTTCACAGATGAAAGGAGGTTGTGGTCACTCACTAATGTGTTTACACAGTCATGCTACAGGTATCTGAGTGATGGGAACACAGACCTGCTCCCCCAGGTAAGGCAAAGTGTTGAAACTCGTTTTTCTGTTAAAGTGAGGGTTCATTTAGGGAAAGACTTTTGTTATGATGAATGTGGGTGTTATGATTAGGTTACGGCCTTTCACCCTAAGAATGAATGTAAGATAAAAAAGTGTGTCTGTGCACGTGCGTGTGTTTATTAGAGTGAAAGAGCGCCCAGAGGAGGGCACCACTGTACCAGACAATGTTTTACCCTCACAGCACATTGTTGACCGTTTGTCTTTTGATAGGCAGACATGTCATTGCACTCTGACCTACACAGCTAAGACTACAAACACAATCTAAGCTAGGAAGCTGCTGTTGGAAAAAGGGAAGCATTTGTCATATTTGTACTTACTTACTTGTTTTTTGTATTTTCATTTTGTGCCCTTTTTTCTTTCATTTTTGATGTGCTATAATGGTTTTTTAAATAGTTGTATTATAGTATTTATGTTTGCTCCTTATTTCCCATTATGCATGCCCATTTACACCAATGTTAATTCCTCACATCTGTTAACCTACTTGGCAATACACCGGATTCTAATGCTAATTCAGATTTTTAGGGAGGAAGTTCATGCAGAATTAAACCACACTCAGATTTAGTTTGGTTGGAATGTCATACAGTATTGGCTACTGTTTCTCTACAACAAGAAAATAAGGTATAGCATAGAGTTGACACCTGAAGTGGTATTTGTAATGGTTCCACACAAAAAATGTTATGGTGTTATGGTATATTTATTTTCAGCATAAGGGAAGACAACTTGTATTTAATGTAGTTCAAGTAGATACATCTTCATGTGTAAGACCCTGCATTTTCAAATAAATGTACTGGCTTCAATCTCTTTTTGCCCTTGAAATGTTTTTAAAAAAAAGCCCACATAATTAAATCAAATCATGGTATGATATCCGCTTTACAAGTTTGCGGAGACCTCCGCCAAGGCTGTTTCATAAGTAAAAATAATGTGTGTATCAACCCTGTGATTTAGATCCTCTCTGATTTTTTATAGGTTCTTCGTTGGCCCATGATACACCCTTCCACCAAGGTTCATGGAAATCTGCCAATAACAGAACCTGAGGTAATAATGAATCCTGAATTGTCATTTAAACATAGTTTCAAGGTTGAACTCTGACCTTTAGTTCTTTCAGGGTTTGGGGGTATTCTAGTTGATTGATCTTCATCCTGGTTTTGAGCTCATTCAGGTGTTGTTTCCTGGCCGACTCCAGCCAAATCCAAGGGTCTAGGGAAGGTCTTTTGGCGAGTGGATTCTCTGTCCCATGTACCTCTGCAACAAAACAAACAAAAACCTTCTCAGACATACAGTTAATCTGAAGCATCTGTACATAAAGTCTGCCAAGGCCTTCTTTAAAACAGACTTCACGTTTTAATCAAAAGCTAATACAACCTTTCTGGTCATAATCCCAGGGTAACATTCAATACTTTGGAGGTCCCCAGAAACACTCATACTGAATCATCGCTTTGAGCATGAAAGTGTCTTGTCTTTTCGGTATGTGGTTAATGGACAGATGTTAGAAACACACCATCTCTGCTGCTTTCTAAAATACTCACATTATCTACATGTATCCATTCTTGAATCACAAGCTGTTATTAAAAGCTTTCTAATAACAGACCCCTCTACAAGTCACCTTAATCCTGGAATTAGAAGACAAAGTCATTCTGTGTCCTGAAGGCATCCTGTGTCCTTCATACCTCATGTTACTAATTCTATACTGGACAGTCAGGCATTGCAATGGCTATAATTATTATGGCGACAGTGTGAACAGGCCCGCTAAGACCTTTGAAATAGTACAGTGTTACATCCAGCCCATTTAGGCTTATAACATGGGGTCTATTATACAGTTTTCACAGGTCTCTCAGCAGTCGGGGTCACTCTCAGTGCGTTTCCTGATGTTGTTATACCAAAAGTATGTTCGTCATTTGTTTGGAGATGGGAGAGACAAAACACAAACAACAAGCTAACAAGGTAATTCAGAACAGACACAAAGTAAGAAAGCAAATTAATACTGAATGCAAGTCCAAAAAATGAGATACCATTGATGGTATAACACAAAAAGAAAGAGAGGTGAACACACTAAATCAGCACAGACATAATGATGTGAGATTGTCTAACACATTGTCTAACTCTTTTACAAGACATCTATCAATATGTGTGTATACCTCCACCATTAAACTGTCATTCTGCACATTTCTTATACTATCTACATACATCTTATAACAGTTAACATTGCAGGAAAGCAATATATTAGACGTTAAGTACTTTGTCAGGCTTAATATTTATCTGTAGATACACATGTCACTGCTGTGTGCTCTGCATGTGTGACCATTAAAGAGGGTGTTCCATATTCTTCTTCTATACCCCCAAAGTTTTTTTCTTATTCAAAAGAAGATTAATTATATTCACTGCAGTAACAGCCAACAGTCATCAATTCAAACCTCCAGCTAGTTCACAAACAGTGGAATAAGCTCTCACATGTAGTGAGAGCTTCTGCAGAACACATTATACATATTCAATGGAGCATGATTTACGGTTTTAATCTAAGTCTGTTGCTCTCAAAATAAAATGAGTAAAAAGTGATATCTTTCTTTTACCCTTGTAGTTGTTAGTACACCGCACTGACACTTATGTTTCAAAAGGCTACACTGGAGCAAGACTGTAAAAAAAAGGCTTGCAACTATACAGACGATATTTTAAAAAGGTGTTAAAATCCCAACTTTTTTCTATAGTTTGATACATAGGAACTCATGACAGCATGTTTCAGGGAAAGAAAAAACTAAAACATGTCTTTAGCCAACAGCTTTCATGTAAACACTGTGTTGTTGATTCTGTCTTCAGTGCCATAGAAACTACCTGTCTCGAGCTGTTGGCTTTGGGTGTTGCCTTTAAGCAATGCTTTCACAGTTCTCTCATAGCACAGAATGAGTAATGTCTTTCCAGAGTTGCTTAGCATTAATGTATCTGTGTATTTGTTAATGTATACAGTGAAGCTGTGTCTCAAAAACTTAACGGTGCTTCCACAAGCCAAAAAAGTGGCCTTACAGTACTTCAAACTATTGTCAGTGCAAATAGATCCTCTCAAGGCTCGACCACTTCAAACACTTAACGTCTGGCCAACAGACAAAGAGCAATTGAATAATGAAGGTTTGCCTAGCCAGAGATCCCCTTCAAACCTTTTACGGTTAGCTTGTTCCTTCAACTATTGATGTTGCTATGGATGGCCATATGTGTGTCATCCAAATCAAATCAAGCTGCCTTTGTAGTTTTAAGGGGAAACTGTTACCAATTGTTGCTCACTACAGTGTTTGTCAGACCTTAAAGACAATAGGTGCACTATAAGGTCAATGTGGTTTTCTCTTACAAATGTATGCATTTAACCATCAACGTCAGTGTGCAACCAATACCACAGATCTAAGGCGGGCTTACTTTAGGCAACCGATTTACTTTTTTTTGTTGCGTGAGAGCAAAATCTGCTGTGACGGCAGTGAAAATCCTGTTTCTCAACACATTTTGATGGAATGTTGTATATGATTACATACATTTGTTTCCAATCGATGTTGACTTGAATATAACATGTAAAGTTAATGTTTATGTCTGTGGTCTTGCCACCTGGTTATCGGGCCAAGGCGGAGTGTATTTTGTGTGAAGGTTCTAGAAAAGTCATTCAGAGCATTAATATACCAACAACAATTCACCGGATTACATGGCGTAGTTATGCTTTGGCACAGAATTAATAGATGTTGGTGCCCTATGTCCCAAGGAGGTTCATTGCTTTGTAAATTACCAATATTTCTAATTTAAATATCTTTTTTAGAATCCCTTTTCACTATCAAACTAATGGGTCATTTTTCAGTCTAAAATTCCTTAGAAGTTCAGGAAAGAGTATGAGCCAATTCAGGGTTAGAATGCCATTATGGGCTATCCATGCAGTGGCTCCAAAACTATTAGCAGCAGCCATTACAACCAAGTCATTTTCACACAAAGAGTCAATGCACTGACTGTCTAGGGGTTAACATACCTGTCTCCATCACACACCGTTTAGTTTTTAAAGTCTGGAAACAGGGATTATAGAATCAATCACTTTTGATAACTTATAACTTTGGAACTGTAATTGATGCAGCCCCAAATGTGGTGTGTATGATGGTCTTGTTGTCAGGGTTGAGTGAAGCAGACAGGACCCAAATGCAGATAACAAACAGAAAATACCTTTATTTCAAGGCTAAGGTAACAACATAACTCCTCCCAGTGAACACAGTCAAGACAAACAAGGATCTCAAAAAGACTAACAGGAAAAAACGAACCTAAATGCACACATGACTAATCAAAGAAACAAGAGACAGATGAGGAGGGAGGAGAAAACACAGGGGCACCAGGTGAACACAATCAGAAAATCAGACACAGGAGGGCAAACACAGAGACCGGAATCAACAGACGAGACAGGGGGTGAACACTTTTCAAAATACAACAGGAAACCAGAGACAGACAAAACACAACACAGACAGACCGTGACACTTGTTCCACTTTCTGAATGGGCCACGTTGGTCTCGAAGGAGCTAATTGTTTTTACTGTTGGCTAGTCATCTATAAAATAGATAAGTTGATCATACTAATGTTTTAACAACCCTGAAATGGACTATAAAATAGCATACCAGTGCCTCAACATTGTAATTATTAAGGTCCTTACACACCAAACTGACACCAAAGAACACGTCCAGACGGAACGTCGCCTCATGTCTCCTGCGTCTTGGCCATTTTTCGCACTGGAACACACCGCAAAGACTTCAGCCAACGGCCAAGTTGCACGTACGAACTGCGCATGCGTGAGTGGCAATAACTCTCCTTACCAGCAGACGGCGGTAGTGTGTATTCGTCATTCAAAAGAGGCAACAACCGGAAGACGGACTGCGTGATAACCGAGAGAAGAAGAACAGACTGCGTGATATAAACAAACAACAAATAGCGTGTGCGTTCCATTTTCACTCTACAACGAGAAGCTCATGGGGCTTTCCTGAACCTGTGTCGAGAGCTGGAGTTAAATGAAATCTCAGATTTGCCTTCTTAATAGTTTGTTTGGGTCCTTCACTTCCGTTTCGCTTCTCATGCACTGATTCGCCAAACTGAACAGCCAATCAGAGCGATTTCTTTAGCCGACGGCCTTTAGCCTCCCGATTCAACATGTCGAATCGGCGGCGGAAGGTGTCGGTACGGCCAAAAAGACACAACGGTGCGGGACACACCAAGACACACCAATCTGAGTAGGGCGACACAACGCTCATCGACGGCCCGACATCTATCGACATCTATCGACGGCCGAAATCGGCTTGGTGTGTAAGGGACTTTAGAGTACTTAAGTAAATGAACCTTTCTTGTTGTGTAATCAAATCTAGCTCATTATGTTGTAATCATAAAATGCAACATGTAACTCTTCAGCGTGAACTGTTTTAACATAAGCACCATGGCAACAGGCTTTTTATTAACACCTCGGGGGGATATTTCTCTGGAATTGAAGGAGCCAACATGCAGCCTCTACACACTAAGTGATGTCTCACGGCTTCATCTTTTCCTGCGAATCTGTGCTGACACACACAGTTTGTGTGCACACACATTTACATAGCAGACAGTGCAAGACCTGACCGTGCAAGTGAAATAGAATGAGCAAGTCTCAGCAGAGGATCACCTTCAAATACTCCAACCTTGAGCAGCCGTTATCTCACTTAAAACCTGTTGAAACCCCATCGACCCGCCCCCAGGCGGAAAAAACGCATCATCTGCAGGAAACAGCGTCTGAGGGCTTCTTAATATTTAATAAACTGTGATGTTTCATATCCATGTGACGGGAAGAAACTCAGCTAACTGATCCTTTCCAAAAAAAAAACACAAAGCTAAGGCTGAGCCTCTGAATTAGCCACGAGCGAAAAAATCTTATGGCCGTTAGCACAGAACTCTAGCTATATCGATCGATATACTTATTGGATCTGCACAAACAAGCTTAGATAACATCCTGAGAGTCCATAATATAAGGATCTTCACTGAGCGATCAGAACTCGTGACAGGGGAAGCAAATACAGACGACACGCGACGTAGCTTTAGGTAGCAAAACACGGAGATATGCTCACCTTAGCTGTTATTCTGATCAAAAGTCGTGTTCAATGGCATTAAAACGAGTAAAAACGCGGCTGAAGGTTAACCCATAGGTTAATCCAATGTGTCTGTCACTTTGAAAAAAGTATTGATAATCCATAATTCAATTTGTATGCAACAATCGGAGAATAAAAATTAGCTGCTAATGGTAGCCAACAGAGTGTGTTAGGGTTGGGAACCGAAACTCGGTTCCAGATGAACCCCGATAAGAAAAAGCCGGGTACCGGGGACCCATACAAAATACACAATTTCGGTTCTGCTTAACGGTTCCTAAACGCGGTAGAACCTGTATTCCAGCGGGTCCGTCTGCGCCGCGGTGACCCGGTGGAATACAGGGCGGAACTGGAGAATCACAGAACGGCCGGCTCGGTACGCTGACGGCCGGCACCGCCCTTAATAACGGCATCATGTAAGTCGCGCTGACCCGCCCTCCCGTAGACAGTTCACGAGCTCAGTCACTTCATAACACCAAAGATGGATCGCGGTAAACACTCTAAAGTCAGGCTCCACTACACTAAGAAAGAAAAAGACAAGGCACAGTGTAATGCCTGTTAATAGCTTGCCACAGGCATAGCTCAGTTAAAGTAAAGCACAGCTATTGTGCAATACATTTGTATTGCATGTATATTTTTTATTTGTAAAAATGTCAGTTAAAGCTTAAAAGAATAAAGATATTTTTGTTATCTAAACGTTTGACCTCTTTCTTTTACAATTTTGGAATTGTAACGGGGAATCGATAAGAACCGGAATCAATAAGCAGAACCGGAATCGATACATTTCAAACGATACCCATCCCTAGAGTGTGTCACAACTCCGGTTTTGGCTACACGTCACTCTCACTCCTTATTTGGTAACCTGTGTGTGTATGTGGAACTTCCCCTCGATTCCATTGGCTCTAGCGGTTAAAAAGAGATGTCAATCAGCAAAATCTACCAAGGGGGGCCAGAGATGTGGAAAATCCACCCAAATGACCCTAGAAGTGGTTTATTTTGCTAAACCTCTCTAAAAAGGTCAAATGTCACTTGTTTTGCATCAATCTTGATACAGGGTACTTATTATATGTTGTAGTTTGAATTTCTAAAGCTTTTAGTCTACTATCCCATCATTCACTATAAGTAAAAAATAATTTTTGGACGGGCACTATAATTTACAGTTTTTTACTATGTTCAATCTGAATTTTCTTTAAAATAAAAAACATCTATATTGATTCTGACTTTTCTACATCCAACTCACAGGTTTATCATTACTTTGAGAACAAATATTATTAATTGTCCCCTTTTAGAAGTGTAGTTATGGTCATTTGTTCTGGAAATGTCATTTTCGAGCCTGAGACCTGAAAAACAGGGATGGGGTTCAACAGGTTAAGGAGGGGCTGCCATAACAAGTTGTTGTTGTTACCAGGTTTTGACCGGGCAACTGTCGGTCAGAGATAGTTATTGTTGTGGGACACCTCAAACACATCCTTCTCGGGGTGTAGATGACCTCGAGCCATAAGCAACAACAAATGTGATTCAGTTTCCTCAGCTGTTTAGTCTATCTATTGAAGAATGTTGATTATTACACACTGAACTATTTTAAAACCTCGAGCTACAGGAGGGTTCTTCAGCATGGATTGTCGCATCTCATCCGTGTGGTCAGACCGTGGCCCTATGACTTGTCTTGTGAATTCTCCGGCCGAAGCTCCAAATAAACCATCAGCGTTTGACATCAAAGCTCCAACTCTACATCGTGTCTCTCTTTGAGTCCTGACTCCTATTGTTTAACTAAATTAACCACTTACGTCATCATTCCGAGACAAGTCAGACTTTAGCTAAGCGCCCGTGATGCACAGCCATGTGAACGTGATGTAGATGATTAATAGTCTGATGTTAGCTTTTTACTTCTTGCGATTGCAATTATGCTGCTAAAAAAAGCCAAACTGGGGTTAATATTTGGAGATTATGCTGCTGAACAAAGCGTATTCAGTATCATAAACATGTGTTGGCCACAAAGTTTAATTTCTGCAATATACTAATTTCCAATAGGGAAATCCCGTTGCCTTTTGCAATGCAAACCTCCGGGTCGGCCTACAAAATGAAATCATCTCTACACCACTCTTATTTCATGCATTTATAGAGAAGGGAAGAGGATCCAGGGTTTAGGACATGTGCTTCAACACTGGAGGGTCACATCAGACAAAGCTGGAGAGGTGGATTTGAACTATGGACTGTTTACTCAAGTTGTCATGCTGGTTACTTCAGTTAAGTTCAGCCACGTCAAGTTTATTTATATTGCACAAGAAGGTTTCTCATTTCTCTAATTTCCCCTCCTCGACTCCTCGAATCCTCGGTCCTCCGGTAGTGACCCGGAAATGGATTTCAGCGCCATGTTGAAGGACATCTAATTTCTCTAAATGCATATCGAGGACCGAGTATCGAGCATCGAGGAGGATCGAGCATCGAGGAGGCTCTCTGGAGGAGCTATAATCGAGGATACACTGATGGGTCCTCCACGATCCTCCGCGGATCCTCCGTGGATGTATTTCCAGCAACAGTGATGTTTAAAAGAGTCGTGACGCACGGCCGGACTTATCTCAGCCAATGACAACTCTGCATGCATCCCTGGATAATATTTTATTAACTGCTTGAATCGCGACGCGATGTTTCCAGTGAGAACAGCTGTGAGGTACCAGAGCAGTGTGTATAATAAATATCACTCAGTATAATAGGCCTAAATTACTCTCTTTATTTGTATGCTTTAGTTTAGTAGATATATACAGTAAACAAAGTGTCGATATTTTTCTAAAACCATTTAGTGCGCACAGTTCTGCCCATCAGACAGTGCTGTTGTGCCTCCTGTCATCATTAAAATGGCCGCTCAGAGAAGAGGATTTCTCATTTCTCTAACCGCCTGCTGCTTCCCCTCCTCTCTCCACGGTTCCCCTCCTTGACTCCTCCGCTCGCATTTCTTGTGGGCGGAACTAAGGCACGAGGATAGGAGTCGAGGAGGGGATTTCGAGAAATGAGAAACCTTCCAAGTGTCTGTTTTCTTTCAAGTGAACAGCAGTGTGGTTATTTAGGAGTGAGAATGTAATCTCATCCAACTACAGGAAACGCCCCAAAATGTGCTATTTAATGGGGACAAAGGAGACAGATGTAGCAGTTGCTCATGCTTGCAAGCCAAACATAACACAGTGAACTGAAAGAAAACCGCAGTCTGAGCTGATGGTCATTTTCAGCTTTTTCTTCATGGCTTGAACACCAAAGCCAGAAAATCACATCAGAGAGCTTCGATAATATGGAAGCAAACAAGAGAAAGAATGATTTGAATTTTATCAGAAACCGAATTGTTTCGATTGAAAATAATTACTTCTAAAAATCTGAAATATCTTGATACGCAATTTCAAAAGCTGAATTTCAATGTATTTGTTTCAGTATTCACAAATTCAGATCTAAAAATTCAAGTTAAAACAATTTGAATGGTCAAATTCAGGGGGGGTGCAGTGAATGATACCACCTGACGGTTTTCAAAGTAACGTTACGGTATATAACGTTTCACTTCGGTTAGATAAGTCGAATTGACTTGGTTAAAGGGGGTGTAAGAACATCCATAAGTTGTTAGAAGTAATCGTGGTGAATGTAGTTTTCAGATAATTTACTTACTAAAAGTAGACCATGCTACACTATACTCTCTTACAAAAGCCTTGCATTTAAACATGTTAATGTTACTTTAGTAAAAGTATGCTAGTATAATCAGGAAAGTGTTGTTAAAGTATTTCAAGTAGACACAAGTTGTATTATTATTATTACTACCCATGCAAGAGTTGACTTAACTGTTGTTCCATCTACGTAACATTGCAAAGATCAGGCATATCTTGCCTCAAAACGATGCAGAGAAACTAGTCCATGCATTTGTTACTTCAAGGCTGGATTATTGTAACTCTTTATTATCAGGGTGTACCAAGAAGTCAGTAAAGTCGCTGCAGCTGATTCAAAATGCTGCAGCTCGTGTACTAACCAGAGTTAGGAAAAGGGACCACATTACTCCTGTTCTGGCTGCCTTACACTGGCTCCCTATAGAACACAGGATAGAATTTAAAATTCTTCTTCTCGCCTACAAAGCCCTTAATGGGCAGGCGCCAACTGACCTTAAATAACTCGTCCTGGATGGATATCCTCGTGGATTCATCTTCCTATTATACACACATGCATTTCCAAACATTTGGACTACCTATGTTGCAGATGTATTATCTTTTCAATTTACACACGGCATCTATTGCACGACTGTCCGTCCTGGGAGAGGGATCCCTCCTCTGTTGCTCTCCCTGAGGTTTCTCCCATGTTTCCCTTTAAACTGTGGGTTTTCTTCTGAAGTTTTTCCTTGTACGATGTGAGGGTCTAAGGACAGAGGGTGTCGTATTGTCATACTGATATTTTGTACAAACTGTGAAGTCCACTGAGACAAATGTAACATTTGTGATATTGGGCTATATAAATACACATTGATTGATTGATTGATTGATTGATTGATTGTAGTTGGAGCTCATGTTGAACAATGAGCTAACTAATGATTACTTTCATAATGGTTTAATGTGCTGATTATTTTTCTACATTAATAGATGAAGGTCTGGTTTGTTCAAACTCAAAATAGTAGGACATGCTGTCATAATTACGTCCGAAGTGACACCTTTACAATGTTAGTGCTGTTAGATAAATGTAGTGATGTAAAAACTAAAATATTCAAGATAGTGTAGTGGAAAAGAGATAATGTTTTAAAAACATGTTACTAAAACAAAATCTCTTGTTTTGGACTGACAATAATGATTTAAGAAATAGTAGATACATAAATACACATACATCAATCTGTGTGCATTTGTTGTGGATGGAACACAACAAATGGTGCTCTTACCTGTGATGCCTCTTCCAAATATTATAACCAGTCTGTATCATTCAAACCATAAGTACCAGTTCTAGCTACTTGACTTTAGACAAACAATTACAAAGACAAAATCAAAAACTATTTATTGAAAGACCAATCTTTATTTTAGGGTGCCTCTTTTTTTCTTTTCTTTTTTATTAAACCCTCAGATGTGAGATATTAGTAACACAGTAATAGCATTGTCAATCTAAAAAAACGGAGCAACTCAACAGTTAACTTTATATTTCTTATTGTCCAAAGCATCTATTACACTGGCTAAAACTCCCGGTATTCCCAATGGCCAGTCCGCCAGTGCATCTGACTGAAGATTGGCACAATTTATTTGTGACGTTGCAAACTCTGCGGTACAAGTATTGTGAAGCTCATAAAGTGAGGCAAATGCATTTGATGAGCTGACTTCTTTTGTTTGCCAAACTTTATAGGCCTGACAATAATCACACGGTCTCTGAGATGCAACGTAAAACACAACACAAAAATTAAGTTCCTGTTAGACGACAAAACTATTCAGCGTGCAGGTCTTTGTGTTACAATATAAGTGTCTCTTAGTGCAGTGTTTTTCAAAGTGGGGGCCCAACCCCCCGGGGGGGTCACTCAAAATTTGAGGGAAACAGGTTTTTTTTTAAGATTGATTTTTTTTAATGTTATTAATAACTGCATATCTATCAATCTATGTGTCCTTTGATGCCAATCTTTTCATATTTTTTGTTTTTGAATCATACGGCCGCCCTTCAAGCCAATCAGAATCGAGCTGCCACTACTGTGAGTGAAAATCTGCTCAGCTTTTGGAGCAAGTGAGAGCTAGCGAATGTTTCGCTCTGCAGCTGGATGAGAGCACGGATGTAGCAAATGTCGCAGAATTGCTTGCATAAATCTGATTTATTTCAGAAGACAACTTTGTTGAGGAAATATTATTTTGCAAAGTACTGGAAGGTAGGACCACATGAAGAGACATTTTCCAAGTTTTAGATGAGTACATCATCTCAAACGGACTTGACTGGTCTCGTTGTGTGGGTGTGTGTTCAGATGGGGCAGTGGGGCTATGACAGGCAAAGAAAGCGGAGTGACAGCTTCGATCAGGCAGAAGGCCCCACATGTAGTGGCAACACACTGCATGTTCCATCGGGAGGCACTTGTGCATATCATTAAAAAAAAATATTGCAATAGGGGGGTCCCCGCCAGAGGATAATGCTATATGGGGGTCCTTGGCATGGCAAAGTTTGGGAACCCCTGTGAGAATGTCCTGTACTGGTCTTAAATCTCATGACATCAGCTTTTGATTTCCCTCTTGGATCTTCTGGAGCCTCGGAGAAAGAGAAAATGGTGAAGCAGTCCTGTCTCTCAGGCCAACACACTCTCACTCCATAATCGTCCAGGAGTGACGTTTGGTCAGGGTCCCGTGGCGTGCAGTTGTGACGCTCCTAGGCTCCTTCAGCTTCATAAAGGGACGCAAATAGCTTTCAACTGATTGCAATGTATTCCCATCTGCGGCGGGATTTGACGCTCATGGAAGCACAGCATTCGTTCTCATTCATAACACTCCGTTCGATGTCTCACTATGGGATGCGCCTAGGGTTGCCAACTTCCAGAAATGGAGAAACGGGACACATGCATGTGTCGCGTGCGCGCGAAGATTTTCGGGTTTCTGGCGGATTTAGTTACTTTTTTTGTTACTTTATTTCGGTTTTAGGGTTAGGTTAGGGTTATGTTATTTAATTATTTTGGGGGAGCCAGCCCCTAGGGTTCGAAAATGTTTTTGGGGGTCAAACCCCCCAAAACCCTCAAAATGCATAGAAAACTATGCATACCTATAACACAATACAAACACAATGGTCTTACACCTGCATTATAGGCTACTACATCACATTGTACATCAGCATGTTCAAATCGGATAGGTGGGCACGGGACATCTGGGCACCTCGATGTACAATTGGCTATTTTGTCCAAAATGTTAAAAAATAAAACATTAGAAAAATGGTATTAAGTAATGCAAAGTATACATGACACACACACACACACACACACACACACACACACACACACACACACACACACACACACACACACACACACACACATACACACACACACGAGCATTGTGCCTGCCCTCTCAACTGAGCGGTCCTAGCGCCCTTCCTATACAGCACACAAACACACAGGCACGCAGCCAGACACACTGCATTGCGCGCAAACAGAAACATATTTTGTATTTGTCCCTTTACACGGGAGTCCGGGACAAACAAAGTCCCGTACGGGACACGGCCCTTTTGGCTGAAATACGGGGCGTCCCGGCTAATACGGGACGGTTGGCAACCCTAGATGCGCCTCAACGCGTATGCAAACAGAAGCATCAATCTCATTACGCCAATCCTGATTGGCTGGAGATCTTGACGTCAACGTCAGGAAATTCACCCACCTTTTAAGTAGCTTGCGCTACGACGCAGCGTCATTCAAACACATCTCGATTTATCAGTAACCGGGCTAGCTTAACGGTCCACAGACTGAACCCAAAGCTAACATTCGGTCGACGGGCGCTTGCCGGTTACTTTTTTGCTTTGCAAGAAGACTGAGCAATATTAACACACCAGTTAATATTGTAATCTGCCTCGCTGTTCTTTCTGTCGAAAATAACGGTAAGGTTTGATTTTTTCTTCAAGCTAGTAACATACCTGTTGCTAGTTTGTTCTTCCCTCCACACCGACACCACGGTAAAGAGGACGTTCTCTTTTCTCTCTCACACCAGAGGAGACAGAGATAAAAAAAAGGTATTAACACATCAGTTAATATTCTTTAAAGAATAAAATCTACACCGTCGCCTTTTTTCCTTTCGGACTAACGGCTAGGATGGATTTTTTCTCAGTAACGTACCTGTTACCGGAGCCCCACGCCGTTTCAGGCTGGGACCCGGTGGCGGCAAGAGCCGCGAGAGCGGAGCCCCGGCTGTGTCAAGCTGGGGCTCCCAATTGGACCTCACCATGGTTCCACCCGCGGAGGATGTCCTGGAGTTGGACTACATGGAGGACGAAGAGGATACCTCTGAGTTCCTCCTGTCTGACTCGGATGGGGATGACATCTTCATTTCATCGGCTCAGGCTGCAAAGCCGGGAGCGATGTCCGCTCCCCCGGGCGAGAGCACACCAGCTTCGCCCGTCCTAAGCATGGACTTGCAGGCCGTGTGTCAACGCGCTGTGTCCAGGCTGGACATCCCATGGCCTGAAGTGGCCAAGGAGACCTCCAGATCTCACTACGAGGGGAAGAACTTGCCCCAAGCAGCGAGGACGAAGAGGCAGCTCCTTCCAGTCTTTCCGGAGATGCTCTCTCGTGGAGAGACCGTCCCTTCAGCAACAAGGCCCCAATCCAGGGTGCCTCCTCCCTGGACTGTGACGGTATGGAGAGGCTCGGCCTGCTCCGCATGCCGCCCATGGAACCGCTGGTGGCAGCCCACCTCCAACCGAGGCTGGCTTTGACACCAAGCAGGAACCCCATGCTACCGGCAAAGGCAGACCGGTTCCAGTCAGCAATGACCGAACGAGCCTATAAAGCCGCAGCTTTGTCCGCCAGGGCTCTCAACGTCTCCTCGCCGCTGACTGCCTACCAGGCGGAGCTTTGCGAGGACATGTCGAGCAGACCTGAGCCTGCCGTGTGGGACGAGATCGCAGCGATCACGGACATTTGCCTCCGTGTGCAGCGCTGCGCAGTCCAAGCCACGGGCAAAGCGCTGGGAATGATGGTGGTACAGGAGAGAGCCAGGTGGCTCAACCTGACCAACCTTCCAGACCAGGAAAAAGAGGATGTTCTGGACATGCCTATTGTTCCCGAGGGCATATTTGGCTCCGCTCTAGCTTCAATGCAGCTGAGGTGCGAGTCAAAAAGGAAGGGAGACGAGGCTCTCCAGCTCTGTCTCCCCCGAAGGGTCCAGCCGCCACCTCCAATGGTCTCGCGGCAGGCCTTCGCCCAAGCTGTCTCACGTCCTGCCCGGTTCAAAATACCGAAGCAGCAGAGACCGCAGCCCGTCCCGGGTCCCCAGCCCAGGCTCGAGGCAAGAGGGAGCTGGCCAAGAAAGTCTCCGGTCCCGGCAGCTGCCGCTCAAGCGCAGCCGACCCAGGTTTTCAGCCACCAGGCGAGGAAGAAGAAGCGGGCGGCCTGACAGCCTCCTCTCCCCTCCTCGATGAAGGAGGTGGAAGTTCCCTGTTCCCCAGCTCCAGAGCATGTTCCAGTGTTAGATAATCATGTGTTTTCGGGGTCACTCCTTGTCACTAAAGCATTGATCGTGTACGATCATATACGAGAGGCCGTTCTTGCTCCGTTCTTGCCGCAGTACTGTCGTACCAATAATGACGTTCAAGAACGGCCTCAAGTGTATGATTGTGATTCTATTACACAAACATTGTAATCAACAATATCATAAAATCATTTCATATTGTGGGCTAATTTGCTCCCAAACCTACGCTTTCTGCTTGAGTTAATCTCCGTCAGAAAGTAGTTCCTAGAAAGTAGTTCCCAGGTAACGATAGCCGATCAATCGAACACTCCTGCTACCCCGCTTACAGTTATTGATATCATTATAGTAAATAATATATTACTAACCAATTTATTGAAAACAATTCTTGAATTAGGCTATTTAAATATCTGAGTAGTCACTGTGTGGGATTAGCGGAACAAATCAAATCAGGCTCCATGGTGCTGAAACATTTTGGGTTCAGAATGAAGGTGGATGTTCATGCTGCCATTAAAAGTGCAATTCTTGAAACAGCTCTCCATGAACTCCATGCCAGACTTTTTTTGCAGGTGGTGCTGTGGTGTTCATGGGTAGGACTACGTTATAGGAAAATCTTTCCTCCAGTGGCCGTTTCATGGCGTGTCCCGGACCGGCAAAAAGCGCGTTGCTCCACATCTTTCTGTTGTCTAGAGATGGAGCCCAGTAGCTGCGAAGCGATGACTCGTTTTTATGTCCGCTAACGGACATGATTTCTCTGGCCTCCAACCCTGCCTCCGCCAGCCACTGTATGCAGGTGCTTCTGACATTTTGTAGCTACCGATTTCCAACGAGAGACAACAGTGTAACGGCTGTGTGTCGCTAAATCATGTCCGTTAGCGGACATAAAAACGAGTCATCGAATCAAACATGCCTATTGACCAATCAGAGAGCTTGCTCAAACCTATGTGTTATAGAATACGCTATTCATCGTCCTTAAATGCAGGCATTAAGTTACATGTTCTGTTCTATAGCCACGATAAGGCTGTTTCTCAAGTGTGAGGATAATAAAATGACTTACCAAAGAAACTGCATTCATGGACGGTCTGTTCTAACCACAGATAAATCCTATATTTGCATGACGAATAGTCCACCAGGAACCAACACAACAAACACGGCCGAGTTCAAGTAGTGTTCTCTGGATGAGCTGAGCCCATGGATGTATATGGCCGTTTATTTTAATTAAAAAATTATCCAACGATTTACAGACGTCTCTTTCCCAATGTAAGTCAATGGGAAAAAGTCTTTCTGGGCCCGGCGACTGATACGGAAGTGTAGTACCGCCATTTGGCCACAACGAATATTTTCCTCAGAGTCCGGCGCACTTCCTGGGGGCTTGGCTGAGCCCCTGTAGCATCACGGAGCTAATGGAGCTAACGGAGCTAGCAGAGAGACAGAGGAGTTAGGAGCAGCAGTCCCGTTGTCATGAAGGGGGAATATATACAGAATGTTTTTTTGGATCCAGGCTAGAAACATGTTCATTTTCTGATGTTAAGTTGGACATTTTAACATAGGGTCTATAGGAATTGCTCCCATCTGCATCCATCACCTACAGTTTGCAGCATTGGGCTTCACAGCACTGCCCCGGAGTTCACCGCTTGGCTCTAATAGGCCAGAAGTCGGTTCGATTGCATTCAGGCTCGATTGCTTATCCTGTCTGGGTAGCCCGGATGATGCTCCCTCGAAATGTTTGACATCGAATTTTAAGCACCTAATTTGACCATTCAAATTTATTTTTACTTGCATTTTTAGATCTGAATTTGTGAACACTGAACAAAATACATTGAAATTCAGCTTTTGAAATATCAAGATATTTCAGATTTCTATTTCACATAGGTCAATTTGGAGCAAAAAAAATTCAGATACATGATTTTCAATGTAATTATTTTCTTGTTTGCTTCCATAGGTATTGTTCAAGTCACGGCCAATTAAAGTCACACGGAATTTTACTAATTATTTTGCGTATAATACATTATTTTATGTATGTATTGCATTCATGCAACAGGCAGCATTTCTAACCTTTTTTTGATATAATTTGAAGGCAAGGCAAGGCAAGGCAAGGCAAGTTTATTTATATAGCACTTTTCAACACAAGGCAATTCAAAGTGCTTTACAAAAAATGAAAGACATTAAGAAAATGGCATTTAAAATCAGTCATTAAAAAGAAAAGCTAATACAATAAACATTAAAAGAAAAAATACATGGGTAAAAGTTACAGTGCAGTCTAAGATATGAATAATTCAATTAAAAGCAGCGAAAAAAAGATAAGTCTTCAGCCTGGATTTAAAAGGAGTAAGAGTTGCAGCGGACCTGCAGGTTTCTGGGAGTTTGTTCCTGATATTTGGAGCATAATAACTGAACGCTGCTTTTCCATGTTTAGTTCTGACTCTGGGGACAGAAAGCTGACCAGTCCCTGAAGACCTGAGAGATCTGGATGGTTCATAATTTAGCAGGAGGTCAGAAATGTATTTTGGGCCAAAACCATTCAAAGCTTTACAAACCAGCAGCAGTATTTTTGAAATTACAGTAGTACAGTCTACTGAAGATAAAAGCATGGACACGTTTTTTCCAATTCCTGCTGTGACATTAGTCTTTTAATCCTAGATATGTTCTTTAGGTGATAGTAGGCTTATTTGGTAACTGTTTTAATGTGACTGTTGAAGTCACCAAGAATTGAAAAAAATAGTGAAAAATGTTTCTCAAATGTTTGAGGAAAAAAAATGCTTATACCAAGCACATTAAACCTAAATAAATATTAACTCTTTCTCTTAAATGTTGTCTTTGTGTGTGTTTGCAATACCCAAATCAGTTAACCTCTTAAGCCCCAAGCCTGGGCCTGCAGGTCTCCCTTGAAAAAGAGATCTATGATCTCAATGGGACCAATCTGGTTAAATAAAGGTTTGAAATTAAATTAAATTAAATTAAATGAAAATGACATTCCCAGACCAAATTACCACAACTTCACTTCTAAAAGGGATAAATTAATAATATTTTTTCTCAAAGTAATGATAATCCTGTGAGTTGGATGTAGAAAAGTCAGAATCAATATAGAATTGTTTAATTTTAAAGTAAATTCAGATTGAACATAGTAAAACAAATTTAAATTATAGTGTCCGTCCAAAAAAAAAAAACATTACTTATAGTGAAAACCACCCTTGAATTATGGGATAGTAGACAAAAAGCTTTAGGAATCCAAACTATAACATATAATAAGTACCCTGTATCAAGATTGATGCAAAACAAGTGACATTTGACCATTTTAGAGAGGTTTAGCAACAAGAAAAACACCTTTGGGTGGATTTGCCGTTTCTCTGGAACCCATTGGTCGATTTTGGTGATTGACACCTGTTTTGAACCGTTAGAGCCAATAGAATCGAAGGTGAAGTTCCATATACACACACACATTACCATTGAGGAGTGAGAGTTACGCGCATCAAGTCGAAAACTATGTTATGCTCTGAAAATTGAAGATGGATTATCATTAATCATTTCAAAGTGACACAGACACATTGGATTAACCTTCAGCAGCGTTTATCGTTTTAATGCCATTGGACACAACTTTTGATCAGAACAACAGCTAAGGTAAGAAGCTTCCTCCGTGAAGCTACGTGTTGTGATGTCTGTTTTCGCTTCCCCTGTCGCGAGTTTGGATTGCTCAGTGATGATACTAATATTTCTGGAATCTGTGAAATCTCAGCTTGCTAATCGATATCCTGTTGGTGCAGATACGATAAGTAATAAGGGTATTTAAGCCGTGAGTGTGGTGCTAAGTGCGATAGCATTTTAGACGCTTCTTGTGAGACTTGTGTTTTGTTTCGGTAAAAATGGTTTGTATCGTCAGTTAGCTGAGTTTCTTCCCGTTAAGTGAGTATGGAACATTAATAGTTTCATAAATGGTAAGAAGCCCTGAGAAACAGTTTTGTGAAAAGAAAAGCCCTGTAATATAACTTTTTCTCTGCTTTTACATCATCATTTGCCATTTTCATTTTAATTGAACACAGTGGATTGGAGCAAAATGTACATCCCTATTGAACAGGTATCCATTGTGAAGCAGGACTTGTTTTTTATCAAATCCGATAACCAAATCTTATGTGAGCTACCAATACAATTTATCATGGAAAACATTCTGAAAGATATCTATGGTGTATGTCTTCAATATTAACAGCATGTTACCAGTTCCAAAATACAATATGCAATCCTATCTGTTTCTTTAAATCTGTATTAAATTGCTACAGCTACAACATCCTATAAAAAAAGACTCCCAATAGGAGAGCTTTGAGGATATGTACGGGTTCATGCACGGGGTACTGCTTATTTGCACTCACAGATGTGGGCCTGTCACTGCCTTCCAAACATACAACATATGTCAACATTCATTTTCAGGAATCAATAGTGAACTTTTGTCCTTAATAACTTTAATGTGGGAGAACAAATCACAACATGTCTACGTCCACGCAGGACTTCAGATACGTTTGATGTGGTTTTACTGACATTTTCCAGTTTTTGTCTTGCGGTAAATGTTGTGTTGAGTCAATGGACAGCCTCTTTGACTTTATTTTAAGGTAACTGATTCAATATCATGCCAAGGTTTGATGATTAAGTCAAAACTAGCTTGCTTAGTACACATGCAGAATATTAAATGTGTGACATTCCGTGATGAATACTTGGAGGCTTTTTAATAGAGTACTGTATCATAATGCATCAATTATGCCCCTAATAAACTAACATTTACCAGAAACATGAGACATGTCTGAGAATGTATCAATTGTTGTAATTCCCAAAGTAAAGCAACAGGATGTGAGTGTTTTGCTTACTTAAACCTTTGTTGTGATTTCATCAAACGATTTAAGCATCGTATAAGCTAATTGAAACCAGTTTCATTGTTTATTTTGGTCTAACATAACCTGACAGTCATTACTAGTTTTGAGTTGAAATCTGATTTTAATCTCTTTGCTACATATTATTTTGAGTTTTCTGTCATTTCCCATTTAGACACAGGATCCTATGAAAAACCACAATGACGTACTACTTGCAAACTGATCTTGGTTATATATAAGCATATGAGTAGATGTAAGTTTGAAATGTGTATTCTATAACACATAGGTTTGAGCAAGCTCTCTGATTGGTCAATAGGCGTGTTTGATTCCACGATCAAACAACGGTCAAATAGAACGTGCCTAATCACAAAGTATCCAGGGGCCTACACACGCCACTAGCCTACCGAAACTACTTCCATGAGCCTACATAGTGTGGTTTCCATAGCGACGTTTAGCGACACACAGCCGTTACACGGTTATACATTGTCTCTCGTTGGAAATCGGTAGCTACAAAATGTCAGAAGCACCTGCATACAGTGGCTGGCGGAGGCAGGGTTGGAGGCCAGAGAAATCATGTCCGTTAGCGGACATAAAAACGAGTCATCGCTTCGCAGCTACTGGGCTCCATCTCTAGACAACAGAAAGATGTGGAGCAACGCGCTTTTTGCCGGTCCGGGACACGCCATGAAACGGCCACTGGAGGAAAGCTCTTCCTATAACGTAGTCCTACTCGTGAACACCACAGCACCACCTGCAAAAAAGTCTGGCATGGAGTTCATGGAGAGCTGTTTCAAGAATTGCACTTTTAATGGCAGCATGAACATCCACCTTCATTCTGAACCCAAAATGTTTCAGCACCATGGAGCCTGATTTGATTTGTTCCGCTAATCCCACACAGTGATTACTCAGATATTTAAATAGCCTAATTCAATAAATTGTTTTCAATAAATTGTTTTCAATAAATTGGTTAATAATATATTATTTACTATAATTATATCAATAACTGTAAGCGGGGTAGCAGGAGTATTCGATCGGCTATCGTTACCGTGGGAACTACTTTCAGGAACTACTTTCTGACGGAGATTAACTCAAGCAGAAAGCGTAGGTTTGGGAGCAAATTAGCACACATTATGACATTATTTTATGATATTGTTGATTACAATGATAGTTTGTGTTATAGAATCGCAATCATACACTTGAGGCCGTTCTTGAACGTCATTATTGGTACTCCAGTACAGGCGTACGGACCTCGGCGCTGCCGCAGTACTGTCGTACCAATAATGACGTTCAAGAACGGCCTCTCGTGTATGATTGCTTAAATATGCCTCCAAAGTCTACTGTTGCACTGGAAAGAGTATAATAAATTGTGAGGCACTGTATTATGCATGTCATATCATTGTCATATCATTATGCATGTTATAACAAAACGTTAATGAAGAGCTCTGGATTACTGCACCCAACTTTCTTTTTACAACCAACTAATAGACCTTAAGCCACATTCATTGATTTACTTACCCTACCTAAAACAGTACAACACGCTGAAAATACAGCATCTTAAAGTATGCTATGATCATTCGGTATTGACAAAACTCTTCAAGAGGAATTGCAAACTTGGAAGCACCCTGAGAAACGACAGAAGGGCTTTTTTGTTTTTGTATTCGCACCACCAAAAGGAGTGGTTCAAAGATGAAGTATTTGTGTAGGTCGACAAGGTAGTTGATCAACTGGTTCCTTGTAAAAAAGCAAATGGTTAATCCATTGGACTTTGCAGTATTGCAGAAAATAAGCTCTGGCAAATAAACGTAAAATACTTTTTTCAGCAGGATAAACCCAACCACTTTTTGAAGCATAATGCAATTGACAGAGGTACAAACGGAAGTATACAAACTACATCCTGGTTGTATGACTTTACTTCAACAACGTAACTAGGCGGACTCATGTTGGCATGACGACAATAAGTGTTTTCATTTAGCCAATTGTTAGCAATCATCATCTGTAAGACAAATAAAGTTAATCAATTCATAAGTAGGGTATTTACTGACATATTTTGTGGTGGAAGTTTGTTAGGCTACTAACCATACAACCAATTCAGGATAACGAAAAAGTTATAAAACCCTAACTCATTTCTGTACCACTCTAGATAATTTTGGAGTGATTTAAAACAGCATAGAGCTTTTTAATATTATGATAATAAATAAACAACTCAGTTCCATTTCCCAATGTTACAAAAAAAACATCTATTATGGAAGTACTTTTTTCCAATTTCAGTGATTTGGCTATGATTTGTGTTTATTACTAGCTGTTGTTTGTGTTAACGCATTTAAAAAAGAAATACAAGTAACTGGTTGCTGCTTTGGCATATTTGTCAGACAAATCACTGTATACTTAAATCAATTTGGAATCAACTGGAAGAGTATTCTGAATTGAAATCTTAAAAAGAGTCCCTCAAAAAAGTGTTCTTAGAACAAGTAGTTATTATGTTGCAAACACAATAACTACTTTCAAGAACTATGAGAACGTTTTACTCGTTAGCTTTGATGATAGCATTCAGTGGTTGGATCTGAGACTTAACCAAAACAGTTAGGGAGGCTGTGTAAACTACTGTAAATGAACTGAAACAGGCTAAAATGCTGTAGAGTGGAGCTGTAGAGTCAAAATAGAAGTTTGTGCTAAATTATTTAATCCATTGTTAATGTAACAATTATTGAGTACTGCAGTTTTTACAACTTAAAACAAAATAAATACGTACCATTGTTAGCTTGGTGGTACAGACTTGTTTCATCCATGTCTACTTTTTGTCCACATTGTCCTAAACCGTCAATGAGGTGTTCCAAAGGTGTTTCAGAGTCTGCGCTGGGATAGCACCTCAGCCAAGTGGAGCATCTTGTGGTATAGACCCCGCAGAGGTCCCCCTCCAGCTTGGCACACACTGGACAGCAGCCACAGCCCGGCTCCCTCACTATCTCTGTGCATGCAGCTGTGACTTCGGGACATGAAGCTAGTTGCTCCGCAGTACAACTCGGACATCGGAAAGCTAAATCCCCAAGTAAGATTCCAGGCAATGAAAAGTATGCAAACAGCAACCCGTAAGTAAAATATATGACCATTCTAACGTTTGTTGGGTTTATATGTGACTACTGAAAGGCCTAAATGAACGTTGGAAGATAACCAGATACACAGGACCCTGAGGGTCAACTGTGTGTGGGTAAATATTGGATGCCACTGACAGGGTCCTATCTGCTGTCATATTACTGCCTGACTAAACAACAATAGTGCAAATAAAACCAAAGTCTACATCCTGCGATGATTGATTTGTTTGATTTATTTGTGCAGATACAAATACATTACATGTAAGTTTTAAAAATACATTTTACAATGTAGTAAAATAAAATAAAATGACCATAAGAAGGTTACAGGTATTTTCATTCGTGCAAACATAGATTTATAAAACCAATATAATAATTTCCATCATCTAGGCTGGTATGTTTTCAATCCAGGGAGTATGTGATTGTGCAATACGCCTTGCCGGAGGTCAAAGCTCTCCCAGAACCATTCAAATTCATAAGCAGTTCACAGAAATAAGGTAGATGACATTCTTTATTTATTTTGTATTAAGTTCATTGCACTGCCATGCTGAAAGGACAAACATAAATACAACTGACTCAGCACCATTTACACTCCCTTCAAAAATAATCTTAAAGTTAAGGCAAACCACAGAAAACCAGATCTTTCCAGGGGAATATTAAAGCTAATGCAGAGTGTCTGTGATGTGGCCCCTTCATTCGCTGCATGTCAGCTGGCACTCAGTTAAAAGGTGAGGCCAGGGGGGCTTAATTACTCTGAATTTCTATGAATAATTAGTATTTTCCCTAGTGGTGGTAGACAACATGTTGTGCTTTGTTACCAAATGCACCTGAACAACCCAGATGGTTATGCCCAGGCTGTCCTCCAGACAAAATACTGTTGTATTGTCCTCTACTTGAACCCCACCTAGTGAGGACAATTGTGACACAGGACTTACTTCATTCTAGTGTTACTTTCGTCCAGTTTCCAACTAGTAGTTATTAAGTAAGCAATTGTACGCTAAAGTTGCTTCGATATCTATATTGGCAAAAAGGTCCTTTTCAAGCTTGATCCAGAAGTCAAGTAAGGGCTGACGAAGGTTGCTTCCACAAGTAAGGTCTGTGAGTGGAACAGGGTTTTCAGGTTAGGGGAAAGAAGAAGTGCCACCTGATAATGGCAATATCAACACTCCTCCTCAATGGCATGCCACTGAGAGAACGCCTGGTGCTGTCTCAACAGCTGGCACCAGAAGCTGTTGGAAAATGTGTTGTGCGAGCTAAGAAACAGGACGACAAAAACATTTGTCAAACCCAGAGAGATGCAGTCTGGCACCTGATTAAAGGCACCAAAAGAGTTTAAAAAATAGGTACGAAAGTTTCTGCCTTCTTACAGGGCCCTCGTTTCATTCCAGGCCTGTTGCATGACCTGATCTACAGAATCAAAAAGAGCCCCAGAGCCAAAGCCAAAGTTCTCATAGTACCAAAAGTAACCAAAGTACACAGAGCAGTAGCTGGCTTCATGAAAGACTTCCTCAGCATCCTCCCAGGGCCCCGGTCCAGTGGTCCCTTTCTGACTTTTGAGTGACAGCCCACTACACCACAGATCATACCATGCAGCAAACTCCGGAGTCCACTCGGCCACGTTAGTGTCGGTGTCTCCGAGGGAGTTTTCAAGAACATATCGGACTTATCTCATGGATTGCAGTGCATTATACTTGTGATGTGTAGTTCATACTTTATTCCAACTTTAAATATTTTAATACCTTAAAAAAACACATCTATGTATTTTTAAGCTAAAGGTGATACACAATATAAACTGTATACCAGGGGTCGGCAACCCCTGGCACGCGGCACCGTAACCAGTGGCCCACTAGGAATAAGTGGAATAAGTGTGCAAAAATATTTAAATTGTATTTTCGGATCCTGAACGAGGCCGCCGCCAGAGCGCGTCTCCCCGTTACCCGCAGCAGGAAGCCATGCACGCAACGCAGCCCCGCTCTCTTTATCTCCAGGTGACTTTCTGCCGCTTTCCTCCGTGGTGCTGATCGTTTCACCACAGAGGAAAGCACTTCACTAACTGCAGTAGCCTACCCATAAGGAGCTGTACAAATGCCGCAGTTTTTGCGTGGCTGTGTCTTTAGTTGAAAGCCCAGTGGCGATCTGCTCATCTCTCATTGAAATAATATGCTACAAAGGGGCGGACTGGCCATCTGTGTGTTGAAGTTTCCTGTCGGCTCCCAGACCGTAGTCGAGGAGGGCAGAAGCAACAAGCTTCAGGTTCAATACCCACTTTAGCTTAAATGACTGGAGAGAGGGAGCTCTTCTTGGGAGGCCGTTGCATTTATTTAGCTGTTCTTCTGTTTCACAAAATACATCACAGACCTCTGTTTCTCTGCTTCCTCGTTTCACTTCCAGAAATACTTGCAAGAAAACTTCCCCCCCCCACCCGTTGATAATTCTCGATCGTTGGCACGCTGATAATAACAATTTTTTTTTTAAATTGCACTTCATATCAAAAAGGTTGCCGACCCCTGCTGTATACTATTATTTTTCAAAGACATGTTATATTTCAAAAGCATATATTGCTATGTTTAGGACAAACAATTAAAGACTGCTTTAATTGAACAAATTCTGCTTTATGAAACAGAGCAGACCTAGGCCGCATGTCAACACAGGGGTAGACATTAAGGGTAAAAAGCCACTGGCCCTCCGGGCCGGTGGAATTGTATTGTCACTGGCCCCACCATTGTAACCACTGGCCCGGAGCATTCGTCCAAAAAAAAAAAATCGACTAATAATGAAGAAAATTAACACATTTGTTGCTATAGTAATTTATGCACTTACTACTTGTACTACAACATTTTAACAATCAGTTCTTCCTCATTTTCCTCAATTGTTCATATTTGGTTTATTAAAATAATGATATTGTGGTCATTGTTAAAAAATGTCTGCTATTATGAGTATTATTATTTGTATAATGCGCTTTCTGCCTTCCTGTCATTAGGAGTTAGACATGTAATGGCTATAGATTAGATTAGATCCTTCATTATCCTAAACTGCTGGGACATTTCCCTAAAGCCAATACCTTTATATTGTCTACTCTTCACTTCCTGTCAGCATAGGTCGCATTGACGTACAGAGCCGACAGAAGACCTTGTTTATATTGGCATCATCATGAGAGGTGCAGTGACGTGTCCTAAAACCAGGAAGTAAGCTGCTGGTTCCCTCGACAAAAAGTAATGGGATTTCTCCACAGGGTTTTGGAAAATAGCTGGAAATAAGGTCTGTGGAAAACAAACCTGTTTGATAAATGCACGTTTTGTTCAGCCGGATAATCTCCACATGTCTACCCTACTTTTATAATTTTCGAATCATAAATCTAATCGATAGATTATAAAAGGGTTTTAGGACGCGTCACTGCACCACTAGAAGCCAACTCCATCGATCAAGCTGGCTGAAACTTTCTCTCCCTCTTCTTCTCCTGCTCCCTGTCACTCTCCTTTAACCTGTTAAACCCCGAGCCTGTTTTTCAGGTTTCAGGCTCGAAAATGACATTCCCAGAATAAATGACTATAACTTCACTTCTAAAAGGTTTATATGAATAATATTTGATATCAAAGCAAGGTTACATCTGTGAGTTGGATATAGAAGTGTCAGAATCAATATAGATTTTTCTGTGTCAGAGTAAATTCAGATGGAACATAGCAAAAAAATGTAAATTCCTGTCTCCGCCTAAAGAAAACCCATTACATATAGTGAAGACCACCCTTGAATGATGGGTTAGTAGCCTAAAAGCTTTAGGAATCCAAAGTATAACATATAATAAGTACCCTGTATCAAGATTGAGGCAAAACAAGTGACATTTGACCTTTTTAGAGAGGTTTATGAAAATAAAGTCCAGGCGGAATAAGCTTTGGGCACATTTGGGCACATTTGGTTCCATCAGTGCCATTTGACCTTTTTCAGGTACCAGACTATAAAAATCATTGTATTACATTCAATCATCACTATAGGTATTCATTCCACCCAAAACAAAACAAAAAAATATTTAAAAAATAAATACATATTTTTTTTAAATATATATTTTTTTAAATATTTGTTTGTGTGGGAGTGTGTGTAGATGTGTGTGTAAGTGTAGGTGTGTGTGTGGGTATGTATGTGTAAGTGTAGGTGTGTGGGTGTGTGTAGGTGTGCAAGTGTAGCTGTGTGGGTATGTGTAAGTGTAGCTGTGTGTGTGTGTATGTAACTGTACCAACACACTATACAATAAAACTACACTGTAGGTCAGTGTGTGTAGGTGTACTTGCACAATAAAAAAAAAACGGAAACATAGGTAACATTTGACTCCAACTGGGGCAGATTTATTTCAAACATTTTACCAACACTATAGGCATGTAAAAACAAACATTTTACCAACGTACTATACAATAAAATCACACTAGGTATATAACATTTTTTAAATAAACACTCGCAAACGTTATACCTACCTGAACTTTATACCTACCTGAATGTTCCAGTATTTAGGTCGTGCCACTCCCTGAAACAGTTCTTTTTGGTAGTGAAGCACAGAGGGACCTGGCACTTCCTGCAGTACACGGGTGTCTTCACCCTTTTGAGTCCAGCATCTAGGCACCTCCTGCAGTTCTTCCTGACCTTGGTGGCATCTTCCCCATAATACTCGGGCATGCATGTGAGTGGTGGTGGAGGAGGGGGTGGTGGTGCAGGCCCTTCAGCAAACTCCAACAATTCTGCAGCAAGCTGCTCCCTGAAAGTCTTCTGGGTGTGTGTCTTTGTCCTGCTGGGGTCACTCCTCATCTAACACATGTGGAAAAACAAAGAGATTAGATTAATTCACTGGCTTAAACTTATAGGATAATATTGGACTATAAATGAATAATATTACACCAAATAAATAAGTAAACACATGTATATTCATTCACTGGCCATTCATTTAGAAAATGTAACTCCAAAAAGACAAGTAACACTATTTAGCATTTTGCCTAATCATTTTTTGTAGCTTCTTGGCTAAGCTAACACTGTGATGCAGTTTTACCAAACACAAAAGTAATATATAAAAAGGATAATATTGGACTATAAATGAATAATATTACACCAAATAAATAAGTAAAACCATGTATATTCATTCACTGGCCATTCATTTAGAAAATGTAACTCCAAAAAGACAAGTAACACTATTTAGCATTTAGCATCATTTAGCATTTAGCATCATTCCTGTAGCTTCTTGGCTAAGCTAGCACTGTGACGCAGTTCCACCAAACACATAAGTAATATATAAAAACGGAGAGATTACATACCTTTCCCGTGGTGGAAGTTCAACATCCGAGTCACTACTGTCTGGATCCAGGTCTGGCTGGAGGAGATCTTCATCATCCGAAGAAGAGTCATCTGGTATGATCATAGCTCCACTATCGTCAGCTAGCATCTCTAGCACCAGCTCGGTGGTGAAGCTCTCCCTTCTGGCTGCCATTATTTGCTAAAATGGAAAGAGGATACACAAGAAAAATATCTAAAAGCAAAGAAATCAACGTCCTTGAAATGTGCTCTGTTACCTGTTACCTGCTATCGTCGCTGCGTGCTGTGGTGCTGTCCTGCTGCGTGTGCTCTGTTGTGGCTCCTGCTGCGGTGCAGTGCTCTGTGGAGCCTGCTGCGTAATGCGTAATGGAGGCGGAGCAGGCGTAGTTTATACTACGCAGGATCATATCTTTGGAACCCATTGGTCGATTTGGGTGATTGACACCTTTTCTGAACCGTTAGAGCCAATAGAATCGAGTGACAGTTAGTAAGTCCCGCTAAACACTTACGTCAAGTAGAGAGAGGTTTGCGTAAACAGCATGTGAGACAGCATTAGTTTGGGACTGCGAAACTTTATACCTACTCTGCTGCCATGAATGTAATGATAGATTATCAGGAACAATTCTAAAGTGACTAAGAGACATTGGATTAACCTTGAGGAGCGTTTTTATTCCCTTGAACACGAGCTTTGATCACAAAACAGCAACGGTAAGACATAATTATTGTTATGTTTTTTCTTCTCTGTTCTGGCTGCTAGCTCAGTGAGTTTGTGTCCTACAGGGATGATACTTATAACAAAATAATCTGTGGAGTATCAGCTTTCCAGATGATATGTAGTTTGTGCAGAAAATATTAAGTTTTAAAGATCGTTTTTGCTAGTTAGCACTGGAAGTAGCATCTGCCCGTTTTAGCTAAGGGCTAATGCTAACGCTTCTTGTGAGACTTGTGTTTTGTTTCAGTAAAAATGGTTCGTATCGTCAGTTAGCTGAGATTCTTCTCGTTAATCTGGTATAACACATTAATAGGATTTTAAATATTAAAATGCCCTGAGACACAGTGTCGTGAAAAAAAAAACGGGGTCCCCGCCGGCGGGGACCTTGGGGCTTAACAGGTTAACTCCTCCGGTGACTTTCTTTTATTTGAAAATAGTTTTTTGCTCGGCGCTTGGCCGGTTACCGCCGGTATTAAAAACATTTTGGCGAATGGTTAGGTGGCGCGATAGTCTGTAGTGAAGGAGCGCGCTCACGGGAGCCTGCTCGCGCTGCGCTCCGCAGCAAACAGCTGTTTGCTTTTCTCCCAACAACGACAAGCGACTCACGAAACGCTATGTTGTAGCGTTAATAAACGAAACAATTGAACAACATTGCTAGTCAAAATACCAATACCACAGGAAACATTTTTTTTTAAACAATATTTGTAGTGGCCCGAGCGGGCAAGTGGAAAGTACGTTATGCTGGCCCGGGGTGTATAAATAGTGCTTCCGGGCCAGCGGGCCAATTATAATGTCGAGCCCTGCAACACAATTAGGAACATGCTCACATCTTACTATGTTGGTCTGAAGAGCTGAAGCATTCATACACAATGGATAAAACCGGTGTTGTTTCATTCTATATCCTGTGAGAAAATGATATACATTTAGCATTAAAAATTCGGGAGTTCTTTCTTCATGCCCCCCCTCCGTGCTGTCCCCTCAGAGGAAGTGGGAAAACGGGATAAGACTCTGGACGCCACGCTGTCTCAATGATCCACACTGTTAATATGAGAGGAAAATAAAAATATGAAGTTAACAAATAAAACACAGCTCAGGGGCAGTCATGGACGGTAGGTTTTCCTACAAAGTTAACTCAGCCTCCATTGATCTTCATATCAAATTAGCGTGTTAATAAAATAAGCTATCATGGCTTATACTTGCATATCTAAACAGAATCATGAAAACCTGTTAGTAGAGTCAGGCACACGAGTCCGTTTGAGTGTGTGCGCCGGTGTCTGAATGCTCACTCACGGCTAGCTATGTAGCTAACCGTTAGGCTACTTAGCTTGCATTGTTATGGATCTAAAGGTAGCACAAGCTAACTTTCATAGCATAGCTTTACTTCTCACTTCACACAATAAAGAAACAGACCGTATAGCACAAACAACACAAATGATCAATACTTACATATATTTTCACTTGTATTATAATAATTGAAATGCTGGTTCTTCTGCGGGTCTTCTGTCCACGCACAGCTAGCTACCGCAGCTGCTTGCACTGTACAATCGCTGGAGGGCTGGGCTGTCACTCAAAAACTGAGTAGCCAATGGGGACGCACCCCTGAAAGTCCCGCCCACCTGGGAGGTTTGTGTCAGAATCTCAACCAAATAATGAGGGAGCGCAAAAGAGAAAGCTGCAGCGAGAGCAAAAGTCTGATCATTGAGAAAGAAGAAACAAGAACTGCAAACAAAAACCTATGTTAAAACAAAGAAAAAATACTTATAGTTTACATGATTACACAAATGATTTGTTTGCAACTTATAGTTTTATTTTTGAAATGTATTTTATTTTGCTTGACTCAGATTTTATTTATTTTAAACTCATAGTTTTGCTTTATTCTGAAAAAGTGTTGCTTTATCTTTATGATACTAAAACTAATCCCATAGGCCTGCCCCTTTAAGAATAGCAGCCGCAAGGGGTTGTGGGATTGATAGTAGAGAAAAGGAGAGTAGCATCAAGCTGCAGCGTCAGAGACTGCAGTTTCAGGACCACACTGTCACTACCCGATCCGTCCCCCTGCCCGATCGGTACTGCCCATGTGCGAGATGGTCCGCCATATTGGACAACTCCGGACGGCAACCCAAGATGGACACTTGACACAGTGGCTTTTAGCAAAGCTCAAAAAGAAAACTCGAGAGAGATGAGTTATTGTTATTACAATGTGACTTCACTATTATGTTTTTGTTCAAAATCTTTTTATTGGCTTTGTGAAGAAGAAGCCTTCATCACAGTTGGCATAGGGGCATGGTAAAAGGCACACTGAGGGTAACACACATTGATAACATAAAACCCAAGTCATTGTTTGTTCAAATCTAATTTATTGGAAGTCTTTTTGCAAGTAACCTGCTTACCCTCTCCTTCAAGGTGGTGAAGGCCAAACAGAGCAACAGAAAGAAGCAGCCTTAAGTAGAGGCTCAATCAGTGGGAACACCTGTGCTCAATTGGAGCATACCATGTAGTGCATGGGCGCGGGTGGCACTTTTCTTGCAAGTATAAAAATGTTATTGTTTGGGGCTTCTGTGGTCAGAAAGATAATATGTTGACCTATTTTGATTTGGTGTGTTTGGGTAATTTGTCTTGCATTGTGAATGTGTTTGTAGATTAGAATGACATTGGTTAGGGGTATAAACAGTGGATTATCCTATGGGGAGGGGCTTAACATGTATAAAACCCGGGCCACAAGTGTTTTGGGGGGAGTCTGACTGTGGCTGTAGAGCAAAGAGATACCAGTTATATGTCCTCGACCTGTAATGCATATATGAGGTTTTTGTTTTCGTCCTGTAAAATCCTGGTTACATTGTGGTTTTTCAGCATGTTGGCTATCAGTAAAAGCACCTACGGATACACTTTTCGTGACTCTAGCCATCTTATTTAATTCCTAGTTTTTTCATCGAACCTTTTTGTAACAGGCTTTTTGACAGACATCACAATGGCAATACAGTAGGTACACATGTATAGAAGATGGTCTGTAGGAAAATTAAATAGTTACCTCACCCCTCCCTCCCACCCTCACCCCTATGAGCTATGATCACATTATAAACAAGACATAAATCAAAAAGTTACAAAACATAAAACACCAGCATCAAAAAAAAAAATTACATGAAATACAAAGACCAATAACTGAAAATGATATAAAAATACAGATGCTTCTTCATGTCAATAGTCAGTAAAAAATACATACCAGGGAAATAACGGTACTGCAAGTTACATGAGGAAACAGAGAAGACAAAAAAGTAATGGTCAATGTATTAGGGAGATAAGGAAAGGGGGAAGTGAAGGTCTCTTCCCCTTGTGTTGGGTGTGTTAAGGGCCTGCTCAAGGGTTTTGAAAATAGTAGACCAGAAGGCATTCAGGCTGGGGCATGACCAAAACATATGTGTGTGATTGGCAGGAGATTGCTTGCATCTGTTAAGCCCCTGTCACACTGTCCCGAAGTTGACACCCGATGGACACACGAATATGGAATTGTGAATTTCGCACGAAGATGGCCACGAACCACACACAAAGGCAACATTTACATTACATTTAAGACATACAACTGCAACGAAAGTAACAAAAACAATTATGTTACAGTACTATGATACTATAATGATATCTTCAGACTTTGTTCTTTACTTTATCCGTCTTTATATGTAGAAAATATTACGTTTTCTCCGTAATGTTGTTTCCATAGCAACAACAACTTCCTGTCAACTCTCCTTCAAAATAATATATTATATCCTTTTCAGTTTCAAAGAACACAAATTGGGTTATTTACATAATATGTTTACATGATTTTGTTGTGCAATAAAACAACCAGATGGACACACGATAAAGGAAATGTTCAAATTCGGCTCTGATCATAGCAACATCGGGCCATTCATGAGGGCATCTTAAGCCATCGTATGACCGTCGGTGTTGTTTCTCAGGCTCCGGCAGCAACTTTGTGAGCGGTGGGATAATCTTTGGCATGCCAAAAAATTGCCGAAGGACCTTGCGAAGGTTCATTTTCGTGTTGAATTCGTGTGTCAATTTTGCCCTTCGTAAGGCCATCGTGAGGGCATCTTGTTATCATCGGGCATTCGCCCCGATCAGAGTGCCCGATGGCACCGATGATAACACGAAGATGACACGATTCGACAACATGCCCTCACGAGTGCCTTACGAAGTTGCCGCTCATGAAGTTGCTGACGGAGCCTGAGAAACTCCACCGACGGTCATACGATGGCTTAAGATGCCCTCGCGAATGGCGCGATGTTGTTACGATCAGAGCCGAATTTGAACATTTCCTTTATCGTGTGTCCATCGGGTGTCAATTTCGGGACAGTGTGACAGGGGCTTTACAGGCATCGCTTCTAAGAGGAAATATTTTGGTTAGTTTAGCATTGGTAAAGTGAGCCCTGTGGAGCACCTTACACTGCATTAGACCATGCCTAGCACAGATAGATGAGGTTTGCACCAAACGAAGAATGTCCCTCCACTTACTGTCAGATATGTCTACACCCAACTCACCCTCCCAGGACTCTTTTATAGATGTAGTAGAGGCTAGGTCAAAGGAGGCAAGTTTTCCATAAATAGTAGATACCAGCCTTTTTTGGTCACAATCAAGGGTGAGAAACTGGTCAATTCCTGACTCAGGGGGGCGGTTGGGAAAATGGGGAAATTGCTTTTGAGCAAAATGCCTAATTTGGAAGAAGCGGAAAAGATGACGCAAAGTCAGAGAGAACCCCATCCTTGTAAAGATTACTGATTGTGACAAGCCCGTTGGCAGCCCACATTCGGAAGGTGGGGTCCGAGCAGGATGGAGAGAATGAGTGATTATTTAGAATCGGAGCTTGGATTGAGGCTCTGTGTAAGCCATGTTGCCTTCTGAATTGAAGCCAAATCTTAATAGTACTGGTAACAATTGGGTTGACTGAGATTTTGTGCGTCATTACGGGAAGTTGGGAGCAACTCACAGAGTGTAAGGAGCTAGAGGAGGAGGAGATCTCCATGTGAACCCATGGTGGGCTGGAGTTAGGAGTCTTGGGGCCAGTCCAGTAAAGGAGTCGGTTAATATTAGAGGCCCAGTAGTAGTAACGGAAGTTCGGGAGTGCCAAGCCGCCCTCCGACTTGGGGAGCTGAAGAATTGATTTTTTAAGACGGGCGGGTTTGTCATCCCAAATGAACGCATTTAGTTGACTGTCAAGACTGGTGAAAAAAGATTTATTTATGCTGGAAGAGATATAAGAACTTCGGCAGAATTACCATTTTAATAAGATTGACACGGCCAACAAGGGATAAGGGAAGGGAAGACAACCTAGATAGATCCGATTTGCATTTAGCTAAGAGTGGTTGAACATTTTTGGGAAACAGATCTTTAAAGGAGCTGGTGATGGACACCCCCAAGTATCTGAAGCCGTCTGATGCAATATTAAAGGGAAAAGCGGTTGGGGGGAGTGTCTTCGCCAGTTGGTTTACAAAAAATAGTTCGCTCTTTTGGAGATTTAATTTGTAGCCTGATAAACGACCAAACTGCTCAAGGATTGACAATATAGGAGGGAGAGAGGACACAGGATTGGAGACGTATAGGAGAAGGTCATCCGCGTAAAGGGACAGTTTGTGAACTATACAATGACGAGTGATGCCCTCAAATCCATTGTGGCCTCTGAGCCATATAGCTAGAGGCTCGATGGCTAAATTAAACAATAGGGGAGAAGGCGGGCAGCCCTGGCGTGTCCCACGTTGGAGAGGGAAGGCAGACGATTGAATGCATTTTGTGTTTACCGATGCAGAAGGGGAGGCGTATAAAAGTTTAATCCAAGAAATACATTTGGAGTCAAAGCCACATTTTTCTAAAATGAAGAATGTTGGAGCAGATATCTCTGCTCTGCGCCAATCTTATAGGAGTGTGCTTTAAAAGAGGGAAAACTCAAAACAGCCAGGATGAGGGTTAAACAATAATCTGTTTTAATGATAAAAGTTAATAATACAATACACTTTCAAAGGGGTGGGGCGGGCCCCCACTCCCTGCTCTTGTTCTGATGCCGGGAGATCTTCTCATCTTGTCGGCAGGAGGAAAAAAGACCGAACACACAAACACAAACAGGAGATGTAGAGGAACCACGGGGAGGAGTCGGGTGAGATTCTCCTCCCACAGGGCCCATCTTACAGCATTCCAGAGATTTGTTCACAAAGATATACTTATTAATACTCTCATATTTCCAGCTTTTGTTTACACACTGCTATTACTAATACAAAGTAATTAAACACATATATACCATTCAAGATATGTAGACTTCCCTGAAACATGACATACTGAAGACCTTAAGCAGAAGAACTGTCATCCACACAGCCTGCTTAACTTCCCCTCCCCCAGAGCAATAAACCCTGTTTAGCACCCAGGCATGTTTGAAGAAAGTTTAGTCCTCACATTTATGAAAGGATAAAACAGAGAAATCAATACAAAACACAAACACAGGTATTGTTTGAACAGTATTCACTTAACTGCTACTATTGATAATTACCAGAGAAACTCCAGGGCCTCTTTCAATATCTGGAAATTGCAACAAGACTTTCTGCCATTTCTACTGTAACACTCTTCCCAAATATCAGATGATATAATCATTAAGAACAAGTAGCTCCACTCCACCCTATCAAAAGCTTTTTCCGCATCGAGTGAAACTATGACTTCGGGGACATTGGACGGGGGCGAGAAAATAACATTAAGTAGCCTCCTGGTATTGAAGAAAGATTGTCTCCCTATCATAAAGCCTGTTTGGTCAAGCGGAACTATAGAAGGTATCACGAGTTGGAGGCGGAGGGACAAAATCTTAGCCAGTATTTTACAATCAACATTTAGGAGGGAAATTGGTCTGTAGCTGCCACAAAGAGTAGGATCTTTATCCTTCTTCAATAGTAGAGAGATGGATGCCATGGATAGGGTTTGAGGTAATCTGCCTTCTTTAAGGGAATCATTATACATCCTTGCTAGAATTGGGGCCAAAAGAAACGAATATGCCTTGTAGAATTCGACTGTGAAGCCGTCCGGACCAGGGGATTTCCCATTTTGCATAGATTTGATGGCTTCCTATATCTCTAAAGTGGAAATGGGGTCCCCCATTCCGCCTGCGTTAACTACGTCAATTTGGGGGAAAGTTAAGGAGTCAAGAGGATTTGGGTTTATTGTGCCAATTATGGGGCATTCAGAAGTGTACAAATTATTATAAAATTCAAAGAAAGACTTGTTTATTTCAATCGGGTCAGAGACTAAATTGCCTTCGGGCGACTTTACTTTGGGGATTAATCTGGAGGCGTTAACTGCCCGAGCCTGTTGAGCCAGAAGCCTCCCAGCCTTGTCCCCCTGTTCAAAAAAGCGCTGCTTAGTTTGCCTCAGTTGTCTCTCCGCTACGCTCGTCATTAAAAGGTCATGTTCCAAATGTAATAATATGCGTTTTTTATATAAGGTCGGTGAGGGGGAGGAGGAATACGTTTCATCAATTCGGAGAAGTTCTTCCAAAATTGCAGACAGCCGAACCCTTTCATCCTTTCTTAGTTTGGAAACATAAGATATAACCTGCCCACGAACATAGGCTTTGAGAGCCTCCCACACTGTTCCACAACTTACGTCAGCAGTGTCATTAATTTCGATATATAAACGAATCTGTGAATTAACAAAGTCCTTAAACTTGTCATCTGACAGCAGGTGGGAACTAAACCTCCACAATTTAGCAGGAGTAACACTAAGAGAGAAGTGGATGTCAATTGATACAGGGGCGTGATCTGAGGTGGCTTCAGGATGGTATTGACACGCGCTGGCAAGGTGTAGCAAGCTGTCATCAAGCTGAAAAAAATCTATTCGCGAGAATGTGTGGTGGACGTGTGAGAAAAAAGAGAAAGCTTTACTTTTAGGGTTTTTAAATCTCCAAGGGTCTGATATTCCTAATTGTGCTGCATAATTTGAGACTACATTAGCGGATTTTGAGAGAGTGCCAAGCTTAAGGGATGACCTGTCGAGGTGCACATCTTGAATCGAGTTAAAATCTCCACCCATGATTATGCGGTGATTGTCTGCGTTTGGAATTTAGCAAAAAGGTTCATAAATAATTGGTCATCATCCCAGTTGGGTGCGTAAACGGAAACCAAAATTACAGGCATGCCCTGCAAGACACCTGAAACTATGACGTAGCGGCCATTATTGTCGAGAATAGTATTTGTTGGTACGAACATCACACTCTTGTGAATAATAATGGCAGCACCTCTGGCTCTACTAGAAAATCTTGAGTGGAAGTAATGGCCCATCCACGCCCGCTTGATGCAAAGGGTGTTAGACGTTTTAAGGTGTGTTTCTTGTAAAAATATAATGTCCCCTTTTAAGATGTTGCAGTCGAGTCAAGACCTTACCAATTTTAATAGCTTTGTTCATTCCTCTGGTGTTCCAGGAGATCAGGCGCACACTTCTGCCAGCAGTCGTCATACTGTTAGTCATATGAGGAGTCTAATGAAGGTGGTCTGAAACCGTTGTGCTTCCCGAGGACTGAGGGGAGAGGAGTGATGGGGGGGAAGAAGAAGATCGGGGAAGGGGAAAAAAACAGTACAAAAAAAACAAGCGAAGGCAAAAATAGACAAACCATAAACAAAACACAACCCATAAACCCAAATGTGACCATACCTGGAGCATCCCAAATACAAACCTTGACTGAGCGCTATAGCTCAAAGCTCAACAGCTGAACTTATCTTCCGGGGTCCCGTTCCCTATACTAAAAGCGGGAAGCCCATTGTAAGCCTCCTGGTCCTCCCGATGGCCAGTCCGGGCCTGCCGGTGAGCGTGGATGTGTGGTCTGCCGCAAGCGGGCGGCAGGAGCGGGCTGTCAGCATCAGCTTGTAGATGGTATTTTAAACTCGATGCGCTCTGAAACTACGGGGCGGCCGAGAACAAAACATACACATGCGTTAATCGCGTTAAAATAATTAGTGGCGTTATTAACGCGTTAACTTGACAGCCCTAGTAAATACATCTGAGTTGACAAAAATGACATGTGGGGTTCCTCAAGGCTCCATCTTGGGGCCTCTTCTCTTTAACATCTACATGCTACCACTGGCTCAGATAATGAAAAACAACAAAATAAGTTATAATAGCTATACGGATGACACACACATTTACATAACCATTTCACCAGAAGACTATTCTCCAATTAAACAAAGATAAAACTGAGGTAATGGTTTTTGGAGCCAAGGCAGAATGTATAAAAGTTAGCGCTGAGCTTCAGTCTGCAATGTTCAAAACAACAGATAAAGCCAGAAATCTAGGTCTAGTCATGGACTCTGACCTGAGTTTCAACAGTCACATTAAAACAATTACTAAATCAGCCTACTATCACCTAAAGAACATATCTAGGATTAAAAGACTAATGTCACAGCAGGATTTGGAAAAACTTGTCCATGCTTCTATCTTCAGTAGACTCGACTACAGTAATGGTGTCTTCACAGGTCTCACTAAAACATCTATTAGAAAGCTGCAGCTGATTCAGAACGCCGCTGCTCGAGTCCTCACTGACACTAAGAAAGTGGATCACATCACTCCAGTTCTGAAGTCTTTACACTGGCTTCCTGTGTGTCAAAGAATAGATTTCAAAATACTGCTGCTGGTTTATAAAGCACTGAATGGTTTAGGCCCAAAATACATTTCTGATCTACTGCTAAATTATGAACTATCGAAATCTCTCAGGTCTTCAGGGCAACAAGTCCTCCAACTCATACGACCAAATGGGCCGATTGTTCAGGCCCTTATTACGACCAAATATGTTGTTTGTTCAAGCGCTTAATACGTCCTATAATTACATTTTAAAGTTTTTTCCCCCTAGTGCTCCCGTTGAATGCTAACGTTACAGATGGTCGTTTATTCACAAATAACCCTCTGTAAAATCATAAATTGTAGGATATAGGCCATTAAAACGCTTTTTGATTAGATTTCTAGCGAGAAGTGTATATTGTACTTTTAGAATCCACGTCCAGTCGATATGTAGGATCTATAGTTTGATAGATATTACGAAGATGATTTGAGGTATGCGGCAGTCTCCATGTAAAGTTACGGGTTGTAAACAGTATTTCCGGTCTCGACGTTTTCATAATAAAACCAATGATCAAATGATTTAACAGTGATATCTGCAGTACTCATCAACTAAAAAACATCAGTTTACCCTTGTTAATTATACGACATTTATTGGTTTAAATTGTGTACAATGCTTTTGTGTTTTTCCCATAGGTTTTTCTCTTTCGATTCTGACAGACACCTTTCTTTTTTCAGAGGTTTTGATAGGCTAAAACATCGATTGTTTTAGCCACAATGCATGTCAGGATATGGTGTTAATGCGATATGAAATCGGAATTTTTTTTTTTTTAAATGAAATAATACTTTATTTCCGAATGTTCTTGCTTTTCTCTTTGGAAGTCATCACATAACGGCATTGTAATACACGGTTCGGCTGCATTAAATATTACATATCTGCCGTAGATATGTATTTATAGAGCCCTGATGAGAAGAACTTTTAACAAACTGTAAGAAATGGTCCAAAACTGAATCATAAATATATTAGCAATTAAACAACATCTTCCATTTCTTTTCATACAATACGTCTCCTTGCAGTATCAACACTAATTCGGCTGACTTTTATATTTGATCCAATTGGTAGAGTTATATTTACACCATGACGGTGCACAGCTGATAGAAAGGGATTTTTTTTTAGTTTTTAAAGATATTATTTACTGAACTACAACTCCTCATGCAGTTGACTGTTACAGGTCTATCCAGGTTCATGGTACAATGCATATGCTTCAAATCGAGAGACTGAAACTGTATTTTCTTTTACCGTTCTGTTTTAATTTCACCATAAAGTTAATAGTCATATTATTTTTTATAAACTACACCACTGTTTTTTTAACCCGCACCGCCTAGTGGTTAAAGCACGTTATTGAATTTTGTTGTTGAATACGTTTTATTTGATGAAAACATTTAAATATTAAGAGTAGCCTACATACAAAATTGGGGGAAAGTGGAAGGCATGATAGAAATATAGAATAGAAAATATCAAGAAGATACTGTAGTGATCTTTACAATAAAACAGTTTAGTGCAGGACGTCCAAAGATATTAACAGGAGGATGTGCAAAACTGACAAACTAATAAGGCTTTATTTAAACATTAAAGAATACTTTAAGTTAAGGTCTGAATAAGAAACAAATGTTGGGGTAATCCACAGATAAATATAAAGTACTTAACTTCCAATATATTGCATAGTTTATTTTGGCACTTGACAATCACCATCCCTGAATTTGACTCAGGTGTAACTAAAGTCTGATTTAAGGGTGTTTATATTTCACATCATTAATCAGAATCTGCAAAGTAACTAAAATAAATGTAGTGGAGTAAAAATACCAGGTTAACCTCTGAATTGTAGTGGAGTAGAACAAAGTAGTATGCTGCTGTAACAAAAACATTTCCCAACTTGGGATCAATAAAGTATATCTTATCTTATCTTAAGATGATCGATGGCTACTGTCATATTTGCAAAATGTGCCTCTGAACCTTGACAAGTGCATGTTTCAGGCTTATCAATGAACAACAGGAGGGGTCACAGCAGTGGCGGCGCCAGAGTATTTTTGTTGGGTAATCTATGGTAGGGCTAACCCATACAGTGGTGGGGCTCAAGTCAGTATTTGCAATGTATACGCTATATCGCACCCCTTGACAGTGAAACGCACGCGTGAGGCTTTTATTAGCTTTTATTAGTCTCCTTTTATCAGCTAAATTACATCGAGAGCAACAGGTGTGAGTTAAACAATACAATAGCCTATTCTGTTAATTCCACGTTGTTACAACATGCTACGCAGCAGCAGAAACAAGAAAAGTTGGCATATAGAATTGACACAGAGAGAGAGAGGGAGAGTGAGGGAGAGTGATGGAGAGAGACAGAGACACAGGTAAACAGAGAGAGACAGACACAGCACACAACAGGTGGCCTGTGTCTCGATTGTCATACAAAACACATTTTCAAATGACCCATTATTACAAAATATATTAAAAACTCACTATTCACTCTTCAGGTGGGTCGTGTGACTCTGGCACCTGTTCGACTTGTACCTCAATGCGAGGGTCGTTTAAGAACAAATCTATCCATCGGAAATATACAATTAATCCTAGAAGTTCTGCTGTCTGTCTGCAATTTACTCGGTGCGAGTTTGGGGACTTTTCACTGTGAACGTGACGTAACGACGTATCAGTAATGCATGACACAGCAGACCCAACGTTTTGTTGCTCTGATTGGCTGTAGGTCTGTTCAAATTGCATTCGGGGGCATTTTGATCTGACCGCGGCCGCGCTGATATTATAACGCGAGAGAATGTCCACACCTTTAGTGTATAAAACTCCCCCACTACTTGGACTATTCCTTGCACCCCTCTAGCATAAGCCCGAATGGTCTCAACCATATTGCGTCAGTAACGTGCACTTGTTGATACAGCAGGATCAGTTTGTGTGTTGTGGACACGACCGGTAGATTTTCGCAATCCGTGTTCTCAACATGCTTACTTTAACATCATTTTTCATGGTCGGGCTAAGGTAGGGCTAAGCCATTTCTTGGTATGGCTGTAGCCTACCCCAGCCATACCCTGGCGCCGCCACTGGGTCACAGACATAAGACCAGCTGTAAAATAAAGCTCTTCTGAACTTAGGTGTCATGTGGGTATATTAATTCACCCATTTATTATGTTTTAAATTTGATAACACCACTGTGATTCGTATCCCCTAAACCTCCAGGTACACAGTTTAACACTGGCAACTTCTAATTGTGGGAAATACGAAAACGTCTTATAAAGAGACGTGCGATATAATGTTGCAAAACACACAATAGCCAGCATGTGTAGTTATGGGGGGGGCTGGATCCGTCCAATTCCAGTTATGGAAAGTCTGCCGTGGTTCCATTCCATTTCAAAGAGCTGTTGACGCTCAGCGTAACCTTGTCGCACTGCCACTCCAACATCCAATCACAGGGCTTGATGACTAATCACGGGGTTTGTAAAGCTAGGCGGATGTTGTAGTCCCAAACGATAGCTGGGGATTCTGGGTAGTCTAGTGTCTTCGGAAACTGTAGTGTCTAAATTCCGAAAAAACTATTTGTTTCTCTGAATCGAAGGTTAAAAACACAAAAGCATTGTACACAATTTAAACCAATCAATAGTGTGTAATTAACAAGGATAAACGGATGTTTTTTAGTGGATGAGTAATGCAAATATCACTGTGTAATCATTTCACAGTGAGGGGAATATATCCGGTTTTATTATGAAAACTTCGAGACCGGAAAAACTGTTTTCACCCACGCTAACTTTACATGGAAGCTGCATACACGTTCTCCTGGCGAGACCTCAAATCATCTTCGTAATATCTATCAAACTATAGATCCTACACATCGACTGGACATGGATTCTAAGAGTACAATATACACTTCTCGCCAGAAATCGAATCACAAAGCATTTTAATGGCCAAACTATTCCACAATTTAGTATTTTCCAGAGAGGGTTATTTGTGAATAAACGTCCCTCCGGAGCATTTGCAGTGAAAGGGCCGGGAGCATGTTGTTTCTTACACGACCACTAGAGCACCGCTAGTGGTCGTGTAAGAAATAACTTTAAAAACGGGTCGTAATAAGGGCATAAACAATCGGCCTATATGGTCGTTTTTTGTAGGAGGACAGGCTGCTTCAGGGACTGGTCAGCTTTCTGTCCCCAGAGTCAGAACTAAACATGGTAAAGCAGCGTTCAGTTATTATGCTCCAAATATCTGGAACAAACTCCCAGAAACCTGCAGGTCCGCTGCAACTCTGACTACTTTTAAATCCAGGCTGAAGACTTTTCTTTTTGCCGCTGCTTTTAATTGAAACTGAGCGGTTGTGTTTCGTTTTTGGTTAATGAACATTTGGGGCTCGTAACCCCAGGGAATCAGTGTCTGGGGACTTTGTCCTGGCTGCTTTTCTCTGTGTATGCTGCTCGGGACGTATGTGCCATAAAAGCGTACACAGCTCATGTTCGGAGAAACTTTAAAGAAAGGCATCATTAAAATGGAACTTCTGTGTGAACTATTCATATCTTAAACTGCACTGTAACTTTTTATTCATGTACTTTTTCTTTTAATGTTTTTTTTATTATCTTTTCTTTTTAATGACTGTTTTGAAATGCCTTTGTCTGAATGTCTTTCTTTTTTGTAAAGCACCTTGAATTGCCTTGTGTTGAAAGGTGCTATATAAATAAACTTGCCTTGCCCCTATTTATTAAAACTTACCTAGCTTACATTTTCTCAATCTCTTTAGCCATATTTTTTTAATGAAATGTTTAACAAGCTAACTAGCTAACAAGCTAATGTTGTTAAGCCTACTTATAAAAAAACGAATGTTCATAGGCATTTCCTTACAGGCTGTCACGTTGCATAATTGTCTGTTACATTGTCCTTTTCTCTGACTTGCTCCTTTCCTAAATGTTTATGTGGACTTTTTTACTACTCTGGAAATATTGAGCGGATACCAGACAAGACGGAGAGTGTAGTGTGTATACTAACAACTCTTTTTATACCAAAGTATTTTAGCTCATACATTTTACTGCACACTGTTCTCCATTTAGTTTATTTACATATTTAACCTTTTTTTAACAAGGTGAAGTCACATTGAAATTCCCCATCTTCTTTCTAAGTCAAACATCAAGTATACATTACATGGCCTCTTTGTTCTACTCTTGTTCCTACCTGACAAAATATTTTCCATGACTTTAAATGAGACACATTCCAAACCGCATATGTGTTGTCTTTCACAGGCACAGAGCATTTACCAGACCTTGTCTATCTGCTGTTTGCTCTGTCACCATTATGCCTTACAATTAGCGTGAAATGTTTTCTTATGACCACTCCTCTGCATTTCTCCTCTCATGAATGCATTATGCTTACATTATGTGTACGTGTTGCTTAGTAACTCCAAATTAGTTTGCAATTGTTGAACAATGTTGGAACATTTCATTTTACACTCGTGCGTAACGACCTGATAGTGCCGTGATGAGAGATTTTTAACTGGGCTCCTGAAAGATCCGTCTTTCAGAGAGACATTTAGTCGAGACAAATGGAATACCACAGAAAGGTGGTCAAATGTTCCGTAGTCAGTCGATTTCCTCATTCATGGATATAATTCAAAGGAGAGGAGTGAAAAGGAGGCCTATATTTGGGAGGATTCTGATTCCCAGCACTAAATAAGAGAAACAAAGTTTTCAGAATTAATTTATAAAATAGCAGGATTTATACATGAATTTTTTTTTTTTGCATTTTTCATGAATTGAATTATAAAATACTCATTTCAACTCTCCACACGGGCTTCCAGACAGCTCAGTGGTTAGAGCTGCCAAGTAAGCAGGTTTGAGTTGACTCCAAACATTTCAGGCAATATCCTCCTATTTATATCCCCTTTTGAAATTGATGGCCCAAAACATATATTCAAAAAATAAATAAAAACTATCCACACAGGAGAATGTGTACTATCTAATATATTAAATGACACATATTTCACTTCCGAAAGTCCAAAGAAACAAGTGCTTGGGGAAGCAGTCTCAGTAGCAGATTGTTGGAAGCAGATAATTGTGTTATTAAGCCAGAGCCCCCAAAAACAGCCCTGGATCTCTGTCCAGTATTTATTTAATATAGCTGATGTACACGAAGAACTGGGACTGAATGTTAGTAAGTATTTAGTGCTTACTTTAACCAGTATGTAATACATTGTTTGCCATCACCATTATCTCTGTGATTACCAGGCTCTTTCCACTCCGGTGCTACAATGCTGCCACCACTTTTTAAAGCCACACAGTAACATTTAAATGCATTAATCTAATAGATGCAGATATTAAAAACACATTTTAACCCTACACTAAAACACATATTTTCCTTTTTGCTTGTAATGCTATTTAACAGTTTGTTTTTGTGAGGGTCGCTGAGTGTATGCCTTCTCTGTGATATAATGGGACTGGATGGTCCTGGACATGTGGAGCTCAAAGCTACACAAAAAACCGTTATACAGAGAATATGCTTTTTAAAGTCATAAGGATGTATTGACTTAATAACATAGTAATAGTTGGGCCAATCCAGTCGGATTTGGTAACTCCCAAAAAACATGAATTCAACCATTTTTTCTTGGCGACACACCTTATGGCAGTGGAAGTTTTGTGTACATTATTATTTGAGTGTTTATGATTTTTGGACATAGCAATGCAGTAGCATCTATGGAAAAACCTTGTGTTCCCTGCTTGGTCTAATACGCTGTATTCAGCATGGTTAAATTATTTCCCTAAATAAAGGTCAGGAAAAACATCCAACTAATGATGTAACTAAGTTTCCTAGAATGCAATGTTGATATTTATGTGTACAGGTTCACTTTTGCATGTATAGCCGGTTCTAAAAATGCTGATGGGAAGGGCACATTAAGTTTTCTGGCTACTTCTTACAGTCCACAGACATTGGGGGACATCGAATGAAATGGAAACTGTAAACTGCCTCAGGTTGTGAATGTTTGACTCTCTGTTTGTGTGTTTGCTAATCCCGCAGTAACAGCCTTGCAACATGTTCAAGTGTTTCCCCACCTTTTTTCGCAGTGCATGCTGGATGGGCAGAATGTAGTCAAGTTTGTGATATCTAACCCCAACAAGCATTTACACACATGAATTTGCACAATTATGCATATTTTTTAGAAACTTGTTTTTTGAGGCAATATAATTTGATCTGGAATAATGTCATTTTTTCAGTGCTTTCAGACTATGAATAAAGTCATTTACCAATCATGTGAACATCAAAGTATCCCCAACCAAGACGGCCAACTCTATCACCCCTTTCACTCACCTTGCTAAAGCAGTGTATTCCAGACACGCACTTTACATTCTTACCTTTTACAGTAAAGCCCAAGACATATTCACTGCGATACTGTTTACCACAGGGAAGTCAAATCCACTCTTTGCTAATAGGCCAAATATATTCAAACCTTTTATTGTTGCAACTGTCACACATTTGCATTGCTGCGTGTAATAATAGTTTTGATGCAAAATATTTGCTAATATTAAACTTATGTTGTCATTTATTGGTCGAGGCCCTGTGTAAATGTCACAGTTCTGTCTAGGTTTGGGTGTTTTCACTGTTCTCTGTCATGTTTTCCTCCTGTCGTTAGTGTCCCTGTGTTTTCTCACCTGTGTCTCGTTAGCTAATTGTGTTCACCTGTGGCTCTTGTGTTTTCTCCTCCCTCCTCACCTGTGTCTCGTTAGCCGATTGTGTTCACCTGTGTCTTGTAATTATCCCTCCCTGTATTTAGTCTTGTCTCGTGCTGTGTTCAGTGTCGGTGCTTCTTTTGTTGGTGACGGACTTCACCGGTGAGTGTTCTGTTTTTGTCTGTATTCGTTCCATTTAGCCTTGAAATAAAGGTTTATCAAAGTTATCTGCGCTTGGGTCCTGCTTCCTTCACTCAACCGTGACAGACGGACTTCACCGGTGAGTGTTCTTCTGTCACGGTTGAGTGAAGGAAGCAGGACCCAAGCGTGACAGAAGAACACTCACCGGTGAAGTCCGTCTGTCACGGTTGAGTGAAGGAAGCAGGACCCAAGCGCAGATAACTTTGATAAACTTTATTTCAAGGCTAAATGGAACGAATACAGACAAAAACAGAACACTCACCGGTGAAGTCCGTCACCAACAAAAGAAGCACCGACACTGAACACAGCACGAGACAAGACTAAATACAGGGAGGGATAATTACAAGACACAGGTGAACACAATCGGCTAACGAGACACAGGTGAGGAGGGAGGAGAAAACACAAGAGCCACAGGTGAACACAATTAGCTAACGAGACACAGGTGAGAAAACACAGGGACACTAACGACAGGAGGAAAACATGACAGAGAACAGTGAAAACACCCAAACCTAGACAGAACTGTGACAGTAAAGGCTGTCAATAAAACATAAACCTTGTCTTTATCTCTTAGATACCACTGTACAAGCTTGTTGACATTGAGGCCTCTTAGTTCAAGTGCCCCTGGGAGGGCTGGATGTGGAAGACCTTTGGGTTGCATGGGAACAGCCAGGCTCAGTCTGGGAAAGGAAGCAGGCTTTCCACAATCCAATTAGTGCGAGTTGCACACATAGAAAAAACTGGATCAGATTACACAGAGGCTTTTTCTGTCCCCATTTGTAGATCTTTAAGTTGGCTGGAAAACCATTTGATGCATCCTCAGTACAGGTTCTAATCGAGGCGTTTACCAGGGATCCATAAGAAAGATTCTGCTTAGAACAGCAACATAAAAGCTGGGGTATGTGCTTATTGAGCTTTTTATCTTAAAATGTTTGGCTTTTAATATTTTGGAATCTGCTTTATGTAATTTATAAGTGTTGAAAACAAACACTGATGCTGATTTAAAAATAAATAATACCATAATACTTGATGCCTTATTATCAGTCTTTAATTTCCCATATGGACCTGTAAGTTCCTATCAAATGTAAGAATTTGAACACAGCATATTATCATTGTGTATTTGTCCCATGTATACAAGCACTGACAGAAATGTGTACTTACAACATGTGTGTAAAAAAGAAGAACATCTTCCTCTTGGTGCATTCCCTGGTAACATCTGTTTTCAGTGTCTGCCTCCCACGAGATAAGTTCATTAATTTATGGGAATGTCCAGGAAGCAGATGGCCACCACGTCTGTTTCATACAGAACGTATTGGTTTTTTTCTGTGCAAGACGTGTAGCTGGACTTGAAGATTTTCAAAATCCTGCTTAGGAAGGCATACATTTTAATCAATGTAAGGGTGGATATTTAAATGTATGCATTGCATCCAAGAATAAACTGATGTTTCCTTTGTGATTTGGTCATGCATTTAATCGAAGTACACTCTTGTACATTATCACACAAGTGTGGGAGAGGAAATGGAGAAAATTGATTTTCCAGCTGGAGAAAGTGTCTCTGTGTTCCTGGACATGACAGATTTCACAAATTGAGACAGCATCCCTTTTTTCCTTTTTACAGAGGAGGTAGAGAACTCATCAATCACTGCAATTACCTAATCATTATTATGTACATGTGTATTACAAATGTTGATCACTTTGTGTGCAATTTTGTTTTAAAAGCTGGGCAAACATGAAACACTTAAGTTACATTTTATGATATTTTTTTCTTTTCTTAAATAGATGCTGTTGACTGCATACTTGCTGGCACTTATCTTCATCTGGACAGGTAATGAAACAATAAAAGTGAATTTTACTATAGCCAGCGTGCTTGCAAAAGGTCAGTAAATATATGCATAAGAAGAGAAATCCTCAAGTAGTTTTGAATAAGCATTATCATCATGATATGATATAAAATATAATGTTTCTGAGGTGCCATTCAACTCAATTAAACAACATTTGATCTGAAAATCTATGCTCACAATGCTGGGTAGTTTTCAATTTGACCCATTAGATTCAAATCAAATAACTGTTATTTGCTTATTAGTTATCAAAAGCAGGAACATACTGTACAAATACACAACTAAATTCTAAATGTAACCAGCTTGGACTCAACAGTAACAGGGCTGTGATACACAGGTTTCTGCAGGTTGATTTAAAGACACAAGGTTATTTTCCAGGTATTTCAGTGTGGACACAGTCTATACTAAAATACATGGAAATCACATTTTCCATCTTAGCCTTCTAGTGTAGAATTTGGCAACCTAGCACGCACTAAACAACTATATCTGTGTCTATGTTTCCATCTGTTTGTTTTGAGTTGTAGGACAATTTGGACTGTTGTTCTGTGTATTTTATCTTTTCTCCAGGAATGGCAGCTACATCTGTTGTTCCACCATGTGACCATCACATGTTTGATAGTGGTATTCAAAACTGCTTGTCAGACTTCAACAAGAGCATGGAGACAACTGGCTATCAACACATGTGCCCATGGCCTACTGTGAAACGGTACATAACGTTTATTTTTTAAGTCATCATTTGACAAATGCAGGGTACTTGAACAGAACATTTATCATTGTAAAATGTCTTTAATTCAGCATCTCCAGTATATGCATGAAGTAAGTTGTGGAATTAAATTATATATAAGTATCATATCAGACCGGGTATTCAAAAACCCCCCTTTTTAAAGGACGCTTGAGTTTGGAGAGGTGAGATGTGGAGGAGCGAGACCCGGCTAACTAAGTTACCAGCTAACGCTAGTGCTAGCCAGAAGACATGGTTAGCAAGGGGCCTCAAAAGTTCACATCAACTGTGATATTAATTGTTATTATAATACATTTAAATTATTTAAATAATACATTTTATTTTCTATAGACATTTTTTCACAATGACATTTAAATTATTTTATATTTAAATGTACCACCAGTCAGTCTTACGTACATTTATGTTGCATTGTTGGAGATGCAAGGAACTTAAAATGTTTAATGCCAAAACTACCCTCTAGTAGCTATTTTGCATAAGACCATAAAACCTTTAAGTCTTTGAATAAATTGGATGCTAATTTTGCCGGTGAAAAACAGTAACATGTACGTTCACAGCCAACTTATGGTGCATTTCCACTGCAGCGCGTAGCACGGTTTAAGCGTGCTATGCCAAACCTGGCCCGTTTTTTGTTGCGTTTCCACTAGGGGTAGTTCTGGCTAACGGGTACTCGTTCACAGTTTTTCTGGCCCTCCAAAATTGTGGTTCTTTCCGGGCCAACAACCGGGCTGAATATGCTAAACTAATGACGTGAGTGGCTACAACTACAACACAATGAACATATTTTACCGTGATTTAATTGTAATACAAGTTTCAAAATGATGCCGAAGTAACAACATACTGATACCGGTTAGTAAAAACCATGAATTAATGCTTTGACAAGTCTGCAGACGAAAAACCTTTTAAAATGCGTGTTTTCTGAATCGAGATCGGCTAAGCTAACGTTATATATGCTCCGAACGTCCACACTCACAACAACGGCCTATATAGACATAAATAAACCAGTGACTGTATTCGCCATGACACAGGCAGTCTGTGGTTTGTACTTGTTTAAAGGGGACCTATCATGCAAAATGCAAAAAAAACGTTAAATATGTGTCCCCGGTGCGTTGGGGAACTCACGCAGCGTCAGAAAATAAAACCCTCTCTCTTTTCCTCCGTACCCAAATCTTTTAAAATCGGGTGTACAACGAGCGGATACAGATTTGCTGCCGATATGACGTCAAATCGGCAGCGGACCAACAGAAAGTTGCTATCAGAAACAATACCTGACGTGTTTTGGACGTAATCTCGTCTTTGTTTACATTAGCAAGCCTGGCTAACACTCAGAGCTAACCTGTACTGTAGAGCACATGTGTTTAAAAAGCAGGAAATAAAATAAGAACTCACCTTGTGATAAACCCGCAAGAGAAAAAGCGTTTGAGCTTCAAACTGTTTCAGAAATAATCTTTGATGTGGTTTAGAACAGGATGGCGTTTTATCACAACCGAATTTAACTTTATCTCCGGTAGAATTCTGATCAGGCATTAGCTCCATCTCCTCTTTTTTTTTTTTTCAAGCTAAGGACCCAAAATCCGCATTTCTCTAACGGGGCTGTAAAAGAGGGGTATGAGCAGCATGAGGCATGGCTACAATGGGTGAACTGTTTGGTATTTTAAAGGGCACCTATCATGCAAAATGCACCTTTGTACGTCTTTTATACATGATTATGTGTCCCCGGTGTTCCAGGGAACTCGCCAAGTGTCAGAAAACACAACCCTCTCTATTTTCCTCCTTCGCCAAATCTCTAAAAAAGGGGCTGCAACGGATCTGAAAAAAATGGATCCACATTCCGACACTTTTCTACGTCACAAAGACGTACTCCGCTTATTGGTCAACTCTCCACCTATCAGGGGAATGAGCCACGGCCGTGCATTGCCAAACCTCTCATTCGCATACAGGCTATCAGCAGGCTACCGCAGTCACATCTGTGTTTCTGCCTGCTCTTGGCAGGATGTCTAAGCCAGTTAAACCACGGACATGTTTATGAACTTCTCTCAAGTCCAACACGGATATGCCTCCAAACTAATGCTACACCCGGGATCAATACCAACCATCCGGGACCAGGCCAGTGAGGACACATCCAATTCTGAAGCTGTAAGTTTTTATTTAGCGGTGTTTTTCCTGATAAAGCTATCTCTTGCTTGTAGCATGTAGCTTAGCCGTATCAATGTCGCCTCAACCCCAACTAGTAATCGGTTAGGTGTTTATATGTTCTTGTAACATTTTATTTTGTACGCTCCGCAGTCTTTGCTTTGTCTTTTATTTTAATTATCAGGCATTTGCGAACATGTTCAGACTGCCGTAATGGCGATCTGTGTGAAGGCTGTAAAGCCACGCCTGGCCTAGCCGATAACACAAGTATTTATTCTCCTATGTATTAGTATTTTGTATCCTCTAAAAAATCATATTGAGTAAGTTATAATAACAAACGTAATCTTCTGGAGGTAAGTGCCGTTTTTTCCAGCGTTATGTAAAAGCTTTTGTGATTGTAGTCTGTAAGAACATCATATATCATCAATCTGTAAGCTAAGCTAACCTACGCTACGCTAACTCACGCTACGCTAAGCTAAGCTAATGAGACATGCCGTTTATTGCAGCGTTATATGTAAAAGCTTTTGCATGTTTACTTGTGTGCGCACATGAATATAAATGGGGGTGTGTTAGGATACAACACTGTATGTATGTATGCGAGGGGACACACACCACGAGTAAAACGGAGCTAAAGCCCTGGTATGTTGTTGTTGACGACATGCATTTACTAATCTCAACCACTTTTTTTGTTGTGCTTTTTTTAACATTGCACAGGCTACGTGGCCAACTTGATGGACCTCATCTTCGACCAAGTCTTTGTGGACCCTGCACCATTATGAGCAACCTGACAGGGAGGAGGTCATCGCCGGGTATGCTACACGGTTCAGTTTGGCTGCTGTCTGAACCTAACATAGACATTTCACGGATCAGAGGACAACGCAGGCCGGAATCACCACTCTGATCCTCTCTCCATGGGTTCAAATAACCGTTGATTTTGACAATAAAGTTCCGAGTTGATATCAAATGTGTCGTGATTATTCATGTTTGGATGGGTAAAGAATATTCTGATTTCAAAAGCATAAGGTTGTGTGTGGACTTTTTTTGTCATACACATGGGTGCGTTATGCCATTGCTGTGTAGTATATAATAGTACAATGACAGAATGAAAGATTGCATAAAGCCATATACACCAGTATTTATTTCCATGAACAATATTAGCATTCGTTTTACAATTTCAGTCAAAACAAACCACTCAGTGCTCTATTTGCCTCAACTGTAGTCCAACTGTGTTCAGCTCTGTAAATATTCAATGCATTCTGCAGGGAAAACACATTTAGGCACACAATCCAGGATGATCCACCGTACAGGTTAGAGTCCTCATGTTCCTGCATCCGTCTTTACACCTAGTGTGATAAACATATATTGAATGACATGTGAAAAATGTATTCTCTAAACAGACTAGTGAAGTTAATGTTACGTATGGTATCTCCATGCAGCACATGCTCCGGTTCAGAAGGCATCGTGGCGCAAGTTGCACATGTACCCCTTTAGAAAGAAGTCAATAACTGAGCTTTTAAAACACATGAAACACACATTGCTGACAACTGAGATGTTTGCACCTCCACCAAAACCTCCGCTGCTTCAGTTTCTGGATCAAATTGATAATATGCTTGAACACATGCATTGCTCTGATATGACATGTGTATTCCACACTCGTAATCACAGCAAGCATGGTAACGTGACTCTCGCCTCTTCTGCAGGGGGCGTGGTCAGCTGCTGCTCAGAATTTTCATAGGCAGGTTTGGAATAAAGCGAAAATGAGCGAAACGAGGCATGGCTAAAAAATGATCTGTTTGGTATTTTGGAAAATAAAATGTATAAATATACCTTATATAGGTATGGTCATACACTATATCATTTAAATATAGCATGATAGGTCACCTTTAAGCAAAAAACTTCACAGATATGTTTTTTATAGGTGTGGCCCAACAATATATTTTTCCAATGTAGCATAATAGGTCCACTTTAACTTTTTTCTAGTTTCTGAACAGATATGAGGAGCTGTGAGCTCTGAGTGCTAACAGTTAACGGCTGATGTTTGGTTTTGTGGTTCGCATTGAAGATGACGTCACGGCTCCGCCTACACTGCGTTACTATAGTTACTGCCCCAGGTACGCAGCATAAAGTGAGCCTGGCCTACGAAGGCCTAACTATACCCAGGGTATATGCAGGAATCCTGAAGTCAAATTTGATACCTTTTAAGACCCTTTCCATACATTTTAAGACTTCATCGCAACTTCGAGTTCTAACCGGTTACAATGGTGACACACTTTACCTGACATTTACTATATTGATTGTAAGATAGCACAACTAAACAGAGTGCAGACAGACTACTGAAGCCTCCTCTCCACATGAACTTCAACCTGTGAAGGTCAGGTTTAATGCAGTATGCTGCTTTGTTGCTTCTGTACTCTGTGCTCTTTCATTCCAGTAGAACTCTTCAGAAACCATTAGAAACCAGTATTTGACCAATAAATAAAACAATTGACAAAACTTTGAACTATGAAATATAGTAAACATTGGTGAGCTTCAGCGGGGTAATGCCATATAGGAGCTCCCTCACAAATACCCAGGGGTTAAATTGGGCTGGGGCTGTCCGGGGCTAAGCCTGGCACATAGGACGATGCTCTGACGTCATCACCCTCACACATTTGTCATATGTTTACAAAAAACGATATATATGTTAAGACTTTTCTCGTTCTTAATATAGACTATATTTAGGGTCGATATGTGTTGACCTTACTTTAAAATAGCAGATCTCTGTGACCGGATATAGTTTGGCTTAGACCCCAGCCCCACGAGGACGCATGTAAAACACATAAAAAGTCTTCCGTTCACACGCATTTGATTCACTAACGTGTCCGTTCACACAAGACCGCTGGAAATGCTGGAAACGCTGTAGTACATATGCCAGGCCTGTAAGTGGCGCTGCTGCCGCCACAAAATACACCAAAAGCAGTGAAGAAGACCCCGGAGCATGGTTGTCCTTCTGTTTATTCTCCGCGGTGGACGGCGTGTTCTCCTGCTGTATATCTCTCAGGTAGTCCACCAGCAGATAAACCCCCCCCACAGAGCGGAGCAAGGCAACGAAACTTAAAATAAGAAGCAGCATTTTATGGCACGCTATGCATGGGGCCACCTTGAGGGGTAAATTAAAGGGTGTTTCATGTTGTCGTTGCTGTGGACCTTCTTAATACCTTGGAAAATGCCGTTTAATACTTTTTAATAGCCTTAATTTTCGCTAAATTGATTTATCAACTTTTAATACTTTTTAAGACGAGGCCCTGCAGTGGAAATGCGCCATTATTTTGCGTGGAACCCATGCTCCTGCTTGTATCTCTTGGGGGAACCAATGAGTCGAGGATAGACCGCAGAGTTCTTCCATTTCTTTGCTAGCCCTGCTGCGGTTTCTAATTTCTCTAATTTCCCCTCCTCGACTCCTCGGTCCTCCGGTAGTGACCCGGAAATGGATTTCAGCGCGCCATGTTGAAGGACATCTAATTTCTCTAAATGCACATCGGAAGAGCTATAACCGAGGATACACTGATGGTTCCTCCGCAGGTCCGTCTCGGATGTATTTCCGGCAACAGTGATGTTTCAAAGAGTCGTGAAGCACGGCCGGACTTATCTCAGCCAATGACAGCTCTGCATGCATCCCCTGGATATTATTTTAGTAGGCTAACTGCTTGAACGGCGACGCAATGTTTCCAGTGAGAATAGCTGTGAGGTCCGTGCAGAAAGCAGAGCAGTGTGTATAATATATATCAATCAGTATAACAGGCCTACATTACTCTCTTTATTTGTATGCTTTAGTTTAGTAAAGAGTCGATATTTTTCTAAGACCATTTAGTGCTTCACATAATAAAATACACAACGGCTGTAGCCTGATTATGCTTTAGGAGCTGTAGGTGTGAGCCTCGCAGCGGCGAAACCGTGCCGCGCCACATAAGCGTAAGCGCCGCATAAGGTAAGCGCCGCATAAGCGCCGCATAGGTGCGCCGCATTTTCGGCTCAGTTGAGGCTCCCTCCGCAAGGTGAGGCCACACGCAGTCTGTGTGATCTTCCTGTAGGGAGGGACGGCCCTGTGTTGTACAGTGCGTAGATGCGGCGGACAGACAGGTTTCAGTTGGTTTGGTGCCCTATGCTTACTTTTAATACTTGTAAATAAAACGTTTGGCCCGTAATTTCAATTCCCCATTTCAGCGACCAGGGAGGGGTTGGGGGGGGGATATATCCAGTCTCTGATTGTGTTACGTTATTATGAGAGTGCTCTCATACTTGATTGATTCTAAAATTGTATATATGTGTGTGTATATGTCCGGATCTGTAGCCTGTTATTGTCTCATTATACCGCACTGTGAATGAATTAAAAGTAAATATATAAGTAATAATAATAATGGGTTCCATTTATAAAGCACTTTATATCTGATCTCAGATCCCAAAGTGCTACAAGTAGTCAGCATGAACAGTATAAATAAACATTACACAACACGGTAGAATTAATAAAAAGCAATACAAAAATAAAAAATAAATAAAAGGGATATAAAAAGGTCTAGGCAAAGGCTCTTTTGAAGAGGTGGGTTTTGAGGCCTTTTTTAAAAGCCTCCACGGTCTGTGGTGCTCTCATTTGGTCGGGGAGAGCATTCCACAGACTGGGAGCAGCCGAGCAGAAGGCCCGGTCTCCCATAGTACGGAGCTTAGTCCTGGGGGGTTTGAGGAAGTTGGAGTTGCTGGAGCGGGTGGTCCGTAAGGAGGTATGGGGGGTGAGGAGTTCCTTGAGGTAGGGAGGGGCAGTTCCATGGACACACTGGTGGGTGAGGACGGAGTCATAAGTCATCATGAACCATTCTCATTGAGTTCTGAGGCCGAGTTTTGCGTGTATATGATACGCCACGTTTTGACCGGTCGGGTCTTGGTAGCTGTGTGGTTCATAAAAACATGTTGCTCAATACCAAGCCACGATTATTGTTTTTATTTTAAATCGTATAATGTCTGACTTTTTTTGCCGTCTGTGAGGAAAAGAAATGGGGCTCAGAGCCTCAAAATACTGTTTTTGTTTAGCTGCAATGCACGTTGGGATATGGTGTTAATGCGATATGAAATCCGAAAAACATTTAAAAAAATAATAATACTTTATTTCCGAGTGTGCTTGCTTTTCTCTTTGAAAGTCATCACATAACTGCTGAGGCGATGGTGTATTTCATCATCAATAACAGCTTTTGATGATAGGAGGCTGCCAAGGTATGGGAAGTGGTCCACATTTTCCAGTCTGATGTTGTCAATGGAGATGTTTGGGGTTTAGACCGTCGTGAGACAGGTTAGTTTTTCCCTGGTGGAATTACAAAGTAACAATGAGCTGTCATGTGGGTATAATATACCCACATGACACATATTAATGCTGCCCATTATGGACTCATATCGCATTAACACCATATCCCAACGTGCATTGCGGCTAAAACATCCACCGAGCTTCAAGCTGAGGATCTTGGGTAATCAGTTCAGTGGGTGTGTGGTGTGTATCGCAATGACGCTCGAAATGTCCCTTATAGGCCTACGTCTGTTTCCGGTGACTTTATTTACGGCTAAAAAGCCCAAGATTATAGAATTAAACAAATAAATAAAAACAAGAATAATTGTGTGTTATTGTTGAGTAAATAACATGTGTTATTTAGAAAAGAATAACAAATTAGTAGGAAAAAAAGATTACAAAAAATACAGATTTCAGTATTCTGAGGCTCTGAGCCCCATTTATTTTCCTCACAGATGGCAAAAAAAGTCCGACATTATACGATTTAAAATAAAAACAATAATCGTAGCTTGGTATTGAGTAAGAACATGTTTTTATTAACCACACAGCTTCCGGTCTACCAAGACCCGACTGGACAAAAATAAGTGGTGCAAGCACGAAACGTGGAGTATCATATCCACGCAAAACTCGGCCTCAGATCTCAATGGGAATGGTTAGCGTATTGTAAAGTCGTGTCATTTGTACGCAGACTGAAGAGAGTGGGTTGGATTAAAATGACCGCTCAGGAGAGGATTTCTCTAAACACCTGCTGCTTCCCCTCCTCTCTCCTCGGTTCCCCTCCTCGACTCCTCCGCTCGCATCTCCTGTGGGCGGGACTGAGACACGAGGATAGGAGTCAAGGAGGGGATTTAGAGAAATGAAAAACCTTCTATGTGTCCTCCTATAGGACCTCCCATTTCATGCTGCATATCTCCACTGAAAAGAAACACGCGTATACACTTGAACTGTTGAATCCAAGCCAGACAAACGTACTAATGCATATCCTGCTTTATCATATATTTTACTCTCAATGTGATTAATTAGCAAAATGAAAATCATACTGTATCAAAGACGACATGAAAATAGTGATTGAAACCATCAGGTAATTAGGAAAATGCTTAATGAGGTTATAAATCAAGTGAGGAGTAGGTTAATTATCTCCTAGAATACCATACAACAGGACATTTTTTTTGCTAGCCTTTAGAAAGAGAAATTCCTTAATTTAACATTTTCTGAGCCCAGTGAGTAAAACTGGATAAAGTAGCACATTTCAGTAAAAATATATGACCTTTAGTCATGGGAAAGTCAGAGACCTTCCCGTTTCCTGGATTATTTTGGTGCTTGTCAAACGTTTAACTAATTACTCAACTTTTGATGAAAAACTGCTAGACTGTTGCTTCTGGGCTCACATTTCCAGACAGGAGTTGTTTGTGGAGACTTTGGCTTGTGTCAGAACTGCAGTAGACTTTGCATATGGCTGTAATAATCCATATATTACTGTTAACAGGGTTTGAATACAGTGTGTTTGGAAAGATCGTCTATCATCACAAGGAGACCGACTTGTTGATCAGTGTTCCAGCAGTCAGGCTGACTTAAATCTCATTTGACGTTTTCCACACTAAAAACTGCTCAAGCCATTTACGGTTGCTTTTGTGAGGCTTTGGTCGCTTCTCCACCAAGAAGACGTGACACCTCAAAACATAAAAGTGAAATTCTGTCACAATCCTAATGTCATGTCACGTTTTTAGTTTAGTCTGTCTTGTTTTGGGTGTTATTTTGCTGTTCTGTTCCCGCCTGTGTCTTGTTATCCTGTCGTTAGTTTCCCTGGTGTGTCTGATTGTGTTCACCTGTTGCCCTTGTGTTTCTGCCTCCCCTGCCCGGCTGTTTCTTGTCTCGTGATTACCCCTCCCTGTATTTAGTCTTGTCTCTTCCTGTGTTCCCCTGTCGGTTCATTGTTTGTTTGTCCTCCCTTCACGTCACGCTTCTTGTTAGTCTCTCCTGTCTCCCTCCTTGTTGGTCACGGTCAGTGTTGTGTGTTTGTGCTACCTGTGTTTTTCATGCCATGTTATTGTGTTTTTCAGCTTTTAAATGAAGCTCGCTTTTGTTTATAACCTTTACATTTTTGTAGTCTGCATTTGGGTCCTACCTTTTTCCACGATTCCTAACAAATTCAAGCCGCCTCTAAAACACCAGTAGGGATTTTTACATTTATAAAAACTGTAAAATGGTTAAAGCTTACTGTCTTTGGATCCATCTGAATTTTAAAGTTACTGCTTCAAAAGATCATGCCAGCTTCTTTTTTTTCTTCAAATCATATTGGTACATTTGTGATCACTATCCAAATACTGGGGTGTTGCAGCCGCTACTTCAGGAGCCCCAGCTGGAACTATTTTAAAAGGGTTTTATGATTTGAAGATTTCATTTTCAGTATCAATAAAAACGACAGAGATGTTAGAGTTGTGCAACATAACAAACATGCATGGACTGTATTTTTAGTCAAATTAATTTGTGCTGTTTCATGGTCATGCTGTTATCAACATATTTTATTGACATTGACAGGGCATACATAGGTCAGCAGTTCAAGTTTAAAGTTCCAATGCACATAGGCAAATGTCTTAATATTGTAGGATAAAAAGTTATTAATAGTGATAAATAAATATTAAGTTGGACATTGAAAATGGGGGTTTTCATCGTATTAGTCAAATTAAACAAGTAACACTACTACTTTTTATTTTGTGTTGCATTTTATATCTCTTGTAATTTGTTGAATGTTTTGTATGTATTTATAGGACTACGGTAAAAAAGCTTAACCAGGACATAGTGTTAATGCTGACTTTATATTAATAAGCTGTTTTAAATCCTAGGTCTGGCATGTATTCTGTTTCCATCTCGGTTTTTTGGAGCTAGCAAGACCTGGCTAACTAGCAGCTAACTAAGTTCGCAAAGTGCATCCATAGTTCAAATCAACTATGATAATACTATTTAATCATATTAAATATTGCAACTGTAACATAAAAAGTATTCCATCCATTTAAAGGGCCAACTTACTTAAATCATATACTGTTTGTACCTCCATAATATAAGTCTTAACACCTCACATTGTTAGTTGTGAAATCCCCTGGACTGCTGTCTTTTTTGAACATCATCTAACGCTGTGCTCTGCCTTGCTCTCTCTTTTGCAGCATCTACAACAAACTGGACATTTGCGTGGACAGTAGTGCGACTGTGTCTTGGTGTAAGGGATACAGACATCTGGTTGATGCTGTCTTATTGGAGGTTCATGAGATGTACTTTAACCTGTGTGGACAGGTCCATGATCCCCCACTCTTCATTCTCATTATGTTAATAGCTCCTCCTATCATTACCACACTCTTCCTGCCAATTCTCTGTGTCGGTATCACCACCTGCAAAACAAAGATGGCGAGCACTTTTGGGTTCTGATTGGGCAGAGTCGACAGCCTGGGACTTATCCTCATTTGTCAGTCCATTCTGACAGTGGGTCATGCTAACTTTGCACTTGCCAAGTGTGGGCAAATAGATATCTTGAAAATATGGACTCTTGCAAAGTAAGCCTTTTAAGTATCCTTACATTTAAGTTAATTGTGAACAGTTGGCTATCCATCTGACTAGTTTCGGTATTTACTTTTCGCCAGAATCATGAATAAGCATTTGAAAAGATGTATGTAAAACTAAAGGCTAAATCTATTTAACCCTTGTTAACCTTCCCCAATTTTTTACGGAGATAACAAGTGCAAAGTGGGCATGACCCACCATAGTAAAACATACAAAAGAACATAGGGCTTAGGGTTAGAAACAACTGCAGTTTTCCTTAAAGTAAGACATACATGCACACATACGTATAATTACAACAATCCGCAATCAAAATCTGTTACAATTAACAAGTAAACATTTGATATATGGAATAATCGTTTAAAATGTGTCCAATGGAGTGGTGCAGTAATAATGTGTTTCTGTAGGCCAGTGTTTCTCAAAGCGGGGGGCGCGCTCCCCCCTGGGTGGCGCAGAGGCATGACGGGGGTTGGGGCGCGAAAGGAGGTAAAATGGATATGAAAAAAAAAAATAATAATCATAATTTGGAAAATTATTGATTCGAAAATAATATGATACAGTACAAGTACGTCTAGGTCTCTGTATTTCATTCAAGCTCGACTCTGTGTGTGTAGAACGAGCCATTTTGTGTGCGAGAGAGAGAGAGAGAGAGAGCGCACCGGTACCGGAGATCGTTGTTGTTAGCTTCTGGTGCTAGCGAGCTACGCTAACGGATATAAGGAGCTTTTTCAACAACAAGGTGGAAGAGAGTCCTCTCCTGTCAGAGAGGCTCAGTGAACTAAAGGACTCTCTGATAAATTTAAACAATTATTTCCGAGGCACACGTTTATATGATCATTATAGTTATAAAAAAATAAGAGAATAAATGAAAAACAGGTATGAAATACTATATGACGGTAAAAAAAGAATAAAGTTTAAAAGGGGAGTGATTTGTAAAATATCCATAAAGAAATATTAAATCTGTTTACAGTTCTGTTTCAAATGGGTGTTGAGAGATGTATCCATAGATCTCTTCATTTTGCTCTCAAAGTGCACCAGATTGATGCTTTTAACTTCAATATTCAAAAAACAAATCTTCCCGGGGGAACATGCCCCCGGACCCCCCTATGTGAGGTCCACACACCACCTATAAAAATACCACTTTACCCCTGCTTACACCTATATGCAGTGAGCTCAGTGGCGGCCAGCCCATAGGGGCGCCGCCCCCCCTCTTCCCACAAAAAAAAAAATATATATTTTTATTTTTAATGAACAAGGTAAATATTATATAGTTGGTATCAGTAAAATGTATAATCTACAATCAAATCTCGTTTAAAATTGTGTTACGATGTCTATAGTTACTGATAAGTCACATGTTTCCTGCCTGGCCGCAGCGTGTATCATCATTACCCTCTCTCGTCTGGGTGGTAGAAAGGAGCCCTCAGCCAGAGCAGCAGCAGCCAACACATTGCTGACTGTTGCTATCTGTAAACTATGCCGCCGAAACATAATTTCAGCCAATCAGCATCGTCAGATCTGATGGTCATAGGGCGCCAATTTCAGTGCCCAATGCAGTCTGTGAGTTGTTTGGACTCGTATCCAAGGTGACGCAACAGTAGTTGATGAGGATGGCTCCGGGTACTAGTGGATCGACGGAGCTGTAAATTAACATTTACATGCTTATTGTAGTTGTAAGTGCAATGCCTGTAGCACCATGGAGCATATATGTGGGCTGGACCTGTATTTTACAGGAAAGAAGTGAGCAGAGGGTCGAGTTGTCGATTCTTGTTCAGTTTTCTGTGACTATCTTCCTCACCCTCTCAGACTTTGAGTTGCGCATGCTACTAAAGAGACGCGCTACCATGGAAACCAAACAATGGTGTAGCTGTATTAAAGTCCGAGTGGAAACAGTCGTGAGTAAATCTGATTTTGTCAGAAATTGGAAGAAATATGACCCCGGGAGGAAACCGGGAGAGGGCAATGAAATCGGGAGGGTCGGCAAGTATGACACACACAAACACACACACACACACACACACACACACACACATAATGTTCGTATTTTGTGTCCTGATTTTAAATGGGAATTAAATAATTTGAGTGTTCCCAAAGCACCAGTGTTCTGCAGTTTGTGTGGGCCTACTGTACTGTTGCACAGTTTATACTGTATAAACTATGTCCAGGACAAGGTATTTGGAAGTTTTGGAATTCATAGCTAACCACACTGAAGATTATGGATTATCTCATATTTTTAATATCTAATATCACCAGATGTCAACATTTTCTTCCGGGGGAGCAAATCTCTGGCACCGCCACTGAGCCTGCAACCCCGTTTTGAAGAAATGTGCAGTGCAAAACAGGCTCATTGCAGAGACTAATGCTGTGATAAGACACACTTTTTGGCCAAATATCAGCATTTTCTTTCTTTTCATTTTTTTGCACAGATTGCAAAGTATTATAATGTATTGTTCTAGCAAAGGGATTGCACAATTGTATTATGTATTTTTTTTTGAGCACCCAGACTTATGGAGCATTGTTGTATTATCACTGTTCTAGCAAAGTGATTTTTAAAATGTTTTGAAAGGAATGCTCACGTTCATATTGATGTATTTTAATAAATGTTGATTTGGCCCATTACGTGACTATTTGTGTTGGGGGGGTCTGACTTTTTTTTTCCTCCAAAGGGGGGGCCTGACAGAAAAAGTTTGAGAACTACTGCTGTAGGCTAACCCTGAAGTCAGCATTGCCAGGACTCCCTTGACAAAAAAAGCAAGATGATTCTTTAATTCAATTTTGGAATATTCTTTGACAAACACGATGATACTTACACATTTTGTTCAACAAATGAACACCACTTTTATGATTTGATAGTGTAAATGCATCGGCAGAAGTAAAATGCTAACTTTAGTCTATTAACAAACTACCTCACATTTGCATGTCTGCCACCACCGCTTAGCTAAAGCGGCTAGTATTCCGTGTGATGACGTTAAGTAGTTTCATTGAGACCTTTGTTTGCAAACGCAGTTTTTATGACGCATAGAAGCTTCTGACATTCATGGAGGGGTATTTACTGACGTATTCTATTGTAGAACAAAGCGTAAACATGTCTTAAGCTTGTGTTAACCACACATCTTAATTAAGCCATTTAACCAAAATCAAGGGAACCAGAAGTGGTATAATGCTAACTTATTTCGGGGTTTAAGAACTCATTCCTGCACACTTCTAATATAGACAATGTTTTCGACCAATTTTCTATATGATCCTTCTTACTTTAATTCAAATGTAGATGATATCAAAGCTGCACCTAAATAGCTATTCTGAATGTTTCTTCCAAAGCAGCTGTCAATATTTATTGTTGTAATATGTTGTCCCCCTCTTAACTGTCAAATGTTCTATATCTCTCAATGGCTGGGTGTGTCATGAAGTTCAGTAAATCAGTATGCATTAAGCATGTCATACATTCTGTAGGCAGACATTTACACTTGACTGTCTGAACTTTCTGGAACTCATTATTCTGTCATATATGATGAACCCCACCCTTCTGGCACCTAGAGGAAAACAAAGCTTTGATGATTTACTGCACTCTTTCTCACCAACTCCACTCCAGAAGTCTATGCAAAACGTTGTACATTTTTAAGATGACAAAAGAAGAATGATTCCGTTTGTATTTGAAACACATAATAAATATTTATTTCAGACAAAAAATTATGTTTTACAGTTGTTTGAAAATCTTTTTACAACAAGATGGCCCTGCTATACAAGTATCCACACAAACTAAGTGACAGTATCTGGTACGAATGCATACTGAATGTATCATCTGATCACAATACATCCAAGGATTGTTGTACAGACCTCATGACTGTGTCATTTAATCAATGCAAAGCTCTATTAAGCAATGTTTTCAACTTCAACTTTGAATATACGGACTCTGTAAATGTGAAATTGAGGTTAGTTCACAAACTTAGAACCAACAGTCCAATCTCTGCACAGCATAGTACAGACATGAAGTAAAAGAGGAAATGGAAAAGAGCATATAGAAATCCAATGGAATTGCCATCTTGCCATCTTTCTGCTGGATGTGTAACATATTATTGTGAGCTGGTTGTTAAGTCGCTTTAATTGCTCTGGTAAAAAATAAAAAGGTTAATGATGCTTTAACAGTGCTTTGAGATAAATACTGACATTTTATGGAAATTAGGGCTTAAAATAAGGGTTGTAAAAAGCATAGCTGCTTCTGAATGCCTGTCGCAACAATGAAATACATGCTAATGACAGCATTCCATTGACTCTCAAGGATTAGTCATTCATTTACAATGTACAAAATTGAGTGTGAAAATGAAGACCTAAATTAGAAACTAATCCTGCTGTGGAACTAAACCTTTGGTATGCAGTGTAATTAAATACAAATCAATGCCATTCCTAGGTATCCAAAAGGTACTATAATTCTGTGCTCTTATATATGGGTCAATAGCCTTCCTTATAAAAGTGGATCTGGTTTCACACGTATCAGATTTATAGTAAAATAATGGTTGAACCTAACACACTATTCCATATGCTCCAACATGGCCAGACGTCTTTACTCAAACCAATGATGTTGAATTAAAAGAGGTTCAAGAATAACAGAGCCAAGTCTTAGATTTTGGTGGGTGGTCTGCCCGGCTACCATGGTGGTATAAGGCGACTACATGTGGTGCACTCAGAACATTGACATGGCAGGACTTTTTAAAGGGTCAAAAACACTATTTTTATTTTCATCTTGCGTGTTTCAACATCTCGCACCCAGACGGGACAGAGTGGCAGCACTGCACCTTTTATTATCTTAAATAATACCCACAAGTCCACTTTTTCTCTTGTGAAAACACTGAAAGGATGTTTTGCTAAGTGTATGCTCGCTGGCTCTGTCTAGCCTATGACTTACACAGCTCCACACATACTCAGAGAGAACAGTTTTTGCCATAACATGAGCATGTGGATTTGTTGAGCAGACTTGTACTGTCAGACAACAAAAGACATAGAGTGATGCAGAAATTAGTTATTTTGAAAGGTAAGATGCCTGAAACACAAGGTTATGAGATGTTCACGTTTTATTCTACGACATAAAATACCATATGAAATACCCAACTGTTGAATTTCCGAAGCCTCTTATTGTCTTATATCGGCAGTTGCTAACAAGTGACTAAATAACTCCAGTACACGTCAGCACGCCAAACAAGAGTCTGTCTTTAGCTTAGTGATGGTGTCGGACCGGGGTGTCCTTCGTATACAGTATAGCCCTAATGTTAGCTTTTTATTTGTGGCGATTGCATTTACACTCCATAAATCATTCAAGTGTTAAGTGTAAACATTTGAAAATTATCCTGCTGAACAAAACGTATGAGTATCATAAACGTGTGTTTGCCATTCTTTTTCTGCAACACTACGAAGTCCAACGGAAAAATCCTATTGTTTTCAGTCGCGGGAGCCCTTGCAATGCTAATTTCCGGGTCTGACTACACAAATACTTAATCACTGAGCCTCTCAATAGCTTTGTCGTGAGTTGACTTCCATAAATCGGAATCAGCTTTACTAAATAGCACATGCCCAGTGTGCTATTTAGTAAATTATGTGCCAGGAAACACAGGCAGCCAAACATTTACATTCAGTAACATCAGAAACTGAAAATCAGTTTCATTGACCTCAGTTTCCCTTCCAGATATTTTAAATGCTGAAACATACACACATAGTTGAAAAGGTCCATTGAAATATTCTAAATAAACCTTTATAGAGTGCTAATCAAGCTGCAAACTCTGGGGAAGAGCCGGGACGCCAATACGGAAGTGCCACACACTGCAGTTCATACATGGGCCGCTAGGGACTGGCTGCAGAAAGGAGCAATTTTCATAGACCCCCATGTTAAAATGCCCAACTTTACTGCAGAAAAAAACATGTTTCTACCCATGGATGCAATAAATATTATTATCGATATAGTTAGATTCCACCTTCATGATTATGAATCTGTGAGTGAATTGTTTTCTAACACGACCCTTTTATTTATATTAGGTTTTAAAAAATGTGCATAAATTAGGGCGTGGTCACTTTGATGGACACTACATGCCTCACTGTCAGCTAACAGCAACTTGTCCACTCTGCGAGGCTACAACCATAGAGGCTACAACGTTAGTTAGTCATAGTACTGTACTTGACCCTTTAGCTTTAGCCGTGTTCGTGGTGATTGTGCCTTTTAGGGAATATTGTTACAAATACCAGACAATTAAAATGACGTGCTGTGCACTTGAATGTACAAGAAGTCTAAAATGATAATATTATACTGTACATTTTAACCCCGTTCGCAGGTGTTTGTGTGCTTGGTAGCTTAGCTTGTTACTTATTAGCCAGCTAAGGACGTAACCCTTTATGCATACATATACATTTTAGTTTATGATTCAGCCTTGGGTAAGACTTTTATAGTCTATGGCTATGACGCCCATAATGCTAAACGGGAGCAAATGTTAATAGGGGACCCAATTATCCCAGTGGTGGCCGCAGGGGGCTAGCTCCAGCCGGTGTCCCGGAGCTAGCCCACTGCGGCTCCGTTAGGTCCGGGCGGTGGAGTCCGTCTTTTCTCAACGTGTGAATGACAAGCATTAAGAATAACAAAATATAGCTAATTCTTTTGCAGATTGTCTCATTTGATTATGAATGTAACGTTTATATAGGGGAACTACACTGTTAGCAGTAACTTGGTATGCATGTATTTCATGTTAGCTTAGCTTCTTAGCCTGAGCTAGCTCTGTTTACTTCCAGTTCGGAGGCAGCAGGTCCCCCCTCGGCTCCGCCTCTTTGCCCTTATTTGGAGCAGGCGGGACTCTGATGTCACAGTCAAGCCTTTAGTGGCCGACTCCGCCTACTAAGGGCTTCACGGCAACTCTGCAGAATCCTATGGGTGACGTCACGGACACTACGTCCATTTATAAAGTCTATGGTCCTAATATAAATCACATTTAGTAACTCATTACCTTGGTGTGCCGCAGGATTAAATAGAGACCACAGCAGGTGTGTGCTTCACATCAAAGTGTGGCTTCAAGAGTGGAACAATGGAGGATTAATTTACTGTCACTTCATTGGAGTAAACACATTATTCTCTTCACTTGGCCTCCACACAAAAGCTAAGCTAAATATTTTTACATTGCAAGTGTTGGATTGCCTTGGCAGCTTTATGTACACACAAGAGACAAACTAAAGGCTGGGAAGTGATATTTACAGATCGAAGGTCAGTTTCCCCTGAGACAGAATTATTGCATGGCTCGTAATGTAGGACATGGTTATAATCAAACTAGTGGTTAGTATACAGTACAAAAACAAGACTATACTGTTGACCATTAAACGTTTTTAAATTGTCTTTGAATGTCATGTGTGCTTCACTTTTTAGAGTTATTTTTACTTGATTGTATGCCTGCAAGAGTTATATAATGATCAGGTGAATAGAATTAAACATTTATTTTTCTTATAATTTCATATTTAAAAGTTATTTACAGAAATCTCTTCAGCTGAATCCGTGTATCTACCGTCCATTTGTTTTTCTTTATTAAACAAGTAAACAGAAGAGCGTCTGAGAGGCCTTTTTGCTTTTTACCTCACTAAATGGTCTAATTGTCATTGGAGCGAGGGGCGGGGCGAAACTCACAGAAGTGACTTCAAAACAAAAGCACTCGTTTGCTTGGAACGGTGATAATATTATAAACAAGGTGAATTTAGCCATCACAACGAAAACAGCCAAGACACACATTGAGCCTAGAAAACGAATGTTATTAAGGGCTGTAAATATAATAAGCCTCTGTCTAAAATGGACAACATTGTTAGGAGATTTAAACTATGCAGCGATTCTGCACTGCGGTCAACTCAGCCGTCTCTCGAGTTTGTTATTATTTTTTCTGCCATTAGTTCTTCTTAAGATTGACACTGTTGGACTCAGTACTAGTGAAACAACTCCCATAAGTACTATGAGGTACTTTTACTGTGTACTTTTTGACTCAGTCAATGTCCCCTCCTGAGTACAAGAATGCATGTTTCTTTGCTATTTTGAATAAGCGTTAAAACACCTTTCTTCATGAGACTGATATTGTTAGAGAGTATTTGTTTAGAGTATTTTAAGAGGATGGTAGACTTGATATCAGCAATACTTCCAGTCAGTACTCCAGCAGCAGCATTTTACACCTTGGAAAGTCTTTAGAGTCTGGCCTGGATAGCTGGTCTATCCTTCAGCAAAGTGACACACCCTTGTGACTCTTGTTGGCCTCTTATGACAATGCTGTCTTTTAAAAATAGGATTATTTCTCTACTCCTAGTTCGTTCCTCAGATTGTTCCATCAGTCCCAGTCATTGCATGTCAGTCAATAGAGCTTCGAAAAATGTCTACAATTCAACAAAATGTTTTTTTGTGAGTGAAGGCCAGAGCTAAATTATAGATTGTTTGATTGTGTAATAACAAGGTGAGAGAAAATAAATCCACAACCTCCTATGAAACTTATTTTATTTACTTTTCCATGTTATACTTATACTTACTTGCATTACAACATTTGCATGTTGAACTACATGATGGATATCTTCCCCAGCCTCAAGGAAATCCAATAAAATAAATGGATTCATAATTTAAAAAAATTGATACAAATGTATACATTAATAATGTTGTGTGCAAACATTTCAAATTGAAATACAAAAGGAAAAAAAGTGTACTTTTGAAAATATTTCTAAAAAATCTTTCTAAATTATAGTAAATTATTAAAAAGGGCCTAGTCCAGTGGCGTCCCCTGGCCGAATGTTTTTTCTGTAGCCCCGGACAATTCTCCCTCAATAATATAATACATTGACCGTGCTTTACGTGAACTTCATCATGACCAAGCGGCAAACTCTGGGGAAGAGCCGGGACGCCAATACGGAAGTGCCACACACTGCAGTTCATCTAGTGGCCAGTAGGAGCAGGCTGCAGAAGGGAGCAATTTCCATAGACCCCCATGTTAAAATGCCCAACTTTACAGCAGAAATAAACATGTTTACATCGTGGTTCAAAAATCCATATTCTCTGTATAGTTAGATCACCCTTCATGACTACTGTGAGGGGGGTGACTTTTTTCTCAACTCATCTGTTTAATTAATATTAAGCCTTAAAGCTTTTGCATAAATTAGGGCGTGGTCACTTTGATGGACATGCACATGCCTCACTGTCAGCTAACAGCAACTTGTCCACTCTGCTAGGCTACAACCATAGAGGCTACAACGTTAGTTAGTCATAGTACTGTACTTGACCCTTTAGCCGTGTTCGTGGTGATTGTGCCTTTTAGGGAATATTGTTACAAATACCAGACAATTAAAATGTTGTGCTGTGCGCTTGAATGTACTAACAGAACTTCCAAGAAGTCTAAAATGATAATATTATACATGTTAACCCTGTTCGCAGGTGTTTGTGTGCTTGGTAGCTTAGCTTGTTACTTATTAGCCAGCTAAGGACGTAACCCTTTATGCATACATATACATTTTAGTTTATGACAGCCTTGGGTAAGACTTTTATAGTCTATGGCTATGACGCCCATAATGCTAAACGGGAGCAAATGTTAATCGGGGACCCAATTATCCCAGTGGTGGCCGCCGGAGCTAACGGAGCCGCAGGGGGCTAGCTCCAGCCGGCGTCCCGGAGCTAGCCCACTGCGGCTCCGTTAGGTCCGGGCGGTGGAGTCCGTCTTTTCTCAACGTGTGAATGACAAGCATTAAGAATAACAAAATATAGCTAATTCTCTTGCAGATTGTCTCATTTGATTATGAATGTAACGTTTATATAGGGGAACTACACTGTTAGCAGTAACTTGGTATGCATGTATTTCATGTTAGCTTAGCTTCTTAGCCTGAGCTAGCTCTGCTTACTTCCAGTTCGGAGGCAGCAGGTCCCACCTCGGCACCGAATCTTTGCCCTTATTTGGAGCAGGCGGGATTAGACTCTGACGTCACAGTCGAGCCGTTAGTGGCCGACTCCGCCTACTAAGGGCATCACGGCAACTCTGCAGAATCCTATGGGTGACGTCACGGACACTACGTCCATTTATATATACAGTCTATGATTCACACCTAATAGTCCGCTTCTCTGGTGCGCACCAGACGACAGTTTGTTCAGAAGGTTCGGTTTGCGTTCACACGGGCAAAACTCAAACGGACTATAAACTTTAAACACAAGTCATGTGCACGGAAATGCTGTTCAACCATTGGTCGGACATTAAGGGTGTAAAAACGCAAATCCCGGCAATTTCTACCGGAGCCTCCGCTATGGAGCATCGGCACTTTCGGCAAGTTATTCTCATGCTGCTGTTAATCTGGAGATCAACAGACACTAGCGGCCCGCGCATATGATTATATAATCAGACAACGTCCGTTAAAAAACATTATAACATAATGAGACGTTCTGCAGTAAGGAGGGGCGTTTCACCAACGACAGGTGTTCTTACTTTTATGTAGTTGACGGAGCATTTTTACTTTACACGACACTGTTCAACACTTAATTCTGCTACACTCTTTAAATTAACAACCGCGGATGTCTTGAAAGACGCTTTCGCTAAAGATTTTTGAAGACATCCGCGTTCTTGTGACACGTAAATACTACGCTTCCTATGTTTTGGTGCAGACTGCGTTCACACCAGCAATGCACTGCTCCAGAGTTCGCAAGCAAGCGTTCCGAGACCACCTATTTTAGCGGAACAGAGTCCGGTTGTTTAGTTCACTTCAGAGGTCTCGGACTGCGTTCACACCGGCCCAAATGAACCGCACCAAGCGGCTAAACGCACCAGGGTTAGATTCAAATGGACTATAAAAGGCTGGTGTGAATGCGCCGTTATCTCAGTGGGTCTCAAACGGTTTGGTCACAAATTATTCAAAAGATTATTTCCGCAGCACACCTTCACATGATCATTATAGTCTATATGGCAGTAAAACAAGAATACAGTTTAAAAAGGGAGTGATTTGTAAAATATCCATAAAGAAAATCTGTTTACAGTTCTGTTTCATATGGGTGTTGAGAGAGGTATCCATAGATCTCTTAATGTTGCTCTCAAAGTGTGCAAGATTGATGCTTTTACATCCCCCCGGACCCCCTTAGAAGAGGTGAGGTCAGCCCCCCACTCATAAAAAATAGCACTTTACCCCTACCTATATGCGGTGAGCTAATTATCGAGCCTTCATTGTAAAAGTTGCGGGTGTACTCTGTGTTTGCGTGTGGGGAGTGTTGCAGTAGAACATTCCATGTGGCCGTCGCCACTGTGGGCTAGGCCCCTGGCCTAGTCTATATACGTTTTTCTGCCTAAAATAGTTGAAATTGAACGTAAACTATATCAAACACCGCATGGCAATTAACCCATTTTTGCCCGCTATTTAAATTGACTTTGGTTGAAGTTAATACAAATATTCATATTATATATAGCATATCATTGATCCAGTCTTTCTGAACACTGTTAAAATAAAATACTGCAAATGAAGAATATTTTTAATGTTCTGCACAGATAGTGCCTTAACTTGAATTTAAAAACACGTGGCAACTTTATTAATACAGCAGATGAAAGGATTTGTGGAAGGATAAATTCTTCGTGGGCTTCTAGATAAAGGGCGTTTTATGGTTGCTTGTATTATCCTCAGATAGTGGTTTGTTTAAATAACTTGTGACATTTGAATAAATATTGCAAAAAAGGGCTCCAAAAAAGGCATATATAAATATATATAACCTGGCCAGCTTAGCCAGTGTGTATTTCTTCAAGATTCATAGTTTATAAAGTACAATTCTGGGCCATTGATTGTGTAATTACTAGCGGCTGAGAAATAATCATATATTAAAAGACAGCAGCATCATAAGAGGCCAACCAGAGTGACAGAGTGTGTCACTTTGCTGAAGGACAGTTGTGACCAGCTATCCAGGCCAGACTCTAAAGACTTTCCAAGGTGTAACAATGCTGCTGCTGGAGTACTGACTGGAAGTAGTGCTGATATCATGTCTACCATTTCCTCTTAAAAATACTTTTTTAATACTTATTAAAATAAAAACATGCATTCTTGTTCTCATGAGGGGACATTGACAGAGGATTACTGGAAACATACACAGTAAGTACTTCATAGTACTAGTACTGAGTCCAACAGGACCAATCTCACGAATAACTAATGGCAACAAAATATAATTCCCTCATCAAACTTAGCAGAAGTGGGTTGATTTTGTTCTCAGCAGGGGACTTTGACAGAGTATTTCTCAAATAATACACAGTAAAAGTACTTCAATGTATTGTTAGTAGTAGGCTATAACTAATACAAAGTCAAACAGTATCAATGTCATTAAGAACTAATGGTACAATTGTATTTTCATCATTCATCAAAGATAGCAGAAAAACATGCATTATGTAGGCTACTAAGGAGGGGACTCACAGAGGATTACTCACAAAGTACACAGTAAAAGTAATTAATATCTGGTAGCAGTCAAACTAGTACCGAGTCCAACAGTGTCAGTTTTATTAAGAACTTGTGGTACAAAATATTTGTATCACTCATTGAAAAAAAATGAAGAGCTACTGATTTGAAAAAACAAACGCGAGAGGCGGCTGAGTGACCGCAGAGCAGAACCGCTGTATAGTTTAAATCTCCTAACAATGTTGTCCATTTTAGACAGAGGCTTATTATATTTACAGCCCTTAATAACATTCGTTTTCTGGGCTCAATGTGTGTCTTGGCCGTTTTCGTTGTGATCGCAAAATTCACCTTGTTTATAATATGATCACAGTTGCAAGCAAACGAGTGCTTTTGTTTTGAAATCACTTCCGTTAGTTTCGCCCCGCCCCTCGCTCCAAGGACTATTCGACCATTTAGTGAGGTAAAAAGCAAAAACGCCTCTCAGATGCTCTTCTGTTTAATAAAGAAAAACAAATGGACGGTAGATACACAGATTCAGCTGCCACACATGTTTCTCTACTGATTCTATTTTACATGTAGTTATATTTTGCAGCAGATACATTGTCAAGGTGAAAACGCAAAATGAGAGGTATACAAATAAAAGATAAAGGGATTCTGCATACTATTCACTCCAAACATTTCATTTATAAAAAGGAAATATTGAATTTGGGAATATGACGGTGTGAAGAAACCTTCTACTTTAAATGTCTTCATCCTTTGTACCTCACACCTTTTTAGAATGTCATCTCTACTACAACATTAATAGAACTCTCCAAAATGAAGTATTTTGAGTGGAAAGGCCTTTTATTTTTCTTGATTAAGAGTATCACAAGTCTGGGCATAAATGGCTTCTAATAGGTTAAGTATCTTAAGAAAATGTGTGTATTTGCTATGTACAGTAGGTCTAACAGATGGCGTTTCTGTGTGGCAGAAGAAGGTTTCTGATTACAGGTGTCGTGACTGAACGGTTATTAAAAGATCTACAGTGGGCTTGCAATATAGTAGGTGAAAACTAAATCTCTGAGTATTTTCGAAACAGCTCTGCACACAGATGGTACATTGTAGTTCCAAGCTCACAGTCTTACTGTACAATGCATCATTCATACAATCCTGCCAAGACTCAACTGTTCCCCGGCGTTCTCAGTGCTTGTGTGTTTGCTTAGTTCCTATACTTTTCCAGTCAAGTGGGTTCTTATTTTATTCATGACATTTCTGAAAAATGCACCACGGCGTGGAAATATCGCAGAGAAGATGAAAGAATGCATGGATAATGACTGAATGTGTCAACCTACACAATGTTCTTTTTGTTTTGTACAAACTCTAACAGCAGTTTGAATTATTTGTAGGTTAGAACCTCACTCAACTGGATGGCATTAATTCAAGTCAAGTCATAGAATAAATAAATAGATACAACACAGTAGAAAAATAAGGTTAGCTATTTACTTATACATCCAAGGTCACTATAATGGGGTCAGTGGACTGGCATTTTGGGCATTAAACACCTAACAAAGTGCAGTAACACCCCTTAAAGAGGCTTGCACAGTCTCAGATTTTGGCTTGGAAGGGAGACTACATTAAGAGAGGAGGCGTTGTGCCAGGCAGTTTGGTTGGCAGCGACAAACGTGAACTTTTGCCCAGTCAAAGTGCTCATTACTAAAAGTCTGTACAGAAAGGAAAAGGACTACTTAACTCCTTGTTTGCACATCATTGCAACCTATAGGCAATGGCAGTAGTAGAAAGGAAAAAAAGGCAGCTAAAATACACAGGCAGTGGTTTGAGATTCAGCGTAAAGATAATATTCACCGTAACGATTATGAATTTCGAGGAAAATCTGCTTGCTGAAATAAAGCAGATACTCTATTTTTTTTGTTTTCAGGACCAAAATAATGTAGTAGGTTACCATCACCATTGCACTTATGCCCAAGGTAAATAAAGGGATCCATAGGATAAAAAGTTGGATAAAATGTTTATCTCCGTTAAGTTTTTTGCTAGAGCTAGATTTGCACTTCAAGTAGGGTTTTTTTCTGACCTCATGTTTAACACACCACCCCCACAACAGAGATCTAACATGAGATGTGCCCTTTTACAAAACTGGAATAAACAAAGGTAAGAAGAAGTCATTATCCAGCTATAGCTTCTTTGTGCCTGCTACCCAGAGACACTGAGGTTTCCGAAGAGGCTCCGATTGGCCGGAGCTTGAGGGCGGAGGAATTCCTACTGGCTGGGTCCAATTTAAATTTACACAAGCATGTGGATCTCGTCGTACTCATCTCGTCCATCTTCGTCAAAGTTGGGAGAATCTTCTTCGCAATCCAACTGTGAAAAGACAATCGCTCTTCAGTGATTTATATTCAGAAATATGTTTTTATTCATGCATGTTCAAAGGTCAAAATGATGCATCTTAAGATGCTTACAAACCTAACCTGGTGTGTGCTGTTCAAACAAACTCAGATGCACATTGGGCTGGTTTGAGAGCTGTCAGTTTGAACCATCGGACTGAGACCATACGAAAGGTGGCTTTTGGTATACTTCCAGGTGGATTTCATGAGTGGACTTTAGCATAAATAAACAGCTAAACTGCTCATTTTGAAAGACAGGGTTAGATGAAATGATTGATACTTCTCTCAAACGTTGAAGTCTTTAAGTTTAAAGCTACATCCAGCAGTTAGCAAATTTAGCCTACACAGCTATTTGTAAAAATGTAAAAGTTTAAACATATCATGAAAAGTGAACAATATACATTTTGCTCCCCTCAAACAAATTGTGAAAGATAAAGAAATATTTGGTACCTACATTAGTTTGATAGAGAAGTGTCATGAACTTTTGTTTCGTGTTTTATTTTGAAATGTAAATTCCCCTTGTGTCTTGTCTTTTTGTTGTTCCTGTCTTTGGGATTTCTTATTTTTTGTTATTATCTTCCCCCAACTTTTTTTTTAGCTACGCTTTCCAGCTGTGTCATGTCAGTTTGATTAGTCCTGTGTGTATTTATCCCTGTCTTCCCTAGTGTTCTCCGTCGGTTTGTCATCAATGTTTCCCCGGTGTGGTTCGGTCTTTCATAGTTCCTTGTTTTCTGGCTACGTCTGATTTATACCTGCATCCCTCTTTTGTCCTTTGTTTGGGTTCCGCATCCCTCACCCACCCCTTGACAAGAAGAACACAGTAAAGAATAAGAAAATACCAACACAGTTTTCTGGTTTATATAGGGGAACGTTTAGAGATCTGACATCATAGAGGTCCAATTTTGGTAATTTTTGTGTTTTAACTTTATTTGAAGGCCTGCTCTAGTGTGATTCTACAGTGCCCCGGGTTCGTGAGACCTTTGGCTGAACATACCGAGGATGGTGGTCAAGTTAAGAACAAAGCTATTTATTCAAGCTCCTGAAAAAGTGGACATTTTGGACACGGAAGGTTTTAATCTGACAGTGTTGACATGTATGGGTTTAGGGGATCTAACCAAGAAAACATGGAGCCAGGTTTCAGGATGAACTGTGAGTCTTTCTGTGGTCTGAACACACGGCAAAAACAAATATGTGCATAATCATCTCAAAATATTTAGAGGAGAAAGCTGTCCGCGATCTCAGAGGAGAAAATCATTGGTGGTTCATCTGTAGGAGTGATGTTAGACAGATATGAATACATGCCAAGATCCATCTCAAATGAAATCTTCTGGAAAATATGCATCCTGAGGCGGTGTGGGATCAGATTATAGTGGCAAAAGTTCAAACATTCCTAGAGTTACCAAACTTACCGCCTGGAGCTCTCGTTCCTCGAAGATCCGGGAGAGGATGAGGCGGCGCAGCGGCACCGTCATGATGAGGACGAAGGGGAACGCCAGCGAGGCCTCCGTGGACTTCACTACCCACAGAGCCACGATGCACCCCAGCTGGATGAGGGTGAACATGTTCATACGCCACGTCTTCACCTGAAGACACGGGGGACGGTTAATGGGTTGGAAACTAGGAGGCCATACACCACAGTACAGACACACACAGTGATACATTAAACACTAACTGGCTCCATCTAGTGGAATTATGTGTGATCAATATGAGACAAACTTAATATTCTGTAAACTTTTCCAGTTTAAAATCTGATACTAAGTAATATCAGGACCAGAATTGCCAAGTTCCATATCAAAACTGCAACCAAAAAATATATAATGTAATGTTTCTTTGGTTTGGATTCTACTTATTTTCAAGCATCGACCCCAAAAACTAAATTTGATTTAGTAAAGCAACACACTTTATTAAATTGTCAACTTCATAATAACTGCCAACTATATTGATAACAGATAAGTCCGTTCTAAAAAAGTAATATTTTGGTTTAACAATAAGGTGGTCTGTATACAAATGAACGGGTCTCCAAGCTGGATCTTGGCAATTTTCCAAAAGGGTTTCAAATGTAACTTGAAATGAAGAAAGATTATTCTTATTACCTATGTTATTGCATTATCAGTCACAACATCGTATGACATTATTGGTCAAGTTATTATTAATATTTATTACATCTTAGATCATGTACAAATGATTTCACATTTTCAAGATATTTTTACATTATTGGGTGCTACAATCCTTACTGTCCACTGCAATGTATTCCATGGCAACATGTTGATCATGCTGTGGATAGCAGCATGATCAACATGTAAATTGTGGATTGTAAGCTGCGATGTTATGTCCTCTTCCATTTTGTATTCTATGTTATTTGTTGAGGTAGGTAGTTCAGTGTTAACTTGTTTTCATTAATTATATAATGTAACTTATGAACATATTTTCATTTATGTTGTTTATTTGATTGTAAAATAACGTTTTTTTGCCAATTATGTGTCTTACTATTTCTTATCTTTGTTCTAAATGAGCAAATAAGCATAAGGACATGTACTTACGTGTCGTTATGCTTATTTGTTAATCAATATTGTCAACTAACACTTTGCCAGAAGTCCCAAGTATTTCCCAAAATGTCAGACTATATCTTTAAGGTAGGAAGGTTCAGCTCAGGCTTACAGCTCCTACTGTAGCTCCACATCTTTCTTGAAACAATGGTCAGGTTCGTATATGAACACTAGGGATGTAACAATACCAAAAACTCACGGTACGATAATATCGCGAGAAAAAGTCCACGGTACGATATTTATCACGATATTGAAAAATAAAGAAAAAAAATGTGAATTTTTTTAAATTTATTTTTCTATTTGTTTTTCTTTATTAAATAATAAATCTGATTTGTACAGCATTTTAGTAGGATAGTAGTATTTTAAAGTGTCAACAATATAATAATCAAACCCTGCAATAGAATAAATCAAGTTTCACTTTAGTTTTCAAGTAACTCAACTCTAACTCACTAACTCATTCACACATCATCAAGGTTATCTTTTAGGAATATGAGCATGTCCACATTTCCAGGTAGAAGCTGGGATGTTTGGGCGTTTACAATATCCCCTTCTGTGGAAAAAACTCTCTTGCTTGGTACTGATGTTGCTCCACCACTTCAAACACAATACAGTTTTTGCCAAGAAGGTGAGGCTTATTGGCAGGGTGAGATATAAATATACTGTTGGTACTTGTCAATGGCTCTAGGTATGTACATGTAGCCCTGTAAATAAATTTGTTTTAAAAAAATGTAATTAAAAAAAAAAAATCGCGGTACATTTTGTCAGTCTCACGACAGTATTGAGACATTTATTTACCGCGATATCGCGATATTTGATATATCGTTACATCCCTAATCAGAGGCGCAGGAAGGTATTTTGAGTGGGGGTGCTGGACTCCAGTGAACACTATTACGGGCACTATAGAGCACGCACAAAAGCGCGAGCACCAGGGGCGCTACAGTGGAATGTTCTACTGCAACACTCCCCACACGCAAACACAGAGTACCCCCGTGACTGTTACAATGAAGGCTCGATAATCAGCTCACGGCATATAGGCAGGGGTAAAGTGCTATTTTTTACGAGTGGGGAGCGGACCTCACCTCCTCTAGGGGGGTCCGGGGGGATGCTCCCCCGGGAAGATATTTTTTAAATATTGAAGTTAAAAGCATCAATCTGGTGCACTTTGAGAGCAACATGAAGAGATCTATGGATACATCTCTCAACATCCAGATGAAACACAACTGTAAGCAGATGTTGTTTTTCTTTATGGATATTTTACAAATGAATCCCCTTTCAAACTTTATTCTTGTTTTACTGTCATATAGTATTTCATAACTGTTTTTCCTCTATTCTCTTATTTTTTTATAACTATAATGATCATATGAAGGTCCATCCATCCATCTTCTTCCGCTTATCCGTGGTCGGGTCGCGGGGGTAGCAGTTCCAGCAGAGAGCCCCAAACTTCCTTTTCCCTGGCGACATCAACCAGCTCTGACTGGGGGATCTCAAGGCGCTCCCAGGCCGGCAAAGAGATATAATCCCTCCACCTGGTCCTAGGTCTACCCCTTGGTCTCTTCCCAGCTGGACGTGCCTGGAACACCTCCCTAGGGAGGCGCCCAGGTGGCATCCTAACTAGGTGCCCGAACCACCTCAACTGGCTCCTTTCGATGCGAAGGAGGAGCGGCTCAACTCCGAGTCCCTCCCGGATGACCGAACTTCTCACCTTATCCCTAAGGGAGACACCAGCCACCCTGCGGAGAAAACCCATCTCGGCCGCTTGTATCCGCGATCTCATGACCCATCCTTCATGACCATAGGTGAGGGTAGGAATGAAAATGGCCCGGTAGACAGAGAGCTTTGCCTTCTGGCTCAGCTCCCTTTTCGTCACAACGGTGCGGTAAAGCGACTGCAGTACCGCTCCCGCTGCTCCGATTCTCCGGCTCATCTCACGCTCCATTGTTCCCTCACTCGAGAACAAGACCCCGAGATACTTGAACTCCTTCACTTGGGGTAAGGACTCATTCCCTACTTGGAGTGGACAGTCCATCGGTTTCCTGCTGAGAACCACATGGCCTCAGATTTGGAGGTGCTGATCCTCATCCCACCCGCTTCACACTCGGATGCGAGACCCCCTCACCCCATACTCCCGCAGCACCTCCCACAGTAACTCCCTGGGAACCCGGTCATACGCCTTCTCCAAGTCCACAAAACACATGTAGACCGGATAAGCGTACTCCCAGGCCCCCTCCAGGATCCTTGCGAGAGTAAAAAGCTGATCCGTCGTTCCACGACCAGGACGGAATCCGCATTGTCCAACTATCTTAAGCTGAACAGCAAAAAAACAGAGCTCATGGTTGTGGCACCCAAGGCCCTACTCCAGAAGGTTGGTGACTTCGTCCTTGAGGTTGACGGCTGCTCCATCTCCCCATCTCCTGAAGCCCGCAACCTGGGTGTCATCCTTGATTCCACCCTTTCCTTCCATTCCCACGTCAAGTCTGTGACCAAATCGGCATTTTTCCACCTGAGGAACATTGCCAGACTCCGACCGTCACTCTCGGAGTCGGTTGCCGAAACCCTGGTGCATGCGTTTGTCACCACACGCTTGGACTACTGCAATGGTGTCCTGTTCGGGGTTCCCAACAAAACCCTGGACAGGCTCCAGTATGTCCAAAACTGTGCTGCTAGGGTACTCACACACACAAAGCCGTGGCAGCACATCACTCCCACCCTCATCCACATACACTGGTTGCCGGTCAAGTCCCGCATCACCTACAAAATCCTCCTCCTCACCTACAAGTCCCTCCATGCCCTTGCCCCCCAGTACCTATCGGACATCCTTCACCCACATGCCCCACCCCGGAACCTGCGGTCCTCAGACTCTGGCCTGCTTACCACCCCCCGCACCAAACTGCGAACCTTCGGGGACAGAGCCTTCAGCGTGGCAGCCCCCACCCTCTGGAACGCTCTCCCTGCGGAGATTCGCAACATCCCCACACTCGATGCCTTCAAAGGGGCCCTCAAGACCCATCTGTTTGCCAAGGCTTTCGGCCCCTAAATCGATCTGTTGTTTTGTCTGTCTGACTTTTGTTTTGTTATGTTTGTTTTTTGCCCTATTACTTGTAAAGCGACCTTGGGTCCCTTGAAAGGCGCTATATAAATCCAAGCTATTATTATTATTATTATTATTGTTCCTCCTCAATCTGAGGTTCGACAATCGGCCTGACCCTCCTTTCGAGTACCTTAGAGTAAACTTTCCCGGGGAGGCTGAGTAGTGTGATGCCTCTGTAATTGGCACACACCCTCTGATCCCCCTTTTTAAAAAGGGGAACCACCACCCCGGTCTGCCACTCCTTCAGTACTGTTTCCGACTTCCACGCAATGTTGATGAGACGTGTCAACCATGACAGTCCCTCAACACCCAGAGCCTTCAGCATTTCTGGGCGGATCTCATCCACCCCCGGGGCTTTGCCACTGTGGAGTCCAGCTCTGCCTCTAACATAGAGGGTGGAGTTGTCGGGTTCAGGAGTTCCTCAAAGTGTTCCTTCCAACGCCCTAACACTCCATCAGTTGAGGTCAACAACGTCCCATCCTTACTGTACACAGCTTGGATGGTTCCCTGCTTCACCCTCCTGAGGTGTCGGACAGTTTTCCAGAACAACTTTGGTGCCGCCCGAAAGTCCTTCTCCATATCTTCTCCGAATTTCTCCCACACCCGCTGCTTTGCCTCGGCCACGGATGAGGCTGCTGCCCGTCGGGCCTGTCGGTACCTTGCAACTGCCTCGGGAGTCCCCCGGGATAACAAATCCCTGAAGGCCTCCTTCTTCAGTCGAACGGCTTCCCTGACCACCGGTGTCCACCAGGAGGTTCGAGGGTTACCGCCCCTTGAGGCACCTAGGACCTTGAGACCACAGCTCCCCGCCGCGGCTTCGGCAATAGAGGCTTTGAACACCGACCACTCTGGTTCAATGTCCCCAACCTCCACAGGAATGCCTGAAAAGCTCCGCCGAAGGTGTGAGTTGAAGGCCTCCTGAACTTGGGCCTCCTCCAGACGTTCCCAGTTCACCCGAACTACACGTTTGGGCTTACCAGGTCTATCCAGAGGCTTGAAGGTGTGCCTCGGAAATAACCTTTTGAATAGTTTGAGACCCACTGAGATAACTTAGACTAAAGTGAACTATCTAAACACTCAGAGAGTCCTTTAGCTCACCTGAGCCTCTCAGTCTGAGAGGAGAGGACTCTCCTCCAGATTGTTGTGGAACAAACAGCTGTCTGTCTGTCTGTCTCTCTGATTGGTCTGGTGTCTTGCCTCTGTTGCATTCACTGAACACGGGAAATTACATTCCTGCCGTCCTCTCTAGTGTCATGATGAGGTTCACGTAAAGCACGGTTAATGTATTGTATTATTGAGGTAGAATTGTCCGGGGCTACAGAAAAAACATTCTGGGCAGGCCAAAATATTGTTTTACCAACAACGTGGAATTTATTGGCTACATATATTACACAGATTATGCACAGCGGGAGCAGCAATAACCGTCAAATAATAATTCAGACAGGGGAGCTCCGCACCGCCTTCCTGCCGCTAGGGGGTGCTGCAGCGCCGTCAGCACCCCCCTTCCCGCGCCCATGTCCCTAATGAAGACTGAAACTGGCATTGCATGCTGTGATCAGTACTCATGTTCTTACCGTCCTTTCAAAAATACCTTTCTAATGTGCTTCTCATGGAGTAAGTATCCCAATCATAATACTAGTGGGAATATAAACATACTCAATGATGAAGCTGGTTATCATCTGTTTATTTGTGAGAGACTTTCATAGAAGTAAGTCAGTAAAACACATAACATGATTGTTAAAATTCAATATGGGTAGTCTCTCCTATTTGGGGTCACCATTTTAATCACTTTTTTCTTTCGACATACATCTTGGAAGAATCCATCTCGCTTGTAAATAAAGAAGCCTTGACAGGTAAGAGAGAAACAAATATGCAGGTGATCCATTTCCTAAGTCTGATCCAAATAGTTGTCTCTCCTGTGTGTATAACTTTGTTTGGTTTCATCTGTGAAACAAGTTGGAAAATATGTTGCCACGTGAAATAAAACGTTTTTTGGCAGGATAAGGATCTGAATGACTTTTTATTTATTTATGTGAAAACAAGGGGAGAAAAGTGAAATGTTATTTTTTAAACTGTGTTCACATTTTACATTTTGTTTCTAGATCATAGAAAGAATATTATTTCAAAACCCATTTCCCACCTTATCCATCATAAGTCAACAACACAAAAAGTACATCCTCACTTTCACGGCCCCCCCTTATAACTCTGGGGTCTAAATTCAAGCAGAACGTTCCCTTCTCCAGGCATCTTGGAAGTAGGTGAAATCCCTACTCTGTCATTTCTTTATCAAAAGAGAGTTTGACACTGATTTGCTTGTCATGGAGAAGTCCAAAACTGTCACAGCTGTAAATCAAATCAATTTACTGCTGAGTCCTCCACCCGGGAATTAGTTAACATTTCAATCCCTGTCTCAGATTCAATGTTTTCTTGAGCGTATTTTGATGGTTGAAATACGGCCAATATTAGCCGCTTTTAGCTAAGTGGTGGTAACATGCAGCCATGTGACTGATTTAGTTAATTTATAGTCTAACATTAGCTTTTTACTTCTGCCGACTGCATGTATGCTTCAAACATCATATAAGTGGTGTTAACTGACCTTGAAGCAGGCCGCTGTGTCTGGCGTATGACTGTGTTGTGATTGTGTGTTTTTTTAATTGTCTGTAACTGTACAACTGTCTGAAACTGTGCTGTTACCATTCTTGGGCCAGGACTCTCTTGAAAAAGAGATTTTTAATCTCAATGAGACCTATCCTGGTTAAATAAAGTTAATATGTGGAGAATATCCTGCATTTTTCGACAATGGACAAATCACTTGCTTTTTGTGGAGGGATGCTAACTTCCAGGTTAGCCTAACCCATATTTCATGGATGCACCACTCTATACTCAGGTCTCTCGGCCAAATCAAGCTGTAACCATAGACTGTATATATAAATGGACGTAGGGTCCGTGACGTCACCCATAGGATTCTGCAGAGTTGCCGTGAAGCCCTAAGTAGGCGGAGTCGGCTACTAACGGCTCGACAGTGACGTCAGAGTCTAACTCCCGCCTTCTCCAGCCTGCTCCAAATAAGGGCAAAGAGGCGGAGCTGAGGCGGGACAGGGCGGGACCTGCTGCCAACGAGCGTGACGTTCCAGACCTAGCTCAGGCTAAGAAGCTAAGCTAACATACTCTCAGTATTAAGCTAACAACACAGTCTATGCTAACAACCCAGCTTGCAGTCACCGCTCCTCCTGCACATTTCCTGCTGAAATACATGCATACCAAGTCACTGCGTGGCACTGCGTGGTTTTTGATAAAACAGTGTAGTTCCACTATATAAACGTTACATTCATAATCAAACGAGACAATCTGCAAGATAATTAGCTATTTGGTATTATTCTTAATGCTTGTCATTCACACGTTAATAAAATAAAATAAGTACTGATACATAGCAGAATAATTGTGGCGGTGTTCAGCTCAATAAACCTTGCTCAACATCATTTATTTAGCTAATACTACAGCGGGCTACAGGCGAACCAAGTCCGCGTTTCGATGCATTCCTTGATCTCCAGTTATAACGCCGGACTCCGCCGCTGGCCGAAGCTAACGGAGCCCCAGGGGGCTAGCTATGGCCGCCGGGACCTATGGCCGCTAGCGAGCTAGCCCCCTGCAGCCCCGTTAGCTTCGGCGGCGTGGACTCCGGCGGCCCCACTGGGATAATTGGGTCCCCTTTTCACATTTGCTCCCGTTTAGCATTATGGGCGTCATAGCCATATAGTATAAAAGTCTTACCCAAGGCTGAATCATAAACTAAACTGTATATATGTATAAAGGGTTACGTCCTTAGCTGACTAACAAGCTAAGCTAACAAGCACACAAACACCTGCTAACGGGGTTAACATGTATAATATTATCATTTTACTCACCGAAAAAAGCTGAAAGTAGACTTCTTGGAAGTTCTGTTAGTACATTCAAGCGCACAGCACGACATTTTAATTATCTGGTATTTGTAACAATATTCCCTAACAGGCACGATCACCACGAACACAGCTAAAGGGTCAAGTACAGTAACTACAACTAACTAACGTTGTAGCCTCTATGGTTGTAGCCTAGCAGAGTGGACAAGTTGCTGTTAGCTGACAGTGAGGCACGTATCTGTCAATCAACGTGACCACGCCCTAATGTGTGCACAAACTTTAAGACCTAATATAAATAAAAGGGTCGCGTTAGAAAACAATTCACTTACAGATCCATAATCATGAAGGTGGAATCTAACTATATCGATAATAAAAATGTATGGAGCCAGGGGTAGAAACATGTTTTTTTCTGCTGTAAAGTTGGGCATTTTAACATGGGGGTCTATGGAAATTGCTCCTTTCTGCAGCCATCGCCTATCGGCCAATATATGAACTGCAGTGTGTGGCACTTCCGTATTGGCTTCACGGCTCTACTCCACAGTTTGCCGCTTGGCTGTAACCCAAGAAAAAAAACACCAGGTCTCTGCTGCAGTAACCACTCAGCTTGGTTTGTCTTCTCGTTCTCACCACAAACTATAAAATACTTGGCCATGTCAACATTCATATTGCGTGTTTTACCTTGGTAACATAGATGTGTTCGGGATGATGCTTGGCGGGCGTGACCATGAGTGTGATGCGTTCGTACAGCTGGATGCCTGTCAGAGAGGTGACCCCCATGTACAGGAAGATACCAAAGAGCACCGCCAGAGGGATGAGGCGCAGCACGTCAGTCATCACTATGGACAAACCTGAAGGGTAGACAGGGGTTCAAGGGGAATTAGGGTTAGGGTTAGGTTTGGATAAACTGCAAACATCAGAATAATTTGCAACTGTTGAGAGAACTATTTATTGAACAAGCAAACATCCTTCATGACAAACACAGTCAAAAGCGTTTATTTGAACCATATTCACTATTTGTCTGCCTTGGTTTAAACGCTCTTTGAGCTAATCCTTAAAATCTTTCTCCTAATCCCAACAGCATTTCAATCAAACAAAAGCTCAACAATCATGATGACTCATTATGGTCGTATACCCAAACAGGATCAAATACTTTGATATTTTGTTGGCAAAATGGTTATTCTGTGGATGAACACGGAGATGCCATGTCTGTCACAGTCTGCTTTCTCACTCACCTATTTTCTGCATTATCATTCCTTAGTCACCTGGTAGTCACACCCTGTCTCTCTCTCTCTCACTCTGTTTCACCCATCAGCTCCATTAGTATTTAGGCCCACTTCACCTTCACCTCAGTGCCAGATCGTACTTCGCAGCATGCCAGTCTTTCCCGCACTACTCCTCAGATTGCTCTCCCGGTTTCGACCCTGCCTGTCCCTGACCAGCCTGCCTCGCCTGCTCCCTGACCCGTTCTGTGCCTACGACTCCCGTCCTGCCTGCTCCCGGAAACCTCGCCTGTCCCCGACCAGCCCTTGGCCTAGTATCTGCCGTGTTGTCTCCTACCAGCCTATTGCCTCAAATAAAGCTGGTTACCGACTATCTCTGGTTTCCCGTGTTCTGCATTTTGGTCCTCAGCTCGTTTGTGACAGAACGATCTGGCCAGAAATGGACCAAGCAAACACCGGGTCTCCTAGAGACCGCTTTGAGAGGGTTGAGGACGCCATCCAAAGACAGGAGGTCACAATAGCTACCTTAGCTATCGAGTCCCACCAGGCAACCTCAACCCAGGGACAAACGCTGGCTTACCTTACCTCCCAGATGCAACAGATGGCCGCCACCGTACAACAGCTAGCCGCTACCATGGCTGCTACCGTCCCTCCGCCCGCAGCTCCGATGCTCGCTCCAGCCCCTGGGTCGACGGGATACGCTCCGGAGCCTCGTGTGGGAACGCCGGAACGTTACGCGGGTGAGCCGGAGGGATGCAGGCCGTTTCTCACAAACTGTTCCATATTGTTTTCACTGCAGCCACACACCTTCGCCTCCGAGGCGGCTCGTGTAGCTTTCACCGTTAATCATCTGACGGGGAGAGCCCGTTTATGGGGAACTGCAGAGTGGGAGCAGCAGACACCAGCCTGCGCCTCGTTTGCTGCCTTTTCCGCGGAGATGCGGAAGGTGTTCGGTCCCGTTCGTCTGGGTCCCGACGCTGCTGGAGGCCTGCTGAGTTTGAGCCAGGGTTCCGGCACCGTGGTGGATTACGCTATTGACTTCCGCACCAGCAGCCGCCGCAGCAGCTGGAATGAGCCGGCGCAGTGTGACGCATATCTGAGAGGATTAGCGGATTATATGAAAGATGAGCTGGTTTCCTATGATCTCCCTGCTTCCTTGGATGGGTTGATAGAGCTCACCTCTCGGATTGACGGACGAATCCAGACTCGGAGAGGAGAGCAACAGACGCGAGCGGCGGGCCGCTGCTCGCGACAACAACTTCCGGTTTCCGGGAGATTTCGACTTCCGGGTTCGGCGGAGAGTTCCCACTCCTACTCTGACTCACGGTACGAGGTCGAGCCCATGCAAGTGGGTCGTACCAGTCTTACCTCTGAGGAGAGGGAAGTACGTCGAAGAGGTAAAGGACAGAGCTCATCAGTAATGGGGAGTATACTGGTGGGCCAAACCTCTGAGCTGATCCCCAATTTAAGACCCTTGTGCCATGCTCGACTCCTCCTGACAGGCAAATCTCAGGCTCTGGCTGTTTTTATCGACTCCGGATCAGATGTTAGCATCATTGACGAGGAGCTCGCACGACAGCTGGGCATCCAACAGGTTCGGCTGCTCCAGCCGGTACCGGCTAATGCCTTGGATGGTCACCTGCTGGGAACAGTGACACACCAGACGACACCGGTCCATATGCTCATGTCGGGGAACCACCATGAGACAATCCAGTTTCATGTGCTACGGTCCCCCCAAATCCCTCTGATTTTGGGTTATCCGTGGCTCCGCCGCCACAACCCGAACATTGACTGGGCAACTGGGTCCATCCTAGGTTGGAGTTCTTCCTGTCATCAGGTTTGTCTCAAGCAGGCCGCCGCACCTCAACTATCTGTGGATATGAACCTGGTTCCGGATGTCACAGGGGTTCCGGCGGAGTATTTGGACTTTAAGGAGGTGTTTAGCAAGGCTAAGGCGACATCTCTTCCACCTCATCGGCCCTATGACTGCGCCATTGAGCTACATCCAGGCGCAGTCCCACCCAAGGCCCGGTTGTACTCGCTTTCGGCACCGGAGAGGAAGGCCATGGAGACCTACGTCAATGACTCTCTGGCTGCGGGAATTATTCGTCCTTCCACATCACCCGCAGGAGCAGGGTTTTTTTTTGTGGCGAAGAAGGACAAGACCCTGAGACCCTGCATTGACTATCGGGGCCTGAACGACGTCACGGTGAAGAATCGTTATCCCTTGCCACTCATCTCGTCAGCATTTGAGTTACTACAGGGGGCTACAATCTTCACTAAGCTGGATCTACGAAACGCTTATCACCTGGTACGAATCCGGGAGGGGGACGAATGGAAGACCGCCTTCAACACCTCTTCGGGACATTACGAGTACCTGGTGATGCCATTTGGACTTACCAACGCCCCTGCAGTTTTCCAGGCGTTGGTGAACGACGTACTCCGAGACATGTTGGATCGTTATGTTTTTGTCTATCTGGACGACATCTTGATTTTTCTAAGAACCTCAAGGAGCACGTCCATCATGTCCAGACAGTCCTCCAGAGACTTCTGGAGAACTCACTGTTCGTCAAGACGGAGAAGTGCGAGTTTCACACTTCTTCGGTCGCCTTTCTGGGCTACATCGTGGGTCAAGGAAGTGTGGAGATGGATCCTTCTAAGGTCTCAGCAGTTACCTCGTGGCGGGTTCCTGATTCTCGGAAGGAGCTGCAGCGTTTCCTGGGATTCGCCAACTTTTACAGACGGTTCATCCGTGGCTACAGCACCGTGGCCGCCCCGCTCACCGCCCTGACCTCATCCAAGGTGACGTTCCGATGGTCCCCTGCAGCCGAGGAGGCTTTTCAGGACCTCAAGGGCCGGTTTACGTCAGCTCCTATCCTTCAAGTACCAGACACCGCTGGTCAGTTGGTGGTGGAGGTGGATGCTTCTGACGTAGGGGTGGGGGCCATTCTGTCGCAACGTTCTGGTGAGAACCAGAAGCTCCACCCCTGTGCTTTCTTTTCGAGGAGATTGAGTCCGGCGGAGAGAAAACTATGACGTGGGGAATCGAGAGCTTCTAGCAGTCAAGTTGGCGTTGGAGGAGTGGCGACACTGGCTTGAGGGGACAGAACAACCATTTCAGGTATGGACCGACCATAAGAACCTGGAATACATCAGGTCGGCACAGAGACTGAATTCTCGGCAAGCCAGGTGGTCGTTATTTTTCACCCGGTTTAATTTTTTTCTCTCCTACCGCCCGGGCTCCCGCAACGTGAAGGCCGACGCTTTGTCCCGGCAGTTCGGGAGGGAGGGAGACACCCGGGGTATTCCAGACACTATTCTTCCTGCTCCTCGAGTGATCGGCGTCCTCGCTTGGGAGATTGAGGAGAGGGTTAAGACCGCTTTGGTGGACCAACCCGGTCCTAGTTCTTGTCCTCTAAACCGCTTGTTTGTGCCTCAGGTTTTGAGGGCTGAGGTGCTTCAGTGGGCTCATAGCTCCAGACTTTCCTGCCACCCTGGAATTCAACGTACCAAGGGGATGGTCCTACAACGGTTCTGGTGGGCCACGCTGGAGGCTGACACCCGGGAGTTTGTGAACGCCTGTCCTGTGTGCAATCGGCACAAACCATCTCACCAAGCGCCAGCTGGCCTCCTTCATCCATTACCGGTCCCACGTCGCCCTTGGTCACATATCTCATTGGACTTTGTGACTGGTCTACCACCGTCCCACGGACATACTGCCATCTTGACGGTGGTAGATCGGTTTAGTAAGATGGCCCATTTCATACCCCTGCCTAAGATCCCGTCAGCTAAGGAGACGGCGGAACTGATTCTGCTCCACGTGTTTCGCATTCACGGACTGGCGACTGATGTGGTTTCCGACCGGGGGCCCCAATTCACCTCTGTGTTTTGGAGGGAGTTTTGTGAGCTCATCGGGGCGACGGTTAGTCTCACCTCCGGTTTCCACCCACAGGCCAATGGCCAGACTGAACGGAAGAATCAGGAGATGGAGACCACTCTCCGCTGCATGGCTTCCGATCATCCCACGACCTGGTCAAAACAACTCCTGTGGGTGGAGTATGCCCACAACACCCTCATCAGTTCCGCTACTGGTCTTTCCCCTTTTCAGTGTGCTTACGGTTTTCAACCCCCATTGTTCTCTGCATTGGAGAAGGAGGTTACCTGTCCGTCTGTCCAGGCTTTCATCCGACGTTGTCGGAGGACTTGGAGGCAGGCTCGTACTACTCTGCTTCGGTCTGCTAACCGGTACGCCACATCAGCGAACCGCCGACGAACCAAGGCACCTGTGTACCGGGTAGGCCAGAGGGTGTGGCTTTCCACCCAGAACATTCCCCTTCGGATGGAGTCTAAAAAGTTAGCGCCCAGGTTTATTGGACCCTTCGAGATTGTCAAGGTCATTAATCCTGCAGCAGTTCGACTGAGTTTGCCCCGGAACATGAAGATCCATCCCACCTTCCACGTCTCCAGGATTAAACCTGTCCGGGAGAGCCCTATGGTTTCCGCCGCCCCTCCACCACCACCCCCGAGGATGATCGATGGGGGCCCTACCTACACCCTTCGTCGTTTACTCCGTTCCCGTCTCAGAGGAAGAGGGGTTCAATATTTGGTGGACTGGGAGGGCTATGGTCCTGAGGAGAGGCAGTGGGTTCCGGCTCGTCATATCCTCAACCCTCAGCTCATCCGAGACTTCCACCTGCGTTACCCGGAGCAGCCGTCTAGGACCCACGCTCGACCAGGCGTTAAGCCAGGGAGTACTCGTCCGCTACGGACCAGAGGCTTCGTCGAGGGGGAGGGGGAGTCGTCATCGGTCGAGGAGGACGAGGATTTCCAGGAGGGAGAGGCCGAGAGAGCAGTCTCAGATGAGTACTAACCTTTCCCATACCTCCTCTTTCCACCCGGTGTCTGTAGGGTTTTTTTTTCTTGGGTCTCTTTTGTTGGGTTTTTTAGTATTGGTTAGACGTCTGGAGCCGTCCATTAAGGGGGGGGTTCTGTCACAGTCTGCTTTCTCACTCACCTATTTTCTGCATTATCATTCCTTAGTCACCTGGTAGTCACACCCTGTCTCTCTCTCTCTCACTCTGTTTCACCCATCAGCTCCATTAGTATTTAGGCCCACTTCACCTTCACCTCAGTGCCAGATCGTACTTCGCAGCATGCCAGTCTTTCCCGCACTACTCCTCAGATTGCTCTCCCGGTTTCGACCCTGCCTGTCCCTGACCAGCCTGCCTCGCCTGCTCCCTGACCCGTTCTGTGCCTACGACTCCCGTCCTGCCTGCTCCCGGAAACCTCGCCTGTCCCCGACCAGCCCTTGGCCTAGTATCTGCCGTGTTGTCTCCTACCAGCCTATTGCCTCAAATAAAGCTGGTTACCGACTATCTCTGGTTTCCCGTGTTCTGCATTTTGGTCCTCAGCTCGTTTGTGACAATGTCGGATATTACTTTTTAAAAATCGTTTTTGATTCATATTGAGGACAATTCGTAAACAGAATGTAAAATCCTTGATAGCTTTTTCTATGGCTGATTGATACTCCAAGAATGTCTAGACATGCAGGAGCTGCAGAAGTGGCACTCTGTACCTTTAGAGCTTATGTTTTCTTTCAAGACAAATTTCCTGGAAAGTCCAGCACTGTAATAAGAAAAATACAACTCCAACAGACAGATAATAAAATGGAATAATTGCTCGGGAAGTGTTCAGTAGCTCAGATCCCTCTTCTCTTCCAGCTCCTTACAGATGCACTGTTGTATGTTGAAAATATGTGTTTATTGCGACTTCTTATGAGATTTTGTGGAATTAAAAGCTTTTCTTGATTATTTCTTAGGTCTATAATTGTATTTACAATCAAACTAATATTCACATTGCACTCAAAAAGGAGCATTCCACCAACCCTAACCTATTTGCTAGGCCTCATCACCCTTGGTTAGCTTTGCTTTGCCTGTCAAGCTTTATGTTCTAGCTCATGGTGGTAGATTTACTCTGCTAAATTCTCTGTTTTGTAGAAGTAATGGGTCTCCAGTTTACTACTGTTGTAGAGAAGGCTTTTAGTTCCTACCCAACTCTGGTTGATTTTGGCTGAAATCCCAACTGTCGCTGGCAGTTTTCCAACTGTAGCTCCTGTAAGCTAACAATAACAATATAGCTATAAATCGGTTGAAAACTCCTGTCTCAAGCTGAATTTTGTCTGATATACTAGCATCTTGGGCATTTTTACTGAGGTTAAAATCAAGTCAGAATAGGGGGGGTTTCTTTTATAGACTTCTTTACAATCTGAGTTGTTTTTTAAAGAGGTGCAGTCCCTCCCTGCTGACAATCAGAAACATTGCAGGTTAAATGCTCTCCCATGGAAGTTTGCAACTTGTACTTTATTTTAAAGGAATTATTATGACATAACAGGTCACACAAACAAAGAATGAAGTTGCTAATGCCTTTGGTTTGGAAATAATGCTAAGCGCTAGTTAGCAGGCTAGTAGACCAGGCATTTGCAGCTAAAGATAAACACATGTCTAATGCATTCCTTTGATATATATTCTTATGATTTTGGTTCTTTAAAGGTTAAATAAAGATACTAGCCCTTCAAGCTCTTGAGATGATAAGTACCACTCCTACAGTAGGCTACTACTGCCCCATACATCAGTTTTCAGCATATATATAGAAATCTAAAGCTCAATATGCCTGCGTGCCTATAGTTGCTAAGCTATAATTGTAAAATCTTTGTTCCCAACTTTCTCTTTCCCCTTACCAACGAGCACAGCCACAGCGAGGCCGGTGAGCCTCTGTTCCTTCACCTCCTGGATCATGGGCTTCTCACCAGGCGCCGTGGCTTTGCTCATGACGGTGAGGGCGTTGACGTGAGTGACGGAGCGCACGGTGGCAGCGGTGAGCCACGGCAGGCCGAAGAGAGGACAGAAGGCTCCCAGAGTGACGATGAGCAGGAGATCCAAGTGGAACCCAGAACCTTTAACCAGGTGACGCTCCTTCTTACTGACTATCAATCTGATGGATTGGAGGAAACATTAGAAAAGTCAGTAAACCTTTCTTTTAAACACAGATTCTGCACACAAAACATAACCATAAAAATGTATACTGTACGTACGATGTGATCTGAGTTTCCATGAAAATGAGGATGAAGACAAGGATGGCAGGAACAATAGAGGCTCCCATCATCCAGGCAGGAAAGGGCTGCTTGTCACCAAAGGGGCTGATGAGCCAGCCTCTCTTGTCAGGGGAGGTGACGGAGAAGCCCGACGGCACATTGAGTTTCTACAAGGAGGAAAATAAGAATAATAAACTACTGAGAACACATTTCGCAGATTTGTTTGAAATGCAATTACAATTCGTACAATTACCTGTGTGTAAGTGTCGGAAAAGGAGTAATCCACCAGCACTGAAACTAAAATTGAGATGGGGATGCCAAAGTCACCAATGATTCTTCTAGCCTGGGGATAAAGAGAAACCAAACAAATCAAGTCAACCCTTGTCAAAGATCTTATCACATAAAAAATAATATGTAATCCTTAGAGTACATTTTAACCCTTGTGTTGTGTTCGAAAGTTGTTACCGTCCATGGTGTTCGCGGGTACATTTTGACCCATGATTTATCTCAGTCCAAAACAATCAAAAATAATAACTAACATCCAATATTGTTTTAACTACATCATAACTAACTTATAATGCATTCATAACCGTACAATCCTGTTATAAACACATTACACCACATATTGTACACGTGCATGTGTGTGTTCAGGTTAAAATGTTAGTGTACATATTCTTTGTGAAAGGTTGAGTTCCCGTAGGGGGGGGGGGGGGGGGGGTGCCAGAGGGATGGGAGACCAGGTGCATGTTGCGAAAAAATTATTGTTACTATTATTGTAGGTACTTTCCTGGGGAGAAAAAAGTTCAAATGTCTGATTCTGGCAAATTGCAAACCACCCCCGTAAAACTCTGAAAAGTTTTGTGAAACCGCCATTGTATTTGCTGGCATTAGCATTATTAACATTAGCCCAGTGCACCAACGGAGAGACACTAACTTATGGCAACACAAAAAAAAACATGGGAGCGGTGGAGTGATGAGGAGGTGTCGGCGTTCTGGTGATTTACTCGGAAGGCTTCAGTAGAAGCAGCTGGGAGTCCCAGCAGCTTCTACTGAAGCCAGTCCCCAACTCCGGGGACTTCCGGACGGGGACTTCGGGTGGCAGTATACGCCGTGAAGTTGTTTGCGGCCTGCCAGTAAACCCAAAGCAGAAGAAGAAGAAGAAGAAGAAGTGACGTCAGCAGCTTCATTTGCATAATCTTCCCTCAGGGACCTATTCCGGTGTGAACGTGATCCGCTCTTTAGTTCCATGGGGGAACTAAGTGCTGGGAACTAAGTATGGCAAAGTACTTGGTGTGAAAGCGGCTAACGATGAATCTTGATTGGGCCAAATTTGACCCCGAGTCACCCACAACAATGCTGCTGGGTCTTCCCAGACCCTAACACCAAATGATACGTGTTTTTTTTGGTTTTTAATAAAAGCAGGACAACATTGAAGCTTTTTTTTTGTTGTGTTTTGTTGCTATGCTAACAGAATATTAGATGACATTTAGCTTTGCTGATCAAACCCTTGAGATTGACTTAAAGTGAACAGATATTCAGAGAGTATAATTGTAGAAAGGTTGCCTTCCCTCAACGCAGCATGTTGTCCTCATTACCGCCCCCCCAAACCTTCCACCTCATTCATGTCTGAGTTCAGGGACGTCGCCTGGACATGAAAACATTCGGGGCTTAGCCCACAGTGGCGGCAGCCGAGGCGCTACAGAGGAATGTTCTACTGCAACTCCCCACACGCACAGTAAATATTGAAGTTAAAAGCATCAATCTGGTGCACTTTGAGAGCAAAATTAAGAGATCTATGGATACATCTCTCAACACCCATATGAAACAAAACTGTAAACTGACTTTTTGGATGTGCTCTCTCTCTCTCTCTCTCTCTCGATAGATCGGAGCGGAGCGAGATCTCTGAATAGAGCGCGCCGCATGGTACGTCGATCGAGAGCGTAGAGAGATAGCTCTTCTCTCTCTACTCTCTCTCTCCTCTCTCGTATCTCTCAGTCTCTATCCTCTCGATCTCTATCTGTATCTCTCGCTCATCTCTCTCTCTCTCTCTCTCTCTCTCTCTCATGAACAGAATAAGTTAGAATCTTCTAATCAGTTCTGATACAATGATAATAATGTGTGCAATCTTCTGTGTTGAATGTTTCTTTCAATGTTAGGGTTAGCAGTTATTTTTAATGAAATAAGTGAAAAGATTCAAGCTCCGTGTTTTTCTTTTTTGTATTTATGGGCAAATATCCCCTATTATAGTGTATATAAGTCTCTAATGAGTGACATATATCATTAGCTGAGGTTGTGCTGATTTCTGGGATGTGTAACACTTGATTATACTGCAAATAAATGACAATTTATAAAGCAAAATACCTTGCCACCTAAAAAACGACTGTTTCGGAGCTTCCTGAGGAAGAACGCCACGAAGAAAGTGCCAATCATGAGGACAAAAGACATGAGAGCCGTGTTGGGCTGGTTGAGGAGGTGGTCATTAACTTCTGCAGCTGAGTTTGGGTCACTTGAGTATGTAGCCATCAGTGGATGTTCCCTGAACACCTGGAAACAAAAAGACGGTCTTACTTATTTGCAGTGGCTCTTTCCAGGACTGAAACTTATAAGGATTTAAATTTGCATAAAAAGCTTTCCTTTATTGTCCAAATTCTTCTCTAACTCAGTGTGCTGTGTGACATCTGGCGTTGTTACCTTGAAGAGCTTAGAGAAGGTCTCATAGATGAAGATGAGAGAGATGAGGAAAGCAAAGATCTCCTGGGTAAAGGGTGAGATGAAGCGAACGAGGAAGCTTCCCTCTGCTGCTACCATCACCAGGACGATGAAGATGAGCCAGAAACCAATCCACACACGACCCGTCAGATACTCAAAGTTGTGGGCCTGACAGAACTGAGTGAAAAGACAAAGACATGTTATTTACATACAGAAGTCCTGAGAGGCAAAACTACAAAAATCTGCTGATCCATTTTCCAGTGTGATCTATATTGTTTCGATCAGGTTACAGCCATAACCACCGAACATAAATCTGAACCGGTCATTTATCCAAGTCACTTTACTATGAAAACAGTTGGGGAAAATGGTTTGTGCTCCATGTTCTAATTAAGACGAAAAGCATTCATGTTTTCCAACAAAAATAAATAAATGACAACTTGCTAACGTGCAGCATGGATTCCTTCTGTTAAGTGCAAGAAATGTAAACTCACCAAGAAGAAAACTATAGGTTACTTACGAAACCCCAGTTCTCAGAGTAACATGAAGTGAGATGTCTTACTATGGGATGCGCCTCATCGCGTATGCAAACAGAAGCATCAATCTCATTACGCCAATCCTGATTGGCTGGTGATCTTGACGTCAATGTCAGGGAATCCACCCACCCTTTAAGTAGCTTGCGCTACGACGCAGCATCATTCAAAATAAGCACCTCTTCTCGCTTCGCCTTAGCAAGAAGGGCCGTCTGGTGAGACATCTCACTTCATGTTACTCTGAGAACTGGGGTTACGTAAGTAACCTATAGTTCTCATTCATAACACTCCGTTCGATGTCTCACTATGGGATATTGAAACTCCCGTATTGCTAGACATGCTTATCTCGAAAATCACCAAAACAACCAGAACTTAACAGTCTCAACACGGGGCCCAATACTGCGCGAGCCACACTTGGAGCAGAGACATCTAGCCTGTAAAAGCGGACAAAAGTGAGCGGCGAGGACCAGCTCGCTGATGCACAAATGTCTTGGACGGAAACACCCTTGAACAAAGCTCAGGATGTAGCCAGTCCACGAGTAGAATGAGCACGCAGGCCCGTTGGTGCCCGCAAACCCTGACTCGTATAAGCCAGAGCAATCGCTTCCACAATCCAGTGGGAGAGCCGTTGCCTGGTAACGGGCTTGCCCTTATGAGGGTTAGCCCAGGATATAAAGAGTTGGTCACTACAACGAAACTCTTTTGACCTGTCCATATAGATGCGTAAAGCACAAACTGGACACAGCAAATTCGGCCGCTGTTCCTCAGAGGAACACAGCGGCGGAGGAAATGCCACAATGTCAATGGGGGTACATGAGCCAACCACCTTAGGTATAAAGGCAGGGTTGGGCTTCAGCAACACTCTCGTTTGCCCCGGGGCAAACTGAGTGCATGAAGGATGTACAGAGAGCGCATGAATGTCACTGACTCGCTTGGCAGATGCCAGAGCCAGTAACAGCACTGTCTTCAGTGACAGGTGTTTCATGTCAGCTTCTTCCAGGGGTTCAAATGGAGGTCGAGTGAGCCCATCTAAAACCACTGCCAAGTCCCATAAGGGCACCAGTGACCTGGAAACAGGGAGGAGGCTGCGAGCCCCTTTCATAAAACGCCAGACCAAAGGATGTTGGCTAGCCGTTCTTCCCTCAAGGCCCACATGGCATGCAGCAATAGCAGCCAGGTACACTTTGATCGTAGAGAAAGCTCTGTGTTTATCAATTAAGTCCTGTAGAAATGCGAAATGCGAAATGTCCCGACAGGACATTGAAAAGAGATGTGTCCTTTTTGAAGGCACCATTCCTCAAACACCCTCCACTTACAGTCATAGAGAGACCTGGTGGAGGAAGCTCTTGCACTCTTGCACATTTTCAACACGATTTCTCTCTGAAATAAGCTACAAAATATAAACTGATTATAAATTGCTTCAATACAGTAAATATTCATAGTGAAATATCAGTAACAATATAAGGATAAAATATAAGATGACGCTTCCAAAAGCGTCTGAACCGTTACATGACGATAGCCATTTTGGATTTGGTCATTAAAAGCGCTCTGCAGCCTGCAGTGCCCGGATGATCCACCAGAGGGCAGAAGACATGTATCACATTGCATACAACAGGTCTTTTAGGAATGTACTAGTCATTTGGATGACGTAGAGGTCTCAGAAACTCATGTATCAAATATGATACACTTGGCGTTATAGGGTTTTAACAGATTAAAAAAAGGAAATCATGTAAGTAGCTTGGAAGATTATCCTGGCAAAACCCCAATATACCAACTATCAGAGGTGGGACCAAGTCATTGTTTTGCAAGTCAAGTCTCAAGTCTTTGCGCTCAAGTCCGAGTCAAGTCTCGAGTCTTTGCGCTCAAGTCCAAGTCAAGTCTCAAGTCAGGATGGGCAAGTTCAAGTCAAGTCCAAGTCCTAAACTTTGACAAAACGAGTCTTAAACAAGTCCTTATGTGCTTTTCAACAAATGTAATGACATCGATCAACAGCAGGGCCGTCCCTCCCTAGAGGGCGATCATGCAGGCTGTATTGGGCCTCACATTGCGCAGGGGTCCTCGGCTTATGAGCTCGGCTTGTGCGCAGTTCTCAGCGCAGTTCCCCGCGCCCCCCCCCCGCTGATACGCGAGAGTGAGAGGTGACAAGGGGAGCACGTCTGTAACCCGACACCGATGCAATGAATCGACATCTGACCGATCACGGCTTTGATATTAAGAAATATCAGTTTTTGAGCATGTCATAAGCATGTTTTGTCTTGACTATATTACAACTATATTATAATAAAACAATATAGTATTTATATTATTGAATTGATTATTATTATTATTAGAAGTAGTTTATTTGCATTAATCATATTCTAATCTTTTTGAGGCTAGTATTTGGCAGGAAATGCAGACGTATTCACCTGTAAACGCATACTGAACGACATACATGCACATTTACCTCACTGTATAACAAGTAACTGTGTTGATAATAATAATAAACAGGAATTATATTTGCAAAGTACTTTGTTTCCAAAAAAAAAAATGTCACTGTCGGTTGGGGGGGGGGGGCTCATCTCACAATGTCGCTTGGGGCCCCAAGTTGGCCAGGTACGGCCCTGATCAACAGAATAATACTTAATCAAACTTCCTTTTATTAGTCACATTAATAATTTAATAATCCATTTTTTCTCTGCTGGTAAAGTAACGTGTTTTTTCTATTTTAAGAAGGATAAGTAAGGTAATGCTACCGTAACGGTTTGATTCAGAAGGAGTTTAATGTATAAGATCCCTGATGTTGAGGTGACCAGAATGTTTATTTCCACTGTGTACAACATGTTACAATCTATCTTTATGCAAGGGATAATGTGCAGCGAGGCGGGCTCTATGGGGAAAAGAACACCTGCATCTAGATGCAGGTGGTACTTTATGTGTATTTTGATGCTAATACTTTTGTAGTTTTACTTGGAACATTTTGAATGCAGGACTTTTTATTATAACCGAGTATTCCTACACTCTGGTACTTTTACTCAAGTACAAGATCTGAACTTCTCCCACCTCTGACAATAAATCCTGAGTGGTTACCAAAAAAAAAACCCTGCTCTGAAGGTTATTTTCATTTTACAAATCCTGCACTCAGCTTTGATTTCTCCAATATCATTGAAATGCAGCCAGATGCTGCTTCTTTTTTCGGTTTTCGCTAATTTCTTGACTTTTTCCGACGCGCTTGCATTTAAATCCGGCCCCCCCCGTCTCTCTGACGCTCTGTGTAGCTGGCCTGTACCACTACACCTGCGTCTGCCCCCGACCCTTCTTTCACATAATGGTATGATCCTAGTGTGTCCTCGCATATGATTGGCCGCATGGTGGCTCAGCAAAATAAAGTCCCGCCCCTGCCTGCAAGGATTCACAGCAAGGGTTGCAGCGGCTGGAGATTCTGTTCTCCCCGACGGAAGTCTGCTCTTCTAGCGGCATCTCGCGATCGGCGTGTTGGAGACCTCTGAATTAAATGATCAAGTCATCTCAAGTCAGAAGGCTCAAGTCCAAGTCAAGTCCCGAGTCATTAGTGTTCAAGTCCAAGTCGAGTCGCAAGTGTTTTGTGATGTTGTCAAGTCGAGTCCAAAGTCATCAAATTGGTGACTCGAGTCTGACTCGAGTCCAAGTCATGTGACTCGAGTCCACACCTCTGCCAACTATACTTTATTCAAAAACACAGGAGAGAAAACTATTTTGATCAGACTTGGAAATTGGATCGCTAGAACTCTCCTCACAGAGCTTCCTTAGTTATATTCGGTCAAAACAAAATAAGAAATTACACAAAAACTGGAGTATGTGATACACAATGCATTAGTTACTGTGTATCAAATGTATATTACCTTGAAGTAGGCTTCTTCAAACACCAGTAACGGACCAGAGAACCCTATAATGAGGAGGGGCTGACCAGCAAGCAGTGAGAATATAACTCCCAGAGTTGCAGTTGACACAATAAGCTCAGTCACTCCCATCAAGCCTTCTGTTTTTTCACCTGTATGTGAAAACAACCACAAACACACCTTCAGAGCATAGGTATATAAACGGCATGGTATCCAAATGTCTTGTTTCTGGTAGTGTGTGTTACCCAGCAGGCCTCCGAAGGTGATGGTGGGCGACAGTGCAGCAAAGTAGATGAAGATGACGGCGGCGAGGCACTGCATGTCCACGGAGTCCTTCAGGTCGCTGACGTAGTGAGGGTATCGCCGGCGGATGTCGTGGATCAGGCCTCCAAACGGGATCCCAGAGCGCTTCAACGGGTCAACATCCTGGTCCCCCTCCTCCTCCTCCTCTGGACTCACCTCTGGGGGGTCGGTAGCAAACAAGTATACAGGTCAGGACACTAGACAACATGGAAATTAAAGGCACAATCTGAACCGGTAATGTGAACACGAACAAGATCCTAAAGGTAAGAGCCAAGGGCCTGTGTCCACATAGCCTATTTCTAAACGCCAGCATTATTTTTCGATTGTTTCCAATTAGGAGAGAGCAGATGCCATTGCATGCAACTGCAATAATACAAAAGGGTGCCCCCGGCATTATGTTTCCAAAGTCCAACGTTCTTGTGCAGTCGCTCCGAGTGCTACAAGTTGGAACTATTTCAACTTTTCAGTTAAGCGTTGTCAGTGTGGAAATTGAAGGAGAAGATTGTTTTTGGGCCTGTCTTGAGACCGAAACTATCATAACAAAGAGAAAAAGCTTGTTTGTTTGAGCAGATCGACAGGCGGACCCTCAATGTTGCTGGTGGGTGTTTTGAGTGTACTTTTGACGCGGACCGCTCTCATCACCCTACGGCTGGCAGATTTAAGGTTATTTATACAAAGTGTGAGATCAATAGTCTTTCAGTTGGTTGTAATGGTGAAACGAATCAGCGTCAAACGAATCAGCACCCTGCTAGCGGCTTCATGCCAGAAAAATGTGGACAAAGGCCCCATCTGGCTATCAACTCTATCTCTTATTATTTTTGAATAATAATTCATGTCTCCATCGGGTGTAAATTTCGGGACAGTGTGACGCGGGCTTAATGGAGGGACCTGCACAGTACATCACGGTATCGTCCGCATAAAAATGTAATGTAGCTTCATTTACATTTTCACCTAAACTGTTGATATATATGGAGAATAAAAGTGGACCTAAAACAGAACCTTGAGGAACACCATTAGCAATGTTTAACCACTCAGAAGAAAGCCCATCAAAGTGAACACATTGGGACTTTTCAGAGAGGTAGTACACAAACCACCCCACTGCATGGCTGGATATGCCAATACTGAGTAGCCTCTGCTTTAAGATGCGATGATCGACGGTATCAAACGCTTTGGAAAGGTCAATAAATAGAGCTGCACAACTCTGCTTATTATCTAAAATACTCGTAATGTCATTCACCACTTTCATTGTCGCAGTGATGGTGCTATGTTGCTTTCTGAAGCCTGACTGATGTTTAGACAGGATATCATTTTTACATAAAAACACCTTTACTTGTTCACTCACTAGGCGTTCGAGCACCTTAGCCAGAACTGACAATTTAGATATTGGCCTATAGTTATTTAAAATAGTTGCCTCCCCTCCTTTTAGTAAAGGCAAGACATAAGCTGACTTCCATACTTTTGGAATTGCATTTGTGTTGAGGGAGAGGTTGAAAAGAGTAGTGAGAGGAAGAGCAATACAATCTGCAGCTATCTTTAAAAAGAAAGGTTCTACTTTGTCCGGGCCAGCCGGTTTCTTAGGATCTAACTTGGTTAAGGCTTAATGAACAACATTAACAGTAAAAGGAGTAAAACTGAAATGGTTTCCAGACCACATTGTTCAGAGTCATTGAGGTGTTCACAAAAGCAGAGTTAGAAACAGAATCAAACAGAGAGCCACAGGACACAAAATGCTTATTAAAGCAATTTAACATGGTGGCCCTGTCCGATATAGTGCAAGATGCTGTGGTAAGGCATGGAGGTAGCTCATTACGGATATCACCGGTGGAAATCTGTGGTAACTGACAAATAGTACTTCGACTTCGCACTTTTAGACATGTGAAGTGAAGCCATTTCTTAGCTGCCTAAAACGCAGCCATTCTATCACTGAGCCTGATTTCCTAGCCTTTGCCCAGGCCTTGTTTCTCTCATGAAGGAGACTAGACAGTTCAGCAGAAAACCAAGGATTGTCTCGTCCCTTTACTCTAAATGTACGCAGGGGTACATGTTGTGACGACCCCTCCACACCACGTGGGATGCCGTCTTGTTGTGTGTGTGTTTTGTGTGTGATTGCAGGTCCCAGCTGCAATCAGTCTGATGAGGCGCACCTGCCGGGTGAGTGACGCTGAAAGGATATAGGAGGAACAAGCCGGATACGTCGCTCTCACTCCTCTGGGCACTTTCTCCGTGCCAGCCTCGGGGAACTGTGGCTGTTTCTGTTAATTACATTGTTCATTAAGAATAAACAATTGTATTTTCTTACACTTCGTCTCGCCTCCCTGCGTTTTGTTGCAGCCCAAGAGCCGGGTTGTAACAGATGGGGGCTCGTTGCTTTGAACCTGGGAAGCGTGTGCAACTGGATGTCCGTTGTGGGGACGGATTTCGCGCAGCTGCTGTTGTCGCTGGGTGCGGCTGGTTGTTTGGGAGTAGCGTTGCGGGGGTGAGTGTTTTGCAGTTCTGGTGCTCGGAGAGTGTATGACAGCGAGTAGGAGCACAGATCGTTAGTTACCGTGGTATCTGTCCCTGTTAGGTCTAGTAAGGTCTTCCTTGGAGGTCGTAGGGGGGGCTGTTAGTGCGGTGTGAAAGTGGTTAGAGCTATTAGCTCGGGAGCACGCCGAGGCTGCAGGTGGAGTTGCCGGTTTGCTGGTCGCTTCGCCAAGCTTACGGTATTTAGTGCATAAGTACCCGCCATAACTAGCACCTGAAGACTAGCGGGGAGTTTAGCCAGTTTCTTTAGGCAGTTAGAGGGACGGGCCACGGTAGCGTGTAGGCTATGCAGTAGCGTGAGCCTGCACTCAGTGTTGTGTGATGGAGAGTGTAGAGGAGTTTGTGAGGGTGCCTACAGAGGAGCTACTGGAGGGCTTCTCACGTGAGCAGCTGATCGGTGTTGCTGAACATTTCCGCTTGGATGTTGGGGATAAAAGGATGAAGGAAAACATAAGAGGGATTGTTAGAGCAAATCTGTTCAAGTTAGGTGTTTTGAAAGGGGGAAAAAATACTGTTGATTCCGGCAGAGACAGTGTCAACGTGTCTGGCTGCCGTGATACAGACCTGACTTTTGAACAAAGAGAGAGACTGTTAATGTTGCAGGTAGAAATTCAAAGGCTTGAGTTAGAGGAGCGGAGGTTGGGTTTTCCTGCTGGTGGTGCAAGTCAGGCCTCTAATTTCCCTGGTAGAGCTACTCCATTTGACGTTGCCGGTAATCTGCGGGTTGTGCCTCAGTTTAATGAACGAGATCCAGATACGTTTTTCTCCTTGTTTGAGCGTGTGGCTGAGAGCAGAGAGTGGTCAGATGCTAATAGCACCTTATTGCTGCAGTGTGTGCTAACAGGTAGGGAAGGAAGCTTATTCTGCTTTAACGGTGGCGGACAGCAAAGTGTATCTAATGGTTAAAACTGCTGTGTTGATGGCTTACGAGTTGGTCCCTGAGGCGTATCGACAGATGTTTCGGTCCTGGGAGATGTCTAGCACGCAGACACATGTTGAGTTTGCCAGGGATCTGGTTACGTCTTTCGGTAGGTGGTGTAACTCTTTGAAAGTGGATACGTATGTCGCATTGTGTGAGTTGATGGTGTTGGAGCAATTTAAAAATTCTGTGCCCGGCCACATTGCGGTTTATATCAGCGAGCGGAAGGTGAAAACTGCTGCAGGGGCTGCTGCGCTGGCAGATGACTATGTGCTAACGCACAGAGGCGGTCGCTACTTCACAACCCAGGATGAAGGGGGTATGTATCGTGCAGGAGGTAGATGGGAAGAAAAAGCTAATCCGCACTGGGGTGAGCGTGAGGTGCGAGGTCAGCCACAGGGTGATTCAGAAATCTGTCATTACTGCAGGGAGAGAGGGCACTGGAAGGCTGACTGTCCGAAAGCTAAGACTAGCAGGGGGAACTGTGTAGGCCAGTTTAACTCTGCTGCTTGTGCTGTGTCTGTGGTGCTGTTACCTGTCATCTCTCCCTGTCAACAGATTAATGAGCCATGCGGGTGGAAGGACCCAGTGTTTTCTGCATTTGTGTCAACCGGATACGTGTCATTGGTGGGAAGTGATATCAGCGTGCCGGTAAAGATTTTGAGAGACACTGCATCGTATGACTCATACATTCTGAGATCTGTATTACCGTTTTCGGACAAATCTGGAACTGGGGATTTTGTCCGGATGCGAGGGATGGGAATGAATGTTGTGCCTGTTCCTCTGCATTATGTTGTGCTTAACTCTGGTCTGGTGCAGGGTGAGGTCGCCATGGGGGTCCGTCCTGTAATGCCGATTGGTCGTGTGGATGTTATCCTGGGTAACGGCCTGGCTGGCAGGTGTGTGTGGGCTGAGGGTCCACCGCCTACCACGCAGTCATCTTCACCCACTGTGATCGTTAAGGCAGAGGAGAATGCCAAGTGCTCTCCTGCAGTGTTGGTGGCTTGCTCTGTGAACCGTGCTGTGAGCCGTGCACAGGAGGGATCTGACCAGGGTGAAGAGGTCAGTGAGATAGATTCTGTGGGTATTCATGACTTGTTGTTATCGGTATCCCGCAGTGAGTTGGTGATAGAGCAGAAAGCGGATATCTCCCTAAGTCCGTTTTTTGAGGCGGTTCTCTCCACCGAGGATGGAAATGGTGTCAGCAGGGGTTGTCAGCTGCAAGGGGGATTGCTGGTCAGAAAGTGGTGGTCACGTGGGAAAGGCTTCATTGGGGAGCCAGTGTATCAGATCGTGGTTCCTGTCAGGTTTCGTGAGGAGGTCCTCAGTAAAGCGCGTGGGCAGTCGGGACATCTGGGTGTCCGTAAAACATGTGGTTACCTGTTGCAGTATTTCTTTTGGCCTGGGTTGAGGAGAGATGTGTCTCGGCATGTTGGATCATGTCACGCGTGTCGGACGGGTGGGCCAGTTCGGCAGCGACCTGGGGGTCAGGTCTTGGGTTTGTTGCCGGGGGCTAGGTTGCGGTTTCTGGAGGGACATTCCGGGTTCCTCCAGGGGCTGGGTCAAGGGACTGGCCAGAGTGGTTTTCTGGCCGCGCCGGAATATCGGAGAAGAGCTCTTAGCTATTTGGTTAATTAACGGTGTCTTGGGGGAACTCTTTTCTTATGGGGGGGGAGTGTGACGACCCCTCCACACCACGTGGGGTGCCGTCTTGTTGTGTGTGTGTGTTTTGTGTGTGATTGTAGGTCCCAGCTGCAATCAGTCTGATGAGGCGCACCTGCCGGGTGAGCGACGCTGAAAGGATATAGGAGGAGCAAGCCGGATACGTCGCTCTCACTCCTCTGGGCACTTTCTCCGTGCCAGCATCGGGAACCTGTGGCTGTTTCTGTTAATTACATTGTTCATTAAGAATAAACAATTGTATTTTCTTACACTTCGTCTCGCCTCCCTGCGTTTTGTTGCAGCCCAAGAGCCGGGTTGTAACAATGTCTATCAATGATCTCCATAAAACCAAGATACAAATAAGACCATGCAGTTTCTATATCAGCACACAGATCGATTTTTCCCAAATAAAACCCAAACAGATCATGTACAAAACCGTGCTCCACAAAATGTTTTGTCTCTCTTAATAATAATACGACGTTTAACCTTTTGGACCTTAGTGCCCCTAATTGTGGCTACAGCACAGTGGTCACTCACATCATTCGCAAATACTCCCACAGATGAGTATTTATAGGGAACATTAGTTAGAATGAGATCAATTAGGGCGAGTAGGACTGTCAACAATCTGAGTAACATTTAAAGAGATAAAGGTTTTTAAAATCCTCTGATACTGCAGTTAACCAGTCCCAGTTAAAATCTCCAAGTAGCACTATTTCCTTGTAGTCTAGCTGTGATAAAAGATTTGCTAGCGAAGACAAGGAGTCCTTGACAGCTGAGGGGGGTCTGTAACAGCCCACCACCATGACCTGTTGCCCCTTTGCCACTTCTATATTTAAGGCTAAACATTTGAATTGCTTACTGATAGATTTGGAAACTAATGTGGATACACTGAACTTATTCTTAACATAAATGGCAACGCCACCAGCTTTATTAGGCCGGTCGGTACGATACACATTATAACCATTTAAGGCAATGTCAGAGGCCAAAATAGATTTATTTAGCCATGTTTCTGATACAACAATGACGTCAGCGTCAGTCGAGCTCGCCCACATATGGACAATATCTAGTTTACCTAACAGACTGCGCGCATACAAGTGGATGAAACCCAACCCAGACCTAGCTTTAAAATCAGCAGGAGTAGCGATCTGACTACTACTACTGGGCGGACCAGGGTTAGGTTGTACATTTCCTGACAGTAATAGCAACAAAAAAACCAGGCATCTTTTCCTCTTAAACGACACACATACATTGTCATCTACTTTAAAATCACTGGAAAAGTCTGCGATAGTGTGATTAGAGCTTAAGAAGCAGTCCTGAAGAACCATCATCGCAGGAAAACAAAAAAGACAAACACATTTTGTGGAGCAAATTGTCTGTGACAAGGCAACCGGTAATTATTTGTGCAACACATCCGAACCTTTGCAGGGGATGCCCACTGGATGCCCGGTGGCAGAACAGACCTGAATCCAGTAGACTTCTCAGAATGACTAGAGATCTTCTCATAGTCCAAAACAGTTAACAGGCACAGCAGAATCCCGATATGGGCCATTTTCCCAGACCAGCACACAGTATCCGCGATGTTCCTGGGGCAAATCAGCACAGCAGCAAAGGACAGGCGAAAGCGCTCCGGTCTCTCCGTGGTATCCCCGGGGTGAAAGCAGGCCTCTGCAACAGCAAAACCAGGACAGGTGGAAAGCAGGCCCCAGCCGTGGTAAAATCCTCCTCCGCACAGCAGCACACGCCCGGTGGAAGCAGGCCAAGCCCGAGGTGTGGATCCACTCTGTCTCTCCACGACGACTCCGGGGTAAAAACCTCTCCAGTACAGCCGTACTCTACAGGTGGGAGCAGGCCTCCGTAGATCGCAGATCGCAGGCAGCAACAGAGGGAGCCGCTCCATCTCTTTGTGACGTCTCCGGGGGAAAAACACCTCAGCACAGCCGTACTCGACAGGTGGAAGTAGGCCTCCGCATTCGTTTGATGTTTAAGTATGATGACGTGATGAGTGAAGAGCTCGTCTTCAAATGTAGGTCTCAGAAGAGAGCCAAGTTATTTTCTCTTTGGTTGGAAGGCTTGGGGCTGACATCTTTAGGAAATATAATTTTAGTTGATAATACGAGAAATAATGAATAATGTGCCCATGTGTACAATGGCAAGGCCTTCCTTTGGCGGCCACTGGTGGTTGTATCAAAAACGATTTTTAAGAAACACAAAATTTGAATTTCTTATCAATAATTAATCTCAAACAATTAATTTATTCATGTTATCTATTTATATTAATTTATCAAATTAATATTGTTACAAAACTGATCGGCCTTTTAACTATGCGGCTGGCAGCTTTAAAGTATTAGACAGGCTGTACATTTGAAGGGAAATGTTTCTCCTGATAAAATACAAAGGGATGTGAAACTTGACTAAATGAAAAGGCTAATTCAAATGTAGTAGCTTGAAAAAGCTTCAGATTCTAGAAAACGTGAATAGATTTTTTAAATATATACAATTTAGAAATACAACCAATCTTACCTTCAGATCTATTGGTTTTTGGTTACTAAACTGGTGGGAACTTCTCAGTGTTTAGTTCATTTGTAGCCTTTAAATGTTTCAAATCTATATTTTTAACAAGTCGGTGGTCTGCACACAACTTAAAGGTTTCCTATTATGCTATTTTTAGGCATATATTATGGGTCTCAGATATATAAAAAATATATAAAAAAACATGTCTATGATGTGTTTTGCTCAAAATACCAAACAGATCATGCATTTTAGACATCCCTCATATCCCTCTGTTTCAACCCTGTTAGAGAAGTGCAGGTTCGGAGTCCATAGCTTGAAAAAAAGATACAAGATACAGTGGGGCAAAAAAGTATTTAGTCAGCCACCAATTGTGCAAGTTCTCCCACTTAAAAAGATGAGAGAGGCCTGTAATTTTCATCCTAGGTATAACTCAACTATGAGAGACAGAATGAGGGGAAAGAATCCAGGAAATCACATTGTAGGATTTTTAATGAATTAATTGGTAAATTCCTCGGTAAAATAAGTATTTGGTCACCTACAAACAAACACGATTTCTGGCTCTCACATACCTGTAACTTCTTCTTTAAGAGCCTCCTCTATCCTCCACTTGTTAACTGTATTAATGGCACCTGTTTGAACTCGTTATCAGTATAAAAGACACCTGTCCACAACCTCAAACAGTCACACTCCAAACTCCACTATGGCCAAGACCAAAGAGCTGTCAAAGGACACCAGAAACACAAGTGTAGACATGTACCAGGCTGGGAAGACTGAATCTGCAATAGGTAAGCTGCTTGGTGTGAAGAAATCAACTGTGGGAGCAATTATTAGAAAATGGAAGACATACAAGACCACTGATAATCTCCCCCGATCTGGGGCTCCACGCAAGATCTCACCCCGTGGGGTCAAAATTATCAAAATTATGGTGAGCAAAAATCCCAGAACCAAACGGGGGGACCTAGTCAATGACCTGCAGAGAGCTGGGACCAAAGTAACAAAGGCTACCAGTAACACACTACGCCGCCAGGGACTCAAATCCTGCTGTGCCAGACGTGTCCCCCTGCTTAAGCCAATACATGTCCAGGCCCGTCTGAAGTTTGCTAGAGAGCATTTAGATGATCCAGAAGAGGATTGGGAGAATGTCATATGGTCAGATGAAACCAAAATAGAACTTTTTGGTAAAAACTCAACTAGACATGTTTGGAGGAGAAAGAATGCTGAGTTGCATCCAAAGAACACCATACCTACTGTGAAACATGGGGCAGGAAACATCATGCTTTGGGGCTGTTTTTCTGCAAAGGGACCAGGACGACTGATCCGTGTAAAGGAAAGAGTGAATGGGCCATGTATCGTGAGATTTTGACTGACAACCTCCTTCCATCAGCAAGGGCATTGAAGATTAAACGTGGCTGGGTCTTTCAGCATGACAATGATCCCAAACACACCGCCCGGGCAACGAAGGAGTGGCTTCGTAAGAAGCAGTTCAAGGTCCTGGAGTGGCCTAGCCAGTCTCCAGATCTCAACTCCATAGAAAATCTTTGGAGGGAGTTGAAAGTCTGTGTTGCCCAGCGACAGCCCCAAAACATCACTGCTCTAGAGGAGATCTGCATGGAGGGATGGGCCAAAATACCAGCAACAGTGTGTGAAAACCTTGTGAAGACTTACAGAAAACGTTTGACCTCTGTCATTGCCAACAAAGGGTATATAACAAAGTATTGAGATGAACTTTTGTTATTGACCAAATACTTATTTTCCATTATTTTGTGCAAATAAATTCTTTAAAAATCAGACAATGTGATTTTCTGGATTTTTTTTTTCTCATTTTGTCTCTCATAGTTGAGGTATACCTAGGATGAAAATTACAGGCCTCTCATCTTTTTAAGTGGGAGAACTTGCACAATTGGTGGCTGACTAAATACTGTTTTGCCCCACTGTATGTACGAGATATAGCTAAATGCTGCTGTGATTAAATGCCATATTATGTTCCAAACCACATCAAGGATTATTTCTGAAACAGCATGGAGCTCAAACGCTTTTTCGTTTACCACAAGGTGAGTTCCTTTTTTTATTTCCTGCTTTTTTTACACATACTCTCTCCAGTACATGTTAGCTCTGAGTGTTAGTGATGCTAATGTAAACATCGACCATATTACGTCGGGCATTGTTTCTGATAGCGACTTTCTGATAGTGCTGTGGGTCCACATTTCCGATATTACGTCATATCGGCAGAAAATCTGGATCAGCTCCGTTGTAGCCCCGTTTTTAGAGATTTGCGCACGGAGAAAAAGAGAGGGCTTTGTTTTTTGACACTTTGTGAGTTCCCTGACACACTGGGGACACATTTATGTATAAAAGACATAAAAAAGTGCATTTTGCATGATAGGTCCCCTTTAAAATAAGTTTGACTTTAACCAATGGATCAGTGTTCCATTGCAGGACTAACATTGGTGTGAGTAATTGAAGCCTTGGCTCTTCAGGAACTTGACAGAGTACCTTTGTTGTTGGGCTCCATTCCAGCGAAGGAGTGGTGCCTCTTGAGTTCCCTCTCCTTCCTCTTGCGCAGCATCTGCTTCTGGAAGTCAGCCACCGTCTTCAGGAGGTCTTTTCCCTCCACGTCTGAGGGGGGGATTACGATGCTGCAGTCCAAGAACTCGTTGATACCGTTCAGGAGGTCTTGTCTGTCGTCAGCGAAATAGGCCACCTCATGGAAGCTCTGCAAGGAAACACAATCCATTGTCATCACCAGAATGAATAACAGGCATATCAAAGACTTCCAAAGGGCTGTTACATAAATAATTTTGACAGGAACAATGGGCAGCTATTCTTCTGGCGTGTTCTCTCGACTTTTATATTCTGGCACCATTTTCTAGGCTGTCCTCCTTGCAAGACCTTTTTGTCAAGTTGGTTAGAAAAACGTACGTGAAAAGTATTATGTCTTAGATGTCCACCAAAACACTGAATAACTACAAACATATGTCCTGGAAAAACATAGCCTCTTTATTTTGTACTTCTTTTTTAAGGCTTTCTTTTAGATAAACAGCAGTGATAAATGTGTGCCAACCGACTAAAAAGACTTTAACAAAAAGAGAAAAACAAGTTGGGGAAAATCAATCACTTAAATAAATACAGTAATATAATTATTGCTTTAAACATTAGGCCTTTATAGTACATTTTAATCAGAGATATCAACTTAAGTTATTAGTTTATATAAAAATATAATAAACTAAGTTGATGTAATGACTTTGATAAGCCGTTTTCTACTTTATCCTATTCTAATGTTTAGCTTTTTTCAATCAATTATAAATCACATTTTTGACTTTTGTGACTGAATCTGATTGTATAACATACAGTATATGCTTAGTTTTATATCTACCTTATCTGACATGAGGGTTGAGAAGGAGCGTCCGATCTCATGATAGTCCACGTTGGCCTGACTGGGGCCCAGCAGGACGAAGAGGAAGCGCACAGGGACAGGGACCTCCAGCACGGACTCCAGGAGGACCGCCTCGTTCAGCCGCACGAAGGCCATGGCCGGCTGCTCCAGGAACTCAGCGTTGCCTGAAAGGAAATAAGTGACAATAAAAAATGCAGTGATTTTTCACATCTCTGCAGGAAGGAGTTTAGTAGGGGTTTTTCGAGAGAGCAATACTGTGGCGCTGATCTTGTATATAATATATATATATATATATACATTTTCACGAGAACATGACCCCCGTAAACAACAACACGACATCGGAGCTCCTTAACAACAAAGCTGTTTATGCCGTCTGACGGTCTTTGACACGATTTTCATATTTTTTGAGTAATTATACCGTAATTGAAGAACATAAATACTGTTTTCTGGCATCATTTTAACATTTTACAAGGATTTTTGTATTTTTGTATCAGTTACCTGTTACCCAGTTTAGACAAAACCCTGGGTTTAGGTACTTTACTGGTAACAGAATCTCGGATTGTGTTACACAGGTAAGTTGAATACTCGATTATGATTTGTCAGTTTCGAAATTTGACAGTCTTCTCTTTCCTGATTGTAAATTGTTGCTATGATCTGATCAAGGGAGAATGTGAATTCATTTTGATCCGCAGAAAGATCAATTTAAAAATGTTTCAACTGTGGCCCAAAAAACACATGTCCGTTTCGTTACCAGAAAACCGCATGGTTTACTTTCTGAATATTCATAGTTTTATTCGTGGATAGCAATTCATAACAGCTAAACTGTCCCCAGTAAAGAAAAGTAAAAGAAAATAACAAGAAAACAGAGCAAGAGAAGGAAAGATGTTAAAAGTGTCAGAGAGCTGGAGGACAGACAGGAAGTAAACACTAACGGGAACACGGTAAGGGCTCTGGCAGTATCTAGTTAATGGAAAAGAAAATGTGAACAGACTTGGATAGAGGCAGAAAATCAATCAGTGCTGCCGTCTCTTTAAGTTACGTTGCTGCTGCTGCAGTTCCAACCATTGCTACATAGTAGAACTGACTTTTTTCCTTTGTGGAAGCAATACAATTATTTTTAAGTTGATCAAATCATGTTTCCTTCAATATTTTGTTTCAGATTGTTTACCTAGTGAAGGGAAATCCGACAGGGTGACCAGGACCCCTCCACGACCGGCTTAGATTTGTTCTTTACCAACATTCAACCTTTTTCTTTTGTTTCAAATGTAAATATTAATGGATCAATACAACGACTTTCCACGTCATTAACATCCTCTAGTAGTGCTTATTTGCTGTTGTCTAAATTAAGATATCCTGCAGCTTTACAGTCCTCAGGGTGTAGCAATGCAGCTGCAGTGTTGACTTTACATTAACAGCAGCATAGAGTATGACATGATTCTGGTGTTTCACTGATTGTATAATGGCCCTTCTCTGTATTGGAGGCAAAGCCTTATGGAAAATGTAAAACAAGTCGATGAATCTCTAAAAACAGGAGGAAAGAAAGACATTCCTCTATCTAATCTACTTTGTCGAAAGTCACGGAGCTCACCAACTAAAACAATGACAGCTTCGGCATCTTTGGGAATCTTGGCGAGGAGCTTCATGGATCTGGCTGCAGCTGGATGGGACTCGGGAGGCAGAGGGTGGAGAGATTTCTTGGAGAAAGAACAGAACGCAGATTATCCAAATTGTTGCTCCGAACCAACGTGATGTGACACCGTAACATAGCGTGGGACCAATAATGGGAACTCAATGTGGGAATGGCCCAGTATGTGTGCATAATAACATTGTTATGGCCCTGCAGAATTAATTTTAAAGCCAGCACAACTGGACCTCTGGTTCTTTATGTTTGAACGAAATGTCTTTAATAGGCTGCTTTAAATTTGCCAACATTTTAAGCCGCGGGGAGCATTACGTTTTCACAGTTAATGCATCAAGAAGCTTTAACTAGAAGCACCTGTAAGCTGACTAAGAACATAATTTGACACATGTGGCGCTCAGAGGCGTGCTCGCTCTGACTTCAAGAACTACCTACATGACTTCTGACCTCATGGAGGGGTGTCTCAAAGCACCATGCAAGAGCCACAGGCCTCACATCGGGCATATGGTGTAATCACTCTTAAACGTATGCTTACTGCTGACTCTTAGAACTTAATTCAAACCATAAACTAGAACATGACAGCTCAACGCGGCTTTTATCTCTGTCCATTTAGATAGCTGAGTTCTATTATGCTTGTGGATTCTTGTCAAAGCTGTTTAATCGCTTACTTCAGCTGTGGTGAATCATATTCACTTTTTTGTTTCAGCTAGGTTAAAGTCTATCAACAACCAGAACTCATATTTGTCACCAGATTCTCAAATTGACACAAATAGTTAAGGTGTAGAGAATAAGGAATGATTTAGAGCAGGGATGTCAAACTCAATTTCAGCCTTGGACACATCAGCCTTATGGTTGCCTTTTAAAGGTTGTGGTTAACATTTTTGACATAAATCCATTTTATTCTGAAATGAGCCATTGACATTCAACTGATTTTGATAGAGCGTACCACGTGTTCTGTTGAGAATGTAGGCTTTTTAATTCTTGGACTTGTTAATGCTTTTTTTGGTGGCTTAGGTTAGCAGAGTTGGCTCCGTGTTTGGTATTGTATTCCTTGGACATTGCCAAGACCTCCTAGCAAAGAAGACATAAGGGCTTCTCTCAGTCAAGCGAAACCATTTATTTGCTTTCCTTCTCTCATTTAATTGCCTTCCCTGTGCATGAACTTTCTTTTTTCAGACCATTTGATACCATTACATAATTTTGTACAACCCCATAACTCGGCCAAAGTTCTTCCACTCAGATGGCTAATATTAGGAATCTTCAGTGTGCAGGTAACAAAATCCAGAGGCATTGTGCGATATCTAGTTTTTCAGACACCGTACTTCTGTAAAGCGACATAAATTATATTATTTGCAAGTTCTAGTAGGCTATATAAAATGAGTTTCCAGGCTTTAGAGGGAAGGACAAATGAAGTAAGGAAACTTACAAAGAGGCTGACAAACACATCCTGCTTTGGGTCGTATACCGGCCCTTTGTTATCCTGGTGCTCCTCCGGCTCTTCGGCCACCAGCGGCAGACTGGTGTCGTGGTTGTGATTGAAGCTGCCATGGAGACTGCTGGTCGACTGGTGGCGGTGGAAACGATGTTTCATGTCACTTGGATGGCTGCAGAAGAGAGCAGGAAATACAGTAAGAGCTAAATGCTAACACTGGCATGCTAATACTTAATGCTCACACAGTTACTAGCTAACCCACAGATGTTTAGGGATGTTACAGGTCACCGTCTTTGTAGTCTTTAAGTGTGTTAGCATGCTTACATTTGCTCAAATCAATCAGCAGCTGATTTTGTTCAGTTAATCAAGCAAAGTAGAGTAAGTACTAATATGTTAAGATCTGAAGATTGCACCAGGTCACAAGTCACCAAGGTAATACATTGAACTATGATTATTTGAACTTCTTTACCGTTCACACACAAAGTTGAATAGGGTTGAGTTAAAGATACTACTCCATTGTAGGGGTGTAACGGTATCCGTATCACACAACGAATACGCCTTTTTTTTTACGAGTGGGAAATAAGTCTGTCATTCAGGGCAGTATCCACTACACTATATATAATCCAGGGGGTGGTATTGCACCTAAAAGCTGTTTGTCAGCCGCCCTTAAACAACAAATGAAGAACAGTTAGTATGGCGATTTCAGATAACACACAGGAGCTAGAACCCACCTGCTTCTTTTAAAGCAGCTGTGTGGGAACATTTCGGGTTCCCTGTGGACTACAAACAATAACGATGAAGTGTGCGAGTGGTGGATCGGACGAATGGTGGATTGGACGAGGACGGTGTGTCGGCGTTGTTCGATAGCGGTGCGGTATGATAAATGGAAACACACGCCAAACATGCTAAATCATATCAGAAGGCATCACCCCGATTTGACAATCACCGGAGCCGGCAAAATACAACAGCAGTTCAACAGCTTATCCCCGATGCATTTGGGACTTTTTTTTGCTTTTTCTTGTTGTACCGAACCCGTACCGAACCGTGATCCCCAAACCGAGGTACGAACCGAACCGTGACTTCTGTGAACCGTTACACCCCTACTCCATTGCCATGTTGATTGAGGATGTATTTGTTGAAAATATGCTAGTGTAGTGCCGAGAGATAGGGAGTCAGATGCGGTGCAAGGAAGGTGCAAAAGGGTACTTTATTAGAGAGTAATTAAAGTCATGTTGTCCGGTTGCAGTCCAGGGAAGAAGAGAGAGAAGCCAGGAGGGCACACAACATATATAGACAACACACAACGTGTCCGTGTGGAAACAAAACCCCAACTGTAGTTCCATGTGTGAATTATGAACCAGTGTATTAATAAGTGGTCACTACACAAGCCCCCCCAGAATTCAAACATGGCAAAATAAATCCTCGCGTCCGTGGAGGAAGCACCACAGGGGCCGAAGAGGGTGGGGTCGCAGGCGAGGGCCGGGCCATGGAACGGGCTGCAGGAGAGGGTAGGGGCCCTAACGAGGGTGAGGGCACCCCCACCGGGGACGGGCCGGAACGGGCAGTCGTAAGGGCCGCAGTAGGTGTCGTGGCGAACCCAGCAGGAAAAAGCGCTGCCCGGCCGCAGGTGAAGACACAGCGGCGGCGAGCATGAAATCTCCAGAAGGACGGAGCGGAATCCCAGGGAGGCAGGAGCGGTCACCCCGGAAGGAAGGAGTGCAACCCGGCCGCAGGGAGACGCACAGCGAGGGCGGGCACGAAGTCCTCGGCAGGCGTCGAGGTATCCCCGGGAAGCAGGAAAGGCCAGACAGGGTCCCGGAGCGCGCCACCCATGGGCCAATGGAGCATGGGCGACGTCCGGAATTGTCTGAGGAGGCAGATTCTATGCTACAGGACAAGTTTCAACATACAGCCTGGAGTGTGTTTGCCACCCAGGCCACCTTGGATTCCCATACAGACATTGACCACTACGCCTCCTCCGTACTGGACTATATCAGCACTACCATCAACAGTGTCACCACTCTGAAGCAGATAACAACGTACCCAAACCAGAAGCCGTGGATGAATAAAGAAGTTCGCCAACTACTGAAAGCACGAAACATCGCCTTCAGATCAGGTGACGAACGGGCTTACAGTTTATCCAGGGCTCACCTAAAGAAGGGCATTAGGAAGGCCAAGCACTGCTACAAACTGAGGATTGTGGAGCACTTCAATAACTCCGACCCCTAAAGAATGTGGCAGGGCATTCAGGCCATCACTGACTACAAACCCGCCATCACTGACTACAAACCCACCACCCCCTCTCTCCTGTCAAACGACGTCTCCTTCCTCAACGAGCTGAATGATTGCTATGCTCGCTTCGACAGGGACAACCAGGAGACAGCCACTAAGGCTGTTCCCCCTGCAGACCACCAGCCTCTCACACTCTCATCTTCTGACGTCTTCACCACACTGAGCAGGATAAATGCATGCAAGGCTGCTGGACCCGATGGCATCCCAGGCCGCGTTCTCAGAGCCTGTGCTGGGCAACTGACTGAGGTCATGACGGACATTTTGAACCTGTCCCTGGCCCAAACTGTTGTCCCCACGTGCTTTAAAACCACCGCCATAGTGCCAGTGCCCAAACACTCTGCTGCAGCAGGCCTGAATGACTTCCGTCCCATTGCACTTACACCCATTCTCCTGAAGTGCTTCGAGAAGTTGGTCCTAGCACAGCTTAAATCCCGTCTATCACCGACACTGGACCCCCATCAATTTGCATACCGGACTAATAGGAGCACGGAAGATGCTGTTTCCTTAACACTTCACACCGTCCTCTCACATCTGGAAAAAACCAACTCCTATGCAAGACTGCTGTTCATCGACTTCAGTTCAGCCTTCAACACCGTCATCCCCTCCAAACTAATCACAAAACTCAATGACCTGGGCATCGACGCCCCCCTCTGTAATTGGATTTTAGACTTTCTAACCAACAGACCTCAGCATGTCAGATTGGATAATCTCTCTTCCATGACCCTCAGCCTAAATAACGGTGTCCCACAAGGCTGTGTGCTGAGCCCCCTCCTCTACTCCATGTTCACCCACGACTGTACCCCTGTACATGGTTCAAACACCATCATCAAGTATGCAGACGATACAACGGTGGTCGGCCTCATCCACAACAACGATGAGACAGCCTACAGGGAGGAGGTTCAGCATTTAACGGAGTGGTGTGCTGACAATAACCTGGCCCTTAACACAACAAAAACAAAATAACTCATTGTGGACTTCAGGAGATCGAAAGGCAACACACGCACTCCCATCCACATAAATGGAACGGCGGTGGAGCGTGTGTCTAGCTTCAAGTTCCTGGGGGTCCACATATCCGATGACCTCTCATGGTCCAACAATACCATCAGCATTTTAAAGAAGGCTCACCAGCGTCTCTTTTTCCTGAGGAGACTAAAGAAAGATCACCTCTCTCCTCAGATTCTGGTGAACTTCTATCGCTGCACCATTGAGAGTATCCTGACCAGCTGTATCACAGCCTGGTATGGGAACTGCACAATGCTCAACAGGAAGGCATTGCAGAGGGTGACGAAAAACGCCCAACGCATCATCGGTGTCCCACTCCCTGCCATCGAGGACATCCAGGGGATACGGTGTTTGCAGAGGGCGCACAACATCTTCAAAGACACCTCTCATCCTGCAAACTATCTGTTTGTCCTCCTACCCTCGGGGAGGCGCCTCAGGAGCCTCCGGTCCAAGACCAGCAGGTTCAGGGTCAGCTTCTTCCACACAGCTGTTACCCTGCTGAACTCTGCCCGCTGATAGACTCAAGCCCATACCCACCACCCACCTGGTTATATATTGTACTGTCAATGCCGTTTACACTGTATATATATTCATCTGTTTATAGTCTATTTATAATTATTCTATTAATAAAAATTCCATGTATAATTATTCTCATTATGTAGACTCCTGCACTGCTATTTTGCACTTCTGGTCAGATGCCTAAACTTACATTTCGTCACTAGTACATGTACTATGTAATGACAATAAAGTTGAATCTGAATCTGATTTTACCTCCACGTAATCATCATCCCGAAACACAGCAAATTCCTGCGTTTTTCATTCCTGGCTCCACGCACTTTTTTCAAAGTGGGTGGAGACGGTTGGAGCAGCTACTCAGAATGGGGATGAGGGTTATTTTGCCTGGACGACCGGCTGAGGCTGGCTCGTTCCAGGGAGGAAGCGGTTTTTCAGACGATACAGCTCGTATTTCATCTGTCAAGCCTGGGTTTCATTATCAACTGGAAGAAGAGCTCTCCTCTTCCCTCCCAGACATTTAACTGGGAGTGGAATTTAACTCAGCCCGCATGAGAGCGCGACTCTCACAGCAGAGAATGGAGAAAGTGACAGCTCTCCTCCGGTGCAGCTGTTAAGCTGTCGGTTAGCAGGCAGCACGGTTTTTCCTCTGTCCCAGATGTGCCTACTACACACGGTCGTAATGAGCCCAGGGCTGTTATTACGCACTGTGTGAATAGCACTGCACACACCTCCGCTCATTCCTCAGCAGGGGCGAGCGTGAATGCGCCTCAATGTCCAGTTTACGAGCCTGCTCCTAAACAGAGACAGGATGAGAGCCGGTGTGAGATGCAGTGTGTGGAGGACCCCTCGCAGCCTTTTCGGACCGGGCCCCTCTTGGGTTGCTTCACGGGCAATGGCGGCGAGGGCTCTGATGTGGCTCGTCATCATGACAACCACAGCACATCCAGAGCAGGTCGCGCGCTCTCAGAGTATTACTCAGAGTGGCGACGCGCGTGTTTGATGGACAGATGGATAGTAATAAGCAGCAAGGCTCACCGGTTAAGCCGGCTGCCCCTGACCTGTCGGTTATAGGCAGCACGGCTCGCTGCATAAACCTGCTGTCTTTAAAACCTATTGGTTTTTAAGCAGCTCGGACAGCTCTCCTCCGGCGCATCACACCCCGCGGAGCGGTGACAGCCCTCTCCGTGATGCAGCTGTTAGGCATGATATCAGCTGGTCACGTGGTGATTCCCCTGGGTCTCCTTCACAGTGAGGAGACTCCAGAGGTGGTTTATTTGCCTGTCGGCACTTAGGGAGCTGCCTTTTTTCCCCTCTCGATCGTTTTTAACAAGTGAGACTCGATCTCTACTTTTTATAAACGACAGGAGTAAGCCTCCCTTCGTTCCCTGATGGAGATTATTCATTTTTTAATGCTATATTCCCTGGGAATGTGATGCTCCATTTACGCATGGCGAAATGGACATTGACAGGGTTATTAATTGAGTAGGTGTGCTTCTGGTAACGGACGGAACCAGTGGGGCGTAGACTACATCCTGCTTCGCCCTTAACCCAATAGCGATAGCCTTAGAGGGCGAAGCCTTATAAGAAATAGAACTGGGGTTACGTACTGTAACCCAGCTTCTATGAGTATAGGCGCAGCCCTCTAAGGTTCGGGCCCCACTGGCTCCGCGAATAGCTGAAGAAAAGCTGTTGGAGTGGATTGTAGGGCCTACTTCCTATTTATACGGAAGTGAGCCCGGAGGTGGGACCCACGTCATAGGTGGGCGTGGAATAAGTCTGTCAGTGCTGCACACGTGCAGTGGGGATTACCCAATAGCGATAGCCTTACGGTACGTCCACACAGCAGCTTTAAACAAATCTTCCACCGCTTCTCTGCCCATTGACTTTGAATGGGGATGACGTCACTTTGCCTCGCTTTTCGCCGAACTGCATTGTGGGGGAGCGAAGCGAAGATTTCCAGGATTTTCAGGATTCAAAAGTTGAGCAATGTTCAACTTTTGAAGCTGAGCTGGAAGCATCAGCCAATCACATCCCGTTTATGCAAATCTGACAGTTCAAGCGCTAGCCAATCAAACCACGTGTATGCTGGGAGAGCCAGAACGCAGTTAATTTCCTCATATTCCAAACCAGAAATTACGGTAGCAAATCACCCGGTTCTTTACGACCAGACTATTTACCGGGATACAAACCGGAGGAACCAGGCATGGAGGGAGGTGGCAGAGACAGTGGGTGAAACTGGTAGGTTTTCGCCTGTTTGGGGAGTTATATATATATATATATATATGTATATATATGTGAGACAACGCAGACAAGTAGAGGTGTGTGTGTGTATGTATATATATATATATATATATATATATATATATATATATATATTTTATGCGAGCAATATATATATATATATATGTCGGGGGCGGGAGATTCATGTGATTGGTTGTTGGTTGCGTTGCTCGCAAAAAATCCCCAATCTTTCAGACACGCCCAGCTCCAAGATTTTCAAGATTTTTTTCAAAGTGCTGTGTGGACGTACCATTAGAGGGCTGCGCCTATACTCATAGAAGCTGGGTTACAGTACGTTACCCCAGTTTCTTTATTTGATTGGCAGTCAGTTGTTGATTACATGCAGACGTTGATAAAGCTACTTCAATATATATCACACTAATTCATAAAGCAAGTTAGACATTTTGAAGTTCCTGACCTTTGCATGGGGAGATTTTCTCTAACTAGACCTCGTTGAATTTTAGTTGAATACCCCTGATTTATATACTACGAATGACAGCACAGCTGGGATTCCTTTTTACCAAATGTACTTCCAAGAGCTTTACCTCATGCATTTCCAATGCAGCTCATACATTTAAAAAAAGGTCCTCCACAAAAATCCTTCCAAATTAAACGATATTTTAATGCAATATTAAGAAATCTCTAAAGAGTCAATCTGAGTTGACACATTCATTTTTATTTAAACGTGATATTTGCATTAGAGCATCAATACAAAAGCCGGAGCCCAATCTGTGTAGCACATTTCTCTCCCTCAAACAGAGAAGTATTTAATGTGTCACTCCAGCCAGGACTTTTTAACACATTACTGCTCACTGCTCAGTCCAATTGTGACATCACCTCATTAGGCCCGCAAGGACCAATAAGACGTCGGCCAAATTGGACGTGACAGCACCCAGAGACAAAAGAACGAAGTGTGACACTGTAGTGAATTGTGCTTGAGACGTTTCCAGAGGATCTTTAAAGTGGTCTGAGTAAGCGATGAGCTACATCTTAGCATCACCTCAATGTGTGCCTCTCCACGTCATAAATCTGATATCTGGTGATGACTCTAATGACAGTGTTTCTTACTCGCTTGTGGAAGCAGCCAGTGACATGCTGGTCTTTATGTGGAAAGACTGTGAAAGATGGAAACACCCATGATAGCATGCTGTTAAGGCTGGACAGCTTATTCTGTGTGCATCTGTTGTTTCGCTTTGTGCGGTCAAAATACATCCATTAGGTTTTAGTGAAACAACACATTTGTCACCACAGTGTAAGTAATATTGGATTATTGACTTTCATCTACTGGCATAACTCAAACTTTTGAATCACACTGTAACATAATTGTTGTATCACACTGAAACATTGTCCATGCAAGCTATATGTTAATGATCAAACCCAGGCTGTACCATTCTGGCATAAAAGAGGGGGGGCCAGAGAGAGAATGCTGGACCAGTGGCTTGGGAGAGCTGTATACAGAGAAATAGCGATAGAATAAATTCCTTGGAAAACTAAAATATATATTACTGAAAGTGTTTCAAAAGGATCACACTCAATTTAGTCATTTTAGTAGCTGTTCCTTTAATCATAGCATTTGATAAAATTACTTTTAAGCCATCATGGACAAGAAGTCTGAAAAGTTCACGGAATAAATACGTTTGAACACCCACAAGTATACGACAAATGGGCAAACTCATTCTTCTAAAAGGAAACATCTGTGGTACAAATCTCATCTGAATATCAAAAGATCCAGAACTGCTGATAAATAATGATAACAAAAACTTATTTCGAAAAATGTATAAATGTTTGCAAGTGGGAATTAACAGCAATCTTTATGTGAGGCTTAGAGTCTACATGCTACATTATAATGTCAGCATGCTAACATGCTCACAATGACAATTTAACCATCTGATCGTTAGCAGGTATAATGTTTATGTCCCCTAACTTAGTTCAGTGTGTAAGCATGCTATCATCTGCTACACTGAACAAAAATATAAACGCAACACTTTTGTTTTTGCTCCCATGAATCTTAAGAACTTTGGTAGTAAAAACCAGCACAAAGGATTAACAAACTGCATTCTCATTAGCCTTAGCTTGTCCCAATTACACTGAACAAAAATATAAACGCAACACTTTTGTTTTTGCTCCCATTTTTCATGAGATGAACTCAAAGATCTAAAACATTTTCTATATACACAAAATAACCATTTCTCTCAAATATTGTTCAAAAATCTGAAAAGATCTGTGATAGTGAGCACTTCTCCTTTGCCGAGATAATCCATCCCACCTCACAGGTGTGGCATATCAAGATGCTGATTAGACAGCATGATTATTGCACAGGTGTGCCTTAGGCTGGCCACAATAAAAGGCCACTCTGAAATGTGCATTTTTGCTTTATTGGGGGGGTCAGGGGGGGTCCGAAAACCAGTCAGTATCTGGTGTTAGGGTTAGGGTAATGTTGTGAATCGAGTGGCCTGTGTTCGTCGTCCATAACATACGTCTGCCCATACCATAACCCCACCACCACCATGGGCCACTCGATTCACAACATTACCCTAACCCTAACCCTACCCCTCACACAGGGATTTGACGGCAGGTCAGCCTTTTCTCAGCCACTAATGTTGCGGTTTTTACGGGGGGTCAGGAGGCTGCGCCCAGTAGTGCGCGCCTCCACCCCACAGTGGGACCTGCCGCTGGTGCTCGAGGCTTTGGTCACAGAACCATTTGAGCCTCTGGAGCTCTCCTTACTGAAAGCACTGTCGTGGAAGACAGCATTGCTGCTTGCCTTAACGTCAGCCAAGAGAGTGTCTGAGTTAACCGCTCTATCGGTGCACCCGAGTTGCTTGTTTGTATTCCGGGGTGACCAGAGCGGGGCGACACTCAGGCTGTACCCCTCCTTCGTCACAGTGCCCAAGAGCCTGAGGAGTGCGTTCAGGTCGAGGGCTATTCAGTTAGGGGGCTTTAGTCTTCCACCCCATAGTGTGGCCAGGGAAGCTAAATTGCACCTCCTCTGCCCGGTGCGTGCACTAGCATGTTACGTGGTGTGCACGGCTGCCCTTAGATGCACTGAACAGCTGTTTGTGTGCTTTGGCGGCGGGGTGACCGAAGCGCCTGGGAGGATGGCTTTGCGAGTGCATTGTACATGCCTACGGACAGGCGGGGAGAGCCTGTCCGTGCACACTCTACACGGGCTGTGGCTGAGTCAACAGCCTTATTCAACGGCGTGAGTGTGGAGGACATATGCACGGTGGCGTCTTGGTCAACGCCAGGGCTCTCCTCTCACGGGGTCAGTGTCTGAGTGTGGGGGACATGGGGCACTTGCGCTCTCCCCATGCTCCTTAGGGAATCGGGAGAGGTGGTGTACAGTGAGCCCATACAGGGCTGGGGACTCTCTTCTCTTCTGCCTATGGGCGGGGGGGGGGGGGGGGGGGGGGGAGGAGCCCTCAGCACTGTTTTCCGAGCACACTTTTCGCGAGGTAAGCGCGTTGGAGTGTGCTCCGTCAGCCGCGGCCAAGACTTCTCCACGGTCACAACCGAGGTAAAGGAGGGTGCGGTGCAGCGGCTGCTAACCAGAAAGCCGGTCAGGGGCAGTGGGGTGGAATGGTGTTGTTGGACGACAGCGCGTGTATACATCGGGGCGCCTGTGAGAGATATAACGAGGGGTTACGTATGGTAACCCTTGTTATATAAGCATAGGCAGAGCCCTCTACTCGGGCCCCTGCCGGTCCTATGCCGCTCGCTGAAGAGGATGACAGTCAGGAGGCGAGGCCTCCTTTTATACGGTGAGATGCGCGCGCATTCAGGTAGGCCCGCCCCGGGGCCGGATACGGTTATAGAAGTCTCAGTGGATGAATGCTTGCATGATATGATCAAAGGGTAGTACCTATGGAGTCCAGTAGAGGGCTCCGCCTGTGCTTATATAACAAGGGTTACCATACGTAACCCCACGTTTTCACCCCAAGCTGTTGACTGGCAACGCAATTCTGTTGATAGTTATGGCTGATAAGGCTTATTACTTATTGGCTTATGACTTATTACTGTTTTTATATTTTAAACCCCACAGCAACATAGAAAAGACAGTCATACCCTGACCCAGTGCCCTAGTTAATAGACAAAATATTTTCATACATAATACTATTAATGACTTTATTTTGAAATTCAGTTCCTGACGGACGACAAAAAAGCCAGAGATTATAGAATTAAACAAATAGATAAAAACAAGGATAATTGTAAATAACAATGTGTTATTTAGAAAACAACAACAAATGGATTTAAGATAAAAAAAACACATATTTCAGTATTCTGAGCCCCATTTATTTTCCTCACGGACGGCAAAAAAAGTCAGACATTATACAATTTAAAATAAAAACAATAATCGTGGCTTGATATTGAGTAAGAACATGTTTTTATGAACCCCACAGCTTCCGGTCTTCCAAGACCCGACAGGACAAAAAGACGTGCTGCAGGCACGAAACATACTACCAATAGAAATACATTGCTTTTTAAATCGTTCTGTGTGACACGAAAAAAAGGGGAAATCTTGTTGGTGAACACGAATCAATAGATTACATTTCGTGACTATAACACGAAATGCTGTGAGACTGGGTTGGATATAATCAAAGATCAAATGTCCTTTTTGAACAAGTATCTTGAGAAAATTCAGCAACATCCAAATAACCTGATCGGATTGAGTCTATCCCTTAACTTGGTTATTTTTGCTCAATCCGTCTCACTATGGCAGCCATTTTGAAAGGTAAACCTCCTAGTTGAACTTTAAAGTTAATACTGAATCACATTATCTTTGTTGTTTTGGTGCGACAGATGTACATTTTAATGTAACTTTACAGTAAAAACTAAACTGATTTTGAAATCAAAGCTTTAATGTTATCTTTCTTAATTTTGGGGTGTATAAAGTGTCCAGGCATGCATTGCAAATGATCTGTTTTGAATGACCATTAAATACGGAATATCATTTAAAGCGATCCCTGAACACAAGATACAAACTGGGGAATGAGTGAGCATGAAAACAACATCTGTATTCCTGACAGGCATGGCTTAACTTTCCTCTGTTAATTCAATTTGACAGCCTACATTTACTTTACTTGTTTTCTTTGGTTATATAACTGAGAAAAATCTATAAAGCACTACTCGCATGTTCCATTGACCGTAATTGTCAGGTCAGTTTAGCTGTCATGTCAATGCAATTGCCGATCAATAAGTGGGAACCATTTGAGAGAGCTGTAGAGTGGAGATGACATGTCATGTCGATGTTAAATTTAGCAGCGTGCAGGATGTGATCTAACTATCCCCTCTGGTATTTACGAACACTTGCTTTGAACGATAATGTCCTCAAAGAAGTTGTGTGTGCTTACTAATTTCATTTTCATATTAAGGTCCTGACACCTTAAAAACAAGTTGTTGGGTGCCTTGATATCCAGTCCCTTGTAACTCTACTACCAAGCAATAGGCCTACTGCTCTTTTTACATCATCACACCCAATCATTTCCAACAACACACAGAACTTGATAACAACAGTGGCTAACACGGTTAGCTGAAAAAAAACAGCTCAGGCAGAAACCACAGATCGAGAAAATACCTTAAAGGCTAAAATAACAAGTTCTGCTGACAGCTTTATTTGCTTTCATCCTAAATCCTGTGTTTTAAGTCTGTCTGACTTCAAACCAAACACATAGGCTACTGAGTCAAGATTTATGAAAAGTAAAACAATCATTAAAAGGGTGGTTTCATGCTTGTTAAAATGTTTTACACGCTTATATCACTGTTTCTTATTCTTGGTCTGTAGTAATGAACAGGCCGTTACATGTTACAGTAACAACAAATCCGCAGAAGGAGAGCTAGCTAGCATTAGCAGTTAGCAACTGGTGGGAAGTACTGTCCTGCTTGGTTCCATTGAGTTACAGTATGATGCGTTCAAGCTTTATTCAGTGAATTTGTATTTGATGAAGGTAAATTATAACGTTATTGTTATTTGGTCAAATAAATCTTGTAAGTTTAGTTTTTGGCAAAAGACTTAAGACAAATACAGCTGTTTAAAGTAATGTTTTTAGAGCAATATGAAATAGATATTAAAATGGGGATTTATGACATGTTTAACTACATAAAACAATTTTTCAGCAGCTTATTATACATTTTTTAAACTACTGGTGCCAATTTGAATATTAGTTTATTTTATAAAACATCTGCTATAATTGACGATTAATAGTGATTTTGATGGGTTGAAATTATTTTTCGGGATGATCAACCTGTCCATAATCATTACCGTCAGATTGAAAGTAAATCTATCAGAGAAAGCACATTTTACTATGTGTTTAACACCTGTATTAAAGGGCCAGGATTGCTCACACGCAGGAGACTCACACTTTTAATCTGAAGACTTTACGGCTCAGTGCAGCTACAGCACAGTCTCAACATTTGCAACTTTAGTCAACCCCGGGGAAGTACACTGACGATTAGCCAACTGTTGTTAAATGTCACAATTTGGAAATTCCCTGTTCAGTTTCCCTTAGCCTGCCTCTTTTTTTTTATATAACTACACAGCTGGAAAATGAGTACTGAGGAGGAGGTGGAGGAAGAGATTTATCATGCTGCCATACCTACAGCACATTGAAATAGTTAACAAAGCTGCATCCTCACTACAAGACACTGACAGGTCGGTACAAACACGGATAAAGAATCACCTGAAGTCATCTAACTTTGGTATTAAATAGGATAAAATCCAAATATGTTGCCATGGTAACTAACACTACAAACAAACCCTGCAATTAGAAGTGCTGGTTCAGGCATTTAGATCAAACCTATACAAGACAGAATAAGAGTCCTCATACATCAAACATAAGTCAAAAATAACGTGCCCACATTAAGCAGACAAGTAATGACACGTTAAATGTGCTTATTAATATTAAAAAAGTTAAATGTTAAGTCACTCACTATTGTTGAGTAAGGTTAAACAATAGTGATTGTTCCCAGCAAATAAACATATTGCAGTATTTGTATATTTTGAGTTTGAACTGGGACTCGCTGTATGTAGTGACTGCTAATACACTGGACATTTTCAACTGTTGCAGCTTCACAATTTAGAGCACTTTACTGGCTAAGGATGAATAGACTTATGAAGTAATAGCAGGAAATGCAGTGCTATTGTTCACTAGAAATGTGTCAACTAAACACTAGTTGCCAGTATTATAGGGCCCATGTCATGCTTTTCCGATTATTTCCCGTCCCTTTGGTTTTTCTGCATTTAAACGGTCTGCAGAGTCAAAAACCCTCAAAGTACACCCTGTAGTGAGTAAAACCCAACACAGTCTATGCTGCCCCAAAACGCCTCGATGGAGATTTCTCATTTTCCATGGTTTACTTCCTGGGTACTGTGACATGTGAATACCCAGAGGCCACACCCTCTGCCAGCCTTTCACGAAACAAAGCTTCACAAACCTTTCAGCGATTCATGCCGGATATGTACAGCGTAGGGCACTGAAGAACGATGCTGTTCCTACTTTGTTTGGACCAGCGGGAGATTCGGGTACACAACCTGTAAGTATTCATTGTTGTTTGTGTATTTATGATGTTTAAAACAAACAATACCACGACTGTTTAAATGGGTAAACGTTTTTCGGACTACGTTGGGATCGCGGAGAAATGCTCTCCGCAGACCCATTCTCACAGCGTTATAAACCTGTTTCTTACTCAATATCAAGCCACACTTATTGTTTTTACTTCGGCTGTGAGTGTTTGTGTGTGCTCAGGATGAGTTTAACTTGTTCTCGCTGTATCGCAGACCCGGAAGCCTGTCCGCTCCTCGCAGCAGATTGCAGCAACGAGCCTCTCAACGTCCCGACCAATCAGAGCACACTGGGCTCACAGGGAGGGGGGGCAGGAGCTCCAACAAGCCGTTTAGGACAGAGAGTGAATACCGGTGAATGCACATACTTTACAGAATGCTGTATGAGAAACCAATGTGAGTTTGGAAAATTGCACAGTATAAATATATTCTAGTAGACCTCAACAATGGAATTATGATCAGTAGAAATGGCCATGACCTGGGCCCTTTAATAATGAATCAAAGCAACATTTATAATTGTGCTAAAACTCAATAACAGTATTCCTGAACCAGTGTAGCCTGTTGAAAAATCGAATATAGTCTAATTAGTGAATGCCTAATTTCTTTGGAGTCATGGAGATGATCAATTATTGTATTTATGCATTCTTAACTTTTGCAATATTCACTTTATAGTTTAACCAGCTTTATGAAACGGGTTACTGTTAGCCTGGTGACTGACCTGTGTTTGAGGAGCAGAGCCCGGAGGACACTGGATCTGTCCTCAGCTCTGATCTGATCGGAGATGATCATGGTCTCCACCACCAGGTGGGCGATGCCGGGCAGAGTGTTCTGCTCCAGGTCCAGCAGGATGGCCCCTGGGGGAGGAAGAAACAGGGAGATCAGGATCCAAACAGAATGCTAACTCCTGATTGTTTAATAACTATTCTAATGTATCTCTGTCTGATCTAAATAGTTTTGTTTTCTGTGATTATGTCACCTGTAATCTCGTGCACATACACAAAAAGCTGTGCTTCAGTTATAGGCTTGCAGGAATTAGTGGTTTAGTAGAACAAAAAAAAGAAACTTTCATGTGTCCAGTGTTACAAATGTATTGAACATGTACAAACTATTTACATAAAACATGTACAAACATAACTTGACAGGGATTAACTCCAATAAATTAGAGGTCGCTTCCATAAACCAGTGGCGGCGCCAGATATTTAGTTTTGGGGGTGCTGTGGGGTAGCTTGACGTTTCAGAGGGTGCTCAAACATTTTGGGTTTCCCATTAATGTACCGGGCGCTACAGTTGAATACGCACATACACAGTGTAACCGCGACTCTTACAATGAAGGCTCGATAATCAGCTCACATATAGGTGTATGCAGGGGTAAAGTGCAATTTTGGATACCTCTCTGAAACAGAACTGTAAACAGATTTGCTTTTTCTTTATGGATATTTTACAAATCACTCTTCTTTTAAACTGTATTCTTGTTTTACTGTCATATTGTGTTTCATAACTGTTTTTCATGTATTCTCTTATTGTTTGTAACTATAATGATCATATGAAGGTGTGCCTCGGAAATAATTGTTTACATAAATTGTGACCAAACCGTTTGAGAACCACTGAGATAACAACAACAACGCCAGGTACTATGCGCTCTCTCTCTCTCTTTCTCGCTCGGAGCGGCGTCCCGGTGCTCTCCGGCGGCAGCAATACATCCCTGAGTGCAGGCATATTGTCATTCAAGAGGGAATACGATGCGTTTTTCTTTTAGCCGATTTACCTCGTTAACGTAGCCTAAATAACTTTCATAGGAGCTCAGACCCCTCCTTATGGGAGCCCAGCTCCCATTGGCTCCCACATAACTCCAACCCTGGTGGAGAGTCTATCAAACCGGCCCACACCTGTCACCTGTAAAATATGAACAACAGGGTGTCACTGTCCAGGTTGCTAGGCGACAGTGCTAGGGACCGCAGGTGTCAGGTGACGAAAATAGGAAGTCTTCCGTAAACCAGACCGTCTCATTTCGTAGACCGCTCGGTTTGCTGTTCCTTCACTTTATTTTTATATTTATATACATTTATTTTGGACGAAAACATAATGTGAGGAAAGGCATGTGTGGCGTGAGTGCGTGAGATATGTGTTAATTGCGTGACTCTCACGCTCAATGCGTGTTGGCAGCCCTGCATGTCATCACGCTGAACATTAGCCGCCTTTAGCTTAGCGCTGACTAGCCCAGCCATGTGATGGAGTTTGTTTATAGCCTTACGTTAGCTTTGCACTTGTGGAGATTTACTTTTGGAACAGGTTTAAAAAATGAATCACCAGAATTGTCTTTTTCTTTCCTCCTGCCTTTTGTATTATGCACATTGAGTACTTGGTTACATGTTAACATGGTAAATGTATGAAAATCTCTCTCGTTATTTGAGATGCTTGAGCCAACCACACTGGGTGAGTTCTTCTTCTTTTCCCACTCATCTTTGTGTGAGTATTTTCAGCTGCACATGAAACCATTAGACCATAAAACCGCTGGGTGCTTTCAGGAGCTGTTTACCGTGTGTGATGGTGCGGCGGAGCTCCAGCAAGCTGCGGAAGGACAGTGAGGACACGTGAGGTTTGCCCCAGCGGTCCGTCTCCTCCTCCACATCCTCCTCAAACTTGATCCAACGGGCGCGCTCCTTCCAACGCATTTCATGGTCCTTCACGATCAGCTCGTTCAGCTCCACAAACAGCTGGAGACGGAGTAGAGCGAACATATACAAACTGTGAAAATGACATCTTTCACTTTTAATATTCTACAGTCGAACTAGGTTTAAAAAGGTTAACACCTATACAAACTATTTTAGTTTAAAAAACAGCAGCACAACCATTTGGCTGCCCCTTTCTTGCATATCTTTTCAAATCAAAACAATATCAATTCCAAGACAGCTAATCCGATGGTACAGCGGACACACAACATTATGGGGAGCAACCTAACTAAGCGGTTTGGATCCAGCCGAGAGTGGTTTGGACTCAGAGGATAACCAAATGCTTTGGAGAGACATTTATTCACATTCTATCATATAATTCATTTTTAGCAAAGTATTTTCAGAGCAACACAATAAAACACTCGTTTGATTTGTGTGTTTGGGACCTTTTTTGCTGTCAAATTGAGGTTGAACACAAGTTCAGGTCTCATCAGGTCACTGTATGTGAATGTGAAACTGAGATTGCACTCCAGGAGACTTGGCCTTTACGAGACATATCTATACGGAGTCATACTTAACAAGTTTGTACTGTATATGCATGGACAATGGAAAGTGACTTTGTGATATGAAGGGCTGCATGTATTGATAGCAGTTTTTTCTTTTCCTCCAACAAAAGTGTTTCAAACTATTTTGACTCTTAGCTAATGTTTTGGTCTTAAACAAAACACTACAGGCAAAACCATGTTTTCCAATGGTTAATTTGGGTTAGTGTGTTTGTGACATCTTTGCTGTAAAATGGAAACGAAACACAAGGAGCATGTTCAATTATCTTTAGGTAATGACATACGAATGTGCTAATATCTATATGTATTTATATAGAGGCTATATATATGTTGTGATGCACACATAAATGATTATCATCCAACGCAGTGTTTCGAACAGTTTAACCTATTTCAGCTCATTGTGTTGGTCGTCTTCATTCAGACTAGTGGAAAGAAAACATTGAAATATACATTTCGGTGTTTTGTTTTCCTCTGACGATTTATGTTTATGTATTTCTCCTCAATCCATCTAAATGTTGCATTAGATAATGCTTCATTTATATATTTAACCATGACATTTAATATAAATGTTAATAAAACAAATTGGCTTAGTGTATGTAATCAACTGGGAAAGTTACATGGTGATAACTATAAGTTACATATGTGTACCTATTCACCTGTACAGTCTCCTCTTAATACTGCTTTAAAGATGATTCGGATAACTGACCATTTATGGTTATATGTTGCGTGCATATTGAAGTGTTTCATGTAGCATGGGGGGGGCCCTCAAACCTCATGTGTTTTCTTCTCTGCTGCTCTCTTCTTCTTCAGGCTGCTCAGTGGCGTGGAGCCGCTGCTGTTTCGTGTCACCAGACATCGTGAGGACTTCTTCACCAGGTGGCGCCTCACCCCAGGGTTGTCCTCAAATCTGTGACCTGTACAGACACAAAGTGTTCTCAAGTCAAAATGCAAATAGGTCAGCATGATGCGTCAATTTCACGAGGAGGAACTGCATTCTGTAGCCTGAAATGCCCTTTGCTGAGGGCTGTGAACCAAAGAAAAAACCTTTTCTCTAACAAAAAATGTGCTCCATGCTGGAATAACCTAAATCTAATTTGTCTGTTTATGTTTCCAGCGGACAGAAGGACATCCATTGACAGAAGGCAAAGCTCCATTGGTAAGAGAGAATCTATGTAGGACATGGGAAACTGAGCAGAACATTTTGCCCTTGGGTTACATAGGGTTACGTTTCGACATGGGTTTGGTGTATTTAAGGTCACGGTAAACATCTGGGGGACAGTTTAGAAACCAACATTTGCGTCCAGTTTGGAACAAACCTCTGTATGTATTTTATTACTAATAAAACACAATATCTAATGGTTTACATGAGCAGCTGTAGGTAACTGAAGTGGAGGTGAGAGAGTGTGTGTTTAAAAAACTGCAGTCAGTGTTCCATTCTCCTGCGTCATGCCTTCCTCAGGGAAACACAAAGAAATGGAAATCAAGATGAAGTTAGGCTGTAGTTCAGCTTGTAGACCCCTGAGGGAAAGCTCTGACGCCTGTCCTTGTTTGACCTGTTGCAGCTGTGTCATGTTTTAGAGTTTTGTTCTTTTATGTTTCCTGTTTTATTTTGTAAACACATTGTCCCTGTGTCATGTCTCTTTGCACTTCCTTTCTCTCCTGGCCTAATCGGTTGCACATGTTCCCCTGCAACCACCTGACCTCCTGAACACCTGCACCCATCCCCTCAGTTCAGACTCTATTTAAGTCTTGGAGTTCTGGTAAGTCAGATTCTTGTTTGTGGCATGCTCTTCTTTTCTGTTTTGCCTGGTTATACCTTCAATTAAAATCTTTATATTGAAAGTTCCTGTTGCCAGTAGGGTCCACACCTGCTCTGTGCACTTAACAAGCTGATTTGGATGAGTTGTGTTTCTCAACGTAGAGCAGGGCAAGGACAGGGCAAATTACTCTAGTTGAAAAGGACCTATTATTCTTTCCTCTGGAGCTGGTATCTGACCAGGGCCTTTAATATTAAGCAATCCATGCTTAAAAAACAAAGAAAAGCCTCATACAACCTTATTACTTTCATTGTTATAATCCAGCACCCCATAAAATGTTTAAAAATGTGTGTGCAGTGTCAACTGTTTCAGACAATTTGGATCAGTAGCCAAAAGAAAGAGCATCAATTAGGCATTTTCCACATCTGCTTGGCTAACCTGCATTTCTGTATTCCATCTGGAAATTATGGAAATAAAAAATGGAATTATCGTTGAACCGTAAAATTAGCTATTGCCTGTTGGCATCAGAACCTTATTTTATAAAGACATACTTGTAGACAAACAAGCACAAAGTGAATCAGATGAAGCCAAATGCAAAGCACATAGTTTGTTTCTTCTTGGGTTTTTTTATTTGAATAAATTAGTCAATAGTATACTGTCTATTCCACTTTCCTGATGTGTGGAATTAAGAGGGTTTTTTTTGTATTATTTCCGTTTCCATGCAGCAGTTGACCCCCTAGATCAGGGGTGGGGAACCTCCGGCCCCCGGGCCATATATATAACGTGTCATCACGTGGTATATGTCTCGTATGACGGGTGCAGTTCTGACGGAGAGCACCAGAACGCCGCTCCAACACTTCATAAATGTCAGTACCCATAAGGAGCCGTACACATGCCACAGTTTCTGCGTGGCTGTGTCTTTAGTTGAAAGCCCAGTGGTGATCTGTTCATCTGTCATACTGATCATACAGTCAATAACTTTGTTGTTATTAGCATCTGGTTAGCTAGCTATGCTAATGAATATAAGAAGCTTTTTCTACAAACAGTGAGGTAAAGGCACATCTTTATATGATCATTATAGTTATACAAAAATAAGAGAATAAAGTAAACAGGTATAACATTCTATATGACAGTAAAAAAAAGTTGTATCCATAGATCTCTTAATGTTGTTCTCAAAGTGCACCAGATTGATGCTTTTAACTTCCCGGGGGTGCATGCCCCCGGACCCCCCTAGAGGAGGTTAGGTCCCCCCCCACTTAAATAATGTTCACATGGATAGGAAACTAAATACTTTCTGTTTTGGTGGTCATGACACAATCGTGCAAGTGCATGCATACGCGAGTCATGGTAAGATATCTGGATTAAGAGGTTGCTTTTTCTTTGCACGTGAAAGAAAGGCCAAATGAATGGGCTGTGATGGGCTAGTTTTTTTTAAGCATAGGTTGAGTTCAATAATTTGTACGGCCCTCGGAGGATGTTGGAAAAATTGAAATGGCCCTTGAGAGGAAAAAGGTTCCCCACCCCTGCCCTAGATAGAAGGGAATAACTGATTTGAGGTTGCTGTCACAGATAAAGCCTTTAAAAGTCACCGTGAAATCTAACCAGAATTGTCACATGTTTTTCTTTAATATATCTGACCGTAGCTTGTCACATTCATGGATGAATTTATTTTTCTTTTGCAATGAGCTGAAAAAAAACACTTTGACTGTGCTCTGTGATGGGACTTAACATGGTCAATATGAGCATTCTCTTCATTGGTCTTGATTGTTAACTCGATATATAGACACATGTTGTAGATCATTTTGATTTTGCTGAATACCAGCCATCCCGTGTAACCAACCCCCTCATTGCGATACAACTGATGGCTATGCATTTATAAAATCAGGCAAATCCCAAGAATTACCAAATCCCTTCAAAATAAAAACCACAAAACAGAATTAATTTGCTTGCCATGGCCTTGATTAAATCCAATTAGTGTTCAAATCTAATTTGCAACATATTTGTAATCAAATAAACCAAAATCTAGCTTGGGCTGGGATCTGACCAGTGGTGAGCCGTCAGGGCCCTCAGGGCCCTCTAGGCCCTCTGTGTGGGCCTAAGATATTCTAAAAAATATTATTTGAAAAAATTAAAAAAACATTTATTTTTATTTATTTTTTGTTGTTACATTTTTCATTAGTTTTACCAAAATAACTTAATTTAATTGTATTTAAAATAATATTTCCAAAGAAATAAATCCTTCGAATCTGCCTGTTCAGTTTCTGTGTGAAGGGTGGGAAGGGTTAAATGCCGTCTCTGCGAGTTATGTGAAGACGGGAGAGCTTGTTGGTCCCTCTCTACATTCACAGAGGGCCCGCTATAGTAACTCAACGAGAGAGTAATGTCAAATGACAGTACAATTGACAAATCATATCTTCCCTCTAAATGGGCGGGCTTTATTTTTGCGGACTTTATGACAAGTTCCGCCCGCTGTGAGGTCTATGCAAGTGGTGCAGTGACGCGTCCTAAAACCTGGAAGTAAGCTTCACTCGGATTCCCTCGACAGAAAGCAATGGGATTTCTCCATAGGATTTTGGAAAATAGCTCGAAATAAGGTCTTTGGAAAACAAACCTGTTAGATAAATGCACGTTTTGTTCAGCCGGATAATATCCACACGTCTACCCTACTTTTATTATTTTCGAATCATAAATCTAAACGATAGATTTATGATCGATAGATTTATAATTAGCATAAGTTCGTTCATGATGGCTCACTTCAGTGATAGTGATGACATCGTTGCGAAATTATTAACAGAGTCATTTTCAAGATTGAGTTACAATGATAAACTGGAGTGGCAAAGGATCAGCTGAATGACCCGCAAGTGCTTCATCCAAATGGACAGGAGGATGGACTTTGGGCAGTGATTTATCATCAAAGGTAGGCCTAAGTCATTTTCAGTGTGGGCCGCCGTGCCGACTTAATTCATTTGTAATTGTTACTTGGCTGTGGGTGCCTGTCATGATTGGTGTATATATAAATCATGTTGTTTTGTGTGGTAGAGGGTCGCTGTCATCAGATCAGAGGGCCTAGGTATAAAAGTCACAAGTCGCCACTGGATCTGACCAGGACATCCAGTTTAGACAGAACATCATTAGTCTTTTAAAATTGTCACAGTCTCCAAAGCTGAAGATAACATGCTCTTTCAATGTGAATTTCCCTCTAAAATGTTTTAAAATATTCTTATCAGAAAGTTATTATTATTTAAAGTAACACCTTTGACTGGTTTGAGTGTTTTCATCTGGTTTACATTTTTGATTTACATTTGTTTACGCTTGCTTAACACAGAGCAGGGATGGGCTTTTATTTGTAATGAATTAAGTAGCCTTGAGAAGCTAGCTTGAAGCAGATATTAGCAGAGGTCAGATAAGCTCACTTATTTCTAACTCCTAACCTACAGTGTTTTATTTTTCATTCTTGTGGTCCTCAGACCCAACTGGCCAAGTAAGCATCACTTGAGTCAATTTATCAACCTTGGCTCATCTCCATCTCAAGACACTTAAGGCTTCATACCGTTTTTTTCTCCTAGCCTGATCTACTAGCTTAATGTCCGGTCCAATACGAAGAAACTACATTGTCAATTCAGCCTCAAATGAAAAGTTCTGGGATAGTAATTATTTCTGACATAAAATGTGGTTCTTATCAAAGTCCACATTTAGGGGACCTTGGAGCAGTTGGGTCTACAAACTAGGAACTCCGACCAAAAACCCTAATCCTAGACCAAGTCATTTTGTATCTTAAACATAACCAAGTAGTGTTGCATTCATCGTTTTCAGGTGTAGTTTAGATCTATTGGAATATCATTTTGAAGAAACAATGGTTATTTTTTCAGAAGAGATTTACATTTGTTAGAACTATGAATGTACCCTTTTGATACAAGACTTCAACGTTTTTAAAAACATGGCCTTAATTCCCCTGCTCTCACTTTGACGATCATTTTACTGTTGGTGAAGTCAATAAAGGGTGTGGCTTCCTGGCCAACAGACACCCAAAGCAGGTGACTATCTGATAATTGCACAGAGCTTGCTGTGGATAAACACGACTATGGTTCTACAGTCACAGTAGTGAATACAGAATGCAAATGATAACATGCAGTATTTTAGTTTAGGGTTGACTAAAACGATATGGCAGTTGCACCGCCCTCAATAGGCTATACAGAGGGTGGTGAAAACTCCACAGCACATCACCAGGACGGAGCTGCCATCCATGGAGGACCTCTACTATCAGCGGCTCAGGAAGAAAGCCCTCAGGATTCCAAAATACCCCCGTCACCCCAGCCACAAACTGTTCTGTCTGCTGCTGTCTGGCCGGCGGTACCGCAGCATCAGGAATAAAACCTCCAGACTCAGGGACAGTATCATCCCACAGGCCATACGACTATTAAACACCTGAGCTTGCACTATTTTAATTTGTATTGTTGTTTTTTTAACATTTATTTTTCTATGTCTTGTAAATTGCACTGTTGAGGAACCTGCGATCTAAGTTTTTCATACATTACAAAATTACAACGTAGTTGTGTAAATGACAATAAACCTTTGAATCTTGAGCTATTGGATATGTCTTTAGTTTAATAGCGACCGGTCGATCGCGAAGGTAGTGTGGGTAGATCACATGGCATTGAAAAAAAAAAAAAAATGAAAGAAAGAAAAAAAAAAAAAAAAAGTTAGCCTATCATCCATCCTTACTATTGCCACTTGATTGACGTACAGGTAAGCCAGTCCGAGATCTCATATTTTCATATTTCCCCCCCCCCCCCCCGCTCGCGACACCCAGAGCCTCACCACGTGACTTTGGGCAGGGGCGGCCCTGTACAGTAGGTAGATTCCTTTGACTTGGTAATTTTAAAAGTAGCTCTCAAGCTGAAAAAGTGTGGGCACCCCTGATCTACATTATAACCTAATGACAGCGCTTATCAAAATATCAGAGGATCACTACAGTCATTACAATTCATCCTCTGGGGATCATGAATATCATGGCTATCCATCCAATAGTTGTTGAAATATTTCCATAGCGACTGACCGACATTGCCATCCATTTTGCCATTAAAAATAGATTCACAATCAATTCCAATGGAAACCATTTTCAAAATGGATTTGGGGTGAAAACAGTGAGACACAGGCTCAATGTTCCCTTTTTAAATGTACATTACAATGGCATTTGTTAGGCACAGTAATCACCAGTGGTTAATACAAAAAATGCCTTCAAAAATGTGCTAGTTTTTTCCAGCTATAATTGAACCTTCAATGAGCCATTATACTACATTCACTAAAGAATTGCAGGCAGATCAACTTCATAACATTTGTACAAGTTGGAAACTAGCTCCATCACAGAACTTGTCATGATCCAAATAGTGATAAAAATAGAGAACACGTTGCTGGTCAATGAAATGTCTTTCCACTCTAGCTGAGGCAAATGGGTGCCAGTAAATCAATAAGAGAGCAGGAAACAGCAGTAGTCCAACACTAGTCGATTCGCTCAATACCTTGGACAACTCTGTTCGGTCTGCGGGCATGGATAAGCTTCATATTGCCATTAATGAAGCAATCGGCATGCTACATAATCAATGTAAACGAGTGAGATCCGGTCATCATGCTCATCCATGTGAATATCTCACTGCGTTATTATTGCATCAGATTTTCTTTGGTCAGAAGCTTGACGTATCTCTCATTTCTATCAAATTTAAATATAGCTCTTTGTTGAACGGTAAACAATAAGTAATAATGCATACAACTTACGTGGAGTCTCGGGCGATGACCCCAGATGAGTGTGGATTGACTCAAGCAAGTCATAGTCATCAAAATCCAAAACAAACTCTTCAAAGTCCCCTTCCACGTTTGGGACGCCGAAGCCCTTTAGGACACTGCACCGACGTTCTGGTTCTTTGTGGACGGCGACAAGTTTGTTATCAGAGGTCTCATGCCCCTCGTTCTTCTGTTCCTCCATATCTGTCATCTCCACGGCCGGTACCTCCCCCTATCCTCCTCTCTCCTAGTGAACACACTGCTCATCCAGGGCTCTCGACTCTTGAACGCCGTGGTTTGTACTGGGTCGCTGATCTGATGAGCCTGGGTATCGCAGCGACCACTTTCCTACCTCTGTTGTATTGCAAAACAACGTAAGGGTTAACTTTGCAAACTAACTACAACATCTGATGATTTTTAAATATTTTTCCCTCAAGCAACCAAGAAAAAATAGCCTGTGTTCATGGAGTCAAAATTCTGAAAAGTACTCTTATGAAGTCAAAATAATTACTCTTCCATCCAGAAAATACAAATTGCAATTATTTCCTTTGCAGTGGACCCCGTGCTGTATCCACGATGATAGTTGCGTAAATGGTAGCAACCTTCACTTAGCTTCAACTCCAAAAGGAAGTATTGATAAGGGATGGTCTACTTTGTGGGACTGAATAGTAGTGCCGCCCTTTTTGAATGATGTCCACTGCTCATTGATCTTGATGGCTGTTGGAAAACCAACATCTTAGTAAAAGGGTTGATGCCTTTTGTTTCCATCGTGTTGTCATCACTTTCCAACCATGTGATGTGCAGAAAGGTCAACTTTTTAACGTTGGCCTTTTCACCAAAATTACATTCATCCAAATAGGCATAACCTAGAGTAAATGATAATAATAGAACATCTAGGAATCAAATCCAGGACTCTGCTTAGTGAGATATTGTGGTGTTAATGACCATACATTTTGAGTGAATCTGTATCTTGAAATGGACAATTAAAAAAATCCTGACAGAAGTCTGCATTCTCTGATTACCATTATAGTATTATATAGCAATTGACTATCCATACACCCTGGCATAGCATTAGATTTCCACCAAATATAACTTTGTGTAGTTCTATAGAACATAAAACACCATAGCATTACATTTAATAACATTCCCAAATGTTGTTTCTGGCATAAAAGACTCGCCCTGGAAAGTGAGTGAAGATGTGCTTACGCATCAATATTACTCACATAATTTCCATCCCTAATAAAGATGCTCTTCATACCGTATCTCCAACTCATCTGACACTCACCTGCTAAATACTAGAATGCCTAAAATGATGGGATTCAATCAGCAGGTTTATTAACTAAGAGAATCTCTACACTGCAGGCCTTTTTAGATCAGTCATAAACTGTACTTTTCATCATCCTTACAATACAGGATTTCTCTTTAAAAAAAGGATTTCACTGAGATAAGATTAGGACTGAGACAGAGAGACAACAATGTCATCGGTATATAACTAACTAAAATGTTGGCTAAACACTTCTTTTGACTGTAAGGGAAATTGAGGATTAAAGACATTGAGCACAGCGTTAGTTCAGGCAGGCCACGGATTCAAGCTTGGCTGTCAAACTCTTCTCTTATTTCCAGCTTATTATTAAAAGAGGTAGATCATTTATTCATCCCAAAATTGGGAAATCATTTTTCAACAAGCTGCAGTGTCAAGCATTACACAAGTAGAAATATTACAAAAAAAAAATGTCATAAAAAAAAAAAAGATTAACATTAGCAGCAAGTATATTCAAATATCAATAAACAGTCTCACTAGGCTAATGGAATATATAGAAATAAACAGACACATAATGGGATTGGACTAAACACAAATCATAATGTGCAAAGCAGCCGATTCACACTCTGCATCTGATCAAACAAGGGGGCATATGTAGGCTGCTTAGCATGCCTACCACTGCTTCTTCCTCTGCTATCTCTAACACCCACATTCACCCCAGCTGTGTTAAACATGGTCTGTCAATGCAATGCATTGCTCTCTACAAATCCAATAGCTGATTTTGAATGACTCTGGGTGCCCCTGCCCCATTTGTTGTTTCCAGGTTTGTGAGTAGTCAATGATTACTCTGCTGTGGTGAAGCAGGAAAGGCCAGAGGCAGGGTGGCAGCTGAAGAGGAATCGATGGGAGTCAATGCCCTGGACGCTGGAAGAGAGGATTCTGCCCTGGACACGTGAGAGGTGTGGGACATTTTCAATAGCTATTACTGTCATTGTAAGTATGACTATTCACAGAGAATCAGAGTATATATCGAGATTTCTCTGTCCTCCATCTTTTGTGTTATTTGGTTGGATGCTTGTTGCTATCAGTGCATGTGGGGGCTGTATAGGTTAGTGTCAGGAGATAGAATGTGTGGGACGCCCACAGTGGAGCCAAGTTAAAGGCAGCAGTGAGAAACATGTCACTGGTCAGCACCAGATCAGCAGGGGAGGCAATACAGGCTTTACAGGATCCACTATTTCAAACAGGCAAGCCAATGTTCAGTGGCGTTTTTATATGTACAAAAGTGGTGGGGCACAAAAAACTTAGATGTCAATAGCTTCTGCAGAGAGGTTCATGGCTGGTGAGGCACTGGCACTGACTCTTCAGGTTTACAAATATAATAATAATTTAATAATATTATATTTTGACCTAAATCAAAATATAATATTATTTTCAAAAGCTTTTTTTGTCTGATGCTTCAATTAATTTTAAAAAGACAGTTCAACAGAAGGATACCCAAAAAATGTAATTTTATCATTTAAATATTGAATTGTTCTCTCTTAGTAAGATCCCATTTTCAATCAAATTGCAGTCTTACCTTGACTTGAAGATTAAGTCCATTTGCCTATCCCTCTGGACAAAAATCTCTATTACTTTGTTGTAAAAGTCCTCCTTATCTTCTTGTAGTTTCAAAAGTCTATCATAAATCTAATCGATAGATTTATGATTCGAAAATTATAAAAGTAGGGTAGACATGTGGATATTATCCGGCTGAACAAAACGTGCATTTATCTAACAGCTACGTTTCCCACAGATCTTATTTGGAGCTATTTTCTAAAATCCTATTGAGAAATCTCATTGCTTTTTTGTCTAGGGAAGCCATGCGCAGCTTACTTCCTGGTTTTAGGATGCGTCACTGCACCTCTCTCGTCTCCTCTTCACACACCACACTTTTCGCGGCACACGTACTTACAGCCAATCAGCTCTGAATTATGTGAGATGACGTATGGTGGGGATGGCAGCTCTATGCCCCTATGGTCATTATTTTTTTGCCACACACATTAAATAGGAAAATATTCTGAGCATGCGCAGTGTAGTTTTTATAGTCACCATTGACTTAGACATTGAGAGGGAGGGGCAGGATCGGGTTTTGTCCCACATGGCTCTAAACAGCTCAATAGGCACACACTGTAGACACTAATTAGAAGAACACAGACTAAAACAGCAATGTACAGACGAATCAGATGATTAAACATGATCTTAAAATATATTTTATATATTTTTTAATTTTTTGCATTTTTTTGTAATAATTATTTGTAATACTTTCTGCTAACACTAGGTGGGGATGTGCCCCACCTGCCCCTAATGACCAGTCGCCACTGCCAATGTTACTATACCAGAGTCCTGAATAAAACAGGCTTTTAGGTAAACCTATTCTAGAGTACACACTTTTTGTCAAAATCCAGATATTTTGAATAATGATGTGAACACAGGTTTTTTTTCAGATGTTTACATTTCCTTCTCTTGCATTACACCACACCACACACCACACACACACACACACACACACACACACACACAACACACACACACACACACACACACACACACACACACACACACACACACACACACACACACACACACACACACACACACACACACACACACACACACACACACACACACACACACACACACACACACACACACACACACACACACACACACACACACACACACACACACACACACACACACACACACACTCACACACACTTCTTGTGCTTATGTACCCCCACACCTTCCAGACAAAACAATTTACTCTAAGTTACGGGAACCTCTCACATTCTCACGCTGTATGATACAATGCATCATACATGCTCTGTGCCCCTTGAGAAAGAAAAACCTCTCACTTTCTCGCGCTAAATGCCCCTCCATTACTATCTCTCAAGCAGTTATATTTGTGCCTTGCTCACATTTGACTCACACACAATGACTAGGCAACCGATTAGGCGATTTTCTGTCAGAGAGGCTCTGGACAAATTTTTTGAACCAGATAAGGAAGAGATTGAACCAGACATAGAGGACGATGTCTCTAAAAAAAAATGTAAGAATTGGAAGACAACAGCGATCCAGACTATGAGCCTGACCAACAGTCAACAGACCAGGAAGAGGCCCCTGAGGGAGAGGCCCCTGAGGGAGAGGCCCCTGAATATATGTATTTTTCTCTAAATGTTCATTGAGGAAAACAGTGTCAGTGTCTTATTTTATATTCATCACAGTGAATGCTGAACTTGATGGGCCCACCGGTGGGTCCGGACCATATACTGTAGTTGAAAGTACACAATGAAAGTCTGGCTTGCTTGTATCAAATCAATACATTCCATACATCATCGGAACGGGAAGAATCTCAGCTACAACACCAACTAAAGCATTCCCATCTCCAGTAAACATGGCCTATATGGCAAGCATTTCTATAATATACAGTAATGTATAGTAAGCACTATCTTTGAACTTACTGCACTATTATAACATGACATTCACCCCTCGTGTCATTCTGTCTGTCATCCCTTGATTCCACTTGCTTTGACTGTTCAAATGAGATGTCAACCATAAAAATTGGATAAGGGGTTCCAGAGATATCATTGTGCAAAACACACCGGTCAATTTTGACCGTAAACTAGTATGGGAAGGGGGGTATGACCTAACCCAAGAGAAGGGTTAAGAAATGCAAATGACCTACTTTAGCTCTGGTAAGGTTTGTTGTATTCACTTTGTGTTACCCATTGTACGAGAAAGTGTTCTGTGTTAATAATGTCCTGTTTAAGACATTGGAATAGATAATGCACAGTATGCACAAATAACACAAACTTTAAAAGTCTGTTTTTATAAGTTCTTAATTAAGGAAAAAACTGTTTCTACCAGCTAAAGCTATTTCCTGTTTTGGAGACAAAGATGCTGAGTCATAATCAGTCATGGAAAAGGATTAACCAAAAACTCCAACTATGTATTTTTAAAAATACATTTACCAATATTCATGTGTCATTGACAGACATTTAAAAAGACAAACGTTTAAACTTACATTAAATCAGCCAGAATTTATAAAAAACTATTAATGTGTTCTACAGGCAGGCATATTTTTTGCTGCCAGTAGAGGCTGCTGAACGCTTTATAAAAATCATGAATCCAGCCTTAAAACCAAACTGCAATATTTTGAGAGAGACTGTGTGATGTTGTTACTATGACGGAAATATAAGACTGTAACTAAGCATTTATATTGTAATCAAAGCAGTGGGATTCTGTCTTCCACAATAAAAAGTCAAGATAATGGCACCCTCTCCATTAGGTAGACCAGTGTTTCTCAAACTTTTTCATACCAAGGACTGACAAAGTACTTTCTGTGCTGTCAGTGGATCCAAAGAGCCACAAGTATGAAGTCATTTATATTCAGATCAATGCCAACTCAAATTGCTCGGTCCTTTCTTTCTTTCTTCGTCAGAAGATACATAAAACACAATTTATTGTATTCATACCTCACATTTACTCATTTACCTAATTACATATAAGGCTAATCTCCATTTATTTTACTAACACTACAAACATTAAACTATACCTTTAAATCTTAAATATTTGCCATTCTCCCTTTAAGATGGTATCCTAATTTCAGTGTAGCATTAACCAAGAGAAATACTTACAGACTAGCCAACCAATTCAATTGAGGACTAATTCATTAATAACACAAATACTTAGAGAAACAGGATGTCAGCCAATGAGATGTGGGAAAGTAAATCAACAGTAAGCTGGCTTAACACAATGAGAACATTGAGAATGTTTAATGAATGACTTCTTAAACTGCTATAGGGACTTGGTAATGTTATCATAAATACCCTAGCAGCAACAGCAGGTGTGATCACGAAGGTCTGATGGAAGAGGAAGAGCACAGTGGCGCCAGAAAAAGCTACCTTGCAAACTTCCCCCACACAGTTGTCGTGGCGTGGGTGAAAAGTAGAACTAGTCATCTCACTAGTACATTTAGCATGAGTTGAAATCACCTTCCACTTCCACACTCAAAAGCCTTGATTTCTTGATAGCAATAAGAAAATAAAAAGGTAGTTTTTCAGTAAACTGGTAACAGTAAAGTGGCCTAGAGAGTCAGAATTAAATGTACTTCCACATAGCAACTGACTCAGATGTAATCCTACATTATATGTGCAAAAAACAACATATGTGTTTGTCGAATACACCACCAATAAAGCGGAGCAGAAAGGAGTTATACAACCCGGAAATTAGTTAGCATTTCGGCACTTCTGGTTTGCTCATCTTGAAGTCAATGTTCAATGGGAAGATGTCATGCACTGAAGCTTGATATAAACCAGTCTGTGACACAAAACACACCAATTGTCTTGGTGATTTGGCTATTTATCCAACTATATGCTAATGTGAGTAGTGCAAAAAGATAGTATAGCTTAAATTAAAGCCTTCATTTATGATGCTTCTTACTTTTCATGTCATCCAGGTCGGCGCTGGCCAACATCTGGGCCTCGGCCTCGTCAGTGGGCACCTGCTGGTAGACAGCGGTCTCCAGAGCGGTCATGCTGCCGATGCAGATCCGCTCCCGCAGGTCATAGTTGCTCCGCTGGGCGCCGGCCAGCCGATGGTGGATGGGCCTCCTACGGAACCAGGCACGATTTTTGGTTGAACTTGAGGGGTCTGATCCTGAGCGAGCACTGACACAAAGAAAAACGTTGATTAAAGATGATCAAATGTTGCCATAATTATATAGAGGTAGGTTATGCTTTTTAATATTTGTATGAACAGACCAAAACTGAAATCTTTGAATCTAAGACACCTTCCACAAATGCAAAAAATATATGGATGCTAATAATGATTTTGCAAATAAACGGATCTCAGCGAAAAAAGAAAAAAAAGAATTGCGGCCATTTTTCAAAAGCCCATGATGGCCTCCCTTTGACATGGTTTTCTTTATTTCAAAATGAGAGCATGCAGTCTGGTCACTATTTATAAATGATTACTGCCAACCTGAACTAACCTTAACCCATTCAGTTGATTGTTTGTGATGTACACATTCAGACACGGATTGATGATCTGTTCATACTTTGACACAAATGTACCTCTAAAGAATGACATACTTATTGAATGAAATACAAAAATATTGAGGTACAATGCTTTCAAATGTGGATATTGAAATATAAATAACTCACTATAAATTCAACAGTGCTGCTGACTGACATGCTTATTAGTATTTGGGTTGCATTGTGGTCTCTTCACCAGCAGAGGGCTTCACAACACAGCGTTAGGACCATAGGGCTCTATTCACTAACCCTCTGAGTCATCCCCTCTCACAGCAACACTCTCTCACATGGCACAGGCATGGTGGGGTCTCAGTGCTTTCATATAACCATCAAAGCCTTAAGAACTGTATATATGGGTCTTAGGGTTGATTTTATTTCATGTCTTGAACAAGATACTAATGTAAAGTTAATTTAGAGCAGAAACAACTCTTCCTGTCTGCTGTATTCTGTTTTCAAAGAAGCTCCGTCCAGGTTAAAAGTGTTACAGATACATTTGATGCAAGGGGTCAGCTCCAAATTTAGAAATATTTGAATATTAATTAAATAATTTTAATCCAGCTGGTGTCCTCTATTATATGACCAGCAATATGCTCATTTCATGCCTGGCAGTTGGCCGCTATATTTGGAAAGTGGTACAACACAAACGTTTGTGTGTTAGTTTAACTAGTCGACAGTAAACCAGTCCACCAGGTATATTAAACTGCAGGTAACCATAGCAACATACTGCCGAGTAATGTGCAATTCATTTTACGAAACCAGTAAACACTCCCTGGCGAAATGGACGTAGAGTAATAAAAGGGTAAACTAACAACAAACCTTTAAAGCTGCATAATTATAGTTTTATATCATCCAATAACAATGGATTCAAAGATGGTGTTTACTGTGCTCATAGTAACAAACCAACAGATAATTAAAACCCAACTCTACGGAGCGTTTTGGCATCTTCAAGCTGAATAGTTTTATGGCCCACAGTTTAATTTCATTCTCATTTCTCTAATCAAATTGTTTCCAGCCACAGCTAGCAGCTGTTCACAGGGAAAAGGGCCAGATGAACCTACCGTATGCTGCTAACCCAACCCCAGAGGAACGATAGACAAAGTTAGCTAATAGCTTTTGAACAAAGTGCACCAATGGGCTGCGAATGAGCCACCTATTGGATGAACATATAACAACGTATACAACACGGTAGCAGCAGAAAACTGACAAATGATCATGTTATAAAATTCTTCCAACAAAAGCTATAAAAAATAACTGCCTAATTACTGTATACATTCAGAATTTACATTAGTATTCATCTTCAGCTCTGCTCCACCGAATCCAATATCTTGCTCTCTAGTTGCATAATGCTAAGTTACCATCAAATGCTAGCTTGGTTAGCAATGTTCATGTGTATGTCTTTTCAATTTTTAACTGTGATATTAATTTGGAAAGCAAAAATCAGGTTCAAAAGAAGGACGATTCGGGTCGGGTCATTTTTTTCATTGACTTCTAAACAATTTAGAATTAGCAACAAGTTGAGTGGCCCCTGTTGGCCATTAAAAATAATGCAGCTTTAAGACATTCCCACATTAGCTTAATTGATCAGGTTCCCACTTGGTACTACCTTTACTGCGATCATGAGCCCATGCAGACACCAGTTTTCAGAACAAACAGAACCTGATTGTATAACAGCCTACCTGTTGCGAGCTCCTTCCTCTCCATGCACCTCCTCCTTCTGTTCAAGAGCAGTAATTCCTCCATTATGAACCTCCCCCTTAATCACAGCAGGGGCAGCTTTCCTTGATAATGGATGTTCTTCATTTTCTGTGTGGAGGGTATTGGGCGGATGGGGTTCCTCCAAGTCATCTTGGCTCCCCAAACTAAACTGAGAGGAAGAGGAAGATCAGTGAGAGGGGAGGAACGTGCTTGGACATACCTAGTTCAAGCGGGGAGTTGAGAAACTTTACATTGTACAGGTCACATGGTTCCTCAGTCCTATTTTACCTGTGGTTGGATATCCGGTCTCTCTTTGGAGGCGGGCTCTGCCTGTCTGTCCGTCTCAGAATCGGCCTCTTCCTCATCTACCTCTTGGATGGTGGGCGTTTCTTCGGAGGGGGGGAGAGAGGTCCTTCTTTTTTTTCGTTTCTTTTTGTGCCGTCTTTCCATGCTGTGCACCCTCTTGCGTAAACGTTGGGCCAGGGGTAGGTGGGTGGATAAGGGGTGGTGCGTATGGGGAAATGTGTGTCTGTGATCTGTCAAAATGAAGAATCAGATACAAATACATCACAGTAAATGTTAAGTCTACTGCATTTGTAGAGGTACTTGTACTTTGCTTGAGTACTTCAATGTTTTGCTTCTTCTACTCCACTACAATTCAGAGGTAAATGGTGTACCTTTACTCCACTACATATATTGAGTACCTTTAGTAACTTTGCAGATCTGGATTAAGGATGGGAAATAGAATCAACAAAAAACAAATTGATAAAAATCAATGCATCAATAATTATAATCAAAACATATCATACATATTATTCTGAAATGGACCAATCTGCACAATGACTACTTTGAGTATATTTTGATGCTAATACCTTTGCACTTTTACTTGAGTAACATTTTGAATGCTGGGCTTTTATTTGTAACAGAGTATTTCTATACTCTGGTACTTCTTCTTTTACTCAAGTACAAGATCTGAGTACTTCTCCAACCGCTGGTGTGGATGTAACAAAAGAAAATAACGTACACCCAGGAGACCGGAATTTACATCTCATGTGAAACCAATAGTCAAGTTGTGTATAGTGTTGTGCATAACTTAAACTAAGTAGAACTGTATAGTATAGTATAATTGTCTAATATCTAGTCAGAATATGTCTTTACAATTGATATAAGACATAATAACTTAAGAAGTAACAATGCAGTGAGATATACGGTCTTGTTTTTAGACAATGCATCTTAAGTATCTTCAAGACTCTTCAAAACATCTTAGTTGTATCTCAGATTAAACTATTTCTTTTAAGCTGCTGTGATATTTGTAAAAGATGGATCATCTTCTTCTAAGAAATAAATTGTATTAATCTTATTTTTATTTTGAAACAACATTTCCTGATTCTGGTAAATATGTATTCAAAATATGTTTTCCAAGCTAATTACAAGATCTAATGTATCTAAATATCCCATCAAGACTCAGCACGTGTTCACTACACAGCTATTACAAGCAGAACATAATGAGCTTAACCACATAACAAACATATACTAATTTTAAACCAAATCATAATCTTTGCCTAACCCTAAGAGGTTTATGTTATTATGTTGCCTTAACCACACCAGAGGCATGTACTAAGAAGCAGGATTTTCGCTTGGCGAGCTAACTTCAGGGAAAACTCTGGGTTTCCCGTCCTACGACGCTGGTTCTCTTTTTAGCGGGCTAGATCTCCATGGTAACTTATGCTGTGCGGCTAACCTGCTCCGGAGCAGGTTAGGTTGCAGGCTAAGAGATCAACTCGGTGAAAGCACCGCCTGCTGACCAATCAGAGCTCAGTGTGCGGAGTTTAAAGCGATCAAGTCATATTACAGGAGAAAGGAAATACAGAAAAACTGCCGTTGCAGGAAAGACGGCCGACAAAAATCACCGACTGTGTGAACGTGAACATTAATAGAATATCACCTCCCATCTTCAGAGCAATCTGACTATTATAACATTAGCGTTAAGAAAGCTTACTTAAATATCTGCCACAACATAAGTAACCGGATCAAAGTAACATTATGTAGCCCACAGTCCGCAGCACTGTGAGTGCAGACGTCGATGTGTCCCATTATCATTCAGATCACATCACATCACATCATAATGTATCATATATTTCCTTATCTGTGTCAGCTGAGCCGTATCTGGCCGTGCAACACTCACAATGTCACATACTGTATGCAGAAGTATTTATTTTAAGCAACACATTAAGTTGACGAAACACTCGAGTCAAATGTAATTAAAGTCAGATGGTGTTTTAGACGGGGCAATGATATCATAAACCTGTTAATGTACGCATTCAAACACTTTCTGTTACCAGCTGTATTCACCTTGCAGGTGCAGCTCTGTGGCTTTGATCCTGGATAAAACGTTTAAGTCATGGATGTTTAAAGTTTAACGTCTTCATATTTGTCTAATTATATAGTTGACTTTTCATTCAGGAAGTATGACGCTGCGCTGTCAGTACGCTTGTCCATGTTTGTGATTGATATGAAACACAGTTGACACTGCAAATTGTAATGATCTCTCCTGAGGATGACAGCAGCATTATCAGGGGAGGTTATTACTCTGAGCTTTATCTCACAGCCTGTCACTCATCTTCTGGTTTCCCACCACACCCTGTGGATATGAGATGTAAACAGGCTGAAACATCTGGAGAAAATATGAAATATAAAATAAATATACAATGTAAAAAATGTGAGAGCAAATATTACGCAGGTAGCTTGCTTTCTGATTGTAATGTAGATTAACACTCATCACTGGGTTACAGAGCACTTGATGAGTTATTGTGCAGTTGTAGGTATAATGAGTATATAGTATTTGTACACAGTACATGGTAGCTCTGCTTACATTCAAAGTCTTTCTCGGTGTAGTTCCGGCCCATCCTGTCTCCGCTGGTGGAAGCAGAGTCACTGAGGATGTCTGCAAAGCGCTCCACAGACAGAGCTTTCTCCCAGTTCTCCTCCTCCTCTTCCTCCAGTTCCTCCACTGATCCTTCATCATCTTCCACCTCTACCTTCACCTGGAGGATGGACACAAAGAGAAAATACAGCTAAAAAAGGAAGACAAGAATACAGGAAAAATAATAAGAGTAAAAGGTGAAGTCTATTAAAAGGGGCCCTACCATGCTTTGTGTTTTGTCCCTTTCCTGTAGTGTTTATATAGGTTTCTGTGCATGTAAATGGTCTGCAAAGGCTACAATCTCTGTGTGCCCTCCAGAGGGAGTTTCTCTCCCACACACTCCCCCCGACTGAAATGGCTCCATTTAAGTTGTTTGTTTGCATCTGTAACATAGTGACAACACTATATAACATTTTGACTTATATTTGGTAGCGCTCCAACACCTTGTATGTGCTAAGGGGGGGGGGGGGGGGGGGGGGGGATATCTCTAAGTGGTTGACCAATCATAACAGAGCCGGCCAGCTAACCAATCAGAGCAGACTGGGCTCTGGTTTCAGACAGAGGGTGAAAAGAGGTGCTGCAGCACAGGCAGTATGAGAGAAACAAAGAGCTTTTTGAACCTTAAAGCATGGAGACAAGTCACAGTAGAGACACTACATACTGATATGAACATGAGCGTAATATGTAGCCTTTAAAAGGTGAATTGTTTAAAGAGAGTGCTTTGAAGGTACAGTAGTACTAATCAAGATGAATATAAAACAAACAAATGAGGGGAGTTCCATCACTTATTCTACAATATGTTTGCATTAATTGAAAGTTTAAAATTGTGGATTTGGGAAAAACACTAAACGGGTGCCCGTATTGTGCCACAACCCAACACAGATGGCCACGATCCTGTTTTTTGCTTTTGTTTCTCATAGAAAAACCTCAAACCTGTATTGTGCAGTAATTCTGTTTCAGCACAACAGGCACATAGTGTTTGTACATCCTTCACTTCATGTATAGAGGACAATACATCAATACAACAAAGTGCTAAGCAGCAAATAGCTAATGCACTTGACAGGCCCTAGAGACGGAGGCTGAAGAGGAGGGAGGGTCCTTCCAGAGCCGCTTGGGGCTTCTGGTAGGTCAAATCAGCGGGACAGGCCTCTCCCTCTGCTCCAGATTGGTGCTGGCAAGGTAAGCGCTCTGGCTCTGTGCTGTCCGATTTCTCTGAGCCAGGGCTCCATTACCCCCTAATTACCAGTGGGATGAAGGGACGGGATGCGTTTTAATGATCGGAGCTACCTATCCACACAAAGCCGAGGCAGATGAAGCCAGACAGAATACAAAAGGGAGAATTTGAAATTGAGTGAGCAGTAAAAGCTTTGTTTTCACTCGACAGACAGCTCAATTTTACTGAAGGTGTTCTATATTCCCGAGATCCAGTTTCATTTCAACATCTCTTAACATCCTCCCCACATTACTTTGCTCTGGTAATCCCTGTGTTTCAGTGTAAGACTATGAATTGAAAAGTCCTAATGTAATGCATGAGGGAATATTTCTGTGAGCTGTGGCAGGTATTACAGTCAAGGGATTTGTTCTAAACCTGCTTTTGGTTTTTACTAGCTCTATTGGTGCAAATGACTCTTTCATGTCTGCTTTGAAGTCAGCGGGGGTGCAGGGACACAGGAGGAGGTCAACCCAAACCCAGGTGGCCGAGGTACTGTGTCAGTAAGATTAGAAGGATGGACAATGAAAACAACGATTCAAATATAGTACAGTTATCTATAGTAGCAGCAAAGGGAAATACGATATGTAGCTATGGTAACACGGTTTGGTTGCTAACAAAATCAAATTTCCCCTGGGATAAATAAAGTATTCTGATAATGTTTTTGTTTCTTTGTGTATCAACCTAATTCAAACAGGGTATTTTTCAGCGCTGCCTTTGGTTTAAATACCAGAGAGTACATGTTGAAACCCCATGTCGTCATCCCACTTCCTCAAATTGATTGGACTCATTCCCTTATGTCCTTGAGGTGAAGATGAGTTAACAGAGGAGAAATCATTTTATTTTCTGCTTCACAGTGTTTTTAAAGCCACCTTGTGAATTGTTGGGGGGGTTAATCTCTCAGTAAACTTTTACCTGACGAGTTTATGGTCTCAATTGCTCCGGACTTTTTCAATACAGCATGATGTTGATTTTGTAAATGATGGTCCAGGATAGTAGACATTAAAGGTCACCTATTGTGTAAAATGCACTTGTTGATGTCTTATATGTGTCAGTGCCCCAGTGTGTAAGGAGACCCACAAAGTTTCAGAAAATACAACCCTCTCTCTTTTCCTCATTACCCACATCTCTAAAAACGGGGATACAACTGAGCTGATCCAGATTTGCTGCTGTCATGACGACATTACTAAAATGTGGGCTGGTTCTACATTGAACTCCTGGTAACGTTCCACCCACGTCCCAACCTATCGTCCCCATGTACAGTCGCTAGCTGAATCCCCAACCTCAGCTGTGTTTCGGTGTATTCAGCAGGATGTCTAAGGGAGGGACTTAGAGTAAAGTTGTTTACATATATTATATTATATATATATATACATAATAATGGAACTGTTCTCGCGATAAACACTGAATAAAGAACATGTCAAGCTATGTGCTGTATCAGAAACAATGCACAACCTGTTTTGGAAATAATATGGTCTGTGTTTACATTAGCAAGCATCGCTAACACTCAGAGCTAACCTGTACTGGAGAGAGTATGTGTAAAGAATCTGGATATAAAAGGTACTGTCCTTGTGGTAAACCCATGAGAGAGAAAGCGTTAGAGCTCCAAACTGTTTCAGAATGAATGCTTGATGTGGTTTGGAACATATGGGGTTTAATCACGGCAGCATTTAGCTGAGTGGGCAGAGCAGACACTCTTCTCTTCACAGAGCTCACTGCTTGCAGGCGGACGGACTCCCCAAAGGGGCGTGGCCAGCAGCAGCTCGGCAACATGAGGGCCAGACCCAGAATCAGCACTTTTGTAACAGGGTTACGGTGATGTCCCGATGACTACAGTCTACTTTTAACGTTTGTGTTACGCATAGGAACATTACCCCTAAATCAAGCCTTGGGCTATTCAAGCAACTCAAACAATTTATATTGCAAATATAATAGTTGTATTAAACATGGAAATATTGACTACTGTCAACATCTGCTTTGCTGTTTTTGTATGAATAGTCGTTCCACAGAAAGTGAATTGCAGCTATGTTAAGAATGTATTTATCCTTAAAAGCTATTTTAACCACAAAAGCAACACATTTACTGGTTTCTACTGCACAAATATGAATATTAGCTGTTATTATTAGTAATAATAATATTTGTTTTCTTCATCTTTTTCAATAATAAACTAAATGTTTAAGTATTGGTTGGACAAAACGGCTTGGGGTGACCTCACCTGGGACTCTCTCTGACATATTTTCATCCTTCTAAATGAGTGGATCTCTTGACATGATGTATAAACCAATTGGTACACAAAACATTGATATAATACATTTTCAGTCTGATGTGTTGAATGCCACAAATAATATATTAATATTGTCATACTGAATGCTGGATAAGAGCTCTCCTCTCACTATGTTTACTGTGAGTGTTAGCACTGTGGGTTACCATCAAACACAATGATATTTAATGCATAACAGCTCAATTACTGTGGCTGGTTTTGCCACTTATCAATTATGAGGAGTGGAGGCTTCAATTAAAACAGAGTGATCATTCTGAGCCACTGTTGGGTTAAAAACATGCTGCCCAACCTTTTATCATGAACAGCCCAATTTCTAAAGCCACATCAATATTTCATATTTAATGGAATGCTGAGCCAGAGAGCAGTATTGAAATATTCATCAGCTGCTGACTCATATGATGGTGTGTGTGTGTGTGTGTGTGTGTGTGTGTGTGCGTGTGCGTGTGTGTGTGTGTGGGTCTTGTGTTTGCCTTGTTTGTGAGGATCAAATGCTCTAACAGTAGTGATCAGTGATAAACCGTATTTAAGGATTTATCTATAAGGCTAAAGATGTGTCAGGATGGGTATGGGGATTAAATGCAATGATGGTACTGTATGTACTGTATACCAATTCCATTATTGATTCCTCTTATCAGTCAGAATCTTGATCAATCGATTCCCTTATTTACTCCTGTTGACTGGAACAACAGAACATACAGCTAAGGCTTTTTACGTCATGTTTACTTTTTTGTATTTTGCGTGGTTATTGGCCATTCAACACATAATTCAAATGAAGACTAAATCAATTATTTTATTTTTGTGTCTCCAAATTCTTGACATATATGTTTTCACACTTATCAAATCATATCTCTTATTTTGTAAGTACAGTATGATAGGGCTCTTACAATACTGAAATATAAATGTAGGATGCAAAGAGTATGTAATCAGTGTGTTTGCCTCTGCAGATTGCACTGCTTTCAGTTGCTTTCTGCTCTTTTTATTTGGCAGTTCTTAAAATCGCTTCCCACTCGCTTCATCTCAGCCTTTTTTGACTGAAGGAGCTGGCATGCTTCCCAGACAAATCCCAACTAACATATACATCAGCATCTTTCACTGAACAGATGATGTTTATGAGCAATTCTTTTTAACATGTTTGCCTTATTAGTAAAAGTCATTTTGCCTATATCTAAGCTGCAATACAGCACATTTACCAATGTTCACACTTCAAGGTTTTTTATTTTATATAAATTACTCTAATGCAAATTGTAATATTTAACTATCAAAATACAATACCTACTATATCGTTTCAAATAAAGCACATCTTCATCTTAAGACAGGCAAGCGAGAATCAAACCCACCACCACCCATGAGAGGATCTCTTTAAAAACATCAGCTGATTCTGTGGCAACCCACACTCAGCTGGGCCACATTAGTTTGCTTTAATATCCTACACACACACCCCAAACCACCTTAAAAAAGAAGTTGGGGACATCGATTTAGAGGGACATGGATCAGCTATAAAAGTTAATGAGGCAAATAAGATTTTCTGTCTCTTTCTACGGATTATGTACAAAGTGCCCACGTAATGGCAGGTAGGAAATCTAAGGATCCACTTATATAGCCAAGCATTCAGCCTATTATTTTGTTCAAACCAGCACCACAATATGCTACAGTATGCACACACTGAGCATAATGACACCTACTCAGTCGGTAGAGCCAAGGGCGCCGGAAGCAGGGATGCCAGGGGGCCATTGCCCCCCCCCCACTTTACAGCCCTGCCCCACATTTTCGCAGCAGCGGATGCCGCGGAACACTGTACATCCCGTTTCAATAATTCCCCTCTACTCTAAAGTCGCTTCTAAAAAGAACGCCATCTGATCTAGCTGTGTATATTTTGTTATGTTTGATTGTTATATTCAATCTCATTAGCTACAGGCATTTTTGAAGCTTGTAAAGGGACGAAGACAGGCACCTCTCACTCGCAATCTCCTCTTCCGCAGCGCCGCCCCCCTCCCTCCGGCTGAAATTATGAATGTAAGCGTATAGTAGTCATAGATAACACGGCAGGGTCCGTTACAGTTTGTTTTGATCTGATTTCAAATAAACAAGTTTGGCTTTCAGAATATTAAACTTGTTTCGGCAAATTCAGATGATAAATACAACTTTGAAGCTTGCAACGGCATAATTACAAGCGGAGAACGGAGTAACTTTACGTCACAGCAGGCATAACAACAGCCGGTGTTTCTCGTGAGTGTTTCCCCGGGAAACAAACTCAATACACACAAAGGCAAAAATACACAAACACACACGTATACACACACACACACACACACACACACACACACACTCACGAGCTCCCCCCAGACCAGTAATCCAAACCGATACTACTCTGATACTACTTTCCCCAGATAGCAAAAGATGTTAAATCAACGTTGAATTATGGTCAAAAATGTTGAATTTGGTTAAGGTTGAAGATTGATTGTGGATCAACCTTAAATGTTGAAAAGATGTCATTGAATCAACGTTGTATTGTGGTCGAATTTAATGATTGAAATGCCAACATTGAATCAATGTTGAATCTATGCTGTTTGCCTTTTCTTTTTTTCTTGATGGGGGAGGGAGGGGGGTACTCTGTAGGAGGGGGTGTAGTCTGTGTGTGGGGGTGGGGGGTGAGAAATATATCTGAAAAATTCAGTAAGTGTCGAGGCCAAAATTGAGACCTAAAGGTCTTACCCTCTGTGAGGCTCCCTGAAAGTGCAGGACTCTGGGTGGGAGTGTCGTACGAGAAAGGCGAAGACATCCACACGTGTGTCTTGGCGAGTTGTACAACATATCCGAAAGGCGGATTCTAAAAACCTATCGTTGTGGAGTTAGAACGATTTATTGTGTGTTATAGCTTGATTCTTGACCCTAGCCAATTAAGGAGAACGGTAAGGCCGTGTGTGAGGAGAGTTATATGGACGCGTTCGGGGCGGCGCGCTGACACAAAATCTTAAAATACTCCTTTAAAACAGTTTTTCACTATTATCTCGGCCCCTAGGGGGCGCCAAAACAATCGGACAATGGATTATTGATCAGCTCTTCACCCCGGACGCGTCAATATAACTTTCCTCACACACGAACATACGGTTCTGAAAATTAGGGTTACAGGGTTTCTTGAATAACTTGGCCACTAGGGGGCGCTGACACTATCGGACAACGGATTCTTAATCAGCTCTTCAGCCATACCTGCCAACCTCACACCGTCCGATAACAGGAGATTTTTTTTCCAGGGGTGGGGGGGGGGGGGGGGGGGGGCATACTGAACACGCCCCCAAGCGGGGGGTCTGGGGGTCCCCCCAGGACATTTTTAACAGAGTAGATGTAATTTCCAGTATTCTGGTAGATTTCGGGAGTTTGACACTTTTATCAGGCTTTACTTACATAGGATCCATTAAAAAGTTAAAAGTAGCAATAAAAGAGCCATATTTAATAATAACCACTAATTACTTAAAAATGACTATCTCTTTAAAATTGCATTGGACTGGAGTTTATCCAGACATAAAGCGACAGTAAAAGAGTAACATTTCCATTCTATCAGAAAGAGTTTTTTTTGGGGGTGTGTGTGCCAGAATCAAAGTGTGGGTGTGTGTGTGTGTGTGGGTGGGTGTGTGTGTGTGTGAGCGTACGCGCGTGTGTGTGCGTGCGCGTGTGCATGCCCACTCTGGGTGAGAGCATTTTATGGGAGGGGGGTCTCACATTTTAAATTAAGCACCATACGTTGAGGGCAATGGGTTGTGATTTTTTTAATTATTATTATGTGTAAATCTTCTTACGTTTGTGCATAATGACAAAAACATCTACAAGTTACCTTTGGACACAAGGAGTGGAGCAGTCCAAATGTCCCATAATATCCTATTGTAACCTAGTGGTATGTTCCATCCACCCCGTGTCATGTTGGATTGATCTCTCTACGGTCCTGGCTGCTGTGGCATTTCTACCTCCGTCCGGATCGCCCTCTGCCTGCTTTTACAGTACGTTTGGGAATATTACTTTTATCTTAACTGAATTCTGTGCAGAAAAAAAAACACTGCATTGTTTTGGGCTTATATCATATGCTTATATGTAGGTAAACGTTAGTTGTAATATATATATGTCAACTAACAAGCTAAATATTTATGAAGATTCGTCAGTTTCTCCTTTTATTAATTTAACTCTGAGAGTGTACAAGTTGGAACCTTAAGGGTTCTGGGTCTGTTCCCCAGATCTATAACCAATACATTATTTAATATGTTTTATTTATTTCTTAACCGCTGTTTTTAGCGCCAAGAAACCAATAGACCAATTGCGTGCATTGTAACTGAATCACGTGGTGCGAGTCAGCCAATCAAATAAGTGCATATTGGTGACACACTAGTCGAAACGAGAGGGTGAAATACACGGAATTTCACATCGTTTGATCCGCTAAAAACAGAAAAGTTATCAAGAAATAATGGGCTCTCTTAGCTTAATTTCTATTCTGAAATATGACGGTGTTTGGACGTGCGTTTATTTACAGAGAGGAGTACTCTAGTGTCTAGTCCACTCAGTCAAGGATCGTGGTCTTGTCACGACCGTCATGGATGAACTTCAACCTGGTGTTTGAACGTTCTCCATTTACGGCCCGTACATCTACATAAACGTTAAGATTTCAAATATAAAGTGCTGACCTCATGGCCATGGATGTTACAATTATGTATGGGTCCTCAAAAGTACCCGTATGTTCCGTATGGTTCAATAAAACTCATTTTAATCCGATCGGTGGCCATTTTCTCATAGAGTTATAATGTATCAGAGGAGTGCAATACACCTCCTAACCGATAGGGTCGCTTAGTTGAAAGCATGGCGAAAATACGGAGAAAATGTTCACCGATTGGATTAAAAAGCTTTTTATTGAACAATACGGAAGATGCGGGTACTTCTTATGGCCTGAACATAATTGTAACATCCGTGGCCATGGGGTAAGCACTTTATATTTGAAATCTGAACGTTTATGTAGAAGAGATAAATGGAGAAAGTGCAAACACCAGGTTTAAATCCATCCATGACTGTCATGATATGACGGGGTTTCAGGACTATAGTCCACTGGGCTGCATTGGTCCTGTTTATTTTATTAAAGTTAGACGTTTGTTTACGCTGGTATTTTATGTAGCTAAGATTAATAATGAACTTACCTTGATGTTGATCCAAATGTACAATTGTGCAATGTTATTTCAGCTCATTTCACCTTGCAATGCAGCTTTTCCCTCTTTTTTTTAATGCAACATTAGTGTAAGATGTTGACACTGTTTTCTAAATGACCACAAACCAAGTATTACTGCAGTGGTTCTCAATGGAGTGGTCCCCAGTTCAAATATCATTATGTTGGGGGGTCCCCAGTTCAAATATGATTCTTTTTGGGGGTCGAGGCCTGAAATGGCTGAGAACCACTGTATTACAGTACCAGCTGATGGATTGCAATAGGCCTTCTGATACTAAAAATGAATAAGTTTGTGTTGTAGGGCTGTTGTATTGGCTTACATTAAAGTAGTGGTTTTCAAAGATTTTGTGTCAAGGCACATTCATCATGTTAAATAGTATCTATAATGTGTGCACTCTTTATATTGTTTGCATAAACTAATGCCAAAAAACTAAGCCCTATTTAATACTTTCACAACATTTGAATAGTGAAAAAACTTGTAGATTTAAAAGCTTTGATCTTGTAAGATGCCTTTTTTAAAGCTATAAATCAGCTAGTCTTTGTTTTGTTTGTTTTTTAGGATATAGAATGTGTTTTTTAGGATATAGAATGTGTTTTTTAGGATATAGAATGTGTCTCTAGTGGAAAATGAGTGCCGATATAGATAATAATTATTCATAAATAGTTTTATATATTGCATAATGTGTGCTGCCTTGTCAAATACATGATGCAAGCACATCTGGATTGTCTAACGGAACACTGTTTTGGGAACCATTGCATTCGACTGTGCAGGTTTCAAAGATGGTGGACCCTCTCTAAATTCATGACAATCCCTGACACTTCATCTTCTTTTTTTTAACACTACAGAAGATGTATATATTGAATTTTGTTTATTGCAACACTTATTTGCAGTGATATTGCAGCACATTAATTTGGACCTTTTTTTCCCCTCCCATTTTCAGGATCACGTACCACTTTCCAGACGAGCAGAATTGGAGAAGGAAGACTCAGTCCATTACAGCCAAGTAAATGGGCACAATTTATGTACAGTGACTACAGCACCTCATCACTCTTAAGATAATGTCATCTTATTGGGATAAGATGACAACAAATTAGTGAGAGAGACAGAGCAGGATATCCTCATTGAATATAATTTAGCTGCTGCTGCTAATGCAGTACAAACCTTCACTTTTTAGAGAGCACAAGTCCTGTCACAACCTCTTCTGAGTGCCTGCTAGATGCTTTACCAACTACATCAGACTTGCCAATACACCGACCACTAATTATCAGTGATCAGAGTGAAAATATCAACTCCAAAACCTCAAAGGCTTCACCAGATTTTCATTTTGAAAGTATAGATGGGGCTGACAAAATTGAATCTGAAAATGATTCTGACAGTGATAGCATAATGAAGATTTACTCATGATAAGTTTAAAATATTGGGCAACATCTTATTCAGTCTCTCTCTGGTTGCACTATCCTCTTTGCTGTCTATCTTGAAGATATTTCACCCCACCCTTCCCAAAGATGGAAGAACATTGCTTGGAACGCAAAAACATGTGCCTACCACTCAAATTGAAGGGGGAGAGTACTATCACTTTGGTATAGTAAAAGGGGTACTTTCACATTTGGCATGTTTGAGTTTACCAGCAACTCTGACTACACTTATTTTACAGTTTAATATAGAAGGTTTACCTTTATTCAAAAGTTCTAAACTTCAGTTTTGGCCCATACTTGGATGTTTTCCATTGCCCCTTTTGTGGATCTGGTTACTGGCACCTATGGCAACTACCTGCAATCTCCACCTTAGCAAGTTCATGATGGTGAGTTATCAAACAGTCAGCAGTCACATAACATATTCTGGCATGTTTAAACATATTCTGGCATGTTTAAACATCTGTGTTGTCATGTGTGTTTTGTCACATTATCTTTATAAAGTTTTTGATGAAAGTGAAAATTGGGACAGTGCATTTGGCTTTCATCCCTTTATTTTATCCCTGGGTCAGCAATGCATTACATCTAGGGATCAGCTGAAAGGAAATTAAACATTTCTTTACATGGGAGGTTACAATAGTGTCATATGCTAATAACTTTATTTCCTACTGTGTGTTTCAGCTGGGATGTCAGGATTTGGTGCTGCCCATTACCACCAGCTCCAGGCCCCACAGCGAGCAAGTACTGGTATGATGCCCTACTCGTTCACTACACTAACGTTTCGAGAGACAGGAACACAGAACTCAATGAATACTATTTGACATATGTATGACTTACAATTCAGATTTTGTGTTCAGACATCCTGTGGTAGTTGACAACAATATGCTGGAACATCAGGTTATGTTGCTACTCCCAAAGTATAGTGAAATATAACTGATGATTTTGTTTCTACAGGGATATCGGGAATGGGATACGGCTCGGTGCAGTACACCCCCCCCTTGGACCCCCACAACGTGCACAAAATGGTATGCCATTGTATTCCTCGCTAATGAACCCAATTTACTACTAAAAGTAATATCTTTGTAGACAAATCAAATCACACTAGTCGTGTTTTTTGTGTAAATGTTACAGCATTTGTTTTTCCCTCCTCTAGACTTCTTTAGAGGAAACTGCCACCAGTTTGATCCCATGCAGTCAGTGCATCAAGTGAACAAGACGATCATCTAACATTTGTGTGTGTGTGTGTGTGTGTGAGAAAAGGTTAAATCTCTATATTCTGATGATGATCATTGCTCTCTTCTTTGTTCATCTTCCCTCTTTGATTGAATACTTTATCAACAGTTTGAAAAAAGTACAGGGGCACAGTTATACAATAATGCTAAAAGCCAAGGATAACAAAAAGCCCTGAGGGCTTGTTTCCATTGTGGTCCTGTGTATTCAATTAATCTGTATGAGTTCTCTCTCCTGATAGGATACTGAAAATGCCTTTTCTGTTTACCAAAGTTCTGTAGGGAAGGGGAGACCCCTGTTACTGACTAAACACTTGATCACAATATATACACACACACACCTAATAACCTTTCAAAATGTGTGCAGTGATTAAGTCTCATGAATGTTTGCGTTTTACAGATGGAACCACACAGATGCACGTCGATGACACCAGGCTGCGTTTGAAAGGCAAGTCTATTAGACTTAGTGTAATTCCTCATGAGTCATTTGCAGGTTATTTTTCAATTCTTACTTTACACTTTTCAATTATATTTTTCTTAAGACATTGCCATCCAGAAGATGACTTCAATGCTCGCTGAAGTACTTGTGGTGGTAAAGGGCCTGTCCAGAGATGTGCAGTTCATCAAGAATGAGTTGGCAGAGGGCAACATGACCCCGGCTGGTAGTCAGGGACCAGGGTCAGCCACAACCCATATGTTCCCCATCCAGCTGCCAATCGCCAATGAAGATGACTTCAATGAGGCTGAATCATTGCTGAAGAATTAATCAGTCCGTCAAAAGATGGTAATTTGACAGACTGAACTGCATTCATTTATGAAATGTGGATAATATCAGTGCGGTCAAAATGTGCTTAGTTATTGCCCTTTAGCTACTCAACCACAAATAATTCTAGTCTTAGCTACTCAACCACATATAATTCTAGTCTACAAGTTCAAAACCTGTCACGGTGCATGTATGAGCAAGATCTGCTATTTATGGAAACGTTTAGAAATTGTTCAAATATATTTTTTACATTTATATTGACATGACCAAAATTGGGACACCAGGGTTAAAGTGATTAAACATAACGACTGGCATGAACTTGATTGAATACCATGGGCTGGAATATCAGTGTATCAAGTGTATAAAAAACAGTTGGTCTCTGTGTATGAAATAAGAGTGCTGTTGTGCTGTTTCTAACGTATGTCCCACAGAACGTAGCTCAATACAACAGTTAAAGCAGTGGCCTATTTGTTTCTCTCGTCTGATTTAGATTGCTCGCCTGGCTCTGGTAGGTGGCACCAATTCAGAGAACCTGATCAGACGGATGCTGGCAACTGCTCTGACTAACGCCTTAGCCTTAGGCTGGAAAGAAAGACAAGCGTTGCAGCAGCAAGAAGCCATTCAAGGAACCGGTAATACAAGACTGCATGTTTCAGGTTTTATTTATTTATATAGCACATTTAAAAGCGATTTTTGGTCGAGCCAAAGTGCTGTACAAGTAATAAAAAACACTTATAATCACAATAAAAGACAATAATTTACAACAGATATAAAGCAAACACAGGGAATAGTCAGGAGTCGTGCTCCGCTCAGACTAGAAGGCCAGAGAGAAGAAGTGAGTCTTTAGTGAGGATTTAAAAACCCCTAGAGTCTGGGCCGACCTCACGTGGAGGGGCAGAGTGTTCCAGAGCCTGGGGCCAGCTGCTGCGAAGGCTCGGTGCCCTCGGGTTTTGAGCCTGGTCTTGGGCACTACCAGCAGCAGATGGTCAGCAGACCTTAAAGCTCTGGCTGGGGTGTAGCGCTGGAGGAGTTCAGCTATATAGGCCGGAGCCAGCCCATTTAGTGCTTTAAAAACAAATAAAAGGATTTTAAAATCAATTCTGTACCGAACTGGAAGCCAGTGCAGTGAGGCCAGAATTGGGGTGATGTGGTCACGCTTTTTATGGCCAGTCAGCAAACGTGCAGCTGCGTTCTGGACTAGCTGCAGGCGTTTAATTGATGCCTGGTCCATACCCATATACAGAGCGTTGCAGTAGTCCAGTCTCGAGGTCACAAAGGCGTTAATAACCCTTTCCAGGTCTTTAAAAGATAAATACGACTTGGTTTTGGCCAAAAGTCTTATTTTAAAAAAGCAGGATTTGACTACGCTACTGACCTGCTTGTCGAATTTAAAAGTACTGGAGAAGGTCACCCCAAGGTTCGTGACCGAGGGGAGGATGTTTTGTTGGAGGGAGCCCAGAATATCAACCTGGGAGGCTGGAGGTTGGGGTCCAAAAAAGATGACCTCAGTCTTGCTTTCGTTGAGGTTTAGAAAGTTTTTGCTCAGCCAGGATTTTATCTCAGTTAAGCAGTCCATCAACTGTTGTAATGAGTGTGTGACACTTGCTTCGAGAGGGAGATATATCTGTACATCGTCGGCGTAGCAGTGGAAGGGAATATTATGTTTTGTGAGAATTGAGCCTAGGGGCAGTAAGTACAGTAGGAAAAGGATGGGGCCCAGAATCGAGCCTTGGGGAACCCCACAGGTAAGAGGGGCTTTTGCAGAGGAGAAGGCACCTAGCTGCACAGCGAAGCTACGGTCTGTCAGGTAGGACCTGAACCATGCAAGGGCAGAGCCTGTGATGCCAGCGGACTGTTCAAGCCGTGACAGCAGGATGCTATGGTCCACAGTGTCAAAAGCAGCTGTCAGGTCTAACAGCACCAAGACAGCTGGGCTACCTGAGTCGGCGGCTAGGAGCAGATCATTAAAAACTCTTAAAAGGGCTGTTTCAGTGCTGTGCATGGGTTTGAAGCCAGACTGAAACTTTTCGTGGATTCCATGCGTGGTTAAAAAAGACTGCAGCTGGGCGTAGACTACTCTCTCCAGGGCTTTTGATAAAAAAGGTAGCTGGGAAATGGGCCTAAAATTTTCGAGAAAGGAGGGGTCGAGATGTTTCTTTTTAAGTAATGGCTTAACCACGGCATGTTTGAAGGCAGCAGGGACACATCCTGAGCTAAGGGAGGTGTTTACAATTAATAAAATACTTGCTCCAACTGAATCTAAAACGTCTCTGAGAAGGCGAGAGGGAATGCTATCTGAGGTGCAGTTTGTCGGCCGCAGGTGCTTGATCACATCCGAGAGAGAAGAGAGGGATACAGGCTCAAAGTGGTCGAGGACAGCAGGGCACAGAAAGGGAGCAGGATCTGGGGTAGCACTAGTGTGAGCTAGCCTAAGAGCAGATACCTTTTCAATAAAAAATTTAAGAAACTTATCACAGAGAGTAGTCGATGGCACAATAGAAGAAACATCACAGGGATTAATGATCGAGTTGAGGACATTAAAAAGAACCTGAGGTTTATGGCTGTTTTTGGAGATTAACAGAGAGATGTGCTCTGTTTTGGCTGCTTTGACTGCCGTCTGGTAGTCAGACAGGGAAGCACGAAGGATTTCTAGGGAGACATGGAGTTTATCCTTTTTCCATTTTCTCTCTGCACGCCTGCAAGCGCGTCTGAGAGCACGAGTACAGTCATTGAGCCACGGCTCTGAGAGCACTTTTGTGCGTCTAAGTGTAAAAGGAGCAACAGAATCCAGTGTTAGTGTGCATGTAGAGTCAAACATGGAGATAAGCTCATCAGCATTAAAAGCACAGTTCACATCTAATTTACAGATCGGAGAAGCATTAAAAACATCAGAGAACTGTGAGGCAGTCAAGGGGTTAATCGAACGCACACGACGCGCAGGGGCACGTGATTCGACTCCTGCGGAAGGGATGGAGGTTGTAAACAGAACCGGTAAATGGTCTGAGATACGCGTTGCTGCACATATTTCATCCACAGATACAGACAGTCCAAACGATAATACTAAGTCCAAAGTGTGTCCTTTTTCGTGTGTTGGGCCAGCCACGGACTGAACGAGACCAAAAGAATCAAGGAGATTTAAAAAGTCCCTAACCAGAGGTTTGGACTCACAACACACATGGACATTGAAGTCTCCGGAGATCAAAACACGATCATATTTCACCATGATCCCGGACAGAAAGTCAGAAAAGTCATTTATGAAATCCTTATTGCACTTTGGCGGACGATACACGACTGCGCAGAGTATAGGCGAGGCCGGGTTCAGTTCAAAAAGCTGCAACTCAAAGCTAGCATAGGTAGTTACAGGGTGAAGCAATCGGCATTGGAGGCTAGCTCTAAACACTGATGCTATGCCCCCACCATGGCCGGTGGCACGGGGGGAGCTGAAGAATGTACAGTCAGGAGGAAGAAGTTCAGAGAACGGTGTATACTCGCCAGCGTGGACCCAGGTCTCCGTCAGGAACATAAAATCCAGTTCACGGGAGGTGAAGAAGTCGTTTAGCAGGAACGTTTTGTTTGCTATCGACCTAGCATTTAGCAAAGCCATACAAAGTTTTTGCTCCGGGCTTGCCGACGGTGGAGTGCGTCTCAGCTGACGAAGATGTGCGTGTTGAACGCCGCGCGGGCCGGGAGCAGTCAGTCGGGCAGGAGGAGCTGCCAGCGGGCCCAGCAGAGTCCGCAGCTCCGGAAAAACAGGGCGAATCCACCGATTCCGCACGTGACGTGCAGCGGGAGGGCCATGACATCTGAGACGTGGATAAGTCCCAGAAGAAGCCGTCAGGTATGCTTTCAGATGGACCAGTGCACCACCACGCTTTCCCCGTCGTCTAAAGCGCTTTCGGCGAGGCAGGATGCAGGGCAACCGGCGCAGGTAGGTGGGTATATCCAACAGTAGAGGGGGGGGGGGACGATTTATGGTTGCCAGATGTAAGTTTGGGCAGCAGTATCAACTCCAGTGAGGGTCTGAGGTGGAGGAGAGTTTGGCGATCATACACGAGCAGAGCAGAGACATTCTGACAAACATAAAACAAAAACAAGATAGCTAAGGGTAGAGAGCTGAGCGAGCGGCGAGCCGACACAGGCGCCATCTTCCCACACACTGGTCATGTTTGGTGTGTTTCCTCACCTGCAAACTACTTATTAGCTTAAAGGTGACCTATCATGCTATATTTAAATGATATAGTGTATGACCATACCTATATAAGGTATATTTATACATTTTATTTTCCAAAATACCAAACAGATCATTTTTTAGCCATGCCTCGTTTCGCTCATTTTCGCTTTATTCCAAACCTGCCTATGAAAATTCTGAGCAGCAGCTGACCACGCCCCCTGCAGAAGAGCCGGCGAGAGTCACGTTACCATGCTTGCTGTGATTACGAGTGTGGAATACACATGTCATCTCAGAGCAATGCATGTGTTCAAGCATATTATCAATTTGATCCAGAAACTGAAGCAGCGGAGGTTTTGGTGGAGGTGCAAACATCTCGGTTGTCAGCAATGTGTGTTTCATGTGTTTTAAAAGCTCAGTTATTGACTTCTTTCTAAAGGGGTACATGTGCAACTTGCGCCACGATGCCTTCTGAACCGGAGCATGTGCTGCATGGAGATACCACACGTAACATTAGCTTCACTAAGTTGTCTGTTTAGAGAATACATTTTTCACATGTCATTCAATATATGTTTATCACACTAGGTGTAAAGACGGATGCAGGAACTTGAGGACTCTAACCTGTGTGGTGGATCATCCTGGATTGTGTGCCTAAATGTGTTTTCCCTGCAGAATGCATTGAATATTTACAGAGCTGAACACAGTTGGACTACAGTTGAGGCAAATAGAGCACTGAGTGGTTTGTTTTGACTGAAATTGTAAAACGAATGCTAATATTGTTCATGGAAATAAATACTGGTGTATATGGCTTTATGCAATCTTTCATTCTGTCATTGTACTATTATATACTACACAGCAATGGCATAACGCACCCATGTGTATGACAAAAAAAGTCCACACACAACCTTATGCTTTTGAAATCAGAATATTCTTTACCCATCCAAACATGAATAATCACGACACATTTGATATCAACTCGGAACTTTATTGTCAAAATCAACGGTTATTTGAACCCATGGAGAGAGGATCAGAGTGGTGATTCCGGCCTGCGTTGTCCTCTGATCCGTGAAATGTCTATGTTAGGTTCAGACAGCAGCCAAATTGAACCGTGTGGCATACCCGGCGATGACCTCCTCCCTGTCAGGTTGCTCATAATGGTGCAGGGTCCACAAAGACTTGGTCGAAGATGAGGTCCATCAAGTTGGCCACGTAGCCTGTGCAATGTTAAAAAAAGCACAACAAAAAAAGTGGTTGAGATTAGTAAATGCATGTCGTCAACAACAACATACCAGGGCTTTAGCTCCGTTTTACTCGTGGTGTGTGTCCCCTCGCATACATACATACAGTGTTGTATCCTAACACACCCCCATTTATATTCATGTGCGCAAACAAGTAAACATGCAAAAGCTTTTCCATATAACGCTGCAAAAAACGGCATGTCTCATTAGCGTAGCGTAGCTTAGCGTAGCGTAGCTTAGCGTAGCGTAGCTTAGCTTACAGGTCGATGATATATGATCGTTCTTACAGACTACAATCACAAAAGCTTTTACATAACGCTGGAAAAAACGGCACTTACCTCCAGAAGATTACGTTTGTTATTATAACTTACTCAATATGATTTTTTAGAGGATACAAAATACTAATACATAGGAGAATAAATACTTGTGTTATCGGCTAGGCCAGGCGTGGCTTTACAGCCTTCACACAGATCGCCATTACGGCAGTCTGAACATGTTCGCAAATGCCTGATAATTAAAATAAAAGACAAAGCAAATACTGCGGAGCGTACAAAATAAAATGTTACAAGAACATATAAACACCTAACCGATTACTAGTTGGGGTTGAGGCGACATTGATACGGCTAAGCTACATGCTACCAGCTAGATATAGCTTTATCAGGAAAAACACTGCTAAATAAAAACTTACAGCTTCAGAATTGGATGTGTCCTCACTGGCCTGGTCCCGGATGGTTGGTATTGATCCCGGGTGTAGCATTAGTTTGGAGGCATATCCGTGTTGGACTTGAGAGAAGTTCATAAACATGTCCGTGGTTTAACTGGCTTAGACATCCTGCCAAGAGCAGGCAAAAACACAGATGTGACTGGGGTAGCCTGCCATAGCCTATATGCGAATGAGAGGTTTGGCAATGCACGTGGCCGTGGCTCATTCCCCTGATAGGTGGAGAGTTGACCAATAAGCGGAGTACGTCTTTGTGACGTAGAAAAGTGTCGGAATGTGGATCCATTTTTTTCAGATCCGTTGCAGCCCCTTTTTTAGAGATTTGGCGAAGGAGGAAAATAGAGAGGGTTGTGTTTTCTGACACTTGGTGAGTTCCCCGGAACACCGGGGACACATAATCATGTATAAAAGACGTACAAAAGTGCATTTTGCATGATAGGTGCCCTTTAAGTTTAGGGAGTGAGGTGTGACTGATGGTGATTCAGAACATAATTATGCTCTTTGTGAGCCATATACAGGGTTCGTACGGTCATTGAAAACCTGGAAAAGTCATGGAAATTCAAAATGCAAATTCCAGGCCCTGGAAAAGTTATGGAAAACAATATTTTTCCAAAGGTTTTGTAAAAGTCATGGAAATGTAACTAAAGTTGCGTCAAATATAATTTACATTTTATCTAATCGCCGAAATAATCTGCGGTCACTATCTGCTAACGTTAGCTTTAGCCTTCGTTTTCTAATAGTTTTTTTCATAAGCTATAAACATAGGTGGTATAAGTATAGATATTTACTAGAGTAAAAGTAGAAGAACTCAGATCTTGTACTTAATAAAAGTAGAAGTACTCAGATCTTGTACTTGAGGAAAAGTAGAAGTACCAGAGTGTAGGAATACTCTGTTACAGTAAAAGTCCTAAATTCAAAATGTTCCTCTACCATTATAAAAAAAGTATAAAAGTATTAGCATGAAAATATAGTTAAAGTAGCGACAGTAAAAGTAGTCGTTGTGCAGATTGGTCCATTTCAGAATTATATATATGTTTTATAAAGATTGATCATGAAAGTGTTCTCAAAACTGGTAAAGGTGCAGCTAGTTTGAATGACTTTGTATACTGCAGGGTAGCTTGTGGATTTACTCCAGGTGGAACTAAAGTCTGATTTAACACTTGATTAGATTTCACATCATTCATCCACATCTGTTAAGTAACTAAAGGTATTAAATACATGTAGTGGAGTAGAAGTACACCTTTTACCTCTGAATTGTAGACGAGTAGAAGTACAAAGTAGTAAAAACATTGAAATACTTAACCTGTTAAGCCCCAAGGTCCCCGCCGGCGGGGACCCCGTTTTTTTTTTCACGACACTGTGTCTCAGGGCATTTTAATATTTAAAATCCTATTAATGTGTTATACCAGATTAACGAGAAGAATCTCAGCTAACTGACGATACGAACCATTTTTACTGAAACAAAACACAAGTCTCACAAGAAGCGTTAGCATTAGCCCTTAGCTAAAACGGGCAGATGCTACTTCCAGTGCTAACTAGCAAAAACGATCTTTAAAACTTAATATTTTCTGCACAAACTACATATCATCTGGAAAGCTGATACTCCACAGATTATTTTGTTATAAGTATCATCCCTGTAGGACACAAACTCACTGAGCTAGCAGCCAGAACAGAGAAGAAAAAAAACAACAATTTTTAAAAACATAACAATAATTATGTCTTACCGTTGCTGTTTTGTGATCAAAGCTCGTGTTCAAGGGAATAAAAACGCTCCTCAAGGTTAATCCAATGTCTCTTAGTCACTTTAGAATTGTTCCTGATAATCTATCATTACATTCATGGCAGCAGAGTAGGTATAAAGTTTCGCAGTCCCAAGCTAATGCTGTCTCACATGCTGTTTACGCAAACCTCTCTCTACTTGACGTAAGTGTTTAGCGGGACTTACTAACTGTCACTCGATTCTATTGGCTCTAACGGTTCAGAAAAGGTGTCAATCACCCAAATCGACCAATGGGTTCCAAAGATATGATCCTGCGTAGTATAAACTACGCCTGCTCCGCCTCCATTACGCATTACGCAGCAGGCTCCACAGAGCACTGCACCGCAGCAGGAGCCACAACAGAGCACACGCAGCAGGACAGCACCACAGCACCACAGCACGCAGCGACGATAGCAGGTAACAGGTAACAGAGCACATTTCAAGGACGTTGATTTCTTTGCTTTTAGATATTTTTCTTGTGTATCCTCTTTCCATTTTAGCAAATAATGGCAGCCAGAAGGGAGAGCTTCACCACCGAGCTGGTGCTAGAGATGCTAGCTGACGATAGTGGAGCTATGATCATACCAGATGACTCTTCTTCGGATGATGAAGATCTCCTCCAGCCAGACCTGGATCCAGACAGTAGTGACTCGGATGTTGAACTTCCACCACGGGAAAGGTATGTAATCTCTCCGTTTTTATATATTACTTATGTGTTTGGTGGAACTGCGTCACAGTGCTAGCTTAGCCAAGAAGCTACAGGAATGATGCTAAATGCTAAATGATGCTAAATGCTAAATAGTGTTACTTGTCTTTTTGGAGTTACATTTTCTAAATGAATGGCCAGTGAATGAATATACATGGGTTTACTTATTTATTTGGTGTAATATTATTCATTTATAGTCCAATATTATCCTTTTTATATATTACTTTTGTGTTTGGTAAAACTGCATCACAGTGTTAGCTTAGCCAAGAAGCTACAAAAAATGATTAGGCAAAATGCTAAATAGTGTTACTTGTCTTTTTGGAGTTACATTTTCTAAATGAATGGCCAGTGAATGAATATACATGTGTTTACTTATTTATTTGGTGTAATATTATTCATTTATAGTCCAATATTATCCTATAAGTTTAAGCCAGTGAATTAATCTAATCTCTTTGTTTTTCCACATGTGTTAGATGAGGAGTGACCCCAGCAGGACAAAGACACACACCCAGAAGACTTTCAGGGAGCAGCTTGCTGCAGAATTGTTGGAGTTTGCTGAAGGGCCTGCACCACCACCCCCTCCTCCACCACCACTCACATGCATGTCCGAGTATTATGGGGAAGATGCCACCAAGGTCAGGAAGAACTGCAGGAGGTGCCTAGATGCTGGACTCAAAAGGGTGAAGACACCCGTGTACTGCAGGAAGTGCCAGGTCCCTCTGTGCTTCACTACCAAAAAGAACTGTTTCAGGGAGTGGCACGACCTAAATACTGGAACATTCAGGTAGGTATAAAGTTCAGGTAGGTATAACGTTTGCGAGTGTTTATTTAAAAAATGTTATATACCTAGTGTGATTTTATTGTATAGTACGTTGGTAAAATGTTTGTTTTTACATGCCTATAGTGTTGGTAAAATGTTTGAAATAAATCTGCCCCAGTTGGAGTCAAATGTTACCTATGTTTCCGTTTTTTTTTATTGTGCAAGTACACCTACACACACTGACCTACAGTGTAGTTTTATTGTATAGTGTGTTGGTACAGTTACATACACACACACACAGCTACACTTACACATACCCACACAGCTACACTTGCACACCTACACTTACACATACATACCCACACACACACCTACACTTACACACACATCTACACACACTCCCACACAAACAAATATTTAAAAAAATATATATTTAAAAAAAAAATGTATTTATTTTTTAAATATTTTTTTGTTTTGTTTTGGGTGGAATGAATACCTATAGTGATGATTGAATGTAATACAATGATTTTTATAGTCTGGTACCTGAAAAAGGTCAAATGGCACTGATGGAACCAAATGTGCCCAAATGTGCCCAAAGCTTATTCCGCCTGGACTTTATTTTCATAAACCTCTCTAAAAAGGTCAAATGTCACTTGTTTTGCCTCAATCTTGATACAGGGTACTTATTATATGTTATACTTTGGATTCCTAAAGCTTTTAGGCTACTAACCCATCATTCAAGGGTGGTCTTCACTATATGTAATGGGTTTTCTTTAGGCGGAGACAGGAATTTACATTTTTTTGCTATGTTCCATCTGAATTTACTCTGACACAGAAAAATCTATATTGATTCTGACACTTCTATATCCAACTCACAGATGTAACCTTGCTTTGATATCAAATATTATTCATATAAACCTTTTAGAAGTGAAGTTATAGTCATTTATTCTGGGAATGTCATTTTCGAGCCTGAAACCTGAAAAACAGGCTCGGGGTTTAACAGGTTAAATAAAGTAATAGTATCTCAAAATTGTACCCACGTATAGTACTTGTTGAGTTTATGAACTTAATTATAAACTGACTGCTACACAATTAAAATAAATGCTTTTATATATTTCTATTCGATGTGACTCTTTGGCGTTTCTGTTATTATTACCTGCTGCTTTAGTTGTTCTGACTGCTAACATCCTCTGTTATTCCTAATTTTAAAGCCGATATTCCGTGGGGTCGGGGGGCTCGGATCCTTGTCACCTTTTTCATACCTGATGAGTTTGCCTCCCTGACTACAGTTGCTTTAGCTTGTAGAAGCTAGTAAGCCTACTATTTGATTTGTTTTAGATAGGCACACCATGTTTCATATGCAGACCTTATTTTCCTGTTCCATGTTCAAATAAACCATTTTCAGTGGTAATTTTTTTTTGGTCATGGAAAATGAAGTAAAGGTCATTGAGAAGTCATGGAAAAGTCATTGAAAATCATTGGTGAAAAAGTGTATGAACCCTGCATATAGTACCAACTACCGAGTTTGAATCCAACTCCTATAATGTATTTGATGTCTCTTCTCTGCCCTTGTTTCATGTCTCTCTGTAATCCCCTGTTGAAGAATAAAGCATGAACTTAATCTAACAAAAAAGGTTAGGTTGGAATCAGGTGATGGTGAAGCTATAAGAAATAAACCAAAAAAAGACAACCTAATTGGTGAGCTTTAGAGGTGCTCGGATGCAAATGTTATTACCTGGATAGAGCCAGGCTAGCCGTTTGCTCCTCTTTCCAGTCCAGTCTTTTAGCAACCTGGCTGCTGACTGTAGCTTGTGTTACTGTACAGAGTGAGAGTGATTTTCTTATGATAACAGAAGTTGTACACACTCTCTCTTCCTCACGCTTATTTTTGTAATCTTGTCTTTCAGCTGCTGCTCGGCAGTTCGACCGCAAGCTGACCCACAATGGCTTCAGTGAAACTGTGAAGAAGTGGCTTCGTTATGCTCCAGAGCGCGAGGGAGGCATCCCAAGGAACACAAGTGAAACGAACACAAGTGAAACAAACGCAAGTCCAACTTAGGGTACCCCACCACACTCTAATGTGTTTTCCATGTGCATACAGTACAAAGGTTACCGCCTTATAGACAATACTGTTCTTTCATGGACAATAGACTGTTGTTCTTACAGTCAAAAATAAGTCAAATGTTTACAGCGTCGCCTTCATGGAAGACTTGAAGCTTCAGGCTGTTCTTGTTTGGAGTTGCACCAATGGTTCTTACACACCCTCTTTTTTTTATGGGGGTATCTTGTGTCACTGTATATTTGCACATACGATGTGTCCTCTGCATTTATTCCACAGCGTTTGGGGAGCAATAACGGGTTAAGAGTCTTGCTCAGGGACGCATTGCTGCCTGTTTTCTAAAATAAATTTGAATATTAAAATCATGTTTTCTGTCATTTTTAGTTTGATTTCATACATTTTGGGAAATATGGTAATTCAAGGTAATTTTGAACAAGCTAATAACAATCGTCTGCCAACAATACATGGTGTAGTGTGTGTTTACAAGTTTGGACCACTTCATTCAGTACAGTATTGATGTTGCACTTGTTAATGGTCTGTTAAGATGTAGACCTATACGCAGAAAACTCATTGGTGAAAAACATTCACTTTTTTTAATGTGTTACAGTATGCTTAGAAAAGTTGAGAATTTTAATGTAAGTTATACATTTAGATGATGGTTGAATAAATATTGATTCCTAACACTGATTCAATATAAAATCAACTAAAATGTATATGTAGATTCCCATTTAGATGATGGTTGAATCAATATTGATTCCTAACACTGATTCAATATAAAATCAACTACAATTTACATGTAGATTCCCATTTGGATGATGGTTGAATCAATGTCGATTCCTAACATTGATTCAATGTAAAATCAACCAAAAATGTGCATGTAGATTCCTATTTAGATGATGGTTGAATTAACATTGATAGTGTCAGTTATGATTGAAAGTCCAACGTTTATTCAACATTAAAACAATTTGCGCTTTCTGTTTAATTTCAATGTCCGGGTTTCAACATGGATTCAATATTTCTGCCTAACCATATTTCAACATTGATTCACTCATATTTTGCTATCTGGGTCATCATTTACTCCGATAATAATCAATCAGATCGATGGATATCCGTCAAATCCAAATATGGAGATGACAGCTTTGTAAATACGGGAGTTAATAACTGGAACTTTTCACAGAGATTGTGTTAAAAAAAAAGTGCGCTTACTTCAGTCAAACACCAGTCAACATTCAGCTTGTCAAACAAGAGCGTATTGAGCAGGAACAAAGGAAAGATGGAATGATGAAGCAACTGCGCTGTCATATGTGTGGGCTGGACCTGTATAGTTTAATTTACAGGAAAGGAGTGAGCAGCAGGTAGTAGGGGTGTAACGGTATCCGTATTCGTCCCGTACCGTCACGGTTCGGTGCATGCAGTCACACGGCGAATACGCCTTTTTTTATGAGTAGGAAAAAAGTCTGTCATCCACTACACTATTTATAATCAAGGGGGCGGCATTGCGCCTAAAAGCTGTTTGCCAGCCGCCCTTAAACAACAAATGAAGAACAAGAAGAAACAACAAAACGAACAAAATACCAGAAGAAGAAAAGTTAGTTTTGCGAGTTCAGATAACACACAGGAGCTAGAACCCACCTGCTTCTTTTAAATCAGCTGTGTGGGAACATTTCGGGTTCCCTGTGGACTACAATAACGATGAAGTGCGCGAGTGGTGGATCGGACGAGGACGGTGTGTCGGCGTTGTTCGACAGCGGTGCGGTATGCTAATAGAAACACACGCCAAACATGCAAAATCATATCAGAAGGCATCACCCAGATTTGCCAATCACCGGGCGGCAAAAGACAACAGCGGTTCAACAGTTTATCTCCGCTGTTTTCAAGAAGCCAATAGACATGAAAGCCGAGAGACCAAAATAAATAACGGAAGCTTTTGGCATATGTTTTTTAACGACTTTTTTAACCTTTTTGTTTGACATCAGCCATTATAGATAATCTGGCCAGCTGAGTGTGTGTGGTACTGTTTGTGGTTTGTTTTTAACAATTAATTATTCAAAATGTTAGAGTTTTTTATTTATCACATGGATCCATTGTGTTGTGGCACTTGCAATAGTTGTAGATGGTCCTTTTTAAAAGAAAAAAACAGGCGGATAGTTTGCAGATTGCAGGACCATGTGCAGGATTTAGAGAGTGAGTCCTCTTCCATAGAGTCCACCATGTTGCACATCCATGTTCTACAATAGCAATGAACAAAATAGCCAAACTGACTTTCAAGAAGACCCTTCATGATTTTACTCTTCGCTGAAGGCCACAATAAGGTTCTTTAAACGCTTGTAAGGAGTGGTGAGCCAAGCAGTATCCAGTTGGTTGCAATCCGCCATCTCACCACTGGATGCCAGTAAATCCCATAAAATGCTCTTAAATGTTAGGAGTCAACCTCTAGTTTTAGTATTGCTACAACAAAAGCAAAGGAAGAAGGTAGGTGATGTCGTATAAACAGCAACAAAGTATAAGGAAGAGAGCAGGTTGGATAAATGGAAGAAACAGACTGAGGACTTTCCCTCCGCTGACCAGTATGCCCCCTGTAAAGCCAAAAGTCCACTTATTGACCTATGTGCTTAAATTATCTTATATTTAACTTACGTCACATACAAAATGTATTTCACTTATCTCGTTACCTAAGTGAAAAGACATACATACTTGGTTCATTTCAAACAATTACCTTTTCAGATAGTGTTGTTTAAGTTCACAAAGTTAAATCAATCAATCAAATCAACGATAAACTCATGTTTAAAAACTGTGACAGTTTCATGACATGCTGGTATTCTCCAACGCTCATAAATGTTGTTTTGGGAGTCATTGCAAACAACCCATTGGTTGGCAGAAGGGAGGAGAATGTGTTGCATAGTTGGTTTAACACTTTCTTAGAAAACTCTATTTCCCATTGTCGATCGATGTCAGAATAATGCTAAAACAAAGGTAGAGCTTACTTTTGTTCAATCTGTGTTTTTTTTTTACAGTCTTTCACCATTATTATAAAAGTGCCATTTACAGTGAACTGCAGCAGGCCCGTTGTTTGACATTCAGGATACACAAACAGTTCAAAGGGCAGCAATGGCCTGAGGGTTAGACAACAGTTACAGCGAAAAATCCAGATGGGAAAATGCTAAAATAGGGAAACGGGAAACGCCACATCCAACCAATATTTTTTGTTCCTTCTAATACATTCTTGCTCACTGGCCTTTAATAGGCAGCTGATTGGTGTGAAATTGGTGTTAGAGATTTGTCAGCTAATAAATATCACAGGCACAAAGCTATCGGTCAACTAGGCTTATGAAGTTATTTTTCTCACTCCACTTCTCAATCTCAAGCTTCCAGACACACTGCCAGCATTAATATCCCGACTGAAAGGCCACCTACTCTTAATATAAAGGACTCTTTTACTGGCTCACTGAGACTCCATTGTACAGGCTGACATAGTAATGTGGACATCTGCTACACAATTATGTCCAATTATAAAAACTTTTTTTTTACAGTAGTTTTTCTTATGCAAAGTCAAACTCTCCTCCAATCCACAGCAATATGCATTTACATTTTTATATGACACCTCTAACTTCCCAAAAATGATCTATTTACCCTCCATCACTTTACTTCCCTTCCCTATATCTATAATGCAAACCAACACTGCTAGATAAAATGGACAAATTATATAATTTTGATTGCATTCAGTGGATTTGCATATTGTAAATGGTCTTGCAGTAAGAATCCAGTCTCACAAATGCATGGCTGTTAGCTGACAACATAACCATATTCCTCAATTCTTCTTGAATTTATGTTCCATGAACAGTACAATTTATTTGAAAATATAATGAACATTGAAAATAACCACATTTTTCCCCTTCTTTCCATTTTAGTTTTTTGCTAATATACAAGCATAGTATCCAAAATGTCCAGCTGGAGGGATGCTGGACAAATGCTAGGGATTATTTCTTGCTCAGAACTGACAATCTCTGTGTTAAACAAAAAGGAGGAGCTTTTGGATTGCCTTAGCATCTAACATTTAAAGGTTAAAGATAAATTGACGTTACAAATGTTGGTGGTTACAGATGTGATGAAGTTATAACTGAAAAAAGGTTCATTTTGTAACACTTCATAATGCCAGACACCAAATTACTGTACGGTTTAAAGGTGGGGTAGGTAAGTTTGAGAAACCGGCTCGAGATCGCTAGAATTTGAAAATACACAACCGGAGAAAATCTGCCACTTCCTTATAGAGCCCCTCCTCCAACACACACGAACGCGCACATGACCAATGAGGGCACGAGATAAATGTGTGCCCCGATGGAAGGCTGACAGGCAGGTAGGCCATCCAGTTATTTTAGCCGGGCCGGCTAAAATGATTGGTCGGGCTTTTTACAGTATTACGGCTTCCACAGATGACATTTTTTTATGGATTTTTTCTCAAAGCACTTAAGATATTCATTGCTATCGGGATGTTAAGAGCATTCCATGTAATATAACAAAAAGTGTTTCTCGAGCCGGTTTCTCAAACTTACCTACCCCACCTTTAATTTGAAGGAGGTTGTGTTTCCGCCACGGTCTGTCAGCAGGATTACTGAAAAATGAATGCCCTGATGAAACTTGATGCAAGAATATAGCAAAGGCCAAGGCACAACACATTAGATATTGGAGCAGTTCCGAATCACATAGGAAAAACACTCACCATCTTTCAAATAGCCTTGGCAGAGGTCTTCACTCTCCACTTGCCCTTTGAAGATGTGTTTGTGTATGTTTGCTTGACTTGTGTTTCAATTATTCATATCTTCTGAATTTAAGGTTAACGTAAGAAACACCTTAAAGTTATTCTTACCTGTTGTAGGTTGATCAACACATCTATCTCTTGCGCATGACCTCCTGTAGCCATGGGGCCAGGCGTGCAGCCAGTTGGAGAATAATAGCTCTATTTTGAGGGCAGGGGGCTAAAATAAAAGATTGTTGCGATGGTATGGAGTGCTAATGGTAAGGATTACTTGGGGAAAGATATGACTACACAAACGATTCAAGAGGTAAAGGGCGACAGGACCAGTGTAGGAGTCTGGTGGGGTTAATGCGGTTGGGAGAAGGGAATAAGCAGGTGAAAGGTGAAGGGGAAGATGGGGTGCAAAAATGCAGGAAACTGGGGGAGGACAGGGATCAGCCCTTCTTTTTCACGGTTGGGGATCCAGGAAGCCTTTGGGGTGGCATAACCTGCAGGAGAAGGGACAGAAGAGACAGAGTTATAATGGGTGAAATGAGGACGATATGGGCAACTGTTGGATGGTAACCAAGCACACCAATCAGTTAACCTAGGTCTGGGAGCAGGGCACCGCCTTATCCACACCACTATTCACCTGCTAATCTTCTTTTAACTGGTCACCAAATATGGCCCTTGTTTGTCTATTATCGAGTCCTGGACTCGGACTCGAGTGCCGATTTTCGGGACTCTTGACTCGACTCGGAGTCGCGCACTGATTGACGCGACTCAAACTTGGGCTCGTGAATTCTCGCGCACGATGACTTGGACTCGGACTCGGACTTGTGAATTCTCGCGTACGATGCCTTGGACTCAGACTCGTGAATTTTCTCCCCCACGATGACTCGGACTCGACTTGTACATTGACGCTCGGACTTGGACTCGGACTAGAGCAATTTTTTCTGGAGTCTGATGTCTTCTATCCTGGCGTGTGCACCTGCGAGGCGAGTTCACGAACTGGGCCCCGCTATTCCAGTCGAAAGATGTCTAGAGACACACCCCGCGTCGTGCTGTATGCTTTCACACATTCTGCTTCCACATTGGAAAAGAGCAGCGCAAAATGCTCGTAATGTGGAAACAATATTGAAGAGAAGGCTCCGTAACACATTACTCTAAGGATCGAGTTCAGACATACAGGACTGTCTCAGAAAATTAGAATATTGTGATAAAGTTCTTTATTTTCTGTAATGCAATTAAAAAAACAAAAATGTCATACATTCTGGATTCATTACAAATCAACTGAAATATTGCAAGCCTTTTATTATTTTAATATTGCTGATTATGGCATACAGCTTAAGAAAACTCAAATATCCTATCTCTAAATATTAGAATATCATGAAAAAGTATACTAGTAGGGTGTTCAACGAATCACTTGAATCGTCTAATTAACTCGAAACACCTGCAAGGGTTTCCTGAGCCTTGAAAAACACTCAGCTTGGTTCAGTAAACTAAATCACAAGTATGGGGAAGACTGCTGATCTGACTGCTGTCCAGAGGACCGTCATTGACACCCTCCATCAGGAGGGTAAGACACAAAAGAAATTTCTCAAAGAGCAAGCTGTTCACAGAGTGCAGTTTCAAAGCACATCCACAAAAAGTCTGTTGGAAGGGGGAAATGTGGCAGGAAACGCTGCACAACCAAGAGAGATGACCGCAGCCTTAACAGCATTGTGAAGAAGAGTCGCTTCCAGAATTTGGGGGAGCTTCAAAGACAGTGGACTGAAGCTGGAGTCCAGGTATCAAAAGTCACTGTTCACAGACGTATCCGGGAAATGGGCTACAATAGCCGTATTCCCATGGTCAAGCCACTTCTGAACTCAAGACAACGGAAGAGGCGTCTGACTTGGGCTAAGGAAAAGAAGCACTGGACAGTTGCACAGTGGTCCAAAGTCCTCTTTTCAGACGAAAGCAAGTTTTGTATTTCATTTGGAAGTCAAGGCGCCAGAGTCTGGAGAAAGGCTGGAGAGGAGCAAAATCCAAGTTGCTTGAAATCCAGTGTGAAGTTCCCACAGTCAGCGATGGTTTGGGGAGCCATGTCAGCTGCTGGTGTTGGTCCACTGTGTTTCATCAAGCCCAGAGTAAATGCAGCTGTGTACCAAGAGATTTTAGAGCACTACATGCTTCCGTCTGCTGAAAAGCTCTATGGAGATGAGGAATTCATTTTCCAGCATGATCTGGCACCTGCCCACAGTGCCAAAACCACCAGTAACTGGTGTACTGACCATGGCATTACTGTCCTCGATTGGCCTGCAAATTCCCCTGACCTGAACCCCATAGAGAATATGTGGGGTATTGTGAAGAAGAAGCTGAAAGACACCAGACCCAACAATGCTAATGAGCTAAAGGCCGCTATTGAAGCATCCTGGGCATCCATAACACCTCAGCAATGCCACAGGCTGATTGCCTCCATGCCACGCCGCATTGATGCAGTAATCCGTGCAAAAGGATTCCCAACCAAGTACTGAGTGCATTAATGGACATTTTCAAATGTTTGATTGTGTTTTGCTGTTATAAATCTTTTTTTTTTACTTGGTCTGAGGAACTATTCTAATTTTTTGAAATAGGATTTTTGAGTTTTCTTAAGCTGTATGCCATAATCAGCAATATTAAAATAATAAAAGGCTTGCAATATTTCAGTTGATTTGTAATGAATCCAGAATGTATGACATTTTTGTTTTTTTAATTGCATTACAGAAAATAAAGAACTTTATCACAATATTCTAATTTTCTGAGACAGTCCTGTATAGGCTGTCTTGAACACTATCATCAGAGTAACGTGATCTAATCAATAAATAAAGATTCAGCCATAACACGAAAGCACATGGCTACTTAACATGCAGAATGACTCATTTTGCATGCTAAGTAGCCATGTGCTTTCTGGGGCTTAATCTTTATAGGTAAACTGATTTAACTGGTAAATGTTTCTTCAAAATAAGAGTCCCGATCTTATTACTATCAAAATAAAAGTGCAAAACGAAAACATTACCATAGGAAAATATTGGCATACAAATATAATCACTTCTCTAAATGGTAACTCATTTTAAATATAGTTAGACATATTATAGGTCATTTATAATAATTATAATATTAGTAATAAGCTTTATATTTGTATAGTACTATTACAAGAATTGTACCCAAACTCGCTTCACAACAGTTCAATAGACAGATTAGTATAACATGACAGGATAAAAGCAATGTAGAGGAGCAGCTACATTTCAACACATATATCCACGAAGATTAATACATGAAGACTTGTGACTCGGACTTGACTTGGATTCTTCTTAGGTGACTCGGACTTGGACTCTGACTTGAACACAGGTAATGATGACTCGGACACTCCTTGGGTGACTCGGACTTGGACCCGAACACAGGTAATGATGACTCGGACTCGACTCGGACACTCCTTGGGTGACTCGGACTTGGACTCGGACTCGACTACGACTCTCCCTTGGTGACTCGGACTTGGACTCGAAGAGTGGTGACTCGAGAGTGACTTGGACTCGTGAATTGGTGACTTACAACACTGCTATTATCCCTACATCCCTACCTACATCCTTCCCCCCTGCATCCTCTAACCCAGCGGTTTTCAAAGTGTGAGGCGCGCCTAATAAAAAAATTACGAGAATTTCAGATAGTTAACTTCAGCTAACTTTATGCAAGCGTCAACATGGATCGATTTTTAGTGAAGTTACCTAAAGTGAGAGAGGAGACAGCGTCTGGCAAAAAACGTCACTTGCACACTTTTGGCTGTCTGTGGAGACCGAGTTCCCCCACCTCGTCAAAAAGGCTGTAAAAGTGCTCATTCCCTTCACCTCCGCCTACCTGTGTGAGTGCGGGTTTTCCGCATTGACTTTGATCAAAAGCAAGTACCGGTGAAGCAGGGGCGGATCTACCGGGGTGACCGGTTGACAGATTTGTTTTGAAATAAAAGTTGTGGCTCATCGGACATTTATGAGAGAAAATCCCCAATGTCCGAGTGCAAGTGAATGCAGCACAAGACGCGAGCCTTGTAACCCCTCCCCCGGCCCTGGCGCAAGCGTGAAAATGTGAGTGGCGGCGATATCATTTGAACCTGATGGCGCAAAACGAGAAGCATTCGGACCCAAGTAGACGGAAGGAATGAGGTATTTGCGGTCTACAATGACAGAGAAGAGACTGTCAAGTTTGGCTGTACTCAGCATTGAATTAAAATGCACTAAAGCTTTAGATCTTAATACATTTGTGAGGCGTTTTGCTGAAAAAATATGGTAATCGCCGCATTCAGCTGTAATAGGCATGCCAACTTGATGCTCTGCTCACGGATGACTCGATGACCATACAAAACTGTTAAGATGAAGACCTTACGTGTGTAAATATATTTTTTCTTTGTCGGGGTCTGCACCCCAAAAACTGTTTTAAAGGTCCCATGTCATGCTTTTCCGGTTAGTACCCGTCCCCTTGTGTGTTATGAAGGTTTTTATGCATGTAAACGGTGTGCAGAGTCAAAACCCTCAAAGTACACCCTGTAGCGAGTAAAACTCTAACACAGAAAATACCTCCCCAAAACGCCTCGATGGAGATACGTCATTGTCCATTTGATTCTTCCGGGTACGCATGATGTCATTCGTACCCGGAACGAAATGGACCAATCTGTGGAGCCGTTACGTTACGTTGTGTGCTCAGGATGAGTTTGGCTGTGTTTCGCTGTGTATCGCTAAACAAGGAAATCACACCTCCACGGAGCTCAGCGCGATTCACAACGTCCCGACTGGTCCCGACCAATCGGAGCACACTGGGCTCACAGGGAGGGGGGGGCAAGAGCTGCAATGAGCCATTTAGTGGAGAGAGTGAATACTGCTGAATATACATACTTTACAGAGATGCTGTATGCGAAACCAATGTGAGTTTGGAAAATTGCACAGTATAAATCTATTCTAGTAGACCTCAACAATGGAATTAGGATCAGTGGAAATGGCCAGTCATCCCTTTCATTACCATATGTCTCCTTCCGTACATCTTCTCTTTTCATGTCTCCACTTATCTATTTCTATTCAATCTGATGCATACTTTAGTCTAATCCTAGGTGTTGTCTGGTGGTTCTTCTTTAGGTTGAGCAGAAACACGCCTGAGACGGAACCCCCAACATGAGTCTCCCATTGCCTTGACTTAAGAACGACATTCATACCAGCTTGACAGATGTCACCCCTCACCCATCTTCAACCCTTCCACTTACATTCATCACTGCCTGACATCCAATACTTCCCATAATTACATTTGTAACTGATATTTGTTGTGGCATGGTCCTTGTTAGTGAATGTGCAAACACTGTAAACGATCACTGCATGCTGAGAAATGTGGATACTCATGTTATGCTAAATTCCTGTTTAAATGCTTTACATGTTTTAGTAAAATTGTAATTCAAAAGTAATTGACTAGATCAGGGGTGTCAAACTCAAGGCCCGGGAGCCAAATCCGGCCCGCGACTTCATTTCATGTGGCCTGCAAGAGCTCTGAAAGAATGTAATATGTTTATTATACAGTTACAGGCCGATTTACAGATGCACGATGTCCATAAACTACATGTCCCACAATGCATCTTACATTTGATTTTTTTTTTATTGTTAAAAATTGTTTTTTTCAAGATGTCACTTTTTTCAGAATTTGGCTTTTCTTTTAAAATAATTTTGTGACATTCTCACTGAAGAGACTTGCACTGATTTGCCCTAGGCTTCTTCTTTCAGACGTAGTTATTTCTGAAGTTTTTACCCTATTCGATAATAATCCAATGCAGAGGCAATAAAGTAATATAATACATTATTGTATATATATTAAATATTTATATATGTATGTTTATATAGTCTTAAAGTTACAACCGGCCCTTTGAGTGCAACCATAATGCTGATGTGGCCCGTGATGAAATTGAGTTTGACACCCCTGGACTAGATCATATGATTTACAATCTCCTCAATCTTATACTGTGTCATGGTGTTTCACTGGCGCCCCCGCCCACAACATTTTATTTTATTTTTAAAAGGATAGATTCATCTATTATGATCCACATGTTCCCTGTGGTGCTTTTGTCTGCTGCCATGGTGACCATTCAGCCACACATCCTCAGGAGATTTCTTGCACCAAGGGAACTTCTAAGAATACAGGATGTGAAATTTCATCCCATTCCCGAATGTCACTGCTCTTAGGTTTTAGTGCTGTATTCAAACATTTGAAGGACAACATTACGCAAGCATCATTATACATATTTCATAGCAATTAGCAATGTACTAGTCTGAATCACTGGATGTAGACTGTGGGAAGAGGCCTGCTATTGGCCGCTTATTTCCCAAGGTATTTCCATGACCTTCCACATTAATTTAATCTGCGTGTTACAGTTTTGCAAAGTCACAGTCCTCTGCTTAGAGAGGCTCAAGACAATTGTGTTTGGTATACTGAAATATAAACAAGCAAGATCATCCACCCCCCCCAATCAGAATGATAATACGGGCAGCCAGACTTTAATCCAGTGCTGACAGGCCGGTGAAGATAGGTCTGGCACCTTACTAGCTTTATATTGACTGATTTATAAAGATATTTACGTTGTCAATGGTGGTGCCATGAAGATAAAACTACCCTGAAACCTTCCACTTTCTAATTCAATGTGTTTTACTCAACTCAACTTTATTAGTGTGCCCACTATAGTTCTTCAAATCTTTAATCTTATTATTATTATTATTATTATTTCAACCAATAATTTGGCTCTCAATAACTTCAGCCTACTTTCAGCTACAGAAACCATTCAAATATCAAACTATTTAGCCTTTTCAGCACATGATGGAAAACTTTCAACTTTTTCAAAATATTTTATACTTTTTGAAATATTCAGCTTTTTTAACACTTTTTTTGACATGGAAGTCAATGGGAGGAACCTTTGGAGCTTGGTAAAGAGGCCTTCTTCAGATTTTTAACATGAATGTGTATTGCGCAGCTCGTTAAGACTTAGAGTGCGTGAGGTCACAGCTAGTGTGGAGGAGAGCTTGAAATTTGCCTTACATTTATTTTTTTAAACTGCCATAATTCCCAAACCCTACACTCCTTGGACATCATTGTGTGCTTGAATTGTAGGAAAACCTCTCTCTAAAAAATTAAGCAAAACAATTAAACAAAATGCCTCTTGAGGGCATGAAGTGACAACACGTTGAACATGTCTCCATTAAGGCCCATTGTAAATTAAGCCTGATCTGTCTTCAGAGCAGCAGCTGCACACCTTTAGTTAATCTGCCAAAAATACCACATTATTGACCCGAAAGTACACAAACAGCAGACTCAGACGCTCGTCGGGGTCCTGAGATGCTACACGCGTTGACATTTTATCGATATTAGCTACCGTTTTTAAACAAAAGTTAGAAATGTAAGAGGTTTATCTCTTATTCAGAACAATGGAAAGGCTCTCCTTTCACTGCATATCTCCATGGAAACCTTTGATCTCTGGGCTTACACACACAGGTATTTGATAACATTCATTCACTACTACTTACATTTAATATCTAACTCCTTCAGCCTACTTTCAGCAACAGAAACCATTCAACTATTACATTATTCAGCTATTTCAGGACATTGAGGCTATACATTTTGTTGTTTATATATTTTTTAAACCTTTTCTTTTAAATATTAAGCTTCTTCACTATTTTCCCTACTCTTCCAGTTTAACATTTCACTTTCAACAAAGTCATTGCAATGCATTTGAGCTGTAACCATTTTGATTCAAATCATTTCACTTTTCTGCATTTCTCCGCTAAGTTCAGCAACACACTTACTTGGTTTCTGTAGCTAAAAGTAGCTCCCATTCAGCTAATAATATATTCAGCTTTTTCTGCATTTCTGGCTAAATTCAGCAGAAAATGTACACAGTTTACAGCATTCACACGCATTTTCAGCAGGAAATGCATTTTCTAGTTCTCACTTATAAGTCTAATTTGAAAACCACTGCAGCACACACTAGCATAAACAAACAAGAGAAGGCACCTTGGGGCTGCTTAATTATCCAGATGATGCCAAAATAGACACAGTGCTGATTATTTTGGTTTCTCACATGGAAGAAACAGGTGCCTCTCATCCATGTAAACATGCCAAGGATTGTTGGTCTGCAATTATTCTGGGCAGTGTGAGAGAGGCCAGACCATGGCCATTTATCATTGTCATTACCTCCAGTAATGTTCTAGTCACTCAGAGTTAGTGTCCACAGTTTTAAAGGCAGTGTGCACTGTTTCCATTCTGCAAGGATTGTTGCCCTTTGAACATATGAACAGGCAGCCCAGTCTCCTAAGACATGTGCAGACATTGTGAATAACATTTAAAGAAAACATATTTTCTCATGGATAACGTTTCTTTATGTATCACTAATATGTTTCCAATCGAAGACAGCGGAAGTTTGCATTTGTAGAAGATTAGGGTGGACGGTTGGGTCAAACAAACACAGGACTTTCAACCCTGTGTACAAAAAAAAACAACCTTTGTATGTAACTTAAATAGCAAATAGTAAACATGTATTTTTTATGAAAAACTATAATCTTTGCCAAACCAAATACTTATAATAGTTGTAATGGGGTTTGGTTTGTAGCATGAAATAAGGTTGGTGGTGCACCCTACTCATTAATTGTTATATTTTTGCATGTCTTAAAAAAGGCGGTGTCTAAAAGAGTCTTCTAAATGTCATCATGACGAACGTTGGCCTTTATCTTGGTGGTACTGACCTTAGCTATGCAATTGTGGTGTTGTTTGTTTATAGCCTTTGCTGCCTTACATACTCAGTAGAAAAATGGCTAGGCCCTGATGTTGCCTTTGTGTTTCTATGGAGATAGCAGTCCCATCAAACTAGGCGAAGATGCTACCATTGGCACCGCACAACGCTCAAAATGGTCACCCGCTCAAAGTTTGACCTTGATTAATGCTAACCCTTTGACACGAAACCTATCAGATGGCATCTGTATTAACACTCTGAGACCCACGGAGCCGTATACTATCCCAAATATCACGTTGTGTTCAAAGCGTCATAACTTCTCAGCTGTTTCAGCCAGAGACATGCCGTGTTTTTCCTCTTAAACTACAACTCTATTAAGTTTTTCTTTGAGAGGCGTTTACTTATTTTGGTGAAACGAATGTGCGTAAGGTTTTAAAAGTCTCACCTTGACTCTGGCGCATTGCTTAACGTTTTTTGTTGTTTTATAGATCTATTCTCATCCACCATCTTTGTTTGTGACTCAGGCTTTGGAGCTGATTTTTCAGACAAATTCAGACGAATCTGCTCAACATGCCATGTGTGATTGTGGACAGGAACTGCCATGATATATATATCATGTGTAGTCTTCAACATTGGCAGGACAAAAACATTACAATTCCTCGCAAAAAAACGCCTATGGACACTGCCCAAAAGAATGGGCATAACTAATGAACAGAATAAGTTAGCATCTTCTAATCAGTTCTGATACAATGATAATACATGTGTGCAATTTTCTGTATTGAATGTTTCTTTCAATGTTATGGTTAACAGTTATCTTTAATGAAATAAGTAAAAAATGTAAGCTCTGTTTTTAATTAAATTTGTATTTATGGGCAAATATCCCCTATTATATAAGTCTCTAATGCAGGGGTAGCCAACACGGTGCGCGCGGGAACTTAGTCGCCCGCAAGGGCAACGTGAGTCACCCGCGGGCATGTTCTAAAAATAGCTCGCCAAGCAAATCCAAAATGTGAAAAATACACAAAACAAAAAAGGAAATGTAATTAAAAGAATCTACCCTATGCATAAACGAAACCTCAATCATAGCGAACTCTATCTACTTACTACAACTCTATATCTATCTAACACCCCTCCTTACCCCACCCTACAGGACAGTAAAAAAAACTAAAAACAGTTTAAAAGGGGAGTGATTAGTAAAATATGCATAAATAGAAAGAAAGAATGCTAACTATGTAACATAAGATATGAATAACCAAGTTTAAATGATTTGTTATTGGTTGTGATCATAGTCTAAAGATGTTTGGATTATTGAAAAGTATACAGCTCTCTTTCATCTGAGTGTTGAGAGCTATATCCATACATTCATTTTGTGCTCAAAGTGCACCAGATTGATGCATTTTACTTCAACATTTAAAAACAAATCTTCCCGGGGGTGCATGCCCCCGGACCCCCCTAGAGGAGGTGAGGTCCACCCCCAAATAAAGCAGGTTAAAATAATTAAATTGCATACATTTTCTTTTAGTAAACACTGAAAACGGGTCCCACAGACCCAAACAGCACACAAAGGTTAAAGGTAAGCATATAATAATGTTCAAATGTAAAAAACGAGGAGTAAAAGTAGCCCCCGACTTGTTTTATTATTTGAAAGTAGCTCTCATCCTAAAAAAGGTTGGTTAGCTGAGGTTGTGCTGATTTCTGGGATGTGTAAAACTTGATTATACTGTAAAGAACTTACAATTTATAAGGCAAAACACAAAAATATACAAAAACGGAAATGTCCTATGTGGGTCTCAGAGGGTTAAGCGGCCCAAGCTAGCAGGGCAAGTAACAATAGAAACAATCAAACTGCCTATCATGTAAGGTAAGGTAAGGTACGTTTATTTACATCACATTTCAGACGCAGTGGCAATTCAAAGTGCTTTACATGATCATTATCACGTACTGTAATAGTAAGACAACAGAAAGAAACACAATAAATAAACATAATGGAATAACAGATTCATAAAAAGCATGCATAAATTAGATACAAAATAGTTTAAAAACGACATTGTAAATACGGTAGGTGCTAAAACAAGTTAAAAGGCATCTGGGTAAGCAGCTGTAAAAAGTAGTGTTTTTAGCCTTGACTTAAAATAACTCGGCGTTGGTGAAGACCTCAGGTTTTCTAAAAGCAGCTTTGGCGTGTTTGGTTCTGAGCCGGGGAACAATGAGTGAGCCCGCCCCCGATGATCTCAGAGCTCTGGGGGACTCGTAACAGAGCAGCATGTCGGACATTGGGGTCCCAAACCATTTAATGCTTTATAAGTTAGCAATATAACTTAAAAATCGATTCTGTAAGCTACTGGTAGCCAGTGCAGATATCTGAGTACTCGGGTGATGTGTTCTACTCTTTTTGTTTTGGTCAGGACTCTGGCAGCGGCGTTCTGGATTAGTTGAAGTTTTTTAACTGATTTTTTACAGAGACCTGTAAATACACTATTAGTAATCAAGCCTGCTAAAAACAAATGTGTGAACTAGTTTTTCAAGGTCTTGTTGGGACATGAATGTTCTAAGTCTGGCTGTGTTTTTCAGGTGATAATATGCTGATTTAGTATGTGGGATTTGAAATTGAGGTCGGGGTCCAGAACTACGCCTAGATTTCTCACCTGTTCTGATGTATTTAGCAGTAGGGCTTCTAGTTTAGCGCTTAATTCAGCCCGTTCCTCCCTTTTAGCACCAAAGATAATTTTGTCTCTGTTTTGTTTTTGTTTAATTGTAGGAAATTGTTGCTCATCCAGCTACTGATTTGTTCCATGCAGTTGGTGAGGGATTGTAGTGGTCCGTCAGGCTTTATTGTAATGTATTACTGAGTGTCATCCGCATAATTGTGGTACGGCATTTTGTTTACCTTTAGGATCTGGGCTAGTGGAAGCATGTATATGTTGAATAGATTTGGACCAAGAATTGACCCTTGGGGAACTCCACCAGTCATTGCTGTTTGTTGCAATTTAAAAGAACCAACAGGCTCAAAGAAGTCCCTGTCCTGCAGATATACGATTTGAACCAATTAAGTGCTTTGCCAGATAAACCAACATAGTTTTCTAGTCTGTCCAGTAATATTTTGTGGTCCACTGTATCAAAGGCGGCACTGAGGTCCAGCAGTACCAAAATAGTCATTTGGCCATTGTCTGTGTTTAAATATATGTCGTTTAAGACTGAATGCAGCTAATGTTAGCTTTTTACATCTAGCGATTGAAATAACACCTTAAAAAATGATAAAGGTGGGCTTGATACGTGAAGGTGGGCTTGATACGTGGGGATTCCATTGACATTTTGACGCTGGAAACAATGCGATGTGGCCTACAAATACAAGTCATGCTTAAACCACTCTATTAAGGATGCTTTTCAGTTGCATGGGAACACAGTTTTGTAGGATACAGGGTTGAGATAGGGGTTACCAAAATGTGCTGCTCCTTTGATCCCTCATTATGAAGTTGGAACAGAGCATGCAGTGATGAAGCAAAACAAAAACATAATGACCTCAACCAAGCATACATGTTTGTGAATATTAGATACTGTGTACATAGAGAAGTCATGGGAATTGATGGAACGGAGTCAATACATCCCAAGTGACCCACTGTGTTTGGAGCGGCTGTTTCCCCACTGTCACAATAAGACACTCTACATCTGTCACCGTTTAATTCGGCTGACTCACTTGCTCCTTCGGCGACATTTACAGCTGGCTCGGAGCTCACATTTCGCACAAGATGCTGCACCAATAAGTCTGAGATGAGCATGCAGACATGCAATTGGGCAATTATTTAGCACAATGTGGCATTGTAACGCTGTGCTAAAGCATGTCCAACAGTTCAATAAGAAGCTTGCAAATGGATACACCTCACACAATCATATTTGTGCAGTTTTAACATGAAAATGGAAAATATACCCCCTACACACGTTCCTTCCTACCTTCTATTGTGTCTGAAGGCCCAGTGTGTCATCCTGATTGGCCTTCGGTGGAGTGTGTAGTGACCTTGGCCAAAGCTGCCCAAGCTCCTGCCCACCACCACCCGCCTCCTTGCTACAGTAATATCCAATGTCCCACCCCCTCCATACCAGCAGTGTAAGCAGAGAGCTCTGAATGGCTCACCCATTGAATGTGTGAAGGGGACGCTGACATACATTACATTATTGACAGACATTGATAGTGTTGTGGTATGTGGGGGTGGGGGGGCAGCTGTGATATGCAAACAGACACAAAAAAGGAAAACAAAACCACTGGTGAATGACAGAACCACAATATAAATGGTGATGGTGTCCCAGGACAGACCCCTTTAAAATAAGAAGTACTGGCCCAAATGCTCGGTCATATGGACGAGAGGGCAGCACAGTCACCAGCTGATCCTTAATTTAAAAAATGATGGCAAAAAAGAGAAAGTGATAATAAAAGATATCACTGACAAAAACTAAGAACACCAATATTACGCAGACACATTGATTACATAACTGGAGATTGAACCTTTTTTATATAAAAAGTACATAAAAGAGGCCAAAAATCATTTCAGAAATCCAAAAGTAATTTCATCCAAAAGCTTGTTTTGTCAACCAACAGTCAAACACTGAAAGGTATTCAGAGTATTATCAAATTAAACAAATAGAAGCAGCAATTGGCTTGTACATAGCAAGTGATTAACCGGTGAGAACTAGTTAGAAGCCTGAACCTGAAGATATTGGTCATTTTCCAAGCAAAAGTTATTAAATGATCATTAAATACAAATGCTTACAGATTTATTTCTATTCATCTCACAACAAAACCATTACTTTCAATGAACACTAGTTTTTTCAAGCCATCAATATGATATGCAATACATTAAGAACACATGTTCACATGAATATCTAGAGAAATATAACATCAATAAGTTGCAGTTCTGCTCTAATACATTTTATTAGAAGCCTGCCAGCCAATTTGGACAGAAAGTTGTAGTTGGGCTGATGATTATTCATGTACAAACTAGTAGAACGTCCTATAAAACGTTTCACCAACAATAATTTATTGTGAGCTTTGGAATTATTATTGCACTGTAGAAACCAGAATGATAAACTTTGATTAAAAACTGGACAAGAATGGCTCTTGGCATCAGTGCGGAGACATCTTGCAGAGTTTCACAGTACATGATGGCAAACGTGGAAAGGACTTCACACATTACAGTGCAGAGGGAGAGTGTAAGATCACAAGTCACTGCATACCACAGTTAACCTGTCAAACCACACGTATCACTCTGTACTTCATGTAGCCTTGCATATCTGCACAACAGGCAGCACTGCAAAAAATACACTATCTCTGCAAACAAATTCAGAAAGTCTTATCAGAGGCCACCTGCATAATCCTCATTCTCAGGTCTTTGCACGGTAACAACCACTCCCCCACGCCAAGCCAGATGACCAGATCCAGCGATTTCAGACGCAGGGTTGAGGGTTGAGATCAGTTTGTATTTTGTGGATTCATTGGAGAACAGTTAGCTTGGTGCGGGAGGAGAATGGGACTTCTGCAAATAGTAACAGTTGTCCAACGTACATAGTATGTGTTCTTGGCAGGCAATAATAAGTACTGTAATTAATAATAGTTTTCAAGTAGCATTATGTTAGCATGGTTAGTGTGTGTTTATTAGTATGCTGACATTAGCATGTAGCTCCAAGTAGTGCTGCTGCCATAACTGGAGACTCGTAATCTTGTTTTAAAGGACACATTGAACAAATAAATCAACCTTTTGGTATTAAGTTGGAGGCAGAAATCGTATACACGACTCAGGAATAATTAAAACTAAAATGTTTGTACATGCACGGTGAGATACCAATTAAGTTTCGCAAAAACATGTATTTGTTTATCTGTAAATATGGTGACCTGATCCTTTAATTACTTGGTGGCACCAATCATAAGGTTTCAGTCATGTACAATTAGCAAGATTATTATTATATGTTACATGAAAAACAGATAAGTCTTTTTAAATATACATTTTTAAATATAAATATTTATGATGATGACCCTACTGGAGGACAGTCTGTAGTTTACACAGCTTCAGCTATCCTACTCTCCACTTCTTCTTCTTGCCCAGACATAAGTGGTGCACTAATCAATACTTGCACTCAATTCTGAAACGCCATATTTATAAAACAGTGACGCTCAAATGTGTCAGGTTACCACAGGCATTCGGTTTCCACAATAACTACACAGCCAGCTGCTCTGTACCATCATTTGAAAAAAATTAAAAACCTGTGACGCACCATTAGTTTACGCTCGATATTTGCTGAGTCATTACTACAGTATGTGACCTTATCCACCTCCAGATTCAGTTTGAACTGAAATTACAGATAACATATTGTTTCATGCTTAATTTGGTTATTTAGAATAAGCCAATGCACTTTATAGTACCTATACTGCTGCACAACAAGGACCACACTACAACCAGTAAGCCACCGCCTCCACAGCCCTGCTGCTCTGACTGTGCACAAAAAAGACGTCAAAGCTTTGCCGTGCACCTAAAGACAACGTCATACCTGCAAGGACACACTCTCTAGCATCGATTTACCATGGTGCATATCTCAGTCTGTGCAAAAAAATACTAATTGACTGCGCTTCCGCACGTGTCTTTGTTGCATAGCAATTACGCAGACAGCGACTCAGCATCATGCGTAGTTGCCCATTAAAGTCAATGCATTTGCTACCTAGCGTACGCCTTACCTGCGATTTCAGAGAGCAGACCAGCGGTAGGAAAACTGGAAGCAAGAGATGATGCGACTAAAATTCATAACAGCAGCAATCCTGGTTCATGATGTAGTGGAGAGCATGTAGTCTGTGGTGGAGAGACACGCTGCGCACTGTGATGCCTCTGCAAGGGATGCTCCACAGGACCACGTGACTCTGGAGGACAACCTGCCAATCTGAAGTCACTGATGGAGGGACAACAATAACATGCTGCCTCAACAGTGTGTTCTGTCTAAGGGGGGGGGGGGGGGGGGGGGGGGGGGAGTAGTTGTAGAAGCTGTTGTAGGGGAAGCAGTAGTATGGTAGTAGTATTTGCTTTAACAGCCTCAGGGATGGAGTAAATGTGTCATGCAATGTATTCAATGTATGCTAATATATGCAGCCTTATCACACGCTGTCCACTTGTTTTTACTGCAAGTATACACCACATGCATACTTAAATAAACACACATAGGTCAAATGTTCTTGATTTCACAATTCTTTTGCAGATATTTACCTACTCCCTCACAATAACATTATCATTACATGTTTTCTTGTATGTTGTTTATCTGAGGGCAACAGTTATCTGAATGTCTGCTGGCTAACACTTTGAATTATTGTGTTTCTTTTAGTTTGCATACTTAAATAAACACACATAGGACTTAAAACCATATAGTCTATACAAACAGGAATGTCAAGTTACAGTATATAGCTGAATATGTATTCAATGGGAACATTTACATAGAAATACATGTGTAAATAAACAAAGATAATTGCCAGCTTTTGAAAAAAAAACTGTTTTATTCAGTTTGGTTTTTCCTTTTATTATTTACCATCAATGCGTTCATGATTATGTCATTCTCATGACATTGCCCCATCCCTTCACTGCAACATGCATTCATATTCAGCATCATCTCATCGAAACATTGATAGCAGTCTTCCATCATAGCTGCCTTTCAAGAAAAGGTTTTTTTTAGGGCTGTCAAACGATTACAATTTTTAATCAGATTAATCACAGTTTAAAAATGAATTAATCATGATTAATCACCATTCGAACTATGTCCAAAATATGCCATTTCTTTATGTATATTGTTGTGGGAATGGAAAGATAAATGAAAGAAGGCGGATATATCCATTTAACATACAGTATCTATGTTTATTATAACATTTTTCTGCATGTCAAAATGAAAGACAGCCCACACACCTATCAATCATCAAACCGTGGGGTCTTAATTCATTACGTGTTGCTTTCTATCAACGGGGGAGTACTTCAGGAAAGTCGACGGGCGGGCTAGTGGAGTACTTCGTGACCACAGAGTGTGAACATTGTGATCAGCTGTTTTAGCGCAGTTCTCCAGTGAAGGGGGGGAGTCTCCCTCCGCAGCCGGTTGGCGTAGTTTTGGCACAATTCCGTTGTACAGACCGACGTTAACAGCAGCCCTGTCTGTGCACACGGAGACCGAATGCGCTTTGTGACACAAGTGATGGTACGCATTTCAGATTACGCACATAACCTGCGTACCAGTTATGTGCACCCCTGTACTACAGCAAAAGTATTCTTCGTTGGGACTTCCTGCAACAACACCACGCCGTTATCTTGATTCTGATTGGCTAGAAGACATTATCAAAGATGTTCTATTGAGAAGACATCACTATGTGACAAAAGTTTTCAAAACCGTTTCTGGTCTTCGGTATTTTCCGTGGCTGCTGAAATCAATCTTACTAACTGCTGTCTGTGCAATTTACTCCGCGCGAGTTGGCAGACTTTATTTTGCTTACTTTAACATCATTTTTAAAGGTGGGGCTAAGCCATTTCTTGGTATGGGTGTAGCCTCCCCCAGCCATACCCTGGCGCTGCCACTGGTGGGATGTATGGGGCGGGCCATTCTGCACATGCGTTAAATGCATTACCGCCGTTAACGCGATAATTTTGACATCATTAGTTTTTTTATATCAGTTTATAAAAATATAATTATATCCAAAAAATATATACCCTACGTCCACACAGCAGCTTTAAACAAATCTTCCAACGCTTCCACCGCTTCTCTGCCCATTGACTTTGAATGGGGATGACGTCACTTTGCCTCGCTTTTCACCGAACTGCATTGTGGGGGAAGCGAAGATTTCCAGGATTTTCAGGATTCAAAAGTTGAGCAATGTTCAACTTTTGAAGCTGAGCTGGAAGTGTCAGCCAATCAAATCCCGTTTATGCAAATCTGACAGTAGAAGCGCTAGCCAATCAAACCACGTGTATGCTGGGAGAGCCAGACCGCAGTTCATTTCCTCATATGCCAAACGAGAAATTACGGTAGCAAATCACCCGGTTCTTTACGACCAGACTATTTACCGGGATACACACCGGAGGAACCAGGCATGGAGGGAGGTGGCAGAGACAGTGGGTGAAACTCCCGCCCCCGACTTTATATGTCGGGGGCGGGAGATTCATGTGATTGGTTGTTGGTCGCGTTGCTCGCAAAAAATCCCCAAGCTTTCAGACACGCCCAGCTCCAAGATTTTCAAGATTTTTTTTAAGCTGCTGTGTGGATGTACCGTGCGTCCACACTACAGCGTCGACAGCTTCAAAAACAGTTTCCAACGCGTCTGCCCATTCACTTTGAATGGGTTGATGTCACGTTGCTTCGCTTTTCGCCGAACTGAATTGTGGTTCAACTTCTGACGCCGGAGACGCCGGAGTAGCCAGCGCCAGCCAATCAAATCCCGTTTCTGAAAATCTGACAGCTCAAGCGCTAGCCAATCAAACCGCGTCTAAGCTGGGAGAGATATCCCGCCGTTCATTTCTATATTTCAAAAAAAGATGTTAATGTTAATCACCCGGTTTTGTATGACCAGACCCTCTTCACCTACCGGGATACAAACCGGAAGAACCAGTCATGGAGGGAGGTGGCAGAGACAGTGGGTGAAACTGGTAGGTTTTCGCCTGTTTGGGGATTGTATATCCAGTTTACGTAGTGTTAACATAGCTAGCAAGCATAGCCATTAGCCACTATATTTAGCATAAAATAGCACCTGTGTGGTGATTGACATTATTCACCCACGGATCTATGGGTTGGGGTATTTTTCGCACGGACATTTGAGTGAGCCGGACTTCCTGTTTCCGCCGGTCTTCGCTTCCCGGGCTTGAAGTTGTTTACATGTGTGTTCAGATGCTAAATAAAAGCATAGCTTGTCACTTTGATACCCCGCCTCCGACTCCCGTCTCTCGGCACTACACCATAGACATTAATCACATAAATGTTCATCATCCGCTGACACTTTACCTCTGCCACATCATAGACTATATTGCATTACATCAGGGGTGCCCAACCTTTTTTGAATCGAGAGCTACTTTTAAAGTTGTCAGTCTGTCGAGATCTACCAGTCCAAATAGAGAGGCGTAGCCATTACTGACAGCCTACCAGGTAAATACACACTTCTACTTGTATAAAACTGACCTTTGTAGGATGAATACTTCATAAAATACTGCAGATCCTTTATCTTACCTCTTTCTAATCTACACACATACAAGTATTTAACTGAAGTTACACAACAGTGTTGTTGATACAGAGTTGGAGTTTATTCACACCTCACTACAGTGGGTAATGTTTTCAAGAAACATTGAACAGTGCTGCCACATATGACACAGGAAGAAAAGAAAAGACTCTGAACCCTTTCTTTGCCATTATATAAAAATAGTGTTGCTACAAAAGTAAAAATTAGGCTTCCTAATAAGACAACTCACATCTGAAGCTACAGAGGAATCTGCTGCAACAGTGCAATAAAAAAGACAAAATTAATAGAATCAAACCCTTTTTTTGTTGCATTTTAGTAGAATATAAAAAGAAATGCCTTTAAAATAGGATGCAAGCAACACTAGCTTCTTAACCTGAATTGATAATAGACTATAATCAATTTAAGTTTGCATTCTTATACCATTTTGTACAATAATTATAATGAATAAGTTCAAACAAACTCAAACGTACAGCTGATTAATAACGGTATCTAACTTGAGTTTTTATTATATCAAAAACCTGTTGAAATGCTACTGTTATTTTTACTACGCATCGGCAGCCTCCAGGAATACTTCTTTCACAACTTCGCCGTCTTTGAAAGACTTCATATGTTTCGCAAGAACGTGACTGACACGATAAGATGCTATGCTAGCAGCCTTGCTCTTGTTGTTGGGCCTGGTGAAAATGGACTGCTGTGCATTTAGCTGTCCTTTCAGGCCCCTCCCCTTTTGGTAGCGTAGGGCAGAATTAGGAGGGAATTCCGTCTCGTAGCGTTTGTGCACTGTTTTGAAATGCCGCTCCTAAATTACCCTTCTTCGATAAAGCCACGCTCGCGTTGCAGATGAGACAGATGGACTTTGAAATGGAATAGATACAAAAATAATCATCCTTCCACTCGGAGTGAAAATTATATATGTTTTGCTTCTGCCATAATTGCGGTCTTGTGTGTGTGCGGACTTTCACTCCTGAGGCGCATTCACACTGCGGTACTTTTCCCACAAAGGTTCATGCGAACTTAGTTCATGAGAACTCTTTTATCGCGTTCACACCAAAAAGAGCCGATACTAAAATTAGTTCATGAGAACCTTTTTACCCCCTCGAAAGTCCCTGCTAGAGAGCAGGGACTTTCGAGCGGCTCTTTTGTGAGAAAAGAGCTATATTTCTGATTGGCTGGGCGGATTGCAAACCACGCCCCGTAAAACTCCCAAAAAGTTTTGTGAAGCCGCCATTTTATTATCCTCGCATTAGCATTATTAGCATTAGCATTAGCCCAGCGCAGAAACGCAGAGAGACTAACGTATGGCAACACAACATAAAACATGGGAGCGGTGGAGATGAGGAGGTGTCGGCGTTCTGGCGATTTACTACTAGAAGCTGCTGGGAGTCCCAGCAGCTTCTACTGAAGCCAGTCCCCAACTCCGGGGACTTCCGGCCGGGGACCGTGGGCGGCAGTATACGCCGTGAAGTTGTTTGTAGCCTGCCAGTAAACCCAAAGCAGAAGAAGAAGAAGTGACGTCAGCGGCTTCATTTGCCTAATCCACCCCCAGGGACTTTTTCCGGTGTGAACGCGATCTGTACTTAGTTCATGCGAACTAAAGAGTTCGCATGAACTAAGTTCGCATGAACCTTTGTGGGAAAAGTACTGCGGTGTGAATGCGCCTCAGGTGTTGACACGGACAACGTTAGCGAACTAGTGCACTGCCCACTGCTCACCAGCCACGCCCCGACACATGGGGTCACGCCGGCCAATCACAAAGCTTTGATGCGTTCAAGTGCATTATTCTGGCACAGGAAGATTATGTTATAGGACATTAACGATAAAACAGAATATTGTTGTTCTATTTTTAGACACATCTCGCCAGTCGATCGCGATCGACTGGTTGGGCACCCCTGCATTACATTAATGCACACAATGTCATACTCCTTTCTGCTCATATTCTGCTTTCACATTTCTTAGTTATATGCAAAAATGCATTCTATTTCCATGTAAATTACTGCTTTATTTAATTTGTATCTTTTTGCAATTTAACTGTATTTTATTACGGTGTTGTGGTGATTGACATTATTCACCCACGGATCTATGGGTTGGGGTATTGTTCCGCACGGACATTGAAGTGAGCCGGACTTCCTGTTGTCCTCCCTTCTTCTCCCTGTGCATGAAAGTGTTTACGTGTGTGTTCGAATGCTAAATAAAAGTGTAGCTTGTCGCTTCGATACGCCGCCTCCGACTCCCGTCTCTCGGCACCACATTGGTGACTCCGACATAAGTCCCGTTGAAGGATCCGAGACTGAACCGAGCATGGCAAGTAACGCCGTTTTTTTCAAACTGCCAGAGTTTTGGGAGACATCTGCGGCTGCATGGTTCGCTCAGGCGGAGGCTCAGTTCGCCCTCCGCGGAGTGACTGACGACGCAGCACGTTATTTTCACGTCGTTTCAGCGCTGGGGAGCACCACTGCGACCCGGACGGTGGGCTTTATTACATCTCCTCCTGCCCAGGATAAATATGCAGCGTTCAAGGCTTTCCTGCTAAAGACTTTCGAGCTGTCACGGCCGGAACGAGCCCGACGCCTGCTCGCTATTCATAGCCTGGGGGACAACAAGCCTTCTGACCACATGGAGATGATGCTCAGCCTGCTGGGTACGGAAGAACCTAATTTTTTGTTCATAGAACTGTTTCTTCGGCACATGCCGCCGCATGTACAGACAGCGCTCGCTAACACAGCTATTACTGAGCCCCGCGCTTTGGCCGAAGAAGCCGACCGGTTCTTCCTGGCAACCCAGCGTTTTGCCCCGGAGGTGCTTGCCCCGACACGCAGCGGCACCTTCCCTGGTACAGGCATGCCACCTAGCAGAAGCTCCGGGGCCGACGTCAGCAACTCCAGCCCTGGCCTGTGTTGTTACCATGCACGCTACGGGGCGAAAGCGAAGACGTGCCGTCCTCCCTGCTCCTACAAGGTAACGGGAAATGCCAAGGCCTGCGCTCGGTAGTGGCCGCGAGCGTGGGCACATCCAACCGGCTCCTGTTCATCAGGGACACCCTCTCTGGTCGCAGACTTCTTTGTGACACAGGAGCCCAGCGGAGCGTCCTGCCGGCTACCGTGGAGGACGCTGCCGGGGGAGGACACGGCCCACCTTTAACGTCCGCTAACGACACCCCTATTCGCACCTATGGCACAAAGACAGTGGACCTGTGCTTCGAGGTTCAGCGGTTTAAGTGGGATTTCGTCACGGCTGACATCTCCTTCGCTCTCCTCGGCGCAGACTTCCTGTGCGCTCACGGACTGCTGGTGGACGTCAAGAACAGCCGCCTGGTGGACGCACGGACGTTTGCCTCGTTCACGTGTACACGCGGCGAAGCGTCATTCAGCGGGCTCTCCAGCTCACTCTCACAGGGCGACAAGTTCCAGCACCTTCTCAGTGAGTTTCCCGTCTTGACGCAGCCCACCTTTTCCTCTGCCACTACCAAACACGGGGTAGAGCACCACATTGACACTGAAGGCCCCCCTGTCTACGCTAGGGCCCGGCGGCTCAACCCTGACATGCTGGCAGTCGCCAAGGCGGAGTTCGTCAACATGGAACGTCTGGGCATCATCCGCCGCTCAGACAGCCCTTGGGCTTCGCCGCTTCACATGGTCCCTAAATCAGCCGGTGGCTGGCGACCGTGTGGTGACTACCGCCGCCTTAACGACGCCACTACGCCAGACCGCTACCCGGTCCCTCACATCCAGGATTTCTCTGCACACCTGGCGGGCAAGCTGGTTTTCTCCAAGGTGGATCTGGTGCGGGGCTACCACCAGGTTCCGGTGCACCCCTCGGACGTCCCCAAAACTGCGGTAATTACGCCGTTTGGGCTTTTCGAGTTCCTGCGTATGCCGTTTGGACTTAAGAATGCAGCTCAGTCCTTTCAGCGGCTGATGGATTCAGCGCTCAGGGACATGCCATTCATCTTCGTCTATTTAGACGACATCCTGGTCGCCAGCTCCTCCTCCGAAGAGCACCAGGCACATCTCCGCGTCCTTTTCGCAAGGCTCAACCAACACGGCCTGATTATCAACCCGGCGAAGTGTCAGTTCGGGTTGTCCTCCATCCATTTCCTCGGGCACCTCATCAACAAGGATGGGGCCGCCCCCCTCCCGTCGAAAGTGGAGGCCGTGTCTGCCTTTCCACGACCGCCTACAGCTCGGGCGCTCCGAGAGTTCCTCGGGATGGTGACGTTTTATCACCGGTTCATCCGCCGGGCGGCCCACACCATGCGCCCGCTATACGAGGCCCTCAGGGACAAGTCCCCTGGCCAGGCCATTGACTGGACGACTGAAAGGGAGGTCGCTTTCAACGCCACCAAAGCCGCCCTGAGCGAAGCCGCCATGTTGGCTCACCCGTCACACAGGGCCCCCATCGCCATCACCACCGACGCGTCTGACTACGCAGTGGGCGCGGTGCATGAACAATGGGTCGACGGCGCCTGGCAACCGCTCGCCTTTTTCAGTCGCCAGTTGACTCCCAGGGAGCGCAAGTACAGCGCTTTCGACAGAGAACTCCTTGGTCTCTATTTGGCAGTTCGCCACTTCCGTTTCCTGCTGGAAGGCCGGGAGTTTGCGGCGTTCGTGGATCACAAGCCACTGACCTTCTGCATGTCCAAGGTGGCTGAGCCGTGGTCCGCCCGACAGCAACGCCAGCTTTCGTACATCTCCGAGTACACCACGGACATACGACACATCGCTGGCAAGGCTAACGTGGTCGCGGACTGCCTCTCCAGAGCGGTCATCGGAGCTGTGCAGCTGGGCCTCGATTACCTCCGCATGAGCGCTGACCAGGCCTCTGACCACGGGGTCCAGACCCTCAGGGCCTCGGTCACGGGATTACGCCTGGAGGAGGTCACGGTCGGTGACTCTGGCGCAAAGCTGTGGTGTGACGTCTCCACGGGCCAACCTCGACCGCTGGTCCCTGCGGACTGGCGTCGACCCGTTTTTGAGGCGGTTCACAATCTTTCCCACCCCGGTAGGAAGCCGTCCGTGAAGTTGTTGTCGCAGAAGTTCGTGTGGCAGGGGCTTAAGAGGGACGTGAGATCCTGGGTCGACTCGTGCGTGGCCTGTCAACGGGCCAAAGTCCACCGCCATACTAGGGCCCCTTTTGAACTTTTTGCGGTTCCTGAGAGGAGGTTTTGACCATGTCAATGTCGACCTCGTAGGTCCGCTTCCCCCCTCTCACGGTTTCACCTACCTTTTTACGATGGTGGACAGGACGACACGCTGGCCCGAGGCCGTTCCCCTCGCCTCGACATCAGCTTCCGACGTCGCCCGCGCTTTCATCGGCACGTGGGTGGCGCGCTTCGGGACCCCGTCTGACCTCTCCTCTGACCGCGGTTCTCAGTTCACCTCGGAGCTGTGGAACGCTGTTGCTGTGGGTTTGGGGGTCAAGCTGCACCGCACCACCGCATATCACCCCCAGGCTAACGGGCTGTGTGAGCGGTTTCACCGGTCCATGAAGGCGTCACTGCGTGCCGGCTTGACAGACGGCAACTGGGTGGATAAGCTCCCGTGGGTTATGCTCGGCCTCAGGTGTGCCCCCAAAGAAGACCTGCAGTCCTCGTCGGCGGAGCTCGTCTATGGCCAGACGCTACGGGTCCCCGGGGAATTCATTCCCACCGCCACTGTGCCCTGGTCTGCAGCCGGGCAGCGCTCCTCCCTGCTGGAGACCGCCGGGACATTCACGCCCGTCCCAACGTCGCAGCACAGCAACCCAGCTTTCCGGGTGTCCCCCGGATTACGGTCGGCAGAGTATGTTTTTATTCGCCACAACGCCCACCGCGGTCCCCTGCGCCCCCCTTATGACGGTCCGTTCAGGGTCATACGTCACGGGGACAAGAGCCTGGTGGTGGACGTTGGTGGCAGGCCTGAGACTGTGTCCATGGATCGGATTAAGCCTGCTCACGTGGACATTTCCAGGCCGTTGGAGTTGGCTCTGCCCCCACGCCGGGGCCGCCCTCCCATGGCCCGCCCCCCGTCCCCTGTGGGTCTGCCCTCGCCTGCGGCCCCGCCTTCCTCGGCTCCTGTGGTCCGTACGCGCCGGGGTCGGGTGGTACTTCCTCCCAGGCACGAGGATTTTGACTATGGGTGAATACTGGGGGGGCTTGTGTGGTGATTGACATTATTCACCCACGGATCTATGGGTTGGGGTATTGTTCCGCACGGACATTGAAGTGAGCCGGACTTCCTGTTGTCCTCCCTTCTTCTCCCTGTGCATGAAAGTGTTTACGTGTGTGTTCGAATGCTAAATAAAAGTGTAGCTTGTCGCTTCGATACGCCGCCTCCGACTCCCGTCTCTCGGCACCACAGTGTAAAACATTTTGTGTTTTATATTAGATTTCTTGTTTTTTATATATGCACCATGACATCAAGTCAAATTCCTAGTATGTGCAAAGCTACCTGGCACTAAACCTGTTTCTGATAAAGTGTGACATGTAAAACCTTTTATGCAATTGACAGTGATAAAGGGATTTGGTTTTCATTAATGGAGGAATCATTTTCTTAAATTCAAGAAATTAACTGTATTCTTTCATTTCATTTTATTAGAGGAAGTGTGCAAAACGCGGTGGAAGTCCCTCAGGGACAAATACAGGAAGGAGAGGATATTAGAGAAGGAAGGGAAAAGGAGCGGGGCAGGGTCTTCCGGGGGATCTAAGCCCTGGCGTCTCGCGGCAATCATGAGCTTTTTAAAGCCATTCATGCTTGACCGCGAGACGTCCAGCAATTTCCCCCGGCAAGCCCTGCCTCCATCCACATCCATAGAAGAGGAAGAGGAAGAGAGCCTGGATGACAGCATGGAAAGCCAGCCAGGTGCCAGTCAGCCTGCTAGTCAGCCAGCCAGTCAGCCGGGCAGTCAGCCAGCCAGTCAGCCGGCCAGTCAGCCAGCACAGGCGAGAGTCGCATTCCGGGGGAAAAAGAGAAGGGAAAGGGAGATGTCCCCCTTTGAGGAGAATCTGCTTTTGACCGTAGGTCCAATGCTGGATATGCCACCACCACCACCCCCACCACCAGTGGTGGAGGAGGACGAAGACCTGCTCTTTTTCCGGAGTCTCTTGCCCACCATGAGGCTGATCAGCAGGAGAAATAGGCTGAGGCTCAGATTGACCATACACGAGGCGGTCCTGGAGGCAGCAGAGCTGGAAAATTAATTAATTACATACTGATACTGATCCACATGACATGTTTTTACACTCATCACTCATCACACACTTCACTCACAACATTACATAAAAAGTTATTTAAAGTATGTTATGGCTATACTGTGTCTTGACTTGTTCATGTGGTTTGTCAGTTGCAACATACCAGAAGCTTCATGTATGTCGATATATAATGTGCCGTCTTCTGTAATTGTTCAGGTGAAAACCTGTTGTAATTTTTATCACTAAAAACAGGACTGAAGGAAAAAGGTTGTTAGTCATATCATAATATCAATTCAGGAAACATGTTTATTAGGAATGGTTGATTTTAAAATGGCTCATTTGGAATATTTGCTTTTTAAAGAAAATATTGGTAGCTCTTAAAAGAGCTTTTGGTTTGGAGACAATGGTGACCCTACACCACTCTATGCTGCCATCGCACTGAAGAGGTACTCAGCATCCACGACAGCCAGCAGTACCAAGGAGTGGGTGGACTTGTAGTTGAAGTAGAAGGACCCAGAATTTGCCGGAGCCTGGATCACCACGTGCTTCCCATCAATGGCACCAACAGAATTGGGAAAGTCCCAACACTCCTGGAACCCAGCAGCGATGGCTCTCCAGCCCTCCATCTGTGGTACCGGCATGGTATCTTCAACCAGGGCGGTCCAGATGGCACCCGCAACCTCCTTCACGATGACAGCCACTGTTGCATGCCCGACCCGATAGCTGAATGCTATGGTCCTGTACGAGTCACCGGTTGCCAGGTACCTTAGAAAAAATATATATACATGATTACAAAATATATTTATTCAGACCCCACACACACACAGACCACAGACACACAGATCACAGACACACATTGATCACAGACACACACACAGATCCCCCCCCCACACACACATTGATCACAGACCACAGACACACACACAGATCACAGACACACATTGATCACAGACACACACACACAGATCCCCCCCCACACACAGATCACACACACAGATCACACACACACACACACAGACCACACCCCCCCCCCCCCCACATACTGTGTTTACCTAGCTATCTTAATTAATGTTATCCATCTGAACTAAATCACAGACTTCATTCATGCATTCTCTCTCCTTCTATACAGAGTCAGATGAAAGAAGTAGAAATACACAAAACGTACTGTAGGCATATGGCGAGTCGCTCGGCGGGTCCGATTGACAAACGCAGATGGGTGTCAGCCTTTGTAATCAGTGGACTTTTCCGAGCAACTCGTCGAACACGTCTTTGCTCATCCTGAAGTATTTCTGAAAGAGGTTGTCATCCAGACGGAGCTCTTGGACCAGAACGTGGTATTCCCTCCGTTGCAAACGTTTTCGGAGTATAGGATGTACCCAACAGCGACGCACACTAAATGGCTTCCTGTGAGACAATGTATACCCTTTATGCAACCTTGCACACACACGTGTTACCCTTCTTGCCCTTCTTACCCTTGCTACAACAACAGCATCCATTTTAGCAATAGTGGAGAAGAACCAGGTTTTTTTGCTTTGTATGTCCGGGGCGGGACATTCATGTGATTGGTTGTTGGTTGCGGTGCTCTCTAGGGCTCTGCGGTGCTCGAATAAAATCCCCAAGCTTCAGACACGCCCAGCTCCAAGCTTTTTTTGAAGCTGTAGTGTGGACGGGGCGTTACTGTATAACAGCTTTGTTATTGAGGTTTCAGAACAGTAAAATGACCACCACTGTGTGGCAGCAAAGCTTCAAACTAAGTACAGAGATAGATAGGTTGCGGTCAAATTGTCCTAGAATCAGATCCTATGGTCTTTTCCTATCCACTATGTTCTTGACCTCTGTGTGAAACTTCACAGAGTTAAGGAATAGTGGTTAGGAGAATTCAAAAGGACTTAGGAAAAGAGACTGCACTTACACTATCCAATGTATTTATGAAGATATGTATGAAACTTGTTAGGCCTTAACCTCTATCACTGTGCATATCACCATTCAAACATGTTTAAAAAAGTTGAAGAAACCCCATACAACTCAGTAAATACTGTGAAATGTTGACTTTATTTGATAATTCTACTGGGAAAAAGTAACGTTCATATTTCTCCTTTTGATTATTATAGTGTTGAACGGTCAAAACAAAGCACTTTGGCAAGTTAAGGCATACGTTGTAAAACGCTTAATAAGCACCGTAACTTTCATGATACGTATGTCTCGGTCACGATCGGTTGCTTTCCTGAACGGCCAAATGTTGTGTCCTCTCCTTTCGTGAAGGAAGGTCCAGTGGTTCCTAAACTAAAGGAGGTTATAAAGGAAGTTTGAAACCTCCTTTCCTATCATCTCTAGAGAATTCAACAGCTCTTATCATGGCTGCCACTGAGGTACTTCCGGGTCATTTTACTCCGTTAGGAACCTCCCTAAACTAAACTGGCAAATCGAACATAACCATAGACTCACAATGCTGGACTATCAAACAGGCTAGACGGCTCCAGACCCCTAGGGTCCCTTAATGCCCAAGTTAACTTTTTTTGTGGTCATTTGAATACTTTTATTTGTATTATGTAGTCGTCTATTGTTTTATCAGTTTGATCATTAATAAATAAAAAAGCCTTTTCATCATGTATTAAGTACATTGTTTCATGTCCATGCCATACAACCTTGACCAATAAATACAAATAAATACATCCTTAATATTTCATTATAACTGTCATTTATAAAGTAAGGTAACTCACTTGAGTTAGATAAAGTTAGATAGCTATACCTACTTTACCCAACTTATGTTAACGTCGGCATGAAAACATCAGGACAACAATGCAAAAAACCTAATGTAATCATTTCAGCTTCTGTAAAAAGTGGTCTGCTGCGAGCCATAGCATAACATTCTAACATTAACAAACTCATGGTTACTTTGGACTGCACTCTATTTGCTGTCTAACGTTGCGTTAACTTACTCCATAAATTATGGTCATATCAAAATATTCTGGTTGTATTTTCAACCCTGGTGTTACTGCTAGAGTTCGTCTGTCTTATTCAAACTAATGACCACATAGTGTCTTATCCTTATAATGGTCTTGTGGTGTACACAACATCACAACTCTTCCAAGGTCAGGACTAGTGGGCCTGAGCCTGGAGCTCTGTCTTATCTTAAGACAGTTACATATTGGGTTGTAAAATGAAAGGTCACCTATTATGCATGTATAAACGTGTGTAAAGAGATTCTGAAAGTTTCAGTAAAAGCGATTCGCTACCTATTTTCCTGATCCATTTATATAAAAACATGTCTGAAAATGAGCTGATCAGATTTTGGCCATTTATTTGCAGCTATTAACCCTCCCTCACAATTACATGAACATTACATGTTTTATTGTATGATGTTTATGTGAGAGCAACAGTTATTTAAACGTCTGCTGGCTAACACACACTTTGCATATTTGTGTTTCTTTTAGTTTGCCATCTTAGTCAACTCAGTTATGCCATATCATACAAGAATGTTCACGTCTGCAGTGTTCCGATGGCATGTTAGCCTGAAGTTTATAGGTCTGAGTTCTTTCTGTTCTGACATGCCAGACATTGTGTCTTTGACCTGCACGTTTAGCTAGATGAAATATTACCGCTGGACAGTATCTTTAACTTGGGAACGCCATGTGTAAGTGTGAACTCTCACTGTTGCTTAAGATAATACTAAATTAGTCTGAAAATCCACACAAAAATAATAAATAAAATAAAGGGTAAGAACGCAGAAATAGTTCTGACTGCTCTTAATTGTTTAATAAAGGTATGTTGCAATCTCAATGTTTTGACCTTTGACAGATTTGAGCAGATACAAACAATTAACAATTAACTTAACCACTGTTACTTACTGATTATCACATTTTAATCAACACACATAAATACAAACACATACACCTAATTCCATATCATCTGTTATCATTTTAATCTGCAGACTCCTGTATGACAGCAGTTGCCACAATGCAATATGGATTCACTCCACTAGAGGGTGCTGCAACTTCAATTATGAAAATACAATACTCATTTTAAGAGTGTGTTTGATGTACAGTTAGTTCCTCAGTATAATTACTAACATGTTGCTATAAACCTATGAATATAAGAAGGAATTAGAAGGAAGAGCCACGGTATTTTAATAGGAGTAAAAGTAATCGAGGTAATCGAAAAAATAAGTAAGGCTTTGTTTGTTCTTCAAAATTAAGTAACATATTTGTATGCATTATTCCTTAGATTGATTTATTGCAACAAAATATCCTGTTAAAAAAAGAAGACATGTATGGCTGACTATTAATGGTGTCAGGAAACCCTGTTAATGTTTAAAGTTCAAAGATGTTTAAATCTGCGAGGCAGACACTTCACAGCTGGACGACCATCCAAACGGAACATTTTCCACTGCCACTATTTGTAAGAGCGAGAGAGAGAATTTATAACGTTCTGTTCCCATGGAAGCCTGTCGCTTATTGTGTTCAGGTTTACAGCTGGGACTATCTTTCAACTCTGGCAGCGAAGATGATTTCAGCCTCCCATGCCACAACACAAGTGAAACAAGATGAACACCATCTGAAAATTGTTACAGTGTGAAATATGAATGCACAAAATGGGATTTAGGAGGAGCTAAAAGTCAGGATCAGCACCTCAAAGTTGGGATTACTTGTGGAACTAAGTCAGCGGCCCAAAATACTGAACACACGTACAATAGAAACAAAGCCTTCTCACAGTGAAGTTGAACTCCAATCACTTGCCTAATGTGACCTCAGACCCCCTCAGGTGGTTTTACAGGATGTTTCATTTGGCTGCGTCACTACCTGAGGCTTTGGGTCTTGAGGCCAAGGGGCAAGGCTGTTAGTCAAGTGATTACAGGTCTTAAAGAGCGAAATAACACAAGACCAGCAGTCATTCATTTCTCTCTGTTCTTCTACTGAGAAAATCAGTGAAGCTCAGTCCAAGTTGTATCGACTGTAGTACAGGGTATTTTATGCATTTGCCCAGTTTACCCTATACTGTGTTTGTTTTGAAGTATCATAAAAATATCAGGAAGTGAAGAGTGAATGGGTAAAAAAATCAGAGAGAAGTAAACTTTGTTTTAAATGTATGTCCAATATTGTAACAAACATAATTATTTTAAGCAAAATCAATGTCATTGTTTTCTGAATCTCACCATAGTTTCATTGCCTAAACCTAACCTGGTAGTTTTGTTGCAAAATAAATGTCCTTCTAAATTGTATTGATGCAAGGTTTTATAACCAGATACTGTAGGGGTTTTCACATTCCTTTACTCAAGGAGATGTATGTGCGTTTCTCAACATCAGAGAAACACACACTAAGTTGTGTATGCTACACCCACTGTCTATCACAGAAATGCTGACACGCATACAGGGAAACCGTCTCAGAGTTGGCATTAGCATAGTCGAAGTTTAAAATCAAACATAGTAAAGTGTGCAGTTTTTGGATGTAAACTGGAGCTTCTTTCAACAATTTACCTAAAAAATCCATTCTACTATTGTATTTCTCAAATGACGCTGTGTCAGACGCTTCCAGTCACAAGCTAACTAACAACCGGTAACAGAACGCCAGAAGAATGGGCCTTCGTTCCTCTTTCGGTTAAGTTGGGTTTTGGAATAGTGAGCAGTCCCATTTACCTAAACGAGAGACACCAACTCAAGGCAATCGATGCTACCAAACTTGATCTTTTGTCATTAGTTTGTATTGTATTGAGAGACTCCTAGTGGCAGAAAAGTAGTACAATTACTTTAAATGTTTACTAAATTACATCATACTTCTCAAAATGCAACTTGTGCTCAGGGTGGAAACCAATAACAATCATTGGCGAATAAGAACAGAAGAACTAACATTCTGCCTGTCAGTGAATCACAGAAGGGGATTTTTCTAAATCCGCCTACCAATTAGAACCAGCTCTTAAAAATAGCAACATAAGTTTCTCCAGTGGTTATAATCTCAAATACAATCTGTTAGTTCCTCCCTCTTGTTAGTCCTTATTTCCTTTGGAATTTGATGGAGTCTATTAATTTATTTTGCGGGCAGATTTCCTGTCTGAAGAGCAAGTCAAAGCTTGCCTCTCCTACTTTCTCCAGGCCCTTAACCTGCATCTTTATATGGCATGCATCTCATTTGGGGGAGGCATAGAAACATAGAATGTATAGAGAGGATTATTTGTCTATCACCAGGGCAAATCTGTCATCTGTTCATTAGCAATGTTAGCTGTTTTCAAATTAGAAGCATTCAAATATAAGTGAGGTATTTTGTGTTGTAAGATCTTTTTTGGAGACTGATATATTCTTGGTAATGTTAGTAAAAACATTGTGTTCTCCTGTTGTACGGAATGTCCGTACAAATACCTTTTTTGGTGTATTAACTCTTCATTGACTTAAAGAAAGAACTGCATATTTATTTTATCAGCACTGCTTTACAATTGCAATGAATTATTCATGATAATCTTTTTCAAAAAAATGTAAGTACACGCCTGTACTGGAAAATGGTGAAGCTGAAGCAGACATTTTAAAAGGAAGCTGGCAGGATCGGGTCTGCAAATGTGCAGATGATGAACAGCGAGCCCCTTGGGAGCCCGGTTCCACGGAGCTGAACATCTTAAAGGAACAGTACAGCAGTTAAGATAAATTGTGATCCAGCTAATAAGTCCAAAGTAAGTCATAAAAGAAACATAGATTGAGAATGTATTTGACTCTGATGCAAGAGGAAAGGCTCCCCTGGAGAAGAAAACATAGGTTTGCTGTGGTTCAGCCACACAATGCAGGGAGTAGAACAATAGAAGAGCGGTAACACGACTCAGCAAACAACATCTGTCTTTCCTCAGCTCTGACAAAGACCCAGAGGGCTTGATCAGTCTAACAACTGAGTGCTCTGTTGAATCGGACAACTAAGTTATTAGTGACACTCATCCAGGACCGCGTGAAACCCCTCACTCTGGAGAGAATGCATGTAGGCTGTTATAATTATAACTTCCTCGGTTTCTTTGTGTCGCAGCAATAACGCATTAAGATGCCAAGTATGACCCATATCCCCAACACAAATACTTAAAATGTGCAGACCCTTTCCAACTTTGTAATACTGCTTCAGCTTCCTGTCTGTGTTACCCCTGGACTAATCACTTGATCACGTTTGAATAATAGGAGAAACACGTGTGTGTCCAATAAATCAAATCAAATCAAGTTTTATTTATATAGCACATTTAAAAACGATGTTTGGTCGAGCCAAAGTGCTGTACATGTAATAAAAACACTTTACTACAGTACAATAACAACAAAAGACAGTCATTGCAACAGCAAATATAAAAACAAAACACACGGAAAAGTCAGGAGTCGTGCTCCTACAATAAGGAATGTATGGACACAGCAAACCAACTATGCTAACCATTAACAAGAAAAAACAAGTTTAAAACATTTTTTATTCCAATTACTTATTTGGTAATAACATACATATTTAAAAACACAGATAAATAATAAAATACCAACGTTGACTTTAATTGTGCAGCCCCTTTAAGAGGATTGACATGGAGCTGTGTCTCTGTTTGTCCATGTGGTTTTCCCCTAACTTTATATTGAATTGTAAAAGTCTATGAACACAACAGCTCTCTTTTCCATTCTCATTCATTTTTCTCAACAGAACCTTGAAGAACATATTTATGTAAGTAATGGGGATATGTGTGATTTAAATAATTACTTACTAAAAGTTATTTGAAACCGTTTTTGTTTGATGGACATAATGACAATGCTAATCACGTTAGCTTGTCTATTGCGTTTCCAATATTAAGTTAGCATTCAAGCTAATCATTGCTTTGCTGTAGTCTGTAATGCATGAAAATCTCATGTTTGTGTAGTTATGTTGAGTACAGTGATTGATGATGCAGTGTTGTTAATGTGACAACACTTAAACCTATTACAATTTGTAACCTTGTGTTTTTTTTCAGCATTTAGCTTTACAATTAACATCTGATACATTGTAAATGTCCCTGCTGTCTCCTGCGTGTTTGGGAATGGAAATGTGATGTCATCAACAGCATGTCGGCCATCTTTGGAGGAGACAGGAACTGCAACCTGTTGACTAACATGTTAAGCAAGCAGCTTTTGTGAGTTTTTACTTGAAACTTTTGAAACACTGTTGAGTTGTTGGCTTAACAAACAACAAAATGATCATGTGATCCATTTATACTTTTATACCATCATTAAAAACGAGAGAGAGGTAGCCAACATCAGAAATAGACGCCCAATGGCTTGAGTGGCAGCTATCCAACCCAGTCTCACAGAATTTCATGTTATAGTCACGACATGTAATCTATTGATTCGTGTTCACCAACAAGATTTTCCCCCTTTTTTTGTGTCACACAGAACGATTTTTAAAGCAATGTATTTCTATTGGTAGTATGTTTCGTGCCTGCAGCACGTCTTTTTGTCCGTTCGGGTCTTGGAAGACTGGAAGCTGTGGGGTTCCTAAAAACATGTTCTTACTCAATATCAAGCCACGATTATTGTTTTGATTTTAAATCGTAAAATGTCTGACCTTTTTTGCCGTCTGTGAGGAAAATAAATGGGGGCCTCAGAATTGTTTTAATCTGTTTTTTCTTCTAATGTGTTATTCTTTTCTAAATAACACAACGGCACATCTTTTCTAAATAACACACTGTTATTTACTCAACAATAACACACAATTATCCTTGTTTTTATTTATTTGTTTGATTCTATAGTCTCTGGCTTTTTTGGCGGTTGTCAGGAACTGAATTTCAAAATAAAAATAACCGGAAACAGACGTAGGCCTTGTCCATGTTTGTGATTGGTCGAATGCTCCAAATACCACCCCTTTCATGTGAACGCGCACCTAACTAGATAGGCCACGGCTGGCTTGAGCGATCCACTTGATAACCCACGTCGTAGTACTGTTTCTTTCACTCCATTTTAATATTCTAACTAAAACTGTTTATTTTTATGACATTCTATATTAAAAACCTTCTACTCGCTTTTTATGGTTTGAATGCTGAAATGTACACCTAAAGTATATATAGTCTGTTGAATTGTTAATTGTAATAAAGTATCTGATAATGGCACTCCAGGCTTAACAAGAAACATTTGCTGACCTCAGTTTCTTTTATGAGTGAACCCAAATTATAGGGGAAATTGATGACAAACGCTGAATGCTACTTTAAAGTGCAACTTTTTCACCACATGTGAGCCATACATCAAGGCGTCAGCTGGATTCTGACAGTTTTTACTGGGATGGCAGTATAAAGGCCTAACCCCTGCATAAACACAAACCCAGACACATCTACATAGAGAAAGACATGGCCTGCTGCCAGAGAGGAACTGTGTAAACAGTGTCAAAGTACCTCTAGTCTAAATGATGTTGTGCATGGTGTGGCACAGCCTCATATATCTGCTCTGGCTAAACAAGGCTAAACAAGGAGTTGAATTACAAGCCTGTCTAGCAGCAACCAAAACACTAGAGAGTGTAGTCTCAGAACAATTTATATTGTCATGTCAATCTTAGGAAGTATTGACAATATGTATACAAAAATGCAACTAAGGGAATGGCTTTTAAACATTTTCTTGGCATTGCACTTTTAAACAGTGGGGGCCGTCAGGGAAAGCCAGGCCTTCTCTGCTGGCCTAAACACCCTCACAATCACTGACTAACCTTTCAATATAGGTTTTTCATGAACATGTAATAAATGATTTCCAATAGTCTATTCTCTTCATGTCTTAGCTTTTCTCTGTGTTGCACTCGGTTGTGCAGCGTCCAGTAATGGTTGTTAAAGTTGGAGTTTTTATCCAACCATATTTAAGTCATAATGTGTTACTGGGTCAAAGGAATCTGCCCTGAGGCCTTCAGAATCAACAGTGCGGGCACTTGCAACTAAAAAATAGATGGCAATGGAACTGTTGCATTGACCAATCAGATTTAAAGTTGGCGACACCTTGGCAATCTAGCATGCGTATGCTGACGTCGGCATTTTCACGTCCTTGTTTGGATTGTCAGCGCTAGCAAACACTAGCGTGTGTAGCGACCTGCTAGCCAACGGCATCTGTAGCATCTTTAGCAACCTGCACAAGATAAAATATTTGCGTTTAGATTTGAACAAATATTACGCATTGGTGAGTATAGTCTTTAATGACTTTTATTTAAATGTTTTGATATTTTCTGGTATTTATTAAGTAAATATTGATACTTCTGCTAGAGATGATGTTTGTGGCGCAGCTCTGGCTGCAATCAAGAGAGACATGTTGCATTGTGTTATTTGGGTTTCTTACTTTGTATTGGCATTCATTCTTATTAGATAGTTTGTGTGTGTTTCTGTACAATATTGATGGTTTCTATAGCCGTGACGTCATAATGATGGTATTAAGAGGTGGGTTTATTCAGTTAGGACACTACTGAAGGCCTATGTGTGAAATGCACGGCCAGCTATTCTGCTTTTGTCACAAACGAGCTGAGAACCAAAATGCAACACACAGGAAACCAGGGATAGTCGGTAACCAGCTTTATTATAGGCAAAGGGCTGGTCGGGGACAAACTGGCAGGCAGTAGGCAAAGGGCTGGTCGGGGACAGGCGAGGGTTCCAGGAGTAAGCAAGACGAGAGACGCAGGTACAGCAAATCTCCTGGACTTCCCCACTCAATCTATCAAGACCCGAGCAGTTCTAACAGAAGTCCAGCGTAAGGCACTGGCAAGTCGGTCGAAGGAGTCCTGCACATTATGACCTTTGACCCAAGGGGATAGGGGACAGAGGTGGGGAGTGAGGTACAGGCAGGGTCAGGGAGTAGACAAGGCAGAATAATCCAGGGACAGGCAGAGTCAGGAAACAGGTGAGGCAGGCTGGTCAGGGGCAGACAAGGTCAAAACCGGGAGAGCAATTTGGAAGGTAATGCGGGAAAGACTGGCATGCTGCGAAGTACGATCTGGCACTGAGGTGAGAGTGAAGTGGGCCTATATACTAATGGAGCTGATGGGTGTAACAGAGTGAGAGAGAGAAACAGGGTGTGACTACCAGGTGACTAAGGAATGCTAATGCAGAAAATAGGTGAGTGAGGGAGCAGACTGTGACAGCTTTAATATATCCATCTGGGGGTGGGCCACTGGGAAGATTGGGAGGAAGAGACATTTAATAGAGTGGTGCAGTTAAGATGTATTTTTGTAATCTGACCCTTAAGTAAGAATCACAAGGCCTCCCTTGACAAAAAGCAATGGAATATTTCAAAAATATTGCAGAAAATGTGATCTTTGATGAATAAACATTCATCATACTTAAATGTTTTGTTCAGAAGGATAATCTCCACATATTTTCACTACTGTTAATTTTTTTTATAGCGTTGATGCAATTGGCAGAAGTAAAAAGCGCTGGGCTTCAAACCAACTATATCAATGTCGCATGATTGCGCATTACTACTGCAAAGCTAATGTCGGCTAATTTTCAGCTTGATGAGGTAGTCTCATTAATTCATTTGTTAGCAACTGCCATTTTTATTTTTTATTTAAGCTTCGGATATTTACACAATATGGGTTATTTACTGACATATTTTATGTCGTAGAACAAAAATATCTTAAGCTTGTGTTAACCACAGCTCTTACTTCAGGCCTTTAAACATCACCCATTCAAAAAACATTTGGCTTTGAGATGAGGGAACCGAAAGAGGTAAGAAGATGACTCAGTTCCAGGTGTTGGGACTCATTCCTGCTCCACTCTAGTCATGGGTCACAATCCAACCTCTTCAGAATGGATGCTACCCCAGACTTAAACTCCAGAAGCACATGCAGTACGTCTTTGTACAATCACCCACTGTCTGGAATGTGACTCAGCAGTTGGGGGGTAAATCTTCACCACACTGGGGGAGTTCAGTCAAGGCCCCTGCATATACAGGAAACAAGGATCATTAGCTCAGCCTTTCCAGTCCAATGTGGTGAACAGATCTGAGCTCTGAGGTCATCGTCATCTTGGATAGGGGGCTTCCTTTTTCCCTCTCCGTCCCTCTTTTCCCTACATTCTCAATAGCTTTCCAAAGGTTTTCCCTGCGCAGACTACAGTATGAGTACAATAAAACAAATGAAAAAGCACGAGTTGAGTGAGTTGTAATATGATCTTCACTTCTGAAGCCAGTCATTGGGTTTAAAAACAGCAGCAAGATGTATATGAAAAAAGCGAGTTTGATGAAAGACTGCAAAGAAACAGTGCCGACTAATTGAGAAAAAAACACAATGGAGCTCGTCATTTTAAAGATACAGTATATCTATTGGCAGGCTATTAGGAGGCTTGAGAACTATAACACAAACCAGCTCCTATATTTTGAACAAAAAAACACAAAAACTCAAGTTAAATTGTTGAATGTGAAAGACTTCTAGGTACAACACATTACAATACATCTTGAACTACAAGCGGATGTTTCGAAGTCATGACAATATGCATTAGTCCACACCCCAAAGAGGCAGATTACAGCAGACATCTTAAAGCAAAGACTCACTTCAGAAATAACAGGGTGCCCGCATCAAACAAGTCTGAAAACAAGGAGGAATGATTCCAGTGTGACAGCCAACAGGACAGTCACACTTTATGAGCCACAGTGCAATAACACCAGAATCCAAAGTAGAAAGTTCATGATGTACTTTCCTAATTTGTATGTAAACATAGCCTGAAAAACAGCTTACGATGGAGAGATATAGTAAAAATAGGTCTGGTGTGAAGGAGATAAATCCTCAAACAAAGTGTCTGTATTGAAAATAATCTGGAGTGACTGAGATAAGATACAGTGTCTTTGATGTCTCTTTAATATAAAAAGTATCCAATTTTAAACTGCACTGCTGTATAATGTACATATTATTTACTACAGCTGTACAATGTTAATATTATCTATCAAAACACTTTGTATGGCAGCACCATTCTGCAAATTGAATATGATACATGTCTTGGCAATCATTTAATACACATTTTCCAAAAACTGTCTGATAACCTTGGGGATAATAACATTCTGTGGCTTTGAAAAAGAGTTGGCTGTACACATTGAGTATGACTGTTCTGCCAGCAAGAGGAGGGAAGAGTAAAAGCAGACTTTTATTTGTTCAGAGGCTTTTTCTGTTGTTGCCTGCACACATGCATGCACTTGTTTATATGCATGCATGAATATGTGCATGCACAAAGGATAGCTTCGTCTGCAGACAGTGTGCATATTGTACATAAATGCATGTTCACGAGAAGATTGCCATGGGTCTAATCAGGGGCGTTTCCTGGACCTGGAAACATTCGGGGCTTAGCCCACAGCGGCGCCAGAGATTTTCTTTTGGGGGTGTTGTGGGGTAGCTTGACGTTTCATAGAGGGTGCTCAAACATGTAGGGTTTCCCATTAAAGAGCCTGTGACACGAGTTTCCCCCATCATCCAAACCCATCAATTTGAGTAAATATTGTCCCCTTGAAACTGAACTGATTTTGGATATTTGTACTTTGATAACCATTAATCTGCCCTTCAATGTTGACCATTTTCTGGATCTTCTCGGGGATTCTTCAAGTCCCGCCAAATGATGTGTGACGTCATTGCGGGCACAGCGCTCCAGCTGCACCGTTAAGGATCCCAGCATCTGCATGTAAACGCACGATGGCGCACACAGCAGCAAGCTCAGACAGCGATGACAGTTTAATTTTGAACATGTCTGAGAGCTCATATGAGGCTGAAGGATCGGTTTATGTTGTATCTTTTAGAAGTTTAGGAATTAGGTGCGTCAATATGGGCGATCATACGGTCATGTGGTGGACTGGGACTAAAAATCATCCCGGGACTCTCGACCGGCCCACTTCGGTACCGCTAGTAAACTGTCAACGGGGGGAGCCTCGCTGCGGGGAAACGGTGGACCTAGTGTCCCGATCGGAGTGGGAATAATAATAATAATAATTAAAACTGCGGTCACAGACGTGCACGCAGTTGTGGGCGGGCCTTCGCGTCCGAGCGCCTGTAGGGGAGGGTCGCCGGTCGCCCCGGCGTCAAGCAGATGCGCGCGTGTCCTCCGAAATCAGCCGTTCGTCATTTCTCAAACGTTCGCGTCCCGGACTCCCAGGTCTTCCGGCAGCGACCGGGAAACGTATGTGGGCTCGCCGCCTCGAAGGAAAACACATTTCTGTAACGGCCCGTCCACACAGCGGCGTGCGTTGAAGCTTCCAACGCTTCTGCCCATTCACTTTGAATGGGGTGACGTCACTTTTAGCCGAACTGCATTTTGGGAAGCGACGTGGAGCGTTGCTGGCGTTGCTCGCTTCAAAAGTTGAGCAATGTTCAACTTTTGACGCCTCGACGGAGGCGTCAGCCAATCGAATCATATGCCAGTACAAGCTCTAGCCAATCAAACCGCGTGCTTGTGTGTCTGGGGCGGGAGATTCATGTGATTGGTTGTTGGTCGAGTGTCAAAACACGCCTGCCGGCAAGCGTCAACGCACGCCGCTGTGTGGACGGCCCGTAAAGGCTCGTCGACGATCGATTATCGCGGAGGCTGTCTGGAGGAGCCTTAACCGTGGCGTGTGGTGCAGTGGGTTGTACAGACGTTCTGCCCTTGACCGTTTGTTTACTCAATAAACGCATCTCCTCTGGATATTAGGCCATGTATGTTCCATACCAGTGGAGTTTGGTTTTTGTTGTTGTGTTTATTGATCAAAAAGCAAACCTTCAATACAGCTGTTATGTGGTCAAGGTAAGTAAAGTAATGATTGAAGCTGTGTATTGGTTAATATTAGCGTATTACTTAAAATGTAGTCTTAACATATGTATTGTACTGTATTACAGGATGAAAGTCATCAGATATAATTGTAAATAGCATGCTATGTAATTTAAAAGATCCTGTTAGCAGGGCAGTGGTGTTTGTTCTCGGCATGAAAGAGGTCTCCATTCCATTTCTAGTAAGACATGTAGGAGATTAGGTAAGGTGTGGGTGAGAAGAGAAATGAAGACAGTTTGTATGTGAAATGAAAAATGTTTTTATTTGTGCTTGAAATAGTGTATGCAATGAAACGGAATTATTGTTTTTGTCTGGGAAGTCAGATGTGTTTGCATTAGGTATAGAATATGTGGGAATGTGGATTGGTGCTGATAATGTCAGACCTTTTTGCTAACTGTGGAACAACCTGTGGAAATGACTGTAAAGTAATGGACAGTAGGGTTAGGTGCAAGATGTCACAGAGTTGGTTAGTGTTTGTTGTGGATGGAGTTGACAGTGTTGAAAGCAATGGTGTGCCTCTCGTTGGGTACACACACACACAACCAAATCACATCAATAAATTACTGTGAGTGTTCTTTGTCAGTTACAGAAATGGAACTGTTGAAGGTTAGGACTGTTGTATGAAACTGTATGAAACATTGAACTGCTTCATGAGTACTGAAGTACATTGGCTTGACTTTGGTTTCTGACAGATATTGAGTTGTATTTGTGACATATACAGATTGTAAAGATGTAAAGATTAGTAAGATGTTTATGTGATGACTTTGACACATTTAAACTCAATGAGGAAATGCAGTAGCATTCACGCTAGACTTAGCTTACATGATGCCGTTGCCCATACTAAACAGATAGATGCCTATTGCACAGCTAGTAGGGCTGCATGATATTGAAAATAACGGACATCGCGATTTCCCCCCCCACTGCGGTATATATTGCGGTTTTTTTAACCTGTTAAATCCCAAAGTCCTGGTGGGTCCTTTACTTTTGTTTTTCACGACACTGTGTCTCAGGGGATCTTAATATTTAAGAACCTATTAATGTGTTATACCAGATTAACGGAAATAATCTCAGCTAATTGACGATACAAACCATTTTTACCAAAACAAAACACAAGTCTCATAAGAAGCATCTAAATGACCCCTGAGCGAAAAATGCTAACGCACTTTGGCACAGAACTCAAGATAAAAGTACGCTTATTACTAGTTATCGTAGCTGCACATACAAGATATCTGATTAAAGCTGAGGTTCCACAGATTATTTAGGTATATAGTATCATCACTGAGTGATCCGAACTCGGACAGGGGAAGCAAACACAGACATCACAACACGTACCTTTACGTAGCTTATAGGGGAGATGTCTCACCGTAGCTGTCAATCTGATCAAAAGACGTGTTCAATGGCATTAAAACGAGAAAAAACGCGGCTGAATCGGTTAATCCATAGGTTTTTAACGTCTCTGTATAAAACAATTATTTCATTTATAATCCATAATTCCATTTTTCTGTAAAAATCGCAGAACAAAAATTAGCTGCTAATGGTAGCCACCAGAGTGGATGCTGCTTCCGGTCTTGGCTATGCGGCAGTCCAGCGCAGTCTAACACACACACATTACCAAATAAGGAGTGAGAGTGACGCGTAGCCAAAACCGGAAGCTGCATACACTCTGGTGGCTACCATTAGCAGCTAACTTTTATGCTCCGATTTTTACATAAAAATGGAATTATGGATTATAAACAATTGCTTCAAAGCCACATATACATTATCAACCTATGGATTAACTGATTCAGCCGCGTTTTTTCTCGTTATAATGCATTGAACACGTATTTTGATCAGATTGACAGCTACGGTGAGACAATCTCCCGTAAAAGCTCCGTAAAAGGTACGTGTTGTGATGCCTGTGTTTGCTTCCCCTGTTGCGAGATCGGATCGCTTAGATACTATACTTAAATAATCTGTGGAGTCTCAGCTTTAATCGGATATATTGTATGTGCAGTTTCGATAATACGGGTATCTTTATCCGCGTGAGGTAGCATGGACATGCTTCATTAGCTTAATTAGCATTAGCACTGCACACACCCACCGCGTGTTCCAATGAAAAGCATACAACGTCAACACATTTCAGTATAACACACCAATTGCTATATATTACTCACGTTTGACAAAGTGGAGACGGGTTTCTATGTACCGAGAAGTGGGTCGTTGACGACAAAACCTCCGTGCACACACACAGCCAAGGCAAGCTACCTGAATTAAGTCTCTCCCTAAACCGGCAATACCGGAAATGTGACATCCGATTTGTCCTTCACAATAAAGTTTTTCAAAATAAAGGTACATTTAATATTGACGTATGAAATTGATTCAAATGTCTTACACAACACATGTATCGAGACAATAAATGAACTGTTTATATAGCCGATCAACACCGTGTATGTTCATTACAGGATAATCACATGACACTAAATCAGACCGGCTGTTCTCCTCTGTTTACATCCTGCTGATGTGTTACTGCTTGTAGTGGAAAGACTGTTTGTAGTCGTAGATAGAAAAACAAAGAAGGAAAACATTTCACCATACATTGTGTTGGACTTTTATATGTATTGGGTGTTTATGATTCATGTGGGAAATTATGCAGAGCTGTTGCTGGTAAATTTGTGTGCCATCATAATAGCAATGTGTATACAGCGTTTCGTGAATATCTGGAAAACTGTATGCAAGTAGTTTGGAGTCACATGTAAATCGTCAAAGATGGTACATACTCAGCTTACGTTCACCCCGATTGAGCTAGCAACTATTTTATTCGCAATTGAACATGATATTGGATATGGGCTTAACTTGTCCTGGACTGGAATTTTTCCGATCTTTTCCCGAGGAGGTGTTTGCGAAAATGCGCTTAAAATGCATGAATAACGCAGATTTTTCAAAATGGCCGACTTTCTGGGGGGCGGGGCTAATGGAAGCTATTTTGAAATAAGTCCGCAATTCCATCAGTAATTTCTGTTGCAAGATTGGGGTAGTTTGGAGAAACTATATGTGACTATCGCACAATAGGGGGCGCTACTGAGCTGGTGTACAAAAATGTACGTTTTTTTTGTACAGTCTGGAAAAAGACGTGGGTTGTGACGTGTGTTCCAAGTTTTGCGTCCGAAAGTGATTTTAGCGATTTTGTGGCATTTAAATCGTCAAAATTGGTACATGTTCTGTTAACTTACGAGCTCCCCGTTTGAGCAGTCGACTATTCATTCGCAATTTAGCTTCACATTGGATATGGGCAGATCTTGTACAGGTTTGGAATTTTTCCGATCATTTTCCTAGGAGAAGTATGTGAAAATGCGCTTAAAATGGACATATTTAAAAATGGCCGACTTCATGGGGGGCGGGGATAATGGAAGCCATTTTGAAATATGTCTGCATTTCCATGAGGAATCTCTGTGCCAAGTTTCGGGTAGTTCGAAGAAACTATATTTGACTAGCGCACAATAGGGGGCGCTACTGAGCCGTATTTGCTAAAACGTACGATTTTTTTCTACAGTCTGGAAAAGGTTTTGGGCTGTGACATGTGTTCCGAATTTAAAGGCCGTAACTCATTTTTTCCCCTACTTATGGCTCGGTACATTTTTTAACCCTTCGATTTCGAGAAAAAACTGAATACGACAAGCCCACATTTTTCATTGGTTGCGACCCTTTAAATCTCAGTTTATACTCACCCTGCCAGTGTGTCTATGACAACATATATTTTTTTAGTCCATCGGTTCTTGAGATATAAATTAGTTGTGTTTTTGGCGCCCCCTATTGTCCGAAATGAACATGCTTTTGTGTGCCTATTCCCCAAGACAGACTGAACCTATCCACCGAAATCTGTGATATTTGGATACATTTCGGATGAATTGTGAGCATTTATGTCTAGGCCACACCTTTTTGCTAATACGTTTTGATTGATGTCGGCCCCTTTTTCCACACCTCATGCTCATTTTCTACGGTAATGTGTCTGACCCTCCACTGATGCTGTGCACTACGTTTGGTGTGGAAAATCAAGAAATTGGAATTTCAGTTAATATTTCACTGTTTTTCACATTATGCTAATTAAAAAAAAATCAAAGTAGGCGGAGCTTCGGGATTTCATGGGGATTTTGAGATAATATGTAGAGCTGCTGCACCCGGATAAGTGTGCAAAATGTCAGGTCCGTCAAAGTTACGCTGGGACTTTGTAAATTTGTTTGAAAAACTGAATGTTCACAGGTGGCGCTAGAAAGCAAGTTTGACATTTTTCACCCATCGAATCCAAAATGTTAACATTTTCACCCGTCCTGGTGGTGTTGCCAAATGTCGCTACATGAATAGTGTCGCAAGCCCCTCAAAAACAGGTCGAAAGTGCAGAACCGGTCAAATAAGAATAATAATACTGACGATTTCAATAGGTCTTTGCACTTCGTGCTCAGGCCCTAATGATCATATTCCGTGCATTTTATCCATTAATTTCCCCAACATTGTGGTAAAAAAAACACACGTTTAATCCATGTTGGTGTACTACAACTACAAAAAACATCGGTTTGTTTTCTTATCAGGAAATGCAGACCGGCTCAAACAAACAATTTTTAAATCATCATCCTCACAATCATTTAATGTATCATATGTTCGCCGAATTGACATGAAAGCACTAATAAATGTAGTTTCATCCACTTGAGTTTACAACTACAAAAATAATTGATTTGTTTTTATATCACACCTGACGGGAGGAAATTCAGCAGCTCTCACTACCGATTTTTAATCTTAATTTAATCACCATCTTCACCACGATCATTTATGTTTATGTTCGCCGAATTTACATGAAAGCACTGATAAATATGAATATACTGTAGTCAACTTCATTACAACGTTATTAACGTGCCTAAACTCAGTAATTCACCATTTCTACGCATGACCACACACTTTGTCCGTGTTTGGCTCTCTCGTCGCACAGTGAAGCGTTCCCGCATTGACGTCACTTCCGGCTTCCCCCAAAACTTCAAAATGAGTCGAAGGAATTTCCCCGCGATGTTCGAAATGATTGATATTTATCTGAACGGTATCGCAACTTCTTTTTTAAACTGACGGTTCGAGATGACTAGTAGCCCAATATTTCATTGCACAACAGTTGTTGGGAGGCTGTCACAGGCTCTTTAAGGTACCGGGCGCTACAGTGTAATTTTCTACTGTAACACTCCCCACACGCACATACACCCGCGACTTTTACTATGAAGGCTCGATAATCAGCTCACGGCATATAGGTGTAAGCAGAGGTAAAGTGGGTGGACCTAACATCCTCTAGGGGGGTCCTCACCTCCTCTAGGGGGGTCCGGGGGCATGCTCCCAGCTAAAATCTTGCCTAGGGCAGCAAATTGGTCAGGGCCAGCCCTGGCCACACACACACAGAGCCGAGCTTGAATGAAACACAGAGAGCCAGAAGTACATGTACTATTTCCATGATGCAACTCTCTGATTGGTCTGGTGTCTTGCCACTGAACACTGAACACTGAACACGGGTGCTCTCCAGTGTCATGATGAGGTTCAGGTAAAGCACGGTTAATGTATTATATTATTGAGGGAGAATTGTCCGGGGCTACAGAAAAGATATTCGGGGCTTCCAGGCCAGACGAGGCCACTGGGTCTACATAGTGCATGCATATACTGTATGTACTTTCCTATGTGAGAAATTAGAGTATAAGGCTGGTATGATTGCCACATCGCAACATGTTGGGCTTGCAAGCTGAAGAACATGGCTTCAGTCCAAACTCATTCCAGCAGCACACATTTTAATATGAAACACATCAACAAATCAAATGTTGGCTTGCATCACATAATGACAATAAAGGTAATTTCTGCTAAGAAATGCATACATAATTAGGTGTACACAACATGGTAGGAGTTTTTAAAAATCACTGTCAACAATCTTTTTTTAAGAAGTCAACTGTTAAATGCCTGAAATGAAAACAGGACATATTTACTTTGGGAATAATGTAGAAATAACATGTAGGCTTTTAAACTTTGATTTATCCCCATACAAGATAAAACAACTTGTTGAACTTCTCTCTCCTTTTGAAGCTTTACAAGTCAGGACAGGATGAGGAAGGTGTTCTCCCTGAGTTATTGGCAATGAAACTCAACACATCATCAATGCCTAGCAGTGACACACACACACACACACACACACACACACACACACACACACACACACACACACACACACACACACACACACACACACACACACACACACACACACACACACACACACACACACACACACACACACACACACACACACACACACACACATACACACATACAGATATCTGCAGGAAGAGTCGAGGCAGGCAAACACTCCTACCTACCTGTACCAACTGCAGCCCAACATGGTTGAATAAATAACTTAAAGCTGTCATTACTCAGCTATCAGCTATTTGTAACATGACCTGCCCCGGGTTAGCGTTCCCTCTGCATCACTCCTCAGCTCTAAAGCATAATGCGAGTCATTCTGTATACATTAAGGGGAGTCTGCACAGGCATACAGCAGGCATGTTGCATGAAGCCAAACAGATACTGTTGTCCTAGGAGTCCAGGGAGGTTGAGGTGATAACTTTAGTACCGCTGCTTTTTCAGATTTGCCTGCCATCTTTTTTAGAACCATGTGATTTACTAGCAGCCTAAGGTTATAGGGATAGTTTGGAGTTTTTAAGTGGGGTTGTATTAGGTTCCCTCTCATTGTCGGTGTATTACCGACAGTGGATGGCGGACAGCACGACCTAAGTTTGGAGAAGCCCAACTGCCAGGAAGTGCAAAAGTATTTGTTAGCGGCGAAACTGTGTTACTACACTTCCATTCTAGTCGGTGACTTTATTTGTGCCCAAAAAGTTTTCTTCCCATTCACTTATATTGGGAAAGAGACATCTGTAAATCAGCGTTTAATTAATTTATAGATAAATCAACCAGCACGGACACTTTTATAACCCTTATTTAAACCATTATGGTCTAAAAGTTGTACAATGCGCTTAAGAGCCAAATCTAGTTTGTATCCCTCTCTGAGCCAAGACCTGCAGATTGGAGGCAGTGCTTATTGTAAACTGAAGTGTGCATGCTCTATGCGCCCAAACCCCTGGATAATCCGGGCACACACTTTTGAATTCCCATTTGGTCTATTTTTGGCATCATGCGCCAATAATCTTGATGGGTTATTGGGTCTTTTGTGTTTTAAAGGGTTAGTACAGACTCTCAAAAGTCACTCAATACCTCAAACAAACGAACGATTTGAAACAGCTCCATTCCCACGTTGAAAATACAGCCTACAGTACACTTAAACTGATATTGATTTTTTTATGTGGGCGTTTCTTTTAGTGGGCTAAAATATGCTTGCCTTCTGCCAACAGAAACTGAACTTTTTCTTTTAGTGGGCAAAAATATGCTTGCCTTCTGCCTCCGTCCCAGCGGTTCATTACTTAGCTTCATGTTGTTACTCCTGTTTGTTTCTTGAAATTGGACCCGTATAGAGTGGTGACATTTATGTAGGCTGACCAGAATGAGTATTAAACAAAACAAAAAATGCGGCCAACACACATTTATGATACTATGAAGTGTTTTTAAGTATGGATAATCTGAACATACACAATATTAAAACCCCTTTTATAATAGTTAAGCGTAAATGCAATCACCAGAAGTAAATATTTGGCTACGGTCCATTGACACCAACCCACCAACGCTGAGCTAAAGACAACTGCTTTTTATGATATGTCAAAGCTTCACCAATGGGGTATTTCATGACATTTATGTCATGGAACAAAATGTGAAAATGTCTTAAGCTTGTAAGCATCTAACCAAATGTATCTAGGATTTATTCCTGGAGCACTTTTGGCCAACATCTAGTAGTAAAATAGCTATGGATAAGAACCTCATTCAACCCCACTTTAAAAAATCAGAATTATCCCTTTAAGCAAGTTTAAGGGGTGGTTTCAAGTTTCCATTTTAGTTCTTCCTGTTGATAAAAAATATATCAGATGAGTTGCCGTTTACATCCATGGTATTTTTTGTTGTATAAAGGTGCCTTTGTAACCTTTCATCATAAAATGCTCTACATAGATTTCCTAAACCATTGCTTTTTTTCCCCTAAGGGAATTATACATATTCTTTCCTCTTGACTCATAGACCTCGGAGTGATAAATTACTGGTTACATTCCATTTTGGACCCCCACTCACCAGACACACGGGGGGTTTGCCCATCTGTAGGATCGACTGGAATATGTTTTTTTTCCTTCTCTTTTTCCCCTCTCGGCTGTGGAAAGAAAAGGCCCACATCCTAATAAAAGCGTGACATCACCAAAGTACATGAATGTATTTTATACCCAGTAATTATCCCTGTGTTGGAGAGCGTAACTTTCTTATGAAAAATCTTCTCTTGATTTCAGTTAAAAAAAAGTCACAACCAGGGTCCACGGAATCTCTTATTTGCAGTGGCGAGCCGTCAGCCGTCTGAGGGCCTAAGATAATTAGTGGCGTTCATTTTTTTTTGCGTTAACTTGACAGCCCTAATATATACATATACACACATATATATATATACATACATATATATATATATACACGTATGTATACAAATATATATATATATATATATATATATATATATATATATATATATATATACAGTGCAATAGGAAGCTACAGGGACTTTAATCTATGTCGGTAATATTAACTTTATTTAATACAAGATTTACGGTACAAGATTTACATCATACAGCCCATGTAGTATAATATTTTACAAATGATGAATTACAGCAAACATGTGCAATATATCCATTATTACAGCTCCGTGGGCAGTAAGGTGATATGGTCCGTTCTTATTGGGCATCCATGGGTAAAGGTGAAACGCATGTAGTGCTGAACACGTAAAATGAACGTGCCGGGCGGCGCGGTCCCGTGGGTTAGATGCGCGTTCATAATGCCGAGGGAAATAACTCTCAGAATAACGTTATTAGCACATTTTTACAACTTGAGGAACGAATGTTTTTAATAAGGGCTATACAAGTGTTCATACTGGGTAGTTTATTTACTTTTTTATATATAAAATTATTATATATAACGATTTACAGACCACTCTTTCCCAATGTAAGTCAATGGGAAAAAGTGTTTCCGGGCCCAGCAATCTAACGGAAGTATAGTACCGCCGTTTGGCCACAACGAATTTTCTCATCAGAGTCCGGCGCACTTCCTGGGGGCTTGGGATTCCCTCGACAAAAAAGCAATGGGATTTTTCCATAGGATTTGGGAAAATAGCTGGAAATAAAGTCTGTGGAAAACGAACCTGTTAGATAAATGCACGTTTTGTTCAGCCGGATAATATCCACACGTCTACCCTACTTTTATGATTTTCGAATCATAAATCTAATCGATAGATTTATGATGGATAGATTTATGATTAGCATAAGTTTGTTCATTATGGCTCATGTCAGTAATCAAATCAAATCAAATCAAATTTTATTTATAAAGCACATTTAAAAGCGATTTTTGGTCGAGCCAAAGTGCTGTACATGCATTAAAAACACATATAATCACAATAAAAGACAATAATTTACAACAGATATAAAACAAACACAGGGAATAGTGAGGAGTCGTGCTCCGCTCTGACTAGAAGGCCTGAGAGAAGAAGTGAGTTTTTAGTGTGGATTTAAAAACCCCTAGGGTCTGGGCCGACCTCACGTGGAGGGGCAGAGTGTTCCAGAGCCTGGGGCCAGCTGCTGCGAAGGCTCGGTGCCCTCGGGTTTTGAGCCTGGTCTTGGGCACTACCAGCAGCAGATGGTCAGCAGACCTTAAAGCTCTGGCTGGGGTGTAGCGCTGGAGGAGTTCAGCTATATAGGCCGGAGCCAGCCCATTTAGTGCTTTAAAAACAAATAAAAGGATTTTAAAATCAATTCTGAACCGAACTGGAAGCCAGTGCAGTGAGGCCAGAATTGGGGTGATGTGGTCACGTTTTTTATGGCCAGTCAGCAAACGTGCAGCTGCGTTCTGGACTAGCTGCAGGCGTTTAATTGATGCCTGGTCCATACCCATGTACAGAGCGTTGCAGTAGTCGAGTCTCGAGGTCACAAAGGCGTTAATAACCCTTTCCAGGTCTTTAAAAGATAAATACGACTTGGTTTTGGCCAAAAGTCTTATTTTAAAAAAGCAGGATTTGACTACGCTGCTGACCTGCTTGTCGAATTTAAAAGTACTGGAGAAGGTCACCCCAAGGTTCGTGACCGAGGGGAGGATGTTCTGTTGGAGGGAGCCTAGAATATCAACCTGGGTTGCTGGAGGTTGGGGTCCAAAAAAGATGACCTCAGTCTTGCTTTCGTTGAGGTTAAGAAAGTTTTTGCTCAGCCAGGATTTTATCTCAGTTAAGCAGTCCATCAACTGTTGTAATGAGTGTGTGACACTTGCTTCGAGAGGGAGATAAATCTGTACATCGTCGGCGTAGCAGTGGAAGGGAATATTATGTTTTGTGAGAATTGAGCCTAGGGGTAGTAAGTACAGTAGGAAAAGGATGGGGCCCAGAATCGAGCCTTGGGGAACCCCACAGGTAAGAGGGGCTTTTGCAGAGGAGAAGGCACCTAGCTGCACAGCGAAGCTACGGTCTGTCAGGTAGGACCTGAACCATGCAAGGGCAGAGCCTGTGATGCCAGCGGACTGTTCAAGCCGTGACAACAGGATGCTATGGTCCACAGTGTCAAAAGCAGCTGTCAGGTCTAACAGCACCAAGACAGCTGGGCTACCTGAGTCGGCGGCTAGGAGCAGATCATTAAAAACTCTTAAAAGGGCTGTTTCAGTGCTGTGCATGGGTTTGAAGCCAGACTGAAACTTTTCGTGGATTCCATGCGTGGTTAAAAAAGACTGCAGCTGGGCGTAGACCACTCTCTCCAGGGCTTTTGATAAAAAAGGTAGCTGGGAAATGGGCCTAAAATTTTCGAGAAAGGAGGGGTCGAGATGTTTCTTTTTAAGTAATGGCTTAACCACGGCATGTTTGAAGGCAGCAGGGACACATCCTGAGCTAAGGGAGGTGTTTACAATTAATAAAATACTTGCTCCAACTGAATCTAAAACGTCTCTGAGAAGGCGAGAGGGAATGCTATCTGAGGTGCAGTTTGTCGGCCGCAGGTGCTTGATCACATCCGAGAGAGAAGAGAAGGATACAGGCTCAAAGTGGTCGAGGACAGCAGGGCACAGAAAGGGAGCAGGATCTGGGGTAGCACTAGTGTGAGCTAGCCTAAGAGCAGATACCTTTTCAATAAAAAATTTAAGAAACTTATCACAGAGAGTAGTCGATGGCACAATAGAAGAAACATCACAGGGATTAATGATCGAGTTGAGGACATTAAAAAGAACCTGAGGTTTGTGGCTGTTTTTGGAGATTAACAGAGAGATGTGCTCTGTTTTGGCTGCTTTGACTGCCGTCTGGTAGTCAGACAGGGAAGCACGAAGGATTTCTAGGGAGACATGGAGTTTATCCTTTTTCCATTTTCTCTCTGCACGCCTGCAAGCGCGTCTGAGAGCACGAGTACAGTCATTGAGCCACGGCTCTGAGAGCACTTTTGTGCGTCTAAGCGTAAAAGGAGCAACAGAATCCAGTGTTAGTGTGCATGTAGAGTCAAACATGGAGATAAGCTCATCAGCATTAAAAGCACAGTTCACATCTAATTTACAGATAGGAGAAGCATTAAAAGCATCAGAGAACTGTGAGGCAGTCAAGGGGTTAATCGAACGCAGACGACGCGCAGGGGCACGTGATTCGACTCCTGCGGAAGGGATGGAGGTTGTAAACAGAACCGGTAAATGGTCTGAGATACGCGTTGCTGCACATATTTCATCAACAGATACAGACAGTCCAAACGACAATACCAAGTCCAAAGTGTGTCCTTTTTCGTGTGTTGGGCCAGCCACGGACTGAACGAGACCAAAAGAATCAAGGAGATTTAAAAAGTCCCTAACCAGAGGTTTGGACTCACAACACACATGGACATTGAAGTCTCCGGAGATCAAAACACGATCATATTTCACCATGATCCCGGACAGAAAGTCAGAAAAGTCATTTATGAAATCCTTATTGTGCTTTGGCGGACGATACACAACTGCGCAGAGTATAGGCGAGGCCGGGGTCAGTTCAAAAAGCTGCAACTCAAAGCTAGCATAGGTAGTTACAGGGTGAAGCAATCGGCATTGGAGGCTAGCTCTAAACACTGAAGCTATGCCCCCGCCATGGCCGGTGGCACGGGGGGAGCTGAAGAATGTACAATCAGGAGGAAGAAGATCAAAGAATGATGTGTACTCGCCAGCGTGGACCCAGGTCTCCGTCAGGAACATGAAATCCAGCTCACGGGAGGTGAAGAAGTCATTTAGCAGGAACGTTTTGTTTGCTATCGACCTAGCATTTAGCAAAGCCATACAAAGTTTTTGCTCCGGGCTTGCCGACGGTGGAGTGCGTCTCAGCTGACGAAGAAGTGCGTGTTGAACGCCGCGCGGGCCGGGAGCAGTCAGGCGGGCAGGAGGAGCTGCCAGCGGGCCCAGCAGAGTCCGTAGCTCCGGAAAAACAGGGCGAATCCACCGATTCCGCACATGACGTGCAGCGGGAGGGCCATGACATCCGAGGCGTGGATAGGTCCCGGAAGAAGCCGTCAGGTATTCCTTCAGATGGACTAGTGCACCACCACGCTTTCCCCGTCGTCTGAAGCGCTTTCGGCGAGGCGGGATGCGGGGCAACCGGCACAGGTAGGTGGGTATATCCGACAGAAGAGGGGGGGGGGGACGATTTTTGGTTGCCAGATGTAAGTTTGGGCAGCAGTATCAACTCCAGTGAGGGTCTGAGGTGGAGGAGGGCTTGGCGATCATAGACGAGCAGAGCAGAGACATTCTGACAAACATAAAACAGAAACAGGAAAGCTAAAGGTAGACAGCTGAGCGAGCGGCGGGCCGACACAGGCGCCATCTTGAATCACGTCACGTCGTCGTTGTAGAATCAAAAGTAATAGTAATAGTAATAGTGATGACATCGTTGTGAAATTATTAATCCTTGGCAAAGGATCAGCTGCATGAGCCCACCATCAAGTGCTTCATCCAAAAGAACAGGAGGATGGACTTTGTGTTTAAGTGATTTGATCATCAAAGGTAGGCCTAAGTCATTTTCAATGTGGGCCGCGTGCCGACTTAATTCATTTGTAATTGTTACTTGGCTGTGGGTGCCCTGTCATGATAGGTGTTTAGATAAATGGTGTTGTTTTGTGTGGTAGAGGGTCGCTGTCATTGATGCGTTTTGGAACCCTGGGCCGCTGTTTTGATATTCCGCTGAAGTATACGCTGTGACGTAATAACTCTTCTTTATTTATTTTTTTTCGAGGGAAGGGGTGGGGGTCAGAGGGCCTAGGTATATAAGTCACGGCTCGCCACTGCTTATTTGTATTTGATTGTGGGATTTGGAATATGTTAGTAGATTGTGTTTATCTCTTCCGTAGAACAGTTAACAAAGAGGAGGGTCGTAGTCCTATATAAGTTTTAGCCTTAAGTTTTAGCCTGAGGTGTATAAGATCATTTCATGAAGTTTATTTGACCTCATACGCAGTTCATTGTAAGGAGAGATGTCTTTTTTGTATCCAAGCTCCACATAGCCTGGAGGTTTTCTGCCTCAGTATGCAGAATTGCTCCCCTGCTTGTGGTCACTGGAGCCTGGAAGAAAACTTATTCTGCTATTACACCAAATACTCCTAATTGGTCTAGGCCTCCTTGCAAAGTATGGTCTCAAATGGAAGAAAAAGGTTCAAATCACTCATATTTCTGAGATGAAATGGAATGTTTCAACATGTTAAACCAGTTCTGGCGGATCAGAGGGTTGGTCACCATGATGTGACACAGTGAACCTTTTGGATTTTTCTGCATCTGGCAAAGCAAACTGGCTAGATTCTGTCAGATGAAACAAAGTAAGGTTCCTTTGGTCCCACCCTTATGGCTCCTGGATGGTTCCCAGTGGAGGTATTCTAGGCTAGATGTTCAAAACTAGTGTGCTGCAGAGGTCAAATGGAATGGCAAAATGGAAAATCATTTTGGTAATTTATAACTTTTTTAAAATGAGCTAAACGGTTCTTGTTACCTAGAACTCTGATATGTACGGAGCCCTGGAGGGTTCATAGAGAGAAAAATAAATAAAACGTGGCCACGTTTTACTTTCTCGTGCGCACGCTTTTAGTTACTAAAGCGTGCGCACGAGTTATTAAAGCGTGCGCACAAATTAATAAAGCGTGCGCACGAGTTACTAAAGCGTGCGCACGAGTTACTAAAGCGTGCGCACGAGTTACTAAAGCGTGCGCATGAGTTAATAAAGCGTGGCCTCGTTTTGTGTGCGTGTGTGTGTGTGGGGGGGGCATTTGTTTTATGATAGTATCGTTTGTTTATGATAGTATCGTTCGTTCCGGTGCACTCCGGCAGGACTATAGCACATCGAGATTAAATTTAAACAAATTTCTTTCACTTGGTAATACACTTAACTATGGAGAACCAGATTTGTGTAAAGTTCTGAAAACAAATGCCGGTGGTGTCGGACACACACGAACACAGAGCGGAGCTGACCGCACACACACACACGCACGCACACACACACACACACACACACACACACACACACACACACACACACACACACACACACACACACACACACACACACACACACACACACACACACACACACGCACACACATCATGCGCCCCGGTGACAGGACATCTCCTTCATAAAACGAGGGAGAATACTCTGGTAGTTCGATGTGTGTAGAGGTGTGTGTGGTTAAACGTAGCAGCCTCGATCTCTATTGAGCTGTTCTAATGAAGGGAAACGCAGTGAAGTAAACAGTAAGAGGCACAGCTCTTTGCAGCTGGTGCTGCTCTTCTCAGATTCTGAGAGTTACACGTTACTGCCTCCAGTGCCCTGTACGACGAAGCCAGTTCAACAGACCCTGGACTTGGATATGTTCGATTTACCCGGCTTAACTAACCCTAACAAACGCAATGTCGATAAGCGGTCCTACGAAGCTGGTTATCAACTCAGTAAATCAACCAGGGTTTCTCTGTCCGGCTGAGAGTGCGTTCACGTGAAAGGGACGGGGTTAGCAACATTTGACCAATCACAAACATGGAGACGCGTGCTGACAGCGCAGCATCATACTTCATGAATGAATAGTGTAAATAGCAAATCCTGCTTCGTAGTACAGGCCACTGGTGGCGCGCACACTTTATTAATTTGTGCGAACGAGAAAGTAAAACGTGGCCACGTTTTATTTATTTTTCTCTCAATGAACCCTCCAGGGCTCCGTAGATATGTCCAGAGAGATACGAGGATAAAAATGCATGGATTGATATAAATGTACACAGAAGTCAGGTGTTGACCAGCACATTGTTGTGAATTATTATCCTTCTCATCATCCAAGCAGTCTCACACTCAGCTCACACCCTTGCTTGCCTTCTCTAGAGCAGTGGTTCTCAACTGGTCAGGCCTCGGGACCCACTTTTTACTTGGTCAATACATCGCGACCCAACATTTTGAAGCACTCAAATCTATTCAACAACAAATCGTGCTGTAATATATACACTTTTCAGCATACAAATTAATAAAAGTGAAGTACAGTGCATATATCCCTTATATCTCTTCACAGAACTAAAGTATGCTTTTTAAAAAGGTTTAATGAGATGATGGAATCAAAGCTGAACTATATAAAAAGGCACGCATGCTGAAAACCCAACCCCAGCAGGGGGGTCTGGGGGGATTCTCCCCCAGGAGATTTTTAGAAATACTAACATAAACTATGCATTCTGGTACATTCTGAGAATAAAATAAATAAATCTATTACTACCCGACATATTAATAATATTTTATGCCATTGTTTGTTTTTCACTTTGTTCTGACATCTTGCTGCGAGAAGAGTAAAGAGGAGATAGTCTGTGTGACTTACTTTAAATTGTGGGTAAGGGTAGATAGCTCCCATTGTTCTGTGACCTGTCAATCATCAGACCGGGGGTCATATTTCATTACGTGTTAATTTTTATCTGAAGTTGTAACCATGGATGTATAAAGAAGTGTTCTACCGCAAAGTTATTCTCCGTGGGGACTTCCGGCAACAATCTTGATTCTGATTGGCCAGAAGACTCGAAAAAACATCAGCAAAGATATTTTATTGAGAAGATGATCACTACGTGACAGAAGTTTTCAACTAGAAAATCGGGCCCTTCAAAATAAAAGTTTGACTTTTTCCCCCAAAAAAAAAAAAAAAAATTCAAATTTTTCAAAAAAAATGTTCTTCACTCACACATCCGCGACCCACTCGAAACGGGTCCGCGACCCACCAGTTGAGAACCACTGCTCTAGAGCAGTGGTTCTCAACTGGTCAGGCCTCGGGACCCACTTTTTCCTTAGTCAATAGATCGCGACCCGAAATTTTGAACCACTCAAATCTATTCAACAAAAAATCGTACAGTGAAATATACTCTTTTCAGCATACATTATTAATTAAAGTGAAGTACAGTGCATATATCCCTTATATCCCTTCACAGAACTAAAGTATGCTTTTAAATAAGGTTTAATGAGATGATGGAATCAAAGCTGAACTGCATAACATAAAAAGGCACACATGCTGAACACCCAACCCCAGAAGGGGGGTCTGGGGGGATTCTCCCCCAGGATATTTTTTGAAATACTAACATATAAACTACCCATTCTGGTACACTCTGAGAAGAAAATAAATTAATCTATTACTACCCGACATATTAATAATATTTTATGCCATTGTTTGTTTTTCACTTTGTTCTGACAGGTTGCTGCTCCTCACAGAGAGAAGAGCAAAGAGAAGATAGTCTGTGTGAATTACTTGAAATTGTGGGTAAGGGTAGATAGCCCCCATTGTTCTGTGACCTGTCAATCATCAAACTGGGGGTCATATTTCATTATGTGTTCATTTTTATCTGAAGTTGTACCCATGGATGTATAAAGAATAGTTCTACCGCAAAGTTATTCTCCGTGGGGACTTCCGGCAACACTCTTGATTCTGATTGGCCAGAAGACTCGAAAAAACATCAGCAAAGATATTTTATTGAGAAGATGATCACTACGTGACAGAAGTTTTCAAAACCGTTCATGGTCTCCGGTACTTCCAGTCCAACGCCTACTGCATGCACAGCGTTAGAAAATCGGGCCTTCAAAAATAAAAGTTTGACTTTTTCCCCCCCAAAAAAAAAAAAAATATTTTTTTTTGTTCTACATTTCTTTTTCTTCACTCACACATCTGCGACCCACTTGAAACGGGTCTGCGACCCACTTTTGGGTCGCGACCCACCAGTTGAGAACCACTGCTCTAGAGTATCCTGCAAGAGAAATGGTGGGGCAAGCTTTTTCAAGCCCCCACTGTTCCCTTACAGTAATTGGCTTAGTGTACTGCATTGACAAAAATGAAATAAAAACTCCAGAGAGAAGAGAGCAGACATCACTGCCTGGCGAAATGACGCCCCCTTTCCTGTGAAAACAAGCAATTGGCAAGCGGGAAAAAAATGGTTTTATAATGCACAAAAGCTGCTGTGTTGTGTATTGCCAATCAAACGTGTTTCCTTACTTTTACATAAAAAAAGGACAGTAAAAGAAAAGATCTCTCCGGCCATCCACAGAGGGTAATGTGTAATCAATGGAACCCGGTCAGTCAATGCATGTACATGGGAAACACTTGATTACAGTTAATTATGATGCTAATGAGGTTAAACACAACCATCAAAGTAAACTGTTGTTTGTTAAAAGTACTATAGATGCTGCCTCAAAATTCAAGTCACGTGACTTGAACCCCGCTCTCGGGGTGGACGCCCTCTCAGCCCTGGTCTGGCGGAAACACTGCCATCAATCCCCTATAGCTTTTAATGAAATGTCTATCAACCAGATATCAACGCCGATTCTTGATCTCCGATAATATCATGTTATTGTTTGCCTGTCTGACCATCGTATTTTGGCTCTTGTAGACAAAGAAATGCAATTTTTAATTTGTTTTGATCCTACTGGCATAGACCTTAGAATTTGTATTTCTTAATGAAATGGTAGCAGATACTTTTCCCAAAAAGGGGCGCAGACATGATGTAGAGGGGAAATACCCAAATGGATTGCTCTCATGTACATAAGACATTGTGATTGAATAAAAAAAAAACTATAGACGTGCCAGAAAAATGTATAGTTTTCATAACAATTGTATTAATAAACATAGCAAGTATAATAATACAAACTGAACCCTTGCTACACCAGGACATGCACACTGATGGCTAATTACAACGTTATTTTCCATAGTTAAAATTGCGTTCCAAGTACAAATGTATTTGACCCTTGAAACAACATAAGGAGCACAGCTGAAAACACAAGGGTCTATTTTGTGATGATAAAAGTGCCTATTAACATGAAAAAACAATGCTTTGTTGCTACAGACTTGCCCTGATGTGTTGGTACATTCACATCTATCATTGTTTTACACTCTCACTGCATGACCAATGCCTGGATGCCTATGGGACACAGTGTGTCAGATTAAGTTGAAAAGTAATGAACTCAAGTATTTCCTCATCTTTCAAGTCAAGTTTGAGCTCCCATCAAACATTAGCTAAGAGTCATGTTGCCTGCCAGTTTGACAGCCGCACTGCGAGCCCCTAGGACATGCAAAATGCTTGAAGCCGATATAAAGCTCCACTCCACTCACAAACATGCAAGCTAAGTCTTGTTCCATTTGAAAGGCCTTAGGTGTCATACTTTGGCTAGCAATGCAAAGTTCTGTAGTTTCTAAGTTTGCTTTTGAAGAGTCGGAGGTCAAGATAAACAGTTATGACTATTCTCTGTCATCCAAATCAACTTTAAAGGTCACCTATTATGCAAAATCCACTTTTCCTATACATAAACATGTGTCCCATTCTGGAAGTTTCAGGAAAAAGGATTCGCTGACTTTTTGTCCTGATCCATTTATATAAAAACCTATTGAACGATTTTTTTGGCTTGTGTAACCATTAGCCAATAACCAACCAAGGTCACCCCCCACCCCTTATCACCCGAATCTCCTCCAAGAGCACCATTGTATTCTTTTTAACCAAATATCTCACAGAGATTTCATCTAAAGTCACAGACAGAATCAGCACTTTTGAAACAGGGCTGAAACAGAGGGGATGCTGCAATGATCTGTTTGGTATTTCGGAGACATTTTTTGTATATATCTGAGACCTATAATAAAGTAATGAAAAACAGTATAAAAGGAAATAATGGAAATGCAACCAGTCTTTTTCATTATAAATTATCATGGATGAGAGGTATGATGGTCATCTTAATACATATATATATATAAATATTTACGAGAGTTATTATTACATGTTCATGACTCCAGCAGCTGTTAAGATGCTGACTTATGTTAACGTGTCATCCATCAACAGCAGTACAATAACGCATTGCATTATAATTGTTAAAGTGTTCATTCTTATAATAATCAAATGACAAAACAGCTATAATAGTAGTCATGTGCTTATAGGCAATGTGGTACTTTGAGCTTAAATGGATAGTTCTGATTGTTTGAAGATGGTTTGTGTGAGGTACTTATCCAAAGTGTGTATTACCTACAGAGGATGGCGTTCAGCGTGCCCCTGGACAGGATTACCGGCACGGAAGTAAAGCAATGTAGCCTACCTCATAATATACCCACTTCAAAACATCCAAACTAAAACTTTAATAGTAACATTACAGTAACGGGGACCAACATGCTGTTGATAAGTCAAATTGACACGTCACAATCTCAGTTCAGTCTTAGCTTCTAACCTTTGCTTATCGGCATATAAAATAAAATATTCGCTTCACATTTGATACTCCACATGAATATGTATATGCAAAACCAACTTAACCCTACGGTTAGCCTGATTTTGGCATTGTATTGTATGTATATTTGGATTTGCACCCTATGGTTATTGGTATCTTAGAGTTCCATATATGAACACTTTCCACTTTGTATTGTAACTGCTGCACAGCAATTTGCCAGATAGAAAGTAAAGGCATAGCAGAGGTTATTACAATTCACCCTCTGGGGACCTTGAACGGATAACCAATATTATAGCTATCCTAATGGAAATTGTCCGTTTATTTCACTCAAAACCCAAAATGTGCATCACAAGTTCTAAAGGTAATGTCTTAATTCTCTTTCCTCTGGTCACCATGAAAGTGGTTACCTTTCAGAGCAATCCATTGGAAGGTTTTGGAAATGTTTTCAGTCTGGACCAAAGAGGTGGATTGACTTACCCAATGTCAAATCATCATTGTAGTCCGGGCCTACTCTGATACAGTATAATATGGCATTATTTTCATTTTTCTGCTTTAACTTGTTTAAGTAATTTCTTATTTTGAATCATTAGCTTCTTCAGCTGCTTTTTGACAGCGGATTTTCTTTTTAATCCCTTGGGTTTGATTGGAGCCATCTCATTGGGGGAATGTGTTTGTGTACTGCATAAAAGAGGTACTAGGACTTCATTGACCTCTTCATGGTCAGAAGGTTGATCATCAGCCTGAGGTGGAGTTAGTTCAAGTATAGCCTTAATGGCCCTGTCCCTTGCCCTACATCTCCCTTTTGAGTTCTTCCATTTTTCTTGAAGCCGCTTTTTTGTTGCTGCTGACACAGACTTCACACTGAGGCTAACAATTTCTCCATTCACTCTTTTCTCCTGATATCTGCAGAAAAAAGGACAAAACCTTAAGCATTTCTGCCCATGTAATGAAACATTTTAGTCGTTTAATCATTCTTGGTGGCATGTTATATTTACTTTCTGTGTCTCTCTCTCAAGAGATCCTCTCTCCTCCTTGGATCTTCATTCAACCTCTCCCTGTACTTTCTTGTCCTATCCTTACTAGTCATCGTCTGCCTGTATCTCATACCTTCCGCCTGGACCTCAAACTAAACAAATAGAAAACAGTAGAAATGTTTTACTTTCGGTGTACTCAAAAGGTTAGAAAACGTATTATATAAGTAGTCTAAATTAATTTTAAAATGCATCAATCTAGGCCTTATTTATAACCTACGTCCACTGGTGTGACAGCCATTTCCACTAGTGTGACGCTGACTTTACGTCACACTATAGGATAATGCTGTCACACCAGTGGACATTTTCAGTTACATTGTCAGTTTGCGGCCTAGCTGTATGCTAGAGAGCCTTCAATCCAAACTTACAGTGTAAGGTTTACATCATATTTAAATGTAAAATAATATAAATGTATTAAAATGTTCATATCAACAATTTCATTAAGTCACACCAAAGGACAGCGTTATCGGTCCCATTTCTGACAGTGCAAAAAAATAGCAATATTATGATAAATATCTGAGCCAAAACTCACCCTCTGTTCAATGCATGTGGTCCAGGGATGTCTTCTGGAAGTTTCCTGGATAAATAAGGCCCTCTCTCAATGATGGGTCCCCAAATTAATGCCTGTTCTATATTCACAAAATGGTGTCACACTAGGTGGACATCTGTTTTGTGGACAGAATGTAATGCGTCATAAGCATTTGGATTTGGTACATGAATACTTAAAACCTATAGTTTCATAAAGTAAACATTGCTATTATGTGTATAAAAGGTATTTAAAGTATTTTATTGTATTATTTTGTTTATTACAGTAGTTTGAAGATTAGCAATGTGACCCCGGACAGTCACACCAGTGGACAATGTTCATGTTTCAAACCAAATATTTAAATATTAGAAGTATAGAGCTCATGAATTACAGATGGATTGGTTATTGAAGATCAAGATGTTAATAAAAATAGAGATTTTAATAAAACATCACCAGTTATTATATATATTTGTCACCATGAACAGAAAAACAAGGCGTCACGTCAACCACCCGGGTACATGAGCCAACCACCTTAGGTATAAAGGCAGGGTTGGACTTAAGCAACACACTCGTTTGCCCCGGGGTAAACTGAGTGCATGAAGGATGTACAGAGAGCGCATGAATGTCACTGACTCGCTTGGCAGATGCCAGAGCCAGGAACAGCACTATCTTCAGTGACAGGTGTTTCATGTCAGCTTCTTCCAGGGGTTCAAATGGATGTCGAGTGAGCCCATCTAAAACCACTGCCAAGTCCCATAAGGGCACCAGTGACCTGGAAACAGGGAGGAGCCTGCGAGCCCCCTTCATAAAACGGCAGACCAAAGGATGTTGGCTAGCCGTTCTTCCCTCAAAGCCCACATGGCATGCAGCAATAACAGCCAGGTACACTTTGATCGTAGAGAAAGCTCTGTGTTTATCAATTAAGTCCTGTAGAAATGATAAAATCACCCCGACAGGACATTGAAAAGAGATGTGTCCTTTTTGAAGGCACCACTCCTCAAACACCCTCCACTTACAGTCATAGAGAGACCTGGTGGAGGAAGCTCTTGCACTCTGAATAGTGTTTATCACCTTCTGAGGGAGCCCAACTGTATTCAGATTGTACCACTCACGGGCCAGGCCCATAGTGCCAAGCGCTCTGGGTGTGGGTGAAAGATCGTCCCCCCAGTGTGTGGCGTTGTTCTTTCACTCTGGCCAGAGTTGGGGGTATCAGAGCCAGGGATGGGAACGCGTACAGAAGGACCGGAGGCCAAACGTGCGCGAGCGCGTCCACGCCTAACGGTGCGTTTAAATCGCGCATTGAAAAGAACAGCTGACATTGAGCATTTTCTTTTGATGCGAACAGATCTACCGCGGCTCGGCCGTAACGCACCCACAGCTGACTCACAATTATTGGATGTCGAGTCCAGTCTGCATATAGTGGTGCACCTCTGGACAGCAGATCTGCCCCGAGGTTCATCACTCCTTGTACGTGCGTCGCTCTCAGAGAGAGGAGACGTCCTCAGCTCCATAAGATCAGTTTGCGTGCCAGCGTGTGTAACTGGAGAGAACGCAAACAACCCTTGGCGGTTTATATACGATATTGTGGTCGTGTTGTCTGTCCTCACGAGGACATGATGTCCTCTGAGATAAGGCAGAAAGCGTTTCAGGGTGAGGATCACCGCTAAAAGCTCCAGATAATTTATGTGTGACCGTTGGAGGTCTCTGCTCCAGAGACCCCTCACAGGTCGACCTTCGTATATACCCCCCCAGCCCGTCAGACATGCGTCTGTGGTGACCACCTTCCGCGATAGGACAGCACCCATAGGCACGCCCCGTACCAGAAAAGTCGGGTGTAGCCAGTGGCGCAGTGTCCTTACGCATTTCATAGTGACCATCACTCTCCGCGCGCCATGACGCGCGGGGTCCAATCTGAGGGCAGCTACCCAGCGCTGAAACTCCCTCATGTGTAAGCGTCCCAGTCGTACCACCAGAATGGCTGACGCCATGAGCTCCAGCAACCGCAGACATGATCTGAAGAGAACATATTTGCGTGGCTGGAAATGAGCGAGGCAAGCCCTGAAGGCTTTCACTCTCTCTACTGACAAGCGGGCTGTAAAGGGCACCGAATTCAGGCGTAGGCCCAGGAAGAGTACAGTCTGGGCTGGGGACAACATGCTCTTTTCTGTGTTTATTACGAAACCCAGGTCGAGCAGGTGTTTTACAAGGACATTCATCTGCGTAATAGCCTCTTGCTCAGACGTGCGAGAAGGAGCCAATCGTCCAGATAAGTTGCCAGGCGAATACCCTGTTGTCTTAACGGGGCTATTGCAGCTTCCGTACACCGTACAAACACTCGCGGGCTGAGAGACAGACCGAAGGGAAGTACTCTGTACTCGTAACAGACACCCAGAAAGGCGAACCTCAGATATTTCTTGTGTGGGTAATATACTGGGATGTGGAAATACGCATCTTTCAGGTCGACTGATGTGAACCAGTCGCCTTGGCGCACGAGACGCAACAGAGATGTGTGAGTGAGCATTCTGAATTTGTATCTTTTGAGATATTTGTTCAGAGCTCTCAAATCTAGTATAGGCCGAATTCCGTTCCCTCCCCGTTTGGGAACGAGGAAATACTTGGAATAAAAGCCGATCTGACTCTGTTCGGTGGGTATTATCGATATAGCCTTCTTTTCCAGTAGCGAGAAAATCTCTTGCTCTAGAACAGGGGTGGCCAACCCGCGGCTCTCGAGCCGCATGCGGCTCTTTGCCTAGTTTCATGCGGCTCTTCAGTTCATATAGAATTGTGTGAGTTTGGGGGAGAGACACTGACTCCTGACAAGTGTTGCACGGTGTACCGATACTTGAAAGGTACCGCAATACCCTGCCGTTAAAAACGTTACGATTCCTCCGTTTCATTAGTATCGGTACTTTAAGAATGATGGGGGAAAGTACTCCGGTGAGAAAGCGCCGTTTTACTAAGAGCCGTGTGTGTTCAGCGCTCTGCTTCCACTCCCAGCACTGCAGCCGTGCCTGCAGTCCCGCCCCTCTCTCGTGCACGCGCTAGCTGCCAGAGCATGTGAGAAAACGAGAAGCATGGCTGCAAGTGGGAGTGCAACTGCCGCTGCGCCTCGGCTTGTTGACAAAAAAGACTCCAGAAGCGACATTTGGAAGTATTTGAGCTCTATCTCTGACAGTGAGGGCAAGCCTACGGACACCACGAGGCCTGTCTGTAAGAAATGTATTAATTTTATTTAATACGAATTCTTGTCATTTATTTTATTTATTGTTCTCATTGTTTAAAAGTTGGTGTTATGGTTATGGTTCTGGTGTGAAATAAAGCACAATAATTACATTTAAGACTGTTTCCCTATTTTTAAGAAAAGTATCGAAAAAGAATCGGAATCGCAATTCTTGACTTGGTATCTAAACCAAAATGTTGGTATCGTGACAACACTAGCTACTCCTGACAGTTAAATCTGATATTAAGTAGGTCTGTTAAGTATTGAATGCTGATAATTCTGACGTAATTTGGCCGGTCAAAGTTGTTTGGGCTCGGATAAAATCGCTCCGTTACTTTCGTCCCGTATTACTTTCATCCCGGCTCTCCCTACGTGTGTACGTGTGGTGTCAGGTGTCAGTATGAGAGGATGACAGCGCGTCTAATTTTGATGTGGCCCAAGAGCCAATCACAATAATACCTGCAATGCAGTGAACCAATCACCTTTGAGGGGGGGGGGGGACCTATCGTTGATTAAACACTATCCAGTGTTTCCCCTACCATTGTGATGGAGGGGCGCTGCGACCCCCCCTGAAATTCAAGGTGTTTAAAAAATATATATAATTTTTTTTTAAATATATATATATAGCACCAAATTGCAAATAATCTATACCTACTGTCACTTTTCACATTGAACATGTGCTCTTTTATTAAATAAACTAAACGCTTTCATTTTAAGTTGTGAGTTTAGTGTTTTTGACCCTAAGAAACACTGATGCATTAATCAATAACAATAATCCACAGCTCCTCTCTCTGCTCCAGAGGATTTAAAAAATATATCCCAATGCCACAAAAATGCATCAGTGACTTGGTTGAAATCTTGTCTCCAGAAAACAAAAAACTGAAACAAGCGGTATCAGTGACTGTGTTTGATGTGGCTCTTTGCAGTAACATGGAAAAAATGTGGCTCTTAACCTCTGACTGGTTGGCCACCCCTGCTCTAGAATATGGGCCGACGCTTCCCGGGCTTGTGAATACAGAATACCCGAGAAGTGAGGGGGGGTGACAGCGAATTGGAGCCTGTAGCCCCGTGTTACTGTCTTGAAAACCCAAGCAGAATCTGTGAGCATCTTCCACTTTTCGCTTCTCAAAGCGAGCGGAGATGTCACATCTCTGTCGTCTCCCTCAGTGTCTCTATTTGTTGTGTTATGGGGCCCTCTAGTGTCTCAACACGGTGGTACCCCAGGTTGACAACCCCGGCCGACACTGCGCATGCGCGTGGCGGTGGTGCCTTCAAAATCCCGCCTATTGTCCGCCTTTTCAGAGAGGCCGTAGCCACTCTCAAAAGAGGGGCAGACGACAGACTGTTTATTGTTTTTATTGTTTTTCTTTTCATTTTTATTGACTGCGCCCTTGGCTTCAAGCCTGGAAACGAGAGTGGAAAATGATTTATTAGGAAACAACAATGATGACATGTGTTTGTGTGACTTAAATAGGCAGCGGAACTTGCTGTCTTCGATGTTAAGTCCATTTCCCTGATGGCGCGACATTGAGGATGACGTTCTGGCATCACTCGAGGCGGCGGTAAGATGGGGGCATGGTGGCACCCCGAAAACACATGAGCATCTAACACTGGAACGTGCTCTGGAGCTGGGGAACAGGGAATTCCAGGTCTTTCGTCGAGGAGAGGAGAGGAGGCTGTCAGGCCGCCCGCTTCTTCTTCCTCGCCTGGTGGCTAAAAACCTGGGTCGGCTGCGCCTGAGCGGCAGCTGCCGGAACCGGAGATTTTCTTGGCCAGCTCAGCCTTGCCTCGTGCCTGGGCTGGGGACCCGGGACGGGCTGTGGTCTCTGCTGCTTCGGTATCTTGAACCGGGCAGGACGTGAGGCAGCTTGAGTGAAGGCCTGTCGCGGGACCATTGAAGGTGGCGGCTGGACCCTTCGTGGGAGACAGAGCTGGAGAGCCTCATCTCCCTTCTTCTTTGATTCGCATCTCAGCTGCATCGAAGCTAGAGCGGAGCCAAATATGCCCTCGGGAACAATAGGCATGTCCAGAACATCCTCTTTTTCCGGTTCTGGAAGGTTCGTCAGGTTGAGCCACCTGGCTCTCTCCTGTACCACCATAATTCCCAGTGCTTTGCCCGTGGCTTGGACTGCACAGCGCTGCACACGGAGGCAAATGTCTGTGATCGCTGCGATCTCGTCCCACATGGCAGGCTCAGGTTTGCTCGACAAGTCTTCGCAGAGCTCCGCCTGGTAGGCGGTCAGGAGCGAGGAGACGTTGAGTGCCCTGGCGGACAAAGCTGCGGCTTTATAGGCCCGTTCGGTCATCGCTGAATGGAACCGGTCTGCCTTTGCCGGTAGCATGGGGTTCCTGCTCGGTGTCGAAGCCAGCCTCGGTTGAAGGTGGGCTGCCACCAGCGGTTCCATGGGCGGCATGCGGAGCCGAGCCTCTCCATACTGTCACAGTCCAGGGAGGAGGCACCCTGGATTGGGGCCTTGTTGCTAAAAGGGCGGTCTCGTGGACACCTCGTCCAGCATCTCCGGAAAGACTGGAAGGAGCTGCCTCTTCGTCCTCGCTGCTTGGGGCAAGTTCTTCCCCTCGTAGCGAGATCTGGAGGTCTCCTTGGCCACTTCAGGCCATGGGATGTCCAGCCTGGACGCAGCGCGTTGGCACACGGCCTGCAAGTCCATACTTAGGACGGGCGAAGCTGGTGTGCTTTCGCCCGGGAGAGCGGACATCGCTCCCGGCTTTGCAGCCTGAGCCGATGAAACGAAGATGTCATCCGAGTCGGACAGGAGGAACTCAGAGGTATCCTCTTCGTCCTCCATATAGTCCAACTCCAGGACATCCTCCGCGGGTGTAACCATGGTGAGGTCCAGTTGGGAGCCCCAGCTTGACACAGCGTGGCTCTCGCGGCTCTTGCCGCCACTGGGCCCCAGCCTGACACGGCGTGGGGCTCCGGTTCAGCGGCTGCCGCTGTTGTTGAGCCCCAGCCTGACACAGCGCGGGGCTCAATCTCTGTGGCGGACACCACCATGTCTTGATTGCCGGCCGGCGAATCAGCGGATATGAGGGGGTCCTGTCCCGACAAGCTAGCTTGGCGTGCTAACCGTCGGCAGAAGCTCTTAATGGTGAAGCGGGCACAATGCCCGCACGAGCTGGGGTTATCGATAGCCTCCCGGGCGTGTTCCAGCCCGAGGCAGGACGAGCAGACCTGGTGTGAGTCTGTGCCTAAAATCTTAAACCCGCAGCCGCATAGCCGAGCCTCCGAGTCCCTGACTCCTCTGGTGTGAGGGAGAGAAGGGTCCATCCTCGTTTGCCGGGGTGTCGGCGCGGAGGGATAAACTAGCAACAGGTATGTTACTGTTTGAAGAAAAAAATCAAACCTTACCGTTATGTCGAAAGAAAAAACGGCGGGGCAGATTACAATATTAACTGGTGTTTTAATATTTGTTCAATTCTTCTGCAAAGCAAAGCAAAGAAAAGTAACCGGCAAGCACCCGTCGACCGAATGTTAGCTTGGGTTCAGTCTGTGGACCGTTAAGCTAGCCCGGCTACTGATTTTTGAGATGTGCTCTGAAGCGAGAAGAGGTGTTTGAATGACGCTGCGACGTAGCGCAAGCTACTTAAAGGGTGGGTGGATTCCCTGACGTAGACGTCAAGATCACCAGCCAATCAGGATTGGCGTAATGAGATTGATGCGACTGTTTGCATACGCGTTGAGGCGCATCCCATAGTGAGACATCGAACGGAGTGTTATGAATGAGAACTCTTCTTACCTCCCTCCTTCGGTACGATGGAAAGCCTCGCCAGGAACAACAGGGCTGGTTGAGCCCTAGGTTGTAAAGCTCCGCCATCACCTCTCGGTATTTGTAGCGGATCATCCCATCACTTCGGGTGACAATGCAAACATGTTGGTGTTCCTTGCTCGAAATCTTTGAAATACAGATTTGGCCTGTTGAGGCATCTGGGTCTTTGTATGGAAAGTGGACTGTACACTTGACTGTTGTTTTAAGGAGGTTTTTTTCGCTTGTAAGACAATGTATGCTCATATTTATTTATTTATATATATATATATATATATGAGAGAGAGAGCTCTGTTTTCCAGCCTGAGCCTATTTAATTGATTGTTTTGGTTGTGTGTGATTTTAATTAATTTGTTATAATTAAATGTATTTGTTTTATTTATTATATATAATTTATATATTTTAATATTATTTCACATTTCATTTGCAATGTTGAATGTTCCATACAAAGTTATGTTTGAAAGGATGTACTTGAATTATTATTATATATTACCATTATGTCAGTGGTCCTCATAGATGGCGATGGGCGTACCTTGGTATTGTAGCTTGCCTCTCCTGGACTGGGCCTCGTGGATAATTTTCTCCTTCCACTGGTCCCTGTGGCCTGTGTCCCGGCTTGGGCTTGGGCTTGTCGGTGAGTGAGCGGTGGGCCCTGTCGCACTCCGGCGGCGAATCAAGGATGCCCTCGCCAAGGACCTCCATCAGCAGATTCGGGAGCAGGACTACGCACGTCTCTACTCCATCATGCCCAACCGGAAGTACTTGTGTACCTAATTGTAAAGTGTTACCTCTAATGTTCTGAAGTAATGGTAATAATGTACAATGTTAGAAGACATGATAAGTTCAAGGTTCTTTATTTAATCATACGAACATAGCTACAGTGTAGTTATGCAGATGAAAATCTTGTGTCACCGGCTTCTCCAAACAGAGCAACACAAAACACAGATAAACAGAAAAAATATAGTGCAAGTAAATAGTAAATAGTAATACAAAAAGAAAAATAGTTTTAAAAAGTGAAATAGTGCAATAAGAGTCTATATGCAAGTTATTGAAATAGGATATATAGGTAAATAGATAAATAATGTTTTAATAATTTCTAAGTAGCAGCCAGATGAATATTAGGGATGTTGTTTCAACTGTTCAGGTGTTTAACAGTTTATTGCCTGTGGGATGAAACTGTCCCTGAGTCTGGTGGTCTGGTTCAGCAGATGAATTCACGCTCACAGTGAGCAGTCACCACATCCAACTAAAGACTTGGATGAGCTCCTGAGAGGTGGTCATACTTTCCCCAATCTGCTACATCCTCTCTTTTTCAGACACTAAGATCATCGGACTAGCCATGATCTCATGGGAACTTCATCCACAGATGGCAACCACCGCCTCAAAAAAAGGGATTTGAAGGACTGCCCACATCATTATTGTGTTTGAAATCAAATACAAAAGATGCCAATTATTAGAGATAAAATGATAAATTTCCTCTTAGGATTTTTTAATATTTCTATTATTTATTATGAGTTATGAGGGAAACAGCAATTTTTTTGTGAAGGGGTGATAAAAAGTCTTAGATGTGCCAGCTGTTGAGGTTTGTTTAGGGTCAGTGCAGAGTAACAATTTATACAACAAGAATCTTTGCTTTAATCCGATGTCAAAAAATCCAATGCATTTATACTTTGAGTGCAGTTCGCAGAGCCCATTGTACCATTTATTTCTAGTTTAAGTGTTTGTGCACTCTCAAGCAGCTCTATCAGCGATTACACTCGACACTTTTCATACATTCTGCAACGTAACAGACATTTTCAATGGAATTCTTAAAATATCCAAACTCAATAGTCTTAATAAGCACTTTAACTGTACGAATATTAAATAAAAACCACTGAAATGTGTTATGTGCTGCCTTCCATTTTCCCCTCCGTGTGCCTCTCAGCTCCTCTGTCTGGGAAGTAAACAAATGTCTGAGTCCGGACTCTAAGGCAGGACTTCCATCCCCCTCAGAGATAGCTGGCCAATGACTCATGCTCAGCGGCCTCAGCTCTCCTCACATTTTCCACAAGGTGCAAATCATTTCCCCAGAATCATGTAGGCCGCTCTGAAAGCCTTTTTACCACTTATTTTCTTTGGTTGTTCCAGTTCTCTGGCTGTTCCTGCTCATTTGAAGAAGCATTGCACTAAAAAGCTAAAGCTGTCCGCCTTCAGTACAACCTCCCATTGTGGAGCTGTGGCAGAATAAGAAAAGTATTCCATTCCATTTGTATGTGCAAAAGATTGGCATGTAACTCCTTAAATAAATCTTAAGTCATGACAAATGTATGAGTAATTTTTGTGTCCAACCATATTGGGTCTCAACCATACACTACTGCCATCTTTTTTTTCATTTTACATTGTTTTACATTGCCAATTGTGTTTGTTGACTTGTGAAGCCCTCTGAGACACATTTGTGATTTTGGGCTATATAAATAAACTTGAATTTAATTTAATTTTACCGGTCACCACACCTCACAAATTTACATTGGCCATTAACCAGTTAAGCCCTGAGCCTGTTTTTCAGAAAACGCATTGGGAATTATTCGCCCAGACTTTCCGTCTCATTTACATTCCATGTTCTTATTTTCTCTCTGACTTTGTCTTACCTACTGAGTTCTTGGCGCTAAGGCAAAAATTCTACTTTGCCACATGGATCATTCCAATCAGACGCAAAAGAGGTCAAATTGCAATCAGCTGCAAACTTTATGCGCTCTAATACCATTAACTCATTGTGAACCAGACTTAGAAACAGGACAGACAGCGGTTGAAAGTATACACAACCTAATGTTCTATCAGAGGTTGCAATCCATTCGTAGTGCATTTGCCCGTCAGTTCAGTAGATTTAGTCAGAATAAAAAAAGTATTTCCCCTCCATTTGTCGATAGAAGGCAGGTTTCTTCGTTATCTCTCACATCATAAATAATTGGTTGCAATAATGATCTACAGTGATATACGTGATATACACCCAGACACTGATACACACTGGGGAATGGAGTCCTTCCATAATGCTCTCCACTGAAGAGAAATGTATTTGTTTGCCTTCAGTGAGATGCTTAGTTCCCATGTTAGTCCTCCCACATCACTGAGGAAATCCCTTCCCCAGATCCGCCCCGGCCGCCTGGAGGAGTGACTGATGACTGTTTTGTTATGGCTTAGTTTTCTCATTTGTCACCCGGCATTCCTATTTGTCGCTCTGTTCGAGGTGTTTGTCAGGACTTGTTCTGACGGCTCCTCAACAATCTATTTAAGAGCATTCTTCTCCATTACAAAGTCAGAAAGACTGTTGTCAGGAGAAAGGGGAAAGGGCCAGTGACAAATGGTTGAATGGACATATATGCGTGGCTTCAGGTCTACTGCCAGTGAAAATAAAACGTATGTTTATGCTCAGTTTTACAATATGCTTTGTGTGAGGTCTCACAAGTGGATTTAATGTAATAATACATTTATAAAGACTGATTTTGAGCATTTTGATACATTCATTATTTACATCTTTATGTACTTGCTAGCCTTTGCATTTGTTGGTACATTACTGTCTTGTAGATCAAAAGAAGTGTGTGGAAACTATTGGCAGGAATATCAGACATCAGACGTACCACCAGAGAAAGAAAAGTGTTCCATAGAGCTATAGTTTTTCTTTATTTATTATTACACAAGGTACCTTTAGACAGGTCACATTACGCTACAGGAAAGAGAAAAAACGAAAAAGCATGATAGGGCCTCTTTAAATGGGTCAAGAGACTGTGTTTCTATTTAATTCATATTTATTGTCATGACCACAGAGATGTATTACCCAATTAAGCTGCTACTCTCAGCTTTACTAAACGCTTTACCCTTCTTTTACGCAATTATTTTCTTTGCCTCATAAACCTAGTTCAGAGCTGTACCAGACAGCTTTTTATGTAAAAATGGGCTGAGAAATTCAATGTACACTACCTGCCCAGTTAAACATAGCCTCCAGCTGTGTGACATAGGAGTATCTAGCAAGATAACGTAGCTAGAAGAAACCAAACCAGAGTTAAATAAAGATTGCATACTGGACTGGACGTTGTTAACACGTCCACCATTAACAACTTTAAGAAGATAATAAGACAATGCAGTGTTTTTGGCAGCACACAGAACAATACTATAGCTAGTGAAAATAGTGGAGTGGTTAGCAGATAGAAAAGCCAGATATGTTTGTCAGAAATTGGTGAAGACTGAATGCTAATATTGCTATGTCCCAGGTCGATGTGTAAATAACCATGTGTTTACTAATGTCTTCATTTTGACAGTCTCAAGGATCTATTTTTGATTGAACCTACTTTAGCTTAATTGTATAGCTGTTCATCCTATAGCAAGTTACTTAAACCAAAGAATGAAAAGTATGACTTGGAAACTTTCCAGGAAGCTAGGAGAAGCATATTTTTATTCAAGAAATCCCTCTTTGCTAAGGACTTTATTCAGTTTATCCCTGTATTAACTGACAGAGTTAAGGTGATACTTAGTCATTGGGATTATTAACTCATTAGCAAACTTTCCGTTTGCCTGTTTTCTTCAGGATATCATACCTGTCGTCAAGGGTTCAGCAGGAAGACTAAGGAAACAATTCATTTCTCTTTGAGGTAGAGGAGGTCAACCCGTGGTTCACTGCAGCGCTCATATGTGGGTGCCTTGGAGGGCCCCTGGTGCAGGTTACAAAGTTTCCTTCACCGGTGCTTGCCGGAAATGTGCTTCATGCTAAACACAACAGTCCCCTGCCGCCCAGATGAGTTTTGAATTACGTGATCAAATAAGCTAATTTGGTGAGAAAACCATTTCATCCTGAATTACAGTGAGAACACAAGAATTTAACACCAAAAATCAAGGGTGAATGTAAAAATATGTATCTTTAAAGACCCATTGCAAACTCCCATACTGTTTTTAAGTCAAATTAGTCACACAGCTTTTGTAATACAATATGTATTGAGCCCTACTTGTTTATTAGTCCCCTTTGACAAAAGAGGATGAGTAACATGAATCAGGAGGACATTTTTGTCCTAATGTGGCTGATTCATCTTACACATTTTTGTTATTATATCATTTCAAATGAGAGGCTTATAGCAGTTGATTCATCAAAACACAGTTCCCACTGATTGCATAGTTTGGAAAACTGGTTTCATAATGTGAGACGTTGTTTATCTTGAACATTTTGTACCTTCGTTTTTGTTCTGTTAAGAAAATCAGTTTTTCTTGTTTCAAGTTTTCTCCTGTTATTGCCTCCGTTTTATTGGCCTCAAATGTCTGCTAGGTTTGGGAAGCGGGGGTTGGGGCGAGATGACTTTAGCAGATGAGCCCAGGCCACGAAACTGCATGTTAGGAAAGAGTGGAAAATGATCACAGCCTTGGCAGTCAGAGCTTAGTTTGGAGTGGAGGGAGGATTGTTGAAGTACAAGGAGGAGATAGCACAGAGGATTTTCCGCTGTAGGAAGTTCGCTCAAAGCTGACATTGCCTAAGAAAATTCTGTCAGGGCCAACTGCCCGCCTCTGCCTGTCAGATCAGCTCCCATTGAAGGACAGGTTTTGCGTGATTTTTCCTTAGACAAACATCAAATTGTACAAAACAGAGTCGCTTAGATAAGTGGGGGAGTGCATCTGACGAAGAGATAGGTTGTTGTGCTCCCTATCTCTGTTTCTTATCCTATATCTAATCGAACTGCTCGGGTCTTGATAGATTGAGTGGGGAAGTTCATGAGAGCTTTCTAGAGCAGGGGTGGGCAATTATTTTTTCCATGGGGCCACATGAGAAACAAAAGATATTGTGGAGGGCCGGGCCAAAAGGCTGAACTCAATTCTGCATAATATTAATTGTATTTCTTTATAAAAAGCAGTAAATAGCATTGTTTTGACAAGCTGGTAAGAGTATATGTTATAGTTGAGCAATGAAAAAGTGTGGTTGCCTTACAAAAAAAGAATGTATTCAATCAAATTTCCCAAAACAATGGTAAACAAAATGTGAATGTTTTTCACCATTTCTGACTCATATTAGTGAACATTTTCAGACGCATTCACTACAAAACACATTTTGAGTTTCATATACTGTTGGAAAGTTGTGTAAAGGTTCTTAGTATTCTTAAGACATCACAACATTGTCTTTGTGCTCCAAACATTCAGCAAGATACATCATATTGAACTGTCACTGAACATCACTGAACTGTCATTTTGAGAAAAAGGCTTCCAAAGAAAGTGTCCCAGTTCACTGCTAGTTGGTACCTTTACATGCCTAAATTTGTAGTCTAACCACTTCATTTGGTGTTTTTAAGTTATTTTTTCTTGTTCAGTGAGAGAAATCTAGTCTCTGCTGGGCTTTAACGAGTGCATCGAAGTCAGGTTGAATGTCTGAGGTGGAGATGTGAAGCACAGCTGACAGATGATCATCAGTGAGAGAGGATCTATACCTGGATTTCATAAACTTCATCTTTGAAAATGTTTGTTCACATATGTAGATAGAGCCAAAGAGAACCAACATCTTCTGAGCATGTCTCCTCATGTTTGGAAAGTTCTCCTCCTCGAGAGAAGAGTAAAAATCCAGCAGAGATCCTGACTTAAAGCGCTCTACCAGTACTGCATCAGACTGCAGGTCAATGAGTTCCAGCTGAACATCACTGGGTGCATTATCCATACTGCAGGTAAAGGGAGAGGAAATCATGAGCATTTCATCCTCCATTGTTCGGAGATCTTCAAATCGCCTTGAAAACTCACCATGCAATGCTCCTAACATGGATGAGTACCTGCGGAGGTGATCAGCTGATGGTGTGACTTCTTTCAGGGTTTGCATGTGAGTGAGAGTGTTGCTCTCCAGTTGGCTTGAAAGAAACTGCATCTTTCTCATGAAAGCCTTCACCAGGCTGTGCATTTCATGAACAAAAAGGCCCTTGCCTTGCAGTTTGGTGTTCAGTTCATTCATCAGTGCAGTCACATCAACAGCAAATGCAAATGCAAAATCTGCCATCCAGTCCTCATCTGAGAGCTCTGGGATGTCTTTGCATTTCTTCTCACAAAACTCTTGAATCTCTGCTTTCAGGTCCCAAACTCTTTTTAGCACTTTGCCCAGGCTGAGCCATCTGACAGCTGTGTGGTAGCCGATGTCACTATGCTCAGTCTCATGCTCCTCCAAAAGTGCAACAAACTGATGAAGTTTACTATTAGTAACAACATCAATAACATGGTGCATTTTTAGCACTGACTTGCGTAACACATGTTGGTTTATAATACAATGCAAAAATACCAATTTCTGATCTGCGTCGATTTCAGTCACTTTATCTTGCATACGTTTCAAAAGTCCAACATTTGTACCTGTAAGATTTGGACAACCGTCTGTTGTGACACCTGCCAGTCTGTCCCATTTCAGTCCCAGCGTGTCCATGCATGCATTTACCTCCGTGAACAGATCGCTCTTTGTCGTCGTCCCTTTCATCGGCCTCATTGCTGCCAGCTCCTCCGTAATCTTGAAGTCCGGCGTTATCCCACGGACAAATACGAGTAACTGCGCTGTGTCGCGGACATCACAGCTCTCGTCCAAAGCCAAGGAGATAAAGTCAAAACTTGCCACTTCATGTTGCAGCTGAAGCTCCAGATTCCCCGCAATGTCCTCGATCCTTCTCGTCACGGTTCGCCTGGACAGCGGGACTTGCTCAAAGGCTTCTTTTTTTCAGGGCATATTAGTGCTGCAGAGTCCACTAAGCACTCTTTGACAAACTCCCCCTCTGAGCATGGCTTACTGTGTTTAGCTATTTTGTGGGATATCACAAAGCTGGTCTTGGTCGCTGCATCCTTGGATGTGTGAAGCTTGGTAAAAAAGCCTTGCTGCTTTTGCAGCTTAGCTAGCACAGCGTTCGATGTGCGCGCCCTTTCAGCATCAGTCAAGTTTTTGTATTTCTCCGCGTGTTTCGTCTCGTAATGCCGACTCAAATTGTAGTCCTTGAACACGCCGATCTGCTCCCCTCATACTAAACACACGGCTTTACCTCCGACTTCAGTAAAGAAATACTTAGCAGTTCAATTTTTGTTGAAAACCCTACATTCGGCATCTACCTTCCTTTTTTTAGCATGAGCTGACATTTTTGAGCGCTAAAGTCGTCTTGTGACAATGATCCAATAACGCACACGTCTTGATTTGACGTATTGCGTCATTATGTACGTGAATAAAAAACAACTTCAAAATAAAAGCATTGCAGCTATAGTCCATGCATGAGGTAAAATTAGAAAATATGTTTATTTTGTAATTTCCAATTAAGGCGAGACACGGCAGGCAAAAACATCGTTTTTCAAGTACTGGTCAATTTTGAGATTTTGTGCTATTTTGATTCCATAACATGTTTTCTTTCAGGCTTTTGGAAGGAAAACGTACAAAATACACATTTAAGTGTTTATTTTACTATAGTTTGTCTATTTGCGTCTGTAGATTTCTCCTAAATTCACCAAAAGTTAGCATTCTAACGTAACATAAAGTACCGCGACCGCTGTGTGCACCATGCCAACAGAGGTATCGTTGGAAAGCTCCGTCTCTCCTGCACAATCTCATCGGATCCAAATATGGTCATTTCCTTTGTATCAGCAACCAATCGTGAAAGCACAAAGGGGTCTTAAACCAAGAAACGAAATCTCATTGGCTGGTGTCAATTTCTGACAACGTGATTCGTTCAGATGCGTCACGTGGTGTGCTAAAACACTTCCTGTTTAGCTTTCCGCTAGAAATTGAAATCTCAAAATCGCAAAAGAACGGCCAAAAAAACGTTCACAGAGAAGACGACAACAATTGTCTCTTGCACGAAGCAAGGTTATACAAAAAACAAATGACCCCGAACATGAAACACCTTCACGGAGTGCGTCGATGCGCGAGCTATCATCCAGAGAACAGGAGGGTTTAGCTAGCGCCTCACTGCTATCTTTAAAGGTCGTTTTCTCAAAATGAGTTTTTTCTCCTACTCTGAGTTCGAAATTTCAACTTCAGAAGCACGTAGAGACACCAAACCTTCCAGTTATATTCCTATCAATATTATGAAGGCTTTTACAGAAGGGTTTGTTCATATATAATTCATAGCCTGAATTATACAACATTGTATACCTAAAAACATGGCGAAAATGGATATTTTAGGGCTGTTGACAGTATTTTCTGATTTATTGAGTGATAAAAAGAGATATCCAATATCCCTTCTGTAAAAGCCTTAGATACTAATATGACTACAAAATGAAACAAGAATTTGGAACCTGGCTTTATCCAAAGTTCAGATTTCGATTCCTGAAATGTGTTAAAATATGTGCATATTTAGTGAGATAATGGCTAATTTGCATATTTAAACATGCTATTTCAGAAAACTTGTAATACAAAAGACAATTGCCTTATTGTAAGACATTAACTGGAGAAATTTCTAGCTGATACCTTTAAGTTAAAAAAATTACCCTATTCACCTGGGGTGTCTCGCCTTAACCTTACACGGGCCGGTCAGAGTCAACCAAAGGGCCGTATGTGGCCCGGGGGCCGTACAATGCCCAGGTCTGTTCTAGAGGGTTATCAAGAATAACTTTTATCCAATGACCTTTTCCCTCTCTGTCTGTGTCTGTGTATTCTCTTGTTCCGTTTAACCCAGCCAAATCTTTTTTCTTGTTTTGTATCTATATCTACGCCGGGATCCGGAGTCGAGGCTGATCCTCTTGCTGTAGTCCTGTGTCTTGGATCCTCTATCCTGAGTTCTGGATTAAGTCGTGGACTTCGGGTCGTGGCTGAACCTGTCTCTGCGGTCCTGCCTTGGGTCTCGTCATGCTGCTTCCCTGATGGCTTCCACAGGATTGTAGCTGACATCCTCGTGGATTCATCTTCTTATTACAGACACATGCATTTCCTAACATTCGGTCTATATGCTGTAAAATGTATTATCTCTTCGATTTACACACGGCATCTATTGCACGTCTGTCCGTCCTGGGAGAGGGATCCCTCCTCTCTTGCTCTCCCTGAGGTTTCTCCCATTTTCCCCCCTTAAACTGTGGGTTTTCTCTGGAAGTTTTTCCTTGTACGATGTGAGGGTCTATGGATAGAGGGTGTCGTTTTTCTCATACTGATATTCTGAACAATCTGTGCTGTTGTATTTGCTGTAAAGTGTCTCTACTGTAGGCTATTTTTATTATATGTACAGCACTTTGGCTCGACCAAAAATCGTTTATAAATGTGCTATATAAATAAAACTTGATTTGAAAACAAAATTAAATGTCATTATACAAACATATGTACACTACAATACGTATTTTGTATATTTTTAAACTTACAATTTAGTAGATTTGTGCTTTGAAAATCTTAAAAATCGTGTTATTTATGTGGACATTATCCTGCTTAACGTTTGCCAAACGTCTTATTTAATTTAATACTCTGAAATCGAATGGAAAAAGCCATAGCTTTTGATTAAGAGAGCCCTTGCAATGCTATTTTCTATTTTGTCCTAAACGAGAAAACCGACCCCCTCTTCTGAGTATTCTTCTGGCTAATTTTTTTTTAGCTACATTTATGCTTAACCTTGCCTGAAAATTACAATTTAAAAAAGTGAATGCAGGATTTGACATGTTTTACAAGACATAAGGGCAGGAATTCAGAGGAAAAGGAGCCGTTTTGAGCTCTGCTACTAAAAACTCATTTTTTTTTTAACGTCAAACGCGTCATATTACGTCACATGGGGGAGCAACTTTCTCGGACTCCTTCTCTGCCCAATCCGCGGTAGTAGTTTGTAGTTGGTTTGAGCGGGTGTGATTTAGTGAGCTGGTATTTTTTCGGTAATTTTACATTGCATTTCACAATTTTTAATCTTGGTGAGCTTGAGTTTGTGCAGGTTGCACAAACTCCAGCCTGTCAGTGTCAGGACATCGAGTCCACAGTTTCCCTAACAGGAAAAGGATCGGAGCTAGCTTTCGTTCCTGGGTGCGAGGTGCATCCACCTCCCTGCAGCACATACAGTACTTTCCACAGCTGAAGCCTATCAAACAAAACATCTCTCTCCCCCCCTTCGCTCCTCTCTCTCTCCCCTCTGGTACACAGCACCGTAAGACGTAGTGTGGAGTTGCATTAGGTAACGCGAGATACGGCTGATACTTGCGCATTAGTTTCTGTTATGGATCAGTATCAACAGTCCTGCCAGTAACGTTACTATATTATCAATACTACTTTAGTTATAGCCTGATATATGATAGCTAACTTTACAATGTTGTGATGTGACTGACGTTAGCTAACATTAACTGTAGCTAACGCCGGTCACTCACCAAGACAGCTGCCCTGTTCTCCACTGGTTCTCCTCACACCACAGCTCCATTTCTCGCCGATGGCCGTTATTTCTTCTAATCCTTGGCTGCTCCTGGTCTCTTGGACGCATAGCAGGCTCATAATTATAATTCTATGCATTCGAAAATATATTTTCAACCTCTTCTGTGTCAAAACTAGCATTGTGATCCATGTTTATTAATACGTTAGACCGGCCGCTCTCCCCATGTTACGCAGGGTTGCCAACTCTCACGCATCTGGCGTGTGACGGCCCCTACACACGGCGGCGTGCGTTGCCGCTTCAACGCTTCTGCCCATTCACTTTGAATGGGGTGACGTCACGATTCGCCGAACTGCATTGTGGGAGCAAAGCGTAGATTCTCTCGTGGTGCTCGCTGCAAAAGTAGAGCAATGTTCTACTTTTGCCGCCTCGACGGAGGCGTCAGCCAATCGAATCATATGCCAGTGCAAGCTCTAGCCAATCAAACCGCGTGCTTGTGTGTCTGGGGCGGGAGATTCATGTGATTGGTTGTTGGTCGAGTTTCAGCCCCCCCCGCCGGCAGGCGACAACGCACGCCGCCGTGTGTAGTGGCCGTGACACACGCTTTCACTCTCAATCTCACGCTCTCACGCTGCCCAAACTATTCTCACGCCAAAAACAAGATATTAAGATTGATTTCAGTAGCCACTTGTCTGGAAATACCGAAGACTAGAAACGGTTTTGAAAACTTTTGTCACGTAGTGATCGTCTTCTCAATAGAACATCTTTGATAATGTCTTCTGGCTAATCGGAATCAAGATAACGGCGTGGCGTTGTTGCAGGAAGTCCCGACGGAGAATACTTTTGCTGTAGTACATCTCTATGCATCGATACAACATTACGTGTTGATAGAAATCAACACGTAATGAAATAAGACCCCACGGTTTGATGATTGATAGGTGTGTGGGCTGTCTTTCATTTTGACACACAGAACAATGGGGGCTATCCACCCTTATCCACAACGTAAAGTCATTCACAGCCTCTTCCCTCTTCTCTCTGTGAGGAGCAGCAGGTTCAGCTTTCAGAACAAAGTAACACAAAACTAAAATGGTATTCATTTTTTTTAAACATGTCGTGTAGTAATAGGTTTATTTATTTTTCTTCTCAAGAGTACCAGAATGTGTATTTTATGTTAGTATTTCAAAAGATCTCCTGGTAGAATCCCCCCAGACCCCCTGCAGTGGTTGGCTTTCAGCATGTCAACTCTTTCACCTGTGGGGAAATTGCAGGATTGGCTCCAGGTCGCCCTTTTTATTTACTACAAGACAAATGTGCCTTTTTATTTCATACAGTTCAATTTGGATTGAGACAGGGAAATAATCTAAACCTCACGCGTGGCGTTTTACTGTCAAGGGGAGCGTGTATGTCATTACATTGCAAATACTAACTTGAGCTCCACCACTGTATGGGTTAGCCCTACCATAGATTACCCAACAAAAATACTCTCTCGCAACTGCCGACCCGTATTGCGCATGCGCAGATCTAAGATCCAGTAGAAATGATAAAAAGTAAAAGTCTGCTGCTTATTGTTCTACTAGGCCAACATAGAGTCAAAGAGTATATGAGAGTGAGAGTGTGTTAATTAATATGTTTGGCAGTTTGGAGTAAGTCTGTAGATTTGTTTGTGTGTGTTTCATGTATAGGCCTCTCACGATAATTAATTTGGTTGGATACATTTTCCCGGAAATTATTGCGATAACCGATAATATTGTCGGCACCGTTGTTTGACCATTTTAGACTACTGACATAATGATAATATATAATAATTCAAGTACATCCTTTCGAACTGCTAGTCACATCCTCATGTAAATGGCAATTTATCGAGTTCATTTTTATTTATCGTACGATAAGTCAATTAATTGCTTATAGGCACACAATAAAACAGTGGAAAGAAACATGTGTTTGACTTTCATTAGTGAATGAAACTGTGTGTCCTTTATAGTCTGTGTCCAATATTGTGTATTTGTATATATTGTATATATATCCTATATATATGCTATGGTCCCGCTGCTGACACGATAGCAGTCATTTCGTGCGCATATGTGTAATTAAACCCATATATTTGACATATATATCAAAATCTCACTCCAGCCAGGTACCCAAAGTTGGCAACCCTGTGTTACGTCACACGCGGGAGGTCACATGGGGAAGTAAAAATGTCTTACAAAAACGACGCAATATGTCACTGTAGTGTATATTTCTGTATATTTTTTTGAAAATCTAGTGTATACATCATTTTCCTACACATGTATTCACTGGTGTGTCTAACCTGCAAGTTGCTCTTTAAGAACTGTAGCGTGTTCATTCTCACCGAGACTTGGCTCAACCTCCGCTATTGTTCCTGACGGATTCACTATTTTTCGCCAGGACCGGACAGTTAACTCGGGTAAAAGTAAAGGAGGTGGTGTGTGCGTCATGATAAATAACAACTGGTGTACAGATATGAGGATTATTTCTTCAGACTGTTCCGCTCATTTAGAGAAGCTCATGATCACATGCCGAGATAATTTACATCTGTTGTGATAACAGCAGTGTATATTCCGCTGCTCGCCGACAACAACACGGCACTCAAACAGCTGTTTGGGATTATCGACAAGTCCGAGACTTCACGGCAGGGCCATCCCTCCCTACAGGAAGATCACGCAGACTGCGTGGGGCCTCACCTTGCGGAGGGGGCCTCATCTTGCAGAGGGAGCCTCAACTGAGCTTATTCTGCGCAATTAGTGTGGCGCGGCACGGTTTCGCCACTGCGATGCTCCACTAGCCTTGTGTGGGTTAACTCCACACAAGGCTAGTGGAGCATCGCAGCGGCGAAAGGCTCCTGGACCTCATGGCATCCCTGGCCGTGTTCTCAGGGTTTGTGCAATTCAGCTGGCAGAGGTGTTCACAGACATCTTCAACAGGTCCCTGCTGCAGTCTGTAGCCCCCACATGTTTCGTTCCTATCCCCAAAAAGACAAAAATCACCAGCCTTGTTGGAGCACCATCCAATGGCGGTGGTGGAAGGTTCACCTCTGCTCCACGCGTCCCTTGATGACCGATGAGCTAGTCAAATTACAAAAGAAGGAACTCAAAGCACCAGGATAGAGGTTAAACAATAATCTGTTTTTACTGGTACAAAATAACAATACACAATACAGAACACTCTGCAACAGTACCAAATACAGAGTGCTCCGGGCTCAATTCCTACCACCGTGTGATATACGTACCACGACAGCCAGTCAGGAAGAGAGCACAGAACATACACTGAACAAAAATATAAACGCAACACTTTTGTTTTTGCTCCCATTTTTCATGAGATGAACTCAAAGATCTAAAACATTTTCTATATACACAAAATAACCATTTCTCTCAAATATTGTTCACAAATCTGAAAAAAATCTGTGATAGTGAGCACTTCTCCTTTGCCGAGATAATCCATCCCACCCCTTTGCGAAACTGAGTCTGTGAAGTTCCGCTGACTAACTCGTAGGCTACTGGTCTCTCTCTCGATCATTGTCCTGGATTCACGGATCCCACGATTTAGATTAAGTCCATTATGTTTCCGGCTCTAAATGAAGTTTCAGTGTAGACTTCTAACAAAATTGTCATGTTGTGCAACAGTCTCCTGCGTGTAGCTGCATTTCCAATATGGATCTTACTTGGCAAAATGTTTATTTTGAACATAGCACACAAAAAGAAACAAACAATGACAAATGATAGAAAATTGCAAAACAGTTAGAATATATAAAATGTCTTAATTATACAATTATTAAAACACAATTGTGCAAAATGTGCTTATACAGGAACATATTAAAATAACTATATACATATAATGCAAAACACTTATTTTTTTAAATGCACACACAAAAAAATCAAGCATATCTTCACCCAGTATCTCCACCCATGATAAAATAACTATGACAAATAGGAAATTAATTAAAATGAACATATATACATATTTAGGTCATGAAAACAGTGTATGTAGATCTAATCATATGCCCCCCCGCCTCCTATTTTCTCATGGACTGCGTAATCATTGCAATACTGGTGTTTGTATGTGTTAAATGTGTGCAAAGTCGTGTCTTATGCTTTGATAAAACATGTTGATCACAAAAAAAAGGGTCATTTTGCGATTTTGCGAATCTCAGTCTGAATCGAAGACTTTTCGAATTCCTGCGGATGCCTTTTGGGCTTAAGAATGCCGCCCAAACGTTCCAGCGCCTGATGGATTTGGTGCTGTGGGACCTGTCGTTCGTGTTCGTCTACCTGGACGACATACTCGTCGCTAGCGCTGCGTGGAAGAGCACCTGCCACACCTCCGAGCCCTTTTCGCGAGGCTCAGCCAACACCGGTTGATCATCAATCCTGCAAAGTGCCAGTTCGGGGTGTTTGACATTGACTTCCTCGGACACTGCGTCACCAAAGGCGGTGCAGCACCACTGCCGGCGAAGGTGGAGGCTGTTGCGGCTTTTCCTCGCCCACTCACAGCCCAGTCGCTCTGGGAGTTTCTGGGGATGGTGACTTTCTACCACCGTTTCATCGCCCGGGCCGCTCACATTATGCGGCCGCTGTATGAGGCTTTGAAAGGTACGACCCCCATCCAGGCAATCGACTGGACGGCGGAAGCTGCATCTGCTTTCACGGAGGTCAAGACCGCGTTGGCCCTGTTGGCGCATCCATCATCCACGGCTCCCATCTCCTTTACCACAGATGCATCGGACTACGCTGTTGGTGCGGTGCACGAGCAGTGGGTGGAGGGCGCTTGGCAGCCACTCGCCTTTTTCAGCCGCCAGCTGACGCCTAGAGAACGCAGGTACAGCGCCTTTCACCGAGAGCTCCTTGGACTTTATTTGGCTGTGTGGCATTTCCGTTTTTAGCTGGAGGGCCGTGAATTTACGCCGTTTGTCGACCACAAGCCGCTCACAAGCCGCTCACTTTCGCCATGTCTAAAGTGGCGGAGCCTTGGTCGGCACGTCAACAACAGCAGCTTTCCTACATCTCGGAGTTCACCACAGACATTACACACGTGGCTGGCAAGTCGAACCTGGTTGCAGATTGCCTCTCTAGGGTCATCATCGAAGCAGTCCAGTTGGGCCTGGACTACACTCGCATGGTGGCGGACTAGGTCGCAGACCTCGGCGTCCAGGCTCTGAAGGTGGAGGGCGCGGGGCTGCGCTTGGAGGACGTGGTGTTCGGCGACGCGGGCGTTACCCTCCTGTGCGACGTTTCCACGGGCCTGTCGCGGCCAGTCGTTCCCGCCAGCTGGAGGCACTCTGTGTTCGAGTCAGTGCACGGACTGTAACACCCCGGCGTTAAGCCTTCGGTGCGCTTGGTGGCCGCAAAGTTCGTCTGGCATGGGCTGAAGAAGGACGTGAGGACTTGGGCTGGTGAGTGAGTGGCTTGTCAGCGCGCTAAGGTGCACCGCCACACGAAGGCCCCTTTGGAGCGTTTCCTGGTGCCTGAGAGGAGGTTTGACGACGTCAATATCGACCTGGTTGGTCCATTGCCCTCCTCTCAGGGCTTTTCCTACCTCCTCACCATGGTGGACAGGACGACCCGTTGGCCGGAGGCGGTTTCTCTCGTGTCAACATCAGCCGCAGACATTGCCCAGGCTTTCATTGCCCAGGCTTTCATTGCCCGGGCTTTCATTGCGACGTGGGTGTGTCGTTTTGGCACCCCGTCAGACATTAAAAAAAAGGCCTAATTAGCCAGGACATATACACATATACTTTAATATGATGGTTTAGAACAGTTATTGACAGTGTTTTTTGCAGCAGGTTGACTATGGATGATTCACAGGTTGGGACTTTTTATGGAAAGAGAGGTGGCATTATTGTTAATGAACAATAAATGAGAAAGGTTTTATTAGTAGTTAAAGTTAAATGTGACAGCTGTAGATAAAAATAAATGACCTATTTTTGTTTTTGGATTTTATCTTAGCTAACGTTAGCATAATGTTAGCTAAGATAAATTGAGCCTCTTGAATTTTGTTAGCTAGCATTATCATTACTCAAACTATTTGTTATCAGACACTGTAACTACGCTAACGTTAATGGCTACTTTGCAAGTTTAACTAGTTTTCTTGAATGAGCATTATTGTAATATTTTTACGTCATTGTACACTATAGCAATAGCTGCTTTGGTTTCTGACATTTTGCATGCTAGCTCACACTTAAATCAAACAGGGTCATCTTCTAATCTTTGAGCAACACTTGTGCGCTCCAAACTCTGCCAGCTATAAAAGAGCTCTTAAACCAGGACACACACATATAATTTAATGTGTTCTCAAACTTGACAGTGTTATTGACAGTGTTCTTTTTTGTTGTTGTTGTAGCAGGTTGACTCTGGATGACTTGCAGGTTGGGAATTTGTACACAGAAAGAGAGGCAGCATACGGGAGGAGGTTAGTATTTGAATGTAGACAACCCATTTGGACGGATTTGTTAGTAGTTAAAGGGTAAATATTAGCTGTTAGCAAAAATAAATGACCTCCTAGCATTTTATCTTAGCTAATATTAACATGAAGTTAGCTTTAAAAACAGCCTCTGAAGTTTTTGGCAGCTAGTGTTTACATTTGCCTTACAATTTGCAAACAATGAAACGAATTAACAATGCTAACGTTAATGGCTTCCTTGCTAGATTAGCTAGTTAGCTCGGGTTAGCATTATTGTAAACTTCAAAACTGATGGCTATACCAATTGGCTGCTGGTTTCTGAGATTTGCATGCTGGCTTACACTTGATTATAGGGCCCTGTTACAGTTTAAAGCAACACCTGTGTACTCTGCCAGCTGTGAAATAAGAAGAATTAGCCAGGACATAGGTCTACATTATTTTTTTTTATGTGGGCTCAAATAGTTATTGAAAGTGTTTTGTTTTTTTGCAGCAGGTTGACTCTGGATGACTCACAGGTTGGGAATTTATACAGAGAAAAAGAGGAAGCAGAGGGAGCAGGTTAGTATTTGTATTAACAATACATGAGAATGGTTTTGAGTACTTAAAGTGTAAATGTTACGGCTTTAGGTAAAAATAAATGACCTTCTAGCATTGTATCTTAGCTAATACTAACATGAAGTTGGCTTTAAAAACAGCCACTTACATTTTGGTAGCTAGCATTATCATTACTTAAACTATGTGTTACACATTAACTATGCTAACGGTAATGGCTACTTTGCTAGTTAGCATTATTGTAATCTTTGCTACTCTACCTAATTTTGCAGTGTTGCCATTGACCACGAAATTGAAGAAGAAACAGCTACAGTTACAGGTAGGGAACAACTTACTCCATTTCTGCAGCGGTCTGCTGATTAGAATGAACGAAATTACACTTTGTAAGTTTCTGTTTTATGTATGTTCATCAATGTTATTAAGATTAATAACAGATATATTACATTACATTAGGTCTATGTGTACGGAGTAGAAACCGTGTCCTTAAATTAATTTGGCTGTAGACTATTTCTAATTTTATCCTCATAGGCAAATTAAGAGTCATTGATCTGCCTTTTGCTGAGTCTCTATCGACACTAAACAAAAATATAAATGCAACACTTTTGTTTTTGCTCCCATTTTTCATGAGATGAACTCAAAGATCTAAAACATTTTCTAAATACACAAAATAACCATTTCTCTCAAATATTGTTCACACAACTGAAAAAATCTGTGATCGTGAGCACTTCTCCTTTGCCGAGACAATCCATCCCACCTCACAGGTGTGGCATATCAAGATGCTGATTAGACAGCATGATTATTGCACAGGTGTGCCTTAGGCTGGCCACAATAAAAGGCCACTCTGAAACGTGCAGTTTTGCTTTATTGGGGGGGTCTGGGGGGGTCCGAAAGCCAGTCAGTATCTGGTGTGACCACTATTTGCATCACGCAGTGCAACACATCTCCTTCGCATAGAGTTGATCAGGTTGTTGATTGTGGCCTGTGGAATGTTGGTCCACTCCTCTTCAATAGCTGTGCGAAGTTGCTGGATATTGGCAGGAACACGCTGTCGTATACGCCGATCCAGAGCATCCCAAACATGCTCAATGGGTGACATGTCCGGTGAGTATGCTGGCCATGCAAGAACTGGGATGTTTTCAACCTCCAGGAATTGTGTACAGATCCTTGCAACATGGGGCCGTGCATTATCATGCTGCAACATGAGGTGATGGTCGTGGATGAATGGCACAACAATGGGCCTCAGGATCTCGTCACGGTATCTCTGTGCATTCACAATGCCATCAATGAAATGCACCTGTGTTCGTCGTCCATGACATACGCCTGCCCATACCATAACCCCATCACCACCATGGGCCACTCGATTCACAACATTGACATCAGAAAACCGTTCACCCACACGACGCCACACACGCTGTCTGCCATCTGCCCTGAACAGTGAAAACCGGGATTCATCGGTTTTCATCGGTTTCCCTGAAGAGAACACCTCTCCAACGTGCCAGACGCCATCGAATGTGAGCATTTGCCCACTCAAGTCGGTTACGACGACGAACCGGAGTCAGGTCGAGACCCCGATGAGAACGACGAGCATGCAGATGAGCTTCCCTGAGACGGTTTCTGACAGTTTGTGCAGAAATTCTTTGGTTATGCAAACCGATTGTTGCAGCAGCTGTCCGAGTGGCTGGTCTCAGACGATCTTGGAGGTGAACATGCTGGATGTGGAGGTCCTGGGCCAGCCCCGGCGTCATGGGCGGGCCCCATGGGGCCGGGCCCGCCCATCCAGGATTTGGGCCCGCTGTTTTAATCAGGGCTGAATACAACATTTTAATTGTTTTATTATTATGTTTATTGTTGTTATTTGTAGGGCTTTGTCCTAATATTTATTTTTGTTTTAAACTATGTTGAAAGATTGGTTAATATCATTTTTTTATTTTGCTATGAAATTCTGAATGAAAGGGTGCGCGCGAGACTGGTTTCTCGCTGGGTTGAGTCGTGTGGGGTTTTGAGTGAGATGCAGCAGCCTGTCAGTTTACTCTTGCTAGGTTAGTTTGGCTATTATCATTTATATTTATCTGCAACAAAGGATATCAGGAAGTGGTTCATGAAAGGAATATGGCAACTCAGCGCCAGATGCAGGCACATTAGAAGACATCAGTTACGTTACCAACGAGCTAGCCAGCCAGCCAGGGACAAGGGAGGCTGGTTTCAATTCTATTTTGAAGAGAAATTGACTCTCAAGCCGGCTCTCTCACAAACTGCTCTGTGCGCAAGCAGACCGCTGCACAGTGCACGTACGCTCTCTGCCTCGCTCAATCTCTCTCCACCTCTCCACCCTGTGTGCGCTCCTGAAGTTTGCCTGCGTGCTGCCCAAGTTGGATGTAGCCTATAATAAGACCGTTAACAGCTTTATGGCAACCTAACCCCCCCCCCCCCCCCCCCGCCCCCCCCGTTGACAAATCTGGAGCGTCTAACAACCCCCCCCCCCGTTGACAATTCAGATTTCCAGGGATATGTAAATTTCGGGGTGGGCCCGCCCTGGTAAATCAAATGCCCGCCCAGAGACGTATGTCTGCCGCCGGGTCTGTCCTGGGCTGGTGTGGTTACACGTGGTCTGCGGTTGTCAAATTCTCTGAAACGCCTTTGGAGACGGCTTATGGTCGAGAAATGAACATTCAATTCACGGGCAACAGCTCTGGTGGACATTCCTGCTGTCAGCATGCCAATTGCACGCTCCCTCAAAACTTGCGACATCTGTGGCATTGTGCTGTGTGATAAAACTGAACATTTTAGAGTGGCCTTTTATTGTGGCCAGCCTAAGGCACACCTGTGCAATAATCATGCTGTCTAATCAGCATCTTGATATGTCACACCTGTGAGGTGGGATGGATTATCTCGGCAAAGGAGAAGTGCTCACTATCACAGATTTTTTCAGATTTGTGAACAATATTTGAGAGAAATGGTTATTTTGTGTATAGATGTCACGGTTGAGTGAAGGAAGCAGGACCCAAGCGCAGATAACTCTGATAAACCTTTATTTCAAGGCTAATGGAATGAATACAGACAAAAACAGAACACTCACCGGTGAATTCCGTCACCAACAAAAGAAGCACCGACACTGAACACAGCACGAGACAAGACTAAATACAGGGAGGGATAATTACCAGACACAGGTGAACACAATCGGCTAACGAGACACAGGTGAGGAGGGAGGAGAAAACACAAGAGCCACAGGTGAACACAATCAGCTGACGAGACACAGGTGAGGAGGGAGGAGAAAACACAGGGATACCAGGGAAACTAACGACAGGAGGAAAACATGACAGAGAACAGTGAAACACCCAAACCTAGACAGAACTGTGACAGAACCCCCCCCTCAAGGGACGGATTCTAGACGTCCCTACACCCCAAAACAAAAATCCACTAAAGTCCAGCAGGGTGGGTGGAGGGGGTCCGGAGGAGGGACGTATCCCTAGGCCACCAGGGTGGGTGGAGGGGGTCCGGAGGACGGGACTAAGCTGACCGCCCAGGAGCCCAGTAGGGGACCAGGAAGGGATCTCGGGCGGACGGCCCGGGGGCACGGCAGAAGCCGAGAAGGGGGACTCGGGCGGACGGCCTGGGGGCAAGGCAGAGTCCATGGTGGGGGTCTCGGGCGGACGGCCCGGGGGCAAGGCAGAGTCCATGGTGGGGCGAAGGCCACAGCGGGCGAACTCAGGGGGCCGAGCATGAGGGCGAAGGCAGCGGCAGGAAGAGTCAGGGGGCCGGGCTCGAGGACGAGGGCAGCGGCAGGAAGAGTCAGGGGGCCGGGCTCGAGGACGAGGGCAGCGGCAGGAAGAGTCAGGGGGCCGGGCCCGCGGACGAAGACCGCGGCTCACAGAGGGTCGGGATCGAGGGCGAAGACCACGGCAGGAAGAGTCAGGGGGCCGGGCTCGAGGACGAGGGCAGCGGCAGGAAGAGTCAGGGGGCCGGGCCCGAGGACGAGGGCAGCGGCAGGAAGAGTCAGGAGGCCGGGCCCGCGGACGAAGACCGCGGCTCACAGAGGGTCGGGATCGAGGGCGAAGACCAGACAGCTCCGGAGGCCGGGCAGGACCCGGTGTCGGCCGGACAGGAACCGGAGCCGGCGGGACAGGCTTCGGCAGGATCCCCCACGGAAGAGGACCAGGAGTTGGCAGGACCCCCAGCAGGAGAGTGGTTGGCGGGACCTCCAACGAGACCGGACAAAGGGTTGGCAGGACCCCCGGCAGGAGAGTAGTCGGCGGGGCCTCCAACGGGGCAGGACACAGGGTTGGCAGGACCCCCGGCAGGAGAGTTGTCGGCGGGGCCTCCAACAGCACAGGACATAGGATTGGCAGGACCCCCGGCAGGAGAGTAGACGGCGGGACCTCCAACGGCACAGGACACAGGGTTGGCAGGACCCCCGGCAGGAGAGTAGTCGGCGGGACCTCCAACGGGACAGGACACAGGGTTGGCAGGACCCCCGGCAGGAGAGTAGTCGGCGGGGCCTCCAACGGGGCAGGACAGAGGGTTGGCAGGACCCCCGGCAGGAGAGTTGTCGGCGGGGCCTCCAACAGCACAGGACATAGGATTGGCAGGACCCCCGGCAGGAGAGTAGACGGCGGGACCTCCAACGGCACAGGACACAGGGTTGGCAGGACCCCCGGCAGGAGAGTAGTCGGCGGGACCTCCAACGGGACAGGACACAGGGTTGGCAGGACCCCCGGCAGGAGAGTAGTCGGCGGGGCCTCCAACGAGACAGGACAAAGGGTTGGCAGGACCCCCGGCAGGAGAGTAGTCGGCGGGGCCTCCAACAGCACAGGACATAGGATTGGCAGGACCCCCGGCAGGAGAGTAGATGGCGGGACCTCCAACGGCACAGGACACAGGGTTGGCAGGACCCCCGGCAGGAGAGTAGACGGTGGGACCTCCAACGGGACAGGACATAGGGTTGGCAGGACCCCCGGCAGGAGAGTTGTCGGCGGGGCCTCCAACAGCACAGGACATAGGATTGGCAGGACCCCCGGCAGGAGAGTAGACGGCGGGACCTCCAACGGCACAGGACACAGGGTTGGCAGGACCCCCGGCAGGAGAGTAGACGGCGGGACCTCCAACGGGACAGGACATAGGGTTGGCAGGACCCCCGGCAGGAGAGTAGTCGGCGGGACCTCCAACGGCACAGGACACAGGGTTGGCAGGACCCCCGGCAGGAGAGTAGACGGCGGGACCTCCAACGGGACAGGACATAGGGTTGGCAGGACCCCCGGCAGGAGCGTAGTCGGCGGGACCTCCAACGGCACAGGACACAGGGTTGGCAGGACCCCCGGCAGGAGAGTAGACGGCGGGACCTCCAACGGGACAGGACATAGGGTTGGCAGGACCCCCGGCAGGAGAGTAGACGGCGGGACCTCCAACGGCGCAGGACACAGGGTTGGCAGGACCCCCGGCAGGAGAGTAGACGGCGGGGCCTCCAACGGTACAGGACATGGGGTTGGCAGGACCCCCGGCAGAAGACTAGTCTGCGGGACCTCCAACGGGACAGGACATGGGGTTGGCAGGACCCCCGGCAGAAGACTAGTCTGCGGGACCTCCAACGGGACAGGACACAGGGTTGGTAGGACCCCCAGCGGAACCTCCAACGGTACAGGACATGGGGTTGGCAGGACCCCCGGCAGAAGACTAGTCTGCGGGACCTCCAACGGGACAGGACATGGGGTTGGCAGGACCCCCGGCAGAAGACTAGTCTGCGGGACCTCCAACGGCACATGAGTAGGGGCTTGAGCGGGGACTCGAGAGAGGGCTCGAGAGGGGACTCGAGAAGGAACTCGAGAGGTGACTGGAGAGGGGACTCGAGAGGGAACTCCAGAGGAGACTCGAGAGATGACTTGAGAGGAGACTTGAGAGGGATCTAGAAAGGGGACTCGAGAGGGAACTTGAGATGGGATGAGGGAAGGGACTAGAGAAGTGACTCGAGGTGGGACTAGAGAAGGGGCTCGGGAAGGGGCCAGAGAGGTGACTAAAGGAGGGACTGGAGAAGGGACTAGGGAAGTGACTAGAGGTGGGACTGGAGAAGGGACTAGGGAAGGGACTAGGACAGCTGGGGCCAGAGCTAAGGCTGGAACCATGGCTGCTGGGGCCAGAACTAGGTCTGGAACCATGGCTGCTGGGGCCAGAACTGGGGCCGGAATGATGGCTGCTGGGGCCAGAACTGGAGCCGGAATGATGGCTGCTGGGGCCAGAACTGGAGCCGGAATGATGGCTGCTGGGGCCAGAACTGGGGCTGGAACCATGGCTGCTGGGGCCTGTACTGGGGCCGGAACTATGGCTGTGTGGGCCGGTTCTGTAGCCGGAACCATGGCTCTTGGGGCTCGGATTGCTAGCCTGGACTTGCGACTCCTTCTCCTAGAAGCCGCCTGAAGGCTCCGTGGACCTCCAAAAGCCAGCCGAGTTCCAGAAAACGACTCTTCAACAGGAGCAGGAACTGGGGCGGAAGCACTGGTTGACTCCAGACGGAACACACCGAGACGTTTATAGTCCGCAGGCTGGAACTCACACACCCAGATGAAGTTCAACATCCAGCCAGGTAAGAACTTCACCAAGTCTGGTTTCTCCATAGCCAACCGGTGCGCCTCTACCAGAGCGGCCTCCTTCTGCCGAACACTGGACGCTCCCCTCCACCAATCATAGCAGCCAGCCAAAGCAAAGGAAAAATGCTGTAATTCCACCTCAAATGGGTCATCTGCTGGGTCCATCTCTGGTCGGTGCTTTCTGTCACGGTTGAGTGAAGGAAGCAGGACCCAAGCGCAGATAACTCTGATAAACCTTTATTTCAAGGCTAATGGAATGAATACAGACAAAAACAGAACACTCACCGGTGAATTCCGTCACCAACAAAAGAAGCACCGACACTGAACACAGCACGAGACAAGACTAAATACAGGGAGGGATAATTACCAGACACAGGTGAACACAATCGGCTAACGAGACACAGGTGAGGAGGGAGGAGAAAACACAAGAGCCACAGGTGAACACAATCAGCTGACGAGACACAGGTGAGGAGGGAGGAGAAAACACAGGGATACCAGGGAAACTAACGACAGGAGGAAAACATGACAGAGAACAGTGAAACACCCAAACCTAGACAGAACTGTGACAATAGAAAATGTTTTAGATCTTTGAGTTCATCTCATGAAAAATGGGAGCAAAAACAAAAGTGTTGCATTTATATTTTTGTTCAGCGTATTTCTCCACATGAATGACTTGACCCAGGGCTGCCAACGCATTGAGCGTGAGAGTCACGCAATTAACCCATATCTCACGCACTACTCACGCCACACTTGCCTTTCCTCACGCTACGTTTTTGTCCAAAATAAATAAATATAAAAATAAAGTGAAGGAACAGCAAACCGAGCGGTCTACGAAATGAGACGGTCTTCCGGCTTAGTTCAGTAAAGTTGGAACGATATTGGGAGATTCTGATTTCACGGATCAATAACTCATGAACAAAACGTTATTCAGACACAAATGACGTCTCCTCAGTACCGTGGTAAGGTTGACAACGAACTACAGTCACATTTTGATAAAAAAAAGCCAATACGCGCCGTCCTCCGAGCTGGACACATTACACTGGTCTCTATCTGCAGCCAGAGAAGAAACGAGTGCTGCTCAGGGACCGTCTGCAAAGTGCAACTCCGAGAGAATACAATAATATTTAATCACTATTATACATCTTATTACTACCAAACTCACCACACACATCAATAGTCTCCTGTGTGTCATACTACAGCAAGGAGTTTGGAAGAATATGCTTTTGAATAATTTTGGGGAATATTTATAATGTAAAATCTTCAATAAATATGGTATTATCTTGAATAACTTTACAATTATACAGTATATTCTACCAAACTCACTATTTGCATTGTTGTTGTTAGCATCTGGTTAGCTTAACGGATATTAAAAGCTGTTTCTAAAACAAGAAGAGGGAGAGCTCTGTCCTGTCAGACTGAGAGATAACTCAGCGTGGTGTTCAGTGAACAACCTGGCACTGAACCCCACAAAAACCAAAGAGATCATCGTAGACTTCAGGAGGAATACTACCGACCTCGCTCCCCTCGACATTAACGGCGAGTGTGTGGAGAGGGTCCACACCTTCAAGTTCCTCGGCATCCTCATCACCAACAACCTTTCCTGGAAGGACAACACCACAGCTGTCATCAAGAAGGCCCAGCAGCGTCTGCACTTCCTGAGGGTGCTCAGGAAGAACAACTTGGCCACTAAGCTGCTGGTGACCTTCTACCGCTCTACCATCGAGAGCCTATTGACATCCTGCATCACAGTGTGGTACGCCAGCTGCACTGAGGCCGACAGGATGAGGCTCCAGAGAGTCGTAAAAGCAGCACAGAGGATCATCGGCTGCCCTCTCCCCTCCCTGATGGACATCTACACCTCCCGCTGCCTCAGTAGAGCCAAAAACATTATCAAGAGGCGCATTCACACCGCAGTACTTTTCCCACAAAGGTTCATGAGAACTTAGTTCATGAGAACTCTTTAGTTCTCATGAACTAAGTACAGATCGTGTTCACACCGGCATAAGTCCCTGGGGGAGGATTAGGCAAATGAAGCCGCTGACGTCACTTCTTCTTCTTCTGCTTTGGGTTTACTGGCAGGCCGCAAACCACTTCACGGCGTATACTGCCGCCCAAAGTCCCCGGCCGGAAGTCCCCGGAGTTGGGGACTGGCTTCAGTAGAAGCTGCTGGGACTCCCAGCAGCTTCTACTGAAGCCTTCCGAGTAAATCGCCAGAACGCCGACACCTCCTCATCTCCACCGCTCCCATGTTTTATTTTGTCTTGCCATAAGTTAGGATAATAAAATGGCGGCCTCACAAAACTTTTTGGGAGTTTTACGGGGCGTGGTTTGCAATCCGCCCAGCCAATCAGAAATATAGCTCTTTTCTCACAAAAGAGCTGCTCGAAAGTCCCTGCTCTCTAGCAGGGACTTTCGAGGGGGTAAAAAGGTTCTCATGAACTAATTTTAGTACCGGCTCTTTTTGGTGTGAACGTGATAAAAGAATTCTCATGAACTAAGTTCACATGAACCTTTGTGGGAAAAGTACCGCAGTGTGAATGCGCCTAAGGACAGTTCACACCCCGGCTTTCACCTGTTCAATCTGCTGCCCTCCGGCAGGCGCTACAGGTGTATCACATCTCAAACAAACAGACTCAAAGACAGTTTTTTCCCAAGAGCCATCATTGCTCTTAACACCTGACATGTGAATCAATGTGACTCTGTACATACATATACATATATATATTTCATTACTATTATTATAAAAATACACACTATTATTATTATTTATTACATTACAGATTTTATTTTTATACTCCTGGAAATAATTACTGCACTTTACTCTTTATTCCTTTATCCCTTATTCCTAAGTATGCGTGTATTTTGTTGTCTTATGTTGTGATGTTTTGTTTTTGTTTTGATGGCACCCTTGAAAGGGAGAAGCATTTATCTCATTGTACATGTATAATGACATTAAACTATTCTATTCTATAACTACAGCTCAGTGAGGTAAGGGACTCTCTGTTTAGATAGTTAACTTTAGTCTAGTTATCTCAGTGGGTCTCAAACGTTTTGGTCACCATTTATGAGAATAAATGAAAAACAGTTATGAAATACTATGTGACAGTAAAACAAGAATACAGTTTAAAAGGTGAGTGATTTGTAAAATATCCATAAAGAAAAAGAAAATCTGTTTACCATAAATTATGGTTTGCTCTCAAAGTGCACCAGGTTGATGCATTTAACTTCAATATATATATATATATATATATATATATATATATATATATATATATATAAAAAAAAAAAAATCTTCCTTCAAGCTGAACTCAAATGTTGGCAGCCCTGCTTGACCTGATACTGTAAGAAATCAAATCAATGTTTATATGGCGTAATTTAAAGCTGTTTTATTCTGAAAACCGGAATGTAAATGCAATCTTTTAATTTAGAACTGTTTTTATTCTGAAAACCGCAAGTTCACACCACGACTTCTGGTTTTGCGAGTACATATTGTAAGCTTCAATTTAAGGTTATCATTAGCATGTGGCTAAAGACTACGTTTTGAAACAGTGAATTTAAGGTGAAATGACACGTAGTGTTGTACACTAAACACACTGTGGCAAACATGGCAAACAGCTGTTTCCTGTCACACATATCAGGGTCACACAAATAATTTTATTAGGGAATGTTTAAATAACCACAGACATTAGAATATTGAAAATTAACAACAGAAAAACGCCAGGAAGTGCCTTGGACCCCCGTCGAGACGGTCGAGACCGGCCAATAGGTGAAGACTACATTTGATAACCTGTGATGGACAGAGGAAAACGATCTCTTTACCCCGGCTGACCCCTCGCGAACGGGACAGCGGGGGGAAGCAGAACCTTTTGCATATTCCATTTGTGTCACCGTATCATTTGTTTATTTAAATGCTGTTAACCTTTGAGAAAGCTTCCTTGGACTCTTTTCAGCTAATACTGCTCTCAGGTCTAAATCACCTAACAATACCTCAATATCACATTTGAGACCTATAACATTTAATTCAGTCTAAACAAAATACACTTTTAACAGTCCAGTCAAATAAGAAAAAAACAAAACCACCTTTGTGATATATTAAAGCAGGAAGTAGAAATGAATGCTTATCTCCAGATTCCCGGAAATCTGAATTATAATGATCCTCCTTTGAATAACTGTAAGTGATGACAGCCTAATCTTGCCTATTATGTACTGTAAGAGGAAACCAGGACTTGTAGATTGATTTGCTGCCTATCAGATGGGGATCACCCAAGCTGTTGATGCACATTCTGCAAGCAAAACCTCTGCTTCAACGTTTGATAATATTCATTTTGCATGTTGTTCTAGCAGTAACAGTGATGTGAATACTGTTTTTATGGGATATGTTGACAAGAAAAGGTCCATAAAATATCATCATGCAACACTGACCTGGATGTGCGTTCTGTTGTTGACTTTCAACACATTTGTATACAGACCAGCGGGGGACATGACACAAATTGATTCCCAGAGATTCCTCTTTTTTGGCAGAATTCTCTAAAATGAAAAAGTCCATGGCAATTTGGCAGTATCTGCAGTGCCCTGATGGTTCCTTTTTTTCTCCACCAATGTTTCCACAGTAAACACATTGAATGCTTCTTGTGAGTCTTGTTAAGAAGATCTCTTAGTTGGCTGACCTGGTTTGTGGGCAGGGCCAATAAGAAACCAGCTGTCTTTCTCATTAGCCCTTCCCTATTCTCTTGAACCCCCCTCTCTTTCTAAACACACACAGACACTCGCACACACCCTGTCTGATGGAAAGCCAATAACACAATGCTTTTAGCACCTTGTGAACATGGCAAACAGCTGTTTCCTGTCACACATATCAGGGTTAGTTGTGTGGGCACCCTGGTATCACCAAATGGTGTATGATGAACATGTTAATTTTTTTTTTTAAATGTGCATGTTATCAGTCTATATTTTTTGACCCCAGCTGATGATGTAGTATAATGAGTGCACAAATTCCACAAAAGGGTGGAGGACTGGATGGGTGGAAGGGCGGCTATAGGTGTTCCATGTGCTTAAGTTATGTAATGAACTTACTTTTATTAACCAACACCTTTCATATTGTTTATACATTAGTTATGTTGCCAGCTTTCTTTTTTAAACTGCAGCAATGTGTCCGTATATAATGATTAGCGCTGGCTACTTTACTTTCATACTTTACGTAAATTACTTAACAAACATACCCATTTGAACCCAAATTTGATATTTTCTTAACCTTACCAAGTCGATTGTTTGAATTTACAATGTTAACCACATGTTCAAACTGCGCTGAAATCTGTATCAGACAAGTTGGGAATGAAACATGACCTCCTAAATGTCCTTAACCCTCCTATTGCCTTAGTTGACCCCCCCCCCCCCCTTACTTTGGTGTTCGCGGTCAAATTTGACCGGTCCTGTTTTAACTGCTATTACATTAACACAAAAACGATTAATCATCACCAGATTTCATTTAACACCCTTTCAAACTCTAAATATTGTATCAGACTACTGGTATACATGAAAAACTGCAGTAAATAAATATACAAAGAATAGACACTGGTCACATTGCGTGTGCCAGTGTGATCCATGTGGGGGATGGGCACATAAGAGCGGGAAATGTGTCAAATTGTTCTGTGTGTGTGTTTGTGTGTGCCAGGTGTGATTCACATGGAGGGGATTGGGCACATAAGGCGGGGGGCACATCTAGAGTATGTGTGTGTGGGTGTTTGTGTGTGTGTTTTATCTGATCCGGATGGTTACTAATTCCTTTTCTTTATGGCGGTCATTTTTGACCGGGAACACCATGGGTGTTACAAAGTTGACTAAATCATCCAAAATGCAATGAAAGTGCTGATCAGCAATTGTATATGTTCAAATGTCTACTCTGAAGGATATCCTAAAGCCTTAATCCAATCAAATGTAAAACAAAAAAGTTATGATTGATGAAAGTAGTAAATTGGTCAGATTTGACCCAAAGACAACAGGAGGGTTAAAGGAGATCATGTTAGTGTGGTTAAGGTGAACATTCTTGGTGTCATCTCAGTTGAAATAAACCAGTTTGTTTCACATAAATAACAGCTGAAAAACAAAGGTTTGAACAGTTACTACTGTACAATCACGTTACTTGTGTTGGCTTTAAATGTGAAGCATTGGTAATATGTTCGTATCCAGGACTTCCTTACCATGATTCACCACTACTGAATGAGACAGGGAGAAACTGCTCTGGAGGGAATCCTTCCACTGCTCTTTTTTTCCCTCCTACATTCATTTTCCAATAGATGAATCAATGGCTTGTCTGCAAACCATTCTCAGTGACTGAAGTAGAAACGGATTCCTTCATGTCTTTTGGGAGGAGAAGGAATGGCTCATCATTCCAAGTAGTCTCACTTGTAGGAGGCGGGGTCAAATTAGGAGTTGAATCTATAAATGTTATGTGTCTGCCTGTATCTGGCATGAAGATTGGATTTCGAATGACATGATATGTGTTGGCAATGACCGAAAAAATATCAGATTGTGTTGAATATCAGCCTTTTTCGTATTATTATATGTATGGGTTCAGTTTAAGAACTTTACACAAACTGACACTATATGTATCAGACAAATCTCACTGGGCTACTTTTACCTTTACAGTAGGTATCCAAATTATTTCACTCTTATCAGATTTAAAAAGTATTAGCACTCTGTAGATTCCATGTTGTCGCCATAAATCAAGAGGTGTTGTTGACCTCAGATTTCTCTCTAAATTTAAACTCTGGATTCCCAATCTTCACCACCGACAGTCGTGACCACCCACAGTGACCGTCACACACAGTTTCACTTTGCTTTTTGTCAGCTTTTCTGCACTTTGCTTGTAGCTAAAGAGATGCTACGGAATACAAAAATAAAACAATTAACTGACAAGCTTGTATGTTTAAATTACTTCACTACAATTTCTCATCAGAAAAAAAGTTGTTATAAACTCTATTCTTGCTTTTAATTGGCCAGTAAAAAGGGATTCTGATCTTACTGTGGGTCTTGTTTGGTGCCCCAGAGACGGCAATAAAACAGCAGTTTTATGATCTTACTTAGCAACCACTTCTGAAAAGAGTCAAAAAATCAGTGACACCTCAAGACAAGTCAATGTCTTTTTTCCTTATCTGCTCCCTTGCATCTTTTACTGTTTTTTTTGTAATACTAATACATTGTGAGATAACTAGACAGAAAGAAACGCAGGAAAGTATGAGAACTTGTGAACATGGGTGTAGTTCTCCCACAGCCACAAAAGCCTGTGAGAGGATGGTTATGGGAGAGGGCTGACAAAAGGGGGAGGAAAATTAGGCTGGCCAGCATTCTTCTCATTTAAAGCTGTAACTACACAAAAAAGCACTCACGCAGTCGGGGCTGGGTCTGCTTGCTGCTTACAAGGAGAGCTACTCTTGAATTCATGGTGGTGCAGTGATAACCTGACGTTTTTTTTTTCCTTTCCATCCTTTTTCCTCTTGCTTTACGCACAAGAAAGGCTCATGTATTTTTTATAAACATGATGAGTTTTGTGCATTTAAGGAGTTTCCTTTTTCTGGTGGTCTCCGTCGCTCAGGTTTTGATTGTTACATGTCAAGATGCAACTAGTGGTAAGTGAACTCAACTGCTGTTTATTTTAACACCCAATTGTGTTGAATATAATGTGTGATGGTGGCTGATGGTTGCCCTTTGAATGGACTGGACATTGTCTTGGACTAGTGAGCAGTTGGATGAAGTAGTTCAATGTCATTGTTTGTGCCTGTTTGCTCTTGATTAAAGGAGAACTCATTCTTGATAAGACCTTTTATTACATATTGTTAACTTCCTACACTAAGCATTGGATCTTTTTGCTAAAGTCACTTCTCCTCACATGGCAACTTGATGTTCACTACTGCCTTGTTACAAATTGTGGTTTTACAGGACAACAGCTGAAAATGTAGTTACTGCACGGAACATGTGGGTAAGATCTCTGGTAGAGATGATTGAGACAAAACCTACCTAGTTATTAAAGACTAGCTTAGTGAAGATTTAAAAGAGATAATGGTAGCTCTTATGTGGATTATCTGCAATAGAGGAACAAGCCCTTTATGTCAGGGAACAGTCCTGTGGACATCTGTCAGTGATTGCAAGTGATGTCACCCTCAGGCACTGAAAATGTGCAGTGGAGGGTAAATGAGCACCTTTGCGGTTTTGCATTACTCTTGGACTACATCACCACTCTGGAACATTCATTAAGTGTTACCACAGCTATTTTCTTCCCCTTCGGACTTACATTGTACATCTGCAGAAAGGATTTCAGCACCAGCGCTTTCGCGCCTCTGAGGGAACACAGACTGCATGTTAATTCAGGCCAGATGTGAGGAGACATTGGAGGAGAGATGCTGTTGGAGCCTCTGACTCACTCTGTGCTGCTGAGGTCTTCAGCTGGCAACACAGAGCTTGAACACCTGAGTGTTCTTGTTTTACTTGAACTGTGCTTCCCCCTTTTTTTCCCCAACTGAGTGTTTGATCTGGTGTGTCGTCACAGGGACTGTGTTGTTTCTATGATGTCATGGGCCACACTGATCACTGGAAAGTCAATTTGATTGGCCCCTGATGAAGAGTTGAGTTAAGCAGTGCCACACAGACAGTACTGTTTATTGTTTTAAAACCTATGGATACCTCTGGATAATTTAAGTTTTCTTTGACATTATATCATCAACTAAAATAAGTTGGCTTTACTCCGTAAATTCACATTAAGCAGAGACAGCTGTGTGATAGTGTGGCATCAGATAGAGCACCACCCTGTGGTGAATGCAGCAAAGGCCCAACACATCTCTCATACTGTATGCACACTTTTATTGACTAGAAACAAATATTTCTGTCCCTGCCTTTCTGTTTTCTTCCAACATATATTTTAACTCTGCTAATGCTGGACTTAACAAATAGGGTAACACTACAATTGAATTCATTTCCCCTGAATATATGGACATTGAGTTATCTGTGAAAGAAATACGCGACTGTGAAAGAATAGCTTTTCTAGACTGCTCTGTCGTGATCAGGAAAATTAACTATGTTAATCTGTTTGTCCTATTTCGTTCAAAGTTCTTATAGGCTTTGTTTTAAACTGTTTTCCATATGCCTGTGTCTCTCTATGTTGATCTTGCATACTTCTTTCCATGGAACACTGGTGGGTGAGGCGATTGCCTTTGACCAAATTAAAACAGTGGAAAGTTCATGGTTTTGTAGACGAAGGGAAAATGTGGTTCACTAGCAGTTTGAGACAGTGTGTGTGTGTGTTTTCAGATATCTTTTTCACAAAATGACTAGTTAGTGTTATATTCAATGTTTTTATACTTTCCCATAAAAATAAATTACATCATAAAGGGACATTTATTTTCTCCTTGATTACCTATAGTCTTGACATTAAATATTTCATCTAAGTCAATGGAAGTACCCGTAGCGAGGGGGTGAAGTGTCTTGCCCAGGGACACAACTGACATGCTGATTGCAGTAGGGTTTGAACCTGTGACCCCCTGATCCCAACACCAAGGGTCTATCCACTGCGCCACAGCCTCCCCACACTGATCTTTGCCTTAACCCTAAATACTGTTGTTGGGTTTTAAACCACGTGTCAAAAACTTTAAACGTAATCTCGGAGGAATGCTAATGCTAAGCTAACCACCAATGAGAGGCAACGAGAACATCATATGACACACTCAATTGTACACCTTCGAAACAATGCTGAAAATAGAGTACCACTGGGATATTGTGAACGCCAATGGCTAAATACCAGTGTTCCTCCATTTAATTGGGACTTTTATGTGGAAAGTTGAAACTTTAAATTGAGTATGGTTAAATGTTGATGAAACTAAGTAATTGCAAGCAGTCTCATTGCTTCAGTAAACTATTAACACATTAAAGAATCTTTTTAATGAACTCAGCAAAAGTCCATGTTGAGGACCACAAGGTTATTGTAAAGACATCTGATTAATAGGACCTTTGTAGAATGTATTAAGTCAAGTATGGTTCTTTTGAAGACTGAAAACATCTTTAAAACAAATGTTGATTTTCTTTTTTAATCAATGCAGTTATGCAGCTCAAAATGAAAGCATATGTGCATATATGCATATGGGCTGCACATGTGCGGAAAGTCTGCATGCAAAAGGACATAAGTTGGCAAGTGAGATCAAGGAGCAGACTTTAGGCTTCAAGCAGTTGGAAATGGTGATGCCAGTACAGATTACCAGGAAAATAATGTGCATCCTTCATTGAAAACCTATGACCTGTAACTGGAGAAGCTGACATATTGAAATCTTTTGGAGAAAAGTTTACCGATGTGAACATGGAAAAAGGAAAATAAAACTGCAATAGATCTCTCGGTCCAATAATAAAAAAATAAAAACAGGAAGCCAGCACACAGTTTTACCCTGGGAACATTGTGTCTAAGTGTGTAAGTGTGTGTGTGTGTGTGTGTGTGTGTGTGTGTGTGTGTGTGTGTGTGTGTGTTGAACATCGCTCCTCCCAGACGCTGACATAGCTGTAAAACATCTTAAAAGATGCCACTTAGCGCCATGCATCAAAGACTTAGTCTTGGTTACACCAGTGAATTACTTCATTACTAACATTCATCTTGATTTTGGATCACACTCAAAATGGGTTTCCCTCTGTGTGAGCAACACATGAGCAGAAAGCAAAAATCTGCTATTCAAAATCAACAAAACCTTCATGAGGTCACTGTCTTTCAAATTGGTTCCAGTTGTTGCCACATCACTGACATCGCAACAAATGGGCTGTTTTCTACCAAAGCTGAAACGTCCAAACATGTGAATTCAACCAGGTCCACAGACGGCCCTGATTAGAAACACATGCCGCATTTTTGTGGCATGACTTGATTACACGCCTCTTTTCTCCCAGAGTTTAAGGGGGACGGGCTCACCGAATTGTACATTGTGTTGAGTTACACGCTAAGAAGATAACGTTTTTAAAGTGTCTGATATATATAGCGTCTGGAGGCGAACGCTGGGGTGTCTTGGTGGCACACACGAAGGAGTTGATTGATTTTCAATAAAGATTGTGCCTGGAGGACTGCTCCATGGGAACTGCTTATAAACCAAATTATTGCAGTCTGCAAATGGAGGCTTGGGGTGGGGGGATGACTTCCAGATGTGAAAATAGTTGCTTTGGCAATATTTGGAATATAGTTTAAAAAAAAACGGCTTAGCCTTAAGATATAGTTGGAAATGGAGAACGTTAACTGGATGCAAGATATAAAGTGTCTACATTTCTTTACATTGACGTAAGTTTGTATACTACTGGCTGATGGTTCGCCTAAACAGTTTTCTCCAGGAACATTACTCCTCCGCAGGTTCAAGTTGAAGTAACTATTTGTTCGAAAGCCTTGCAATTATAGCTCTCCTCTGACAGACTTCCTGGTCCTTGATTGCCACTTAGTTTCCTCTGCCCTGTCATCCTCTCAGCCTGTCCTGTGGGAGGATGACAGGACACAATGTAAACACAGAAGGGAAGCGCTTCCCGAGCGCTATAATTCTCTTTATTTCATTCTAATTAAGAATGTGCCAAAACTGCTTCTCATACTAGTTACATGGAAAAGATTGGCCCCTTCATTTGTTTGTGATAGATCCTAAATAAAACAATTTCAATGTTAACATCCGTGCTGTTTACAGTCAATTAATATTTGAAAAACGTTATAAATGAAGGCGCCAACCAGGGTAGGAATTTCACGGCAGCCATGGCGGCCATGTCCGTCGTTGCCCCTCGGTCTGGCCGTTATGCCCCACAAATAATTGTACGTCCTACGGCCACCATGGCCTTTGTGCCCCTCACACTGTTAAAATATCGAAGTTGCTTTGAAAGCGTCAGAGTAGTGGTCTGGACTCTGACTGCATTATGCATTGCTCTAATAGTGGTGAAGTCACACCCATCTACTTCCGGTCCATGGGACCTTATTTCGGAAAAATTATGTATTGAAGTCAATGGAGAGAGAAAACGTATCTTTCGATCCCGTTTGAATTGTGCCACGAATTACACATATGATGTTTGTCAATCTTAAAAAATCATTTCCATGTCAAAAACCTTTTGTCGTAAAACTGTTGAAAGACTACAAAACCCACAGTCACGTAAGTGATGTCATAACTGATGTCTAACTTTATAACTTTATTTATTTTCCTCCACTAAATAAGAGATAGCTAAGATAAGATAACTTTAACAAGATGCCTGTGTGCTTAGTACCAGGTTGTTATCATACCAGCAATGGGTCTTGCTCGTTCTTTCGCTTCCCGTCTGATGAAAGGACCAGGAGTGGCTGGATCAAGTTAGCTACCTAGCTAGTAGCAAGCACGTTAGTTAGCATTACAGCCTTAGGCTTGTCATTTGTATTAGCCTTAACATGAAGTAACATCAAGTAACCCAAAATGTTAAACAGTAAGAGTAGTAGTCATATTTCGTGAACCCTTTGAAGAGTACTGTCACACCGGTATGATCATTCTATAATACACCCTTTAAGCCCGGGGGAGAAATGCTAACGCTACATTAGCATCGGCAATCTTTTCTACTTCATGCTATCTGCACAAATGGTTGACATTAAACATTAAAAAGATCAGGCAGTTCAGAGAGAATCAAAGGAAGGCAGGCAGGCAGCTTTGCATGACATTCTTCTTTCATTGTGGTGATAGTGAGGGTAGTCAATCGTTTTGTTGACAAGACAGTAGTGACGGCCATCTTGGTGACGTGTGTTGTTGTGCGAGACCAGAGATGTAGTTCATTGAACGTTTCACACAAAAAAATGTGTTACTTCACAGTTTTACGACACATATTTAATTTTTTTTTACTTGCAAAATTATCTTTTGAATTGACAAACATCATAGGCTATGTGTAATTTGGGGCTTATACTACAACAACCTTAACATATTTTACCGTGATTTATTGTAATAGGCCTGCACGTTTAAAAAATGATGCAGAAGTAACAAAATACTGATACCGGTTAGTAAAAAACATGAATTAATGACAAGACGGCAGGCGAAAAACCTTTTAAAATGCGTGTTTTCTGAATGGAGATCGGATCGATCAGGCTAAACTAACCTGTAGCTGCTCCGTCCAAACTCACAACAACGTACTAAAGACGTTTAGTACGTAATAAAGCAGTGAGAGTATTCACCATGACACAGACAGTCTGTGGTTTGTACTTGTTTAACTTTTGTCCAGTTTCTGAACAGATATGAGGAGCTGTGAGCTCTGTGTGCTAACAGCTGATGTTTTGGTTTTCTGATTCAACGTCAGTGGCTGAGAAGCTCACTGCTGATTGATTGGCAACTGTGAGAACGCGTCATGCGGATTTGACGCTCGAGTTGAACAAATTGATTAAAGAGACTCGTACACACACACACACACACACACACACACACACACACACACACACACAGACTTTTGCATTTCAAAGTATTTCTTGTTCATACAGTTGAATGTTTGAGCTTCACTGTGCACTGCTGAATGATTATGTGCAGAGTTTGACCCTTGAAGGCTGTTTATTTTGCTCTGAAATGGAATATATTTGTTACATATAATAGCATTTTCGGTTTCATTTCTGATTTGTGAAAGTAGTAGATAGAAAACATAGCAAACACTAATTATTCAAAGTAGAGTATTTCATTTTATATACGGTAATACTAAGGAGGCATAGGCCTATATGATGATATAATGTTCGACATTATTGATATTAAAAAAGTGATTTGTTTTCCATGTCATTCGTGTGTTTTACTTATCAGAAAGTGAAGTTGTTTATTTTGTAAGCTCCAAATCCAAATGTTTCCCTCAATGCGTGCCCTAAAAAAATGTGTGACACCAAAGGCCAAATGGCCTTGCCCCTAAAATGACGAAATTCCAAGCCTGGCGCCAACTACAGATTTATGATGATGACATCAATATAATGTCAGATTGGGCTTTTCATTCTTTTATTTTTAAAAACAACTTTGAATTGAGAGGTTTCAAAAAAAGTATGCATATTTAAGGCAATAGGGCCTGAAAAACGGCTATCCTCTTGCATCATGGGAAATGCAGGACCCAGGATTTCTTAGAAGCTGCTACTTCAATGTCCTCCATTTACAAATATTTGTACTCATTTGTGTCAACCTTTTTAGGCTCACATTATCTCTCTTTTAACAATTAAAAAGTAATAATATCAATCCCGAAATATCAGGAAAACAAACATGACCGCCATGCCTTTTGAAAATAACAGTTCTCCTGTACAGTGAGTGTTGATACAGCTGCTTGTATTTTTTTCAGGAGGTCAGGAGGACTCTTGCCCTTTGGAGCTTATCCTCTGCAGGTTGGAAGGCCTTAGTGTACTATAGCACTCCCTCTGAACATGTCTCTCTCTCCCCTGGTGACTTTTTCAAAGGCTGCTGTAATTGCTTAAAATCTTCCAATTTCATGAGATGTTGGGTCCCATCTGGACTCCCTCTCTCTGTGGCCAAGTGCTTTGGGCCAGCTAATTATTCAGCACAATTAGATTATAGTTTCTGTTGAGTGCTTTTCGCAGCAAAGAAGAGTGGCATTGTCAGTAATAAGCATACAAAAGCATGCACACATTTCCTGTCATGACAAAGCTAAGCTTTAGAGATACTGTAATCTTTAGTGTTTGCTTTAGAAATAATGGCATTTTAACAACAAGAAACACCCAAGATGTAGCCTTCTTGTCATACATTCTTCAAAACGACAAACAAGTCCGACTCTCAAGCATCACTTGCTTGTACGCCGCAACATGGTGTCTGTCAGCCATAATTGCAGGTTGTGGTCTGACCTAAATTCTAAGTTGTAGCTAGGTTGTGTATATTACATCTGCAGTGGGTGAACAAGTGGAGCTACATGGGTGACAAGGGTTAGCAATGTGGCCTGAGTTATGTTTAGGCTCCTAACAACGTGTTGGACAGCTGATTGACTCGATGGTGAACGCCTCATAAAAGTGTGGTGAAATGGCTCAGGGCCAGTTCTGTATGCAGGTGGTCCTTCTTTAGTGGAGCCCAAGCCGATGAAGTGTCACTACTGCAAATAAATAGATATAAATAAATAATATTAGACTGTATAGGTTATTAGTTTTTAGTTAAAAACGACAGTACCTATATGATTTTAAGCAGGAGGCAACATAAACAGCAGAGTCTGCATTGCTTTAAACTGAACATAATTTATTATACTCAGACTCTTCTCAAACACAGTTTCTATGCATCTCTACAGAAAGTGATGCAATGTGGAACAACCCACGTAATCAATTTTAGGGCTGTCTTAGACTTAAGAAATTCTTAGTCGACTAACACTCATGCGATAAGTTGATTTAATTGTCTCTCCATAAAGAACACCTGCATCTTGAGTTTACCACAGATAGGCTTTTGGCTAATACGTTTCTTGGAAATAGTTAACTTCGCAAAATAAATTATTGAAAAATTACCAAGTCACTCAAGAAATTCATAGAGGAGAGGTTATGAGGCATAAAGAGCAAACAAGTCTGCATAGAGAGGTCAATGAGGAAGGAAGCATTGAAGGATATCATGTTTACTTGATGCCTTGACTGAGTTGCACCACAACATTGGATTCCCCTGTTCAGTGTCAGGACTTGTCTTGTGTACTTTATATTATCCACCAGATCAATAGAATACAGTCTTAAACCAAGAGGATCCATGAAAAAAAGAATCATTACAAAAGATGATCTTCCATTGCTCCTCCAACAAGGATTATCTCCATGTTCATAAGTAAAAGGCATCAGCTTTTGAGAAGAGTTGCTTCCAACACACAAAGCTCTCGAGTCTTCTTAACCACACAACACTGACAGAACTCAACACAAGGGATGGTGTTTCTCAAAAATGTCTTCTACTATTAAACTCAGATTGTTTTAACTGAGAACAGCATCACATCTGGAAGCACAAAGTGAATCAGAAGTGCTGAAGAAGGGTTTCTTTTGCTATTTAGAAGACTTTTTTTTAATTATATTGCCTGGTTTCTAAATCATTGGCATTGTTCGTTCCGATTCTTATGTGGCGGTCTCAAAAGATGTCCAGTTTAGATGTAAGTTATTCAGTAGAGAGAATGGTGCATATTTTAACACAATGTGAGTCTGTGCTGCCCTTAACTTTACTGGCCGCCATGTCCAGTGAGTGTTCCCGAACAAACACCTCTCACACAGAGCCAGACCCATGGAAATGTCTGCTTGTAGCCGATGACTCATGGCAGCCATTGAACCTATGATTTCACCAAAGGAGCAAAGCCCTGCCGCAGAGACAGTGCAAAGCTACATGGATTTGGTGATTTAGTTATCATTAGTTTGTATTCAAATTCTAAGCTAGAAAATAAATCCGTACAAGTGACCTCCTTTGGTTCGCCATGTTACTTAAAAATGTCACAAACAAAGTTATTCTTGGCAAAATCATGATATATTTTTCTAAACCAACCAAAAGGTTGTGCTGCTTAGAGCTAACCAAGTTTGGCGCCGTGTTGTTTCAGTTCACAGCCTTAACCACATGCAACTGCATTCTGGGGAAAATACATTTAACTAGAAGCATAATTGAAATTGCAATTTAGTTGTTTGTAAACTTAATTTTGTAGAACACATCGTTTTCATGAATCAAGTGACTTTACTGCCCTAACGTTTAACTGTTTACAGTACATTGTGGAAAGTTAGAAACATTTCCAAAGGAAGAATAACCATTTCAAATTCTGGCATAGTAATTTACAGTCCTCTATCTTTAAAATAGAATCCACATGAATGAAATCAAACCCTAGCACTTTGTACTTTTGTAAACACACTACTAGAGAATTAAAGCAAAGCCACATGGGTTTTCTTAAGACACAGTATCCTGCACAATAACCGTTTAATTACTCTATACTTTATTCTCTCCTTACTCAATCAGCCACAGATCCACACCGACACATGCCTCGAGTTGGTGATGTGCACCATGCCAGGCTTTATTTACCTGGGCTTAATTGACGCACTGAGTACAGACTTTGCATCTTGATTTCTATTTCATCTCTTTCCCTGTCTTGTCTCTAAGCCTTTCACTGAGGGGGCCTGCTATTTAGGGGCTTCAGCTTTAATCATGGGATAAGAACAGAGGAGGAAACTTCATTTTATCATCATTTAACATCTATTACGAGAGGGCTGCAGCCAGAGGGGAGAGAACAAAGAGATAGAAGAGAAAGGAGGAGAGAGAGAAACAGAGAGAAAAAAAAAAGTCGGGGCAGGGGAAGAGAGGAGGGAAAAAAAACAGGGGTGAGAATGTGATGGGGGTGGGAGACGCAGCAATGAGGGAAGCCCAGAGGATTGTTTGGGACACGTCATGTAAGGGTAAATACTTCTCTGTAGACTCAGCCTCTACCCCCTACACATCACATTATACTCTGCTCTACTCCAGCACAGGAAGTTCCTCTAGAAGAGCATCTGTTTCTGCTCTGGTTGTTGTCATGGCAACAATTTCATTCATAGTCAAATGAGAGAACACTTGAGATTAAAACATTGTTTTTTCCGATTAGTGTTTGATTTTTGAGTGCAAATGCCTGCCTCTTCCGTGTAGAGTACCCACTTAATGAATAACATGTTATGGATAGTTGAGGGATATATATATATAGTTTATATCCATTCGATCAGCAGGCTTTTTGTCTTTACTCCTTTAGAGCCTTTTTGGAGTCTGCCTTTTGGTGGACATGTTTAGGACTCAGCCAGCTGCTGATGACATGTTGAATAAAGTATGCAGCTGTTACTGATGGAGGGGCGGAGTTCCAGTAAACAAACTGCAGCACATCGCCCAATAAATAATCCTCCGCTTGGCACTGATGGCGTTGCAAATAGAGTCCCAAGATGCTGGTTAAAGAGTGCTCCATTAGTTGATGCAGTTGGCGTTCTTCCATGGTGTCACAAGAACCTGGGTGGGAACATTCCCCTCATCCTTCTGTCATTAGGGAAATACAGATCCCTGTGTGGGAGAGAGAGAGTGTGTGCGTGTGTGTGGTGTGTGTGTGTGTGTGTGTGTGTGTGTGTGTGTGTGTGTGTGTGTGTGTGTGTGTGTGTGTGTGTGTGTGTGTGTGTGTGTGTGTGTGTGGTGTGTGTGTGTGAAAAATAAGGAAGACCAATTTATTTTTAGCAGATTTAAACACAACTAATTGTTTAAACACAAAACTACACACACACACACACACACACACACACACACACACACACACACACACACACACACACACACACACACACACACACACACACACACACACACACACACACACACACACACACACACATTTGTATTCAGCAATTGGGAATATCATCATTTGATTGAGCCTTTCAGAAGTCACAAAGTAGTAACCCAGACTAGTTCATGTTATGTTGAAACTCAAAGATGTATTTCACAGCTTATAAAATGGTCTTTATCTTTCATAGAAACATAACACTGTCTGACTAAGGAGTCGAAAGTTGCAAATATTTTAGGAATTTGCTCTTATTGGTAGGGAGGAATGTTATTCCATGAACTCAAATGATTAAATAAAAAGACAACAACCAGAATGCATTGTGCTCGATATGCTGCTATCATCACCAGATGGCTTTGCTTGACTTTTGGCTGATGCAACTCTTCCTCCTTTTAGAGCCATAATGCCTCCAAACTGCATATTTTTTGAAACTAACATCTTTGATAACGATTCTTTCCATTTGTTCAACATATGGACCTCTAGTGACTTTTACAACATCCCCACATTTGTTGTGTGAAAGCCCATTTTGTGCACAGGTATAACCTTTTCCAAAGTCATATACTTGGACACTGCTTGACCTGACCAGATGCATCACATCAGTTCTCCTCTGACCTCACCCCCTCTCTGTCTGCATCTGCCAGGCTGCAGTACACTTCAAGGGGCTCCATTTAGTAATAAAGAGAAAGTGTGATAAATACTGTGTGTCCCCTTGGGCACCAGCACGAGTGATGTCACCACAGAAAGGGGCCTCACAGTGTCAACCCCCTCTCAGGTTGTCTCTGCGCTCACTTATCTGACCAGTGTCTACCAACAGCAGAGCTCATTTGTTTATCCCAGAATAAGGATCAGTGTTACAACTAATAGCAGTGCCATGTGGTTTGTGCCTGAGGAGAGGAAGCTATTAACCCTCCATGTTTAGAAACACTCCGCAGACTGTAGCTATCACAGTTGATAACAAACAGGAAATTATTAAATGTATGCTTCACTTAGATATTTATAAACTAGGTGCAGATTACTTTCCTGTCAATGTAGTGACCAGCTTAAGGAACTCAGCATTTCAAGTCCAAATGTGAGCTTTCCATTTGGTTCAAATTGGGCTTGATTAAAATCAGAGGTGTTGTGTATGTCACTCATTTAACTCCGTTAATAACACACTGGAGAATGCTGCAGTTTGACGTCACAACATCAACTGTTTAGAGCGGCAGGAACAGGAAACAAAAACAGACAGTATTACCCCTGTGAGAAATAAGGAATTGGGATGGATATGGGACACGGTGTCCTTCCTGATACTACCACTGCCCAAACGGTTATCCCTCTGTGTTTTAGTTACAATGAAAATTCCCTAATTTCTGTTTGAATACTAATCCATGTAGATAAGAGCGTAATAAGAGCTTTAGTTCACCTGGAGTTAAGTCATGGTTTCCATTTCAGGGTTGATGCTGGGCTTACGCCAACTCAAGCTTATCTCCTAATGTTTTGAGGAATCTTTGGCCTAACATCTGCTCAGAAAAGGTTTTCTTTACAGAGTCACACTGTGCCTCTATAAACCTCTCCATAAAATCTGCACTGTGATTGAGTTTCAGCCAATTGCAAAATGGCATTACTTTAAATACAGATGCGTCACATGACCTCTAAAAGAACATCTTCCAGCAGTGATGGGTCATTATGTGTGTGTGTGTGTGTGTGTGTGTGTGTGTGTGTGTGTGTATGTGTGTGTGTGTGTGTGTGTGTGTGTGTGTGTGTGTGTGTGTGAATACATTTTGCTTTTTTAAAGGCCGTTTAAGAGGAGTTGGTCATAATATGTTGCAGACATTCTCAAGAAAGCACCAGCTAAAATCACAGTAACGTGAAGCCTGTGACCTCAGACCATGCAATTCTGTATGTAAGTATACATATTTGTTTAAATGTCTTCTGCCTGTTGCAGCCTGCCTGTTGCAACACTTCACGGAAAGAAGAGAAAAAGAACAGAGACTTAAAGGGAAAAACAGAGGAGTGTGGAGGAAAAGTCCAGAAAGCAGCCTGCGTGCTTTGATAGGGATAAGAGGGAGGAAAAGGAGATTTGAGAGCTTGACGGGGATATGAGAAAATGCAGGCTAATGCGAAAAAGAAAGAGTGGGATTTAAAACGGAGCCTCCGGCGGCCATTTGGTTTGAGGAGTAGAAGCAGCATCCTGAAAATGCTTCAGCTCTGAGGTCAGACAAAATGAGGAGGCAATACATCTCTGCTGCCTCGGGCCTGCTCCCCCGCCATTTAAATAATACGCTTCATGAAGCCACTCCTTCCCAACCCGAAGAACAGTCAGACATGTTTATCCCATCGTCTGCATTAAGATTGTTAGAAATGTTCCAAAAGGAAAAGTCTCTGTTACATTCAGCTGTGACCATATGCTGTACTGGTATCTGAAAGGCAATGGTGGATGTTCCTCAGTACATTTCATCATTTGAGGTACTTCTTTCTGCATTGAGTATCTTTTATTTTAATACTTGAAGTTATACAAAAGTAGTTGAAAAATGTCAGCAGTGCTTTTTGTATATGCCATATTCAAGATTCACAGGTTGTAATGTCATTACATTTGATTATATCTGTAGGTACTTTTACGTGTGCAAAGCAGGACTTTGACTTGTAGTATTTGCAGTGTGGTATGAGTACTTCAATTGCGTAACAAATTACTTAAGGTACTGAACACTTCCTCTGCCACTGCAACACTTGTTGTTAATGCAGATGTTACTGCGGTATGCAGCACTCAGAGGGGAAATAGATATCAACATGTTGTGTTAATGTAGCGGCCTGTGATTGAGATTCTGTCCTCACATCTCCAGAGAGAGGAAGAGGAAGAGACATTCTGCACACTGAGGCACAAACCAGATGTGTTGAGAGCTGCAGACAGTGCGGATAGCAGAGCAGAGCATGCATTTTATTTATTCAAACTGTTGGCCAACCTCAATCACAAAAACACATTTACTCATTTACACTTTATTGTCTAGCCATGCACATCATTATAGAATTCTTACTAAGGTGATGAGATGTCTAAAATGTATCTCATATGCATACCATTCCTCAGGATAACTAGCAAAGCATGCAGTCAGCAGGGCCTATTTCTTTGGTGGAAAAGAGCTCAAATCAAAACAGTTGACAGTGAGCTCTGTGGATGACCAAGATTAGCATTTTAAATGCTTATTATTCATCAGCACAGTACAACATTTAGTACATAGAAACTATATTTCCCAAGTGCTTTATCTTTCACCAGCAGGGTTGCATACTGCCAATGATTAGATTAGTATTGTTGAGTTGTGCCTGCCTGTCCAGTGTTGAATCGTGTTTACTCTGATGAAGATCTGTCAGACTGAGAGCTCAAGGTAAACTGGATCTAAGTGTGCGGATACCTCTTCTAAGCCAGATAGCTTCAAACAAAGTGAATTTGAAATGATAAAGATGGCTACCAATGTGGCTTCCAATGCTTGACCCTGACTTCAAGCTAAATCATGACATTGAGGGTATGAAACGTTTTTGCCAGTGAGATGAAATAATCATTATAACCTAAATGGTCACTGGCTTTTACTTCCAAGATAGATTGTGAAAAATGTACAAGTTGTAGTAGTTGTGAGGAACCCTCAGGGGATGAAACCTGAGGATGATGATGTCGAGGAGACATGCACATCCTCCATAATGCTTGCACGATTTTACTCTAGAAACATCTATTGTCTCTACCCACATCTTCAGATATTATATTTCACTGCCATTTGTTCTTCAAATACATTGGTCTGAAACCCTAGTCCTCATGGTCTTCCTCTGCGTTTCAGTCCCATGTCTCTCCTCTCCACAGTTATGCTTCACATCTGGCAGTGTGCTCAGTTGAAGTGAAACACCGGGGTGCTCTGACCTCTTGTATCTGTTACCGCTCTGCTCTCTCAACTGGAATGTTTGACGTCACATTTTCCTCCACTGCATATCTGCTTTTACTTGGACCAGCCTCGTGTCATACTGTTCATTGATTAAGAATTAAGACATTATCAATATTTATGAGTGGAGATTAAATAATGATGAAGTACTCTTTGTCATGTAGCATGGGACTTTCTGCTTTGTGTTCACACGTCTGTGTGTTATAAGCAGCACCAACAGGAGATGTATGTGTTTGATCATGGAGCTGATGGCTGGCTGGCTATGAAGACTGACTCAGTAGTGTAATGTATATTCTTTGCAAATACATACTGTATAATATTCACGTGGAGTATTGAAATGGCACAATGACAGGAAAGTGCATATTGATAAAAAATGTTTTCGTCAATTTTTCTGAATTTTTTTTCCACTGAGGATAAAAAGGCATTAAAAGTTATCATTCATTTAGAACTTTAATGTGCCAGTATCAGCAATGTTAAATGTTAAAATCATATTTTAACTTTCACTTGTAACATTTTATGAAGAAACATTATAATACACATTAGCATGTAAATAAGGCCTACTAAAAAGTTAATATACAGTATAATAAAATCTTTCAAAATAGGTGGGTTAGATTTCTTATGATGTACAGAATAGGATAAGTCATTTCAATGCACAATAACACAGTAAATCATGCTATCCTCTTTCGTCCTTGCTAAACAAGTGACGGAAACACTTTAGATAAAAACTAGTGTCAGTACAAAACATAAATTAACACAAAAAAAAGAGTGACGTGAAGAAAAACTGTCAAATGTACATAAACATTTCTTTTTTAATGCCTGTCTTCATTTATTGGTAGAACTTTTCTTCATTGCCAATTATTCCAATGTTTCCATTTTCAGTTGAAGGTTGTTTATTCATGCCAGTTCTTTGTTTCTGTGGCCAAGGCTCTTTGTCTGTTCTCGCCTCATAGCGAAGCATCACATCGTCCACGTTCAGTCAAGTGTGACAGTGTGACCATGATCAATGTGCAGTGGAAAGAGCTTGAGAGGATATGCAAACCACATGTTTGACACGTTACCAACACTGTGTTAGCTTTGAGTTCCAACAGCTTTACCTGATAAAGAGAAACTCTCATGTTGTTGTGCTTTTGTCTTTGAAGAAATTCCACACTAACCAAAACATCTAATAATAATGGATTATGTCATGAATTCAGTCTGAAGTTTTCTTTTCCTGAATGCCTTATGATTGTGTTTGTGTGAAGGCACTTGACAGTAACATGGAACTGCTGAAAGTCATCAAACCAATTGCCTAAAGTTGTCTTAAAGGCTTTGAGAACTGAATCAAAAACACACTTATTTGAGCTGTAACATGCATGAACTTTTACCTAACCCAATCAGGTCGTTTGTTTTGCCTTAACATAACCAAGTAGTTGTATTGTTAAAATTTTAGTTACTTTAAAGCAACAACCACATCTTTAAAACTACATTTGGGAGGAAGCAGTTTAAATGGGAACATGTTTACAGAAAACAGGGTGGTCTCCCTCGACAGCTTAATTAATTGAACTGTAAAAAAAGTAATTTTTTAGGGTTTATTTTGTTTAGTAACTGAGATTTAGACTACACCATTTTGCTCTGAAATATAGAGGCCAAATAGATAGAGAAGCCGGGGGGGGGGGGGGGGGGGGGGGGCTGGTAGCTGTGGTTGCCTCTTTAATGGAAGAGCCATTGGAGACGGGGCTGCTGATGGAAAAGCCGAGACATGTAATCAGCAAGCTACTTATTCATTTCTACTTTCCTGGCCGAGCTCCCGACCCCTCCCTCTCAGACTCTCAGCTCTGTGTGTGGAAGCCAAGGTGAAGAGCGAGCATGTTCAAACTAGAGCGTTGTTCCAGATTGCAAGCCCTGTGAACACAATTCAGCAAATACTCCATGCTTCAGAATATTAAACCGATGGAATGCACGTGTTTCTTTTTTACGTATTAAAATCCTTGTGCCAGTGGTTGAAAAGGACATATGGAGAGGGATAATCACAGGGCGTTGATGACCTTTGAAGCCAAACACTGTGTTGACATGTTTTTAACCAATTACGACTCAATCACAGGTTGTGCTGAAGGTTCTTCGCAGAGGGCAGATTTATGTTTGGCCATGACACCGGGGGTTTGAGAGCAGGAAGGAGCAGCTGCTGCACACAGCCCTCAGCAGCTGTAACTCATCTGGAGAAGGAATCAGGCTGCATTCAAGTTAGTTACTGCAACAAAGAGCCTCTTCACAACAACAACGGAAACAATTAGCATGATTTCACAAACTTACCATGCAGTGGGCTCTATCCCTCTGAAAATAAGACCGAGTTGTGCCCATTAGTTTGGGGGCTGCACTTGGAACAACGCGTACTTTTTCTTTTCTTTTTCCTAAAGGAAATGAGAGTTCCAGCTTTATGTGACTCATTCTTTCCATAAGGTCATTTTCTAACCCCCCCCCCCACTTGTGGCTGCAAACGATTCTCCCCAAACGATGTGTGTTATGAGTATTTCCATATTAGCCAAGGGAAATCTATAAAGTGTCTACTTTTTTCTGTCTACGTTTGCCAAGTACAGCACATATGTGGCAATGCAAGAGAGCGCTTTTCAGGTTATTATATCTCCGCGTCGACGTTAGCCGGAGAGATTCTGGCTTTGAATAGTCAATCCGTTCATCCAATTGTTGCAAAATCTACATCTCAGTAACACCTGGAGAAAATGTCAACAGGTTTGACACTTGACTCAAGCATGAACTTTTTAGAATTTGGTGGTCAGCGGTCAAGGTCACTGTGACCTCACATCTGTACCCTGCTAGTGAATGCAATATCTCAGGAACAGCAGAAGGGAATTTCTCCCAACACAGATCAAAGGTCAGGGTCATTGTGACTTGACAAAACATGCTATCATTTACACTCTTATTAAGAGAATATTACACACATGGTGTACTTATTACCACCAGTATTTTACTTATATGATTTTGACATTTTCCTTAAAAAAATGTATGCTTATGTATGTATTTTATTATAATTTTTATTTTGTCCCTGTAGTATTTCACATTCTTACTGTAACTTCTGCTGTTTATATAACATTTTAATTTAATTTTAGAATTGAGCACCTTTTGACAAAACCCATTTAATGATTTAAAAATTGAATAAAGACATTCTTTGTAATGACGTTTCACTGGTTGTTGGAGTCATACAGTTGTAATTGTAGTTTCTTCTTCTCTTTGATGTGTGCCGTCACTTATTTCGGAGTTCTTTGATATCTGTCTGCTGTGTGGTGAATAGCGGGCACAGAGCAGACACATGAGTCATGTCGCAGAGCTCCAGACTCCATGTTTTAAACCAGAGGAGGAAACTGTCTGCCCGCTTAGCTGACTCGTGGAAAAATCCAGATCAAGCAGTCGCCTTCTGAGGGCCGCATGCCTTTTCGCCGCTGTCACGGTTAAAATGTTTGTTTTTTTACGGCGTCTGTGGAAAAGTATGGAACCGGCAATGAATTAGCTGAGAGGGGGGGGAAGTGAACGTCCCTCTCCTCCTCCTCAATGCTTGTGGTGAGGGTTTTAAGACCGCTCTAAAAAACCACACTTCTCTTCCAGTACATTTCAAAATGTCCCAACATGCAGAGTTTCAAATGTTTCAAACCCAACAGGAAAAATGTCTCTCCAGCCAGACATCGCTGCTGTGACGCTGTCTCAGAAATGAAGGGACCCTTACCTTAATGATAGTATAACAACATATAATGCAGCGTGTTTAAGGCTATATACACAATATAAGGACATGTTAACAAGTATTCAAATCCTGTCATAAGCACTCAAGCATTTCAAAAAAGATACACACTTTTCTGAGATGCATGAGGAATTCATCTTCATTTTATGGAAAGATTGTTTTGTATTTACGCTGATGTTTTGTTTCTTGGTTTCACAAGACAAAACTAAGCTGTTCCCTTTGAAGTGATTAAGTCGTTATGGCTGGCTGGATTTTAATTTGTGTTTACATTCTTTTACTTCTTTGTCATAATGATAGCCTTAACACATCCGTACATTCTGTTGCGAATGAGACATAATAAATGAAATGAAAATATAAAACTGGTAGGGATAAAAAGCTCAACAAGAAACTCCACATGCACAGAATGAAGATCTTGGTTTGATAATGTTTTGCACATGAGATATGACCCAAATCACAGCCACCCATACTGGTGGGATTAGATTGAATTGACTTCCTGCTGTATTGAACAATGTCCAAGCCTAGTGTTTCCTGTAAGTGGAGGTACTTCAGAGGATCTCTTGTCAGGACAAGTTTAAAAAACATCCCCAAATCATGAACATGACAACCGTGTGTGTGTGATATGGATGTGTGTTTATGTCCGAGTTTGCTCACTTGAGTGTGTGAGTTGAGCCTTGTTGTATATCTGTATTAGTCTCTTCCTGTACTTTATCTGTCCTATGCAGTGTGTGTACATTCCTTTGCTTGTCTAACTCAAATATAAATATGGGATTACGCCGTGTTAAAACATGTTGTCTCGTGGCATACAGCCTCAGTATAAGCACACCTACTGCACTTTGACTTTTTTCTTTAAGTTTTTTGGAACCATCCAGAAAGCACATTGAGGCTGAGTGAAGTTGAAATGTAGATGTTTTGACATAAAACCACAATAACAGAAACCTCTATGAGCAGTCAGGGCTCCTCTGCAGCGTCCTCTCCCTGCAGAAGGTTCACCTGGCTCACCTGCACAGTGAGGCTCAGAGCTGCCCCCTGCTGGTCAACTCTGGAACAGCTGGAGTCACATTACAAAGGGTTAAAGCCATGATCAGTTCGACACATCCCTCTACATCCACAGTTCTTATTTATCTTTTGTTTATTCAGCTGTGGATGATTTGCTGCAAGTGTAAGGTAACACACGTTCAGATATTTGCACATATTAGAAAGATTGAAAACTTGACTTTATATTTGGATGCTTCAAAGGAGGCTGCAGGGTTTTTTCTTTACTTTTGAACATGAGCCAAGTTTTTAACACCCTGTCTCTCGAGGAAATTACCTCACTCTTTCTCTGCAGTAAAGAATCACCAGACATTTTTAGTTTGGTAGCCTCAGTACATATCACACTGTAACATGTTGTATTTCACTCCAGCATGATTTGTTTTGTTTCCATAGTGTTTCCTGTCGGTAAGATCAGCTGCTGGACACTCACACCTGCCATTGTGGCTTTTTTGGCATCAACAGGATAGTAACTACTCTTAGAGGCAGCTGGTTCAAGGACAAATAAAGGCGCTTTCACACCGCAGTACTTTTCCCACAAAGGTTCATCAGAACTTAGTTCATGAGAACTCTTTAGTTCTCATGAACTAAGTACGGATCACGTTCACACCTTAATAAATTCCTGGAGGATGATTAGGCAAATGGCAAATGAAGCCGCTGACATCTCTTCTTCTTCTTCTTCTTCTTCTTCTTCTTCTTCTTCTTCTTCTTCTTCTTCTTCTTCTTCCTCTTCTTCTTCTTCTTCTTCTTCTTCTTCTTCTTCTTCTTCTTCTTCTTCTTCTTCTTCTTCTTCTTCTTCTTCTTCTTCTTCTTCTTCTTCTTCTTCTTCTTCTTCTTCTTTCTTCTTCTTCTTCTGCTTTGAGTTTACTGGCAGGCCCGCCAACCACTTCAAGGGTATACTGCCACCCGAAGGTCCCCGACCGAAGTCCCCGGAGTTGGGACACCTCCTCATCTCCACGGCTCCCATGTTTTCTTTTGTGTTGCCATAAAGTTAGTCTCTCTCCGTGGTGCGCTGGCTAATGCTATAATGCTAATGCGAGGATAATAAAATGGCGGCTTCAACAAACTTGTTGGAGTTTTACGGGGCGTGGTTGCAATCCGCCCACCAATCAGACATAGGAACCTTTTCTCCCACAAAAGTACCTGCTCTCTAGCAGGGACGGAAAAGGGGGTAAAAAGTTCTCATGAACACATTTTAGTTCCGGCTCTTTTGGTTGAACGCGACAATTCAGAACTATATCGGAACTAAAGTGGGAAAAGTACTGCGTTGTGAAAGCGCCTAAATAAATGAATCTCAGGGGTTAGTCCTGTCGTCTCGTAGAAAGATGATCCCCTCTGTTTTAGTGTTGAGGTTCTCTCAAAGGCAGTTCATGTGTTAACCCCTGGGATAGGCCTCTATACATACAGAGGACAAGAGAGAACAGAGGATTGATGAGTGACTGTTTAGTTTCTGTTTGCTTGGTTGAATGTTTCACAAATAAATGATTGCTTCCTTGTCATCTTGTATCTTCACTGGACATACCTTTTTGACATGGGCAATCAAATCAATCAATCAAATGTTATTTGAAAGCCCAATATGACATGCATACAGATGAAGAGAACGAGAAGAAGACTATCTTCCACAGAAGAGGAGCTTGATAGATTAAGACTCTGGCTCCAGTTTTCAAAAAGAGTTCGCAAAATAAAATGTGTGTTTTTCCTTTAGTATATATACAAAGGCTTAGAGAATCCCAGTCCACCTGATTAACCAACTGTTCTCCCCCCTTGATGCAGGAGATGATTTGAGCTGCACGGCGGACGGCCAGGTGTACAGCAACAGGGACATCTGGAAGCCAGAGCCATGCCGGATGTGTGTGTGTGACAACGGCCAGGTCCTCTGCGACGAGATCCAGTGTGATGAGCTGAGTAACTGCGACAAGGTGGTGATCCCAGATGGAGAGTGCTGCCCCGTGTGTGAGAGCGGAGTCTCCACCGACGGGGGCCAGGGCAGCTTCGGAGGTGGTGGTGGGGGTGAGGGAGAATACATACACATGTATTTGATGAGATGAAAAAACTACTTTTGATACTTGATAATGTATTCAGAGTAAACAATCACACACACATGATCAACACAGATTAGAAACAACATCTGTTGAGCTTCAATGAAGGACTCAGTTTCAAACTAATAAGCACATCTGCACAGGATGCTTTTCTTTAAGAATGAGTGAGATAAGGGTGATTGTGTTGCCTTTATTTACTTTGACAGACTTGCACAATGATGAGATATGAATGTACTTAAAGCTGATTCACTGTCTGCATTTCATTTTCCACTTGATGATTCATTTCCGTACCTTTTCCTGACATGCAGTCCAATTAATCATGTGATCTATTTCTATGTTTCCTCTCTGCAGGTGAAGAAAGAGTCTATAAGGTAGGCCACAGTGTCCTCATTTAGACTAACACTCGTTATATATATGTGTTCCATCACAGAGTTTAACATATTTGGTCTATTCTGTTCATCCAGGGTCAGAAGGGAGAACCCGGGGAAGTCCCACTGGTGAGTCTTGCCAAATATGAACCTCTTTTAAAACGGATGACTATTTAGTTCAAACAGACTGAATGCAGATTGTAACTTTGATGGTTGTCCTGCAGGTGACGGGTATCAGAGGCCGCCCTGGACCTATGGTGAGACTCTTATTTGTTATCATTTAATATAGAATAATGTCTTCTTCATTCAACTACCTGAACTGACACTAGATGGCATTAGAGGAACAGTTACCTCCTGCATCACCTCACCTTCTCCACAGCATTCATCTGAGGCACTGTGTTAAGCCTTCCGGTGACAGGTGTCGTTGTGATGTCATCACTGTCAGACACTCATTGGTTCTTTCTGTTTGTCATGACTCCAGGGGGGTCCGGGCTCAGCAGGAGACAGAGGAGCTCGTGGACCCAAAGGAAGGCCTGTAAGTCTCCATGCACACAAACACAATGTTAACAGTCGTGTGATCAAAGGGGTTTTATTGAACCCTTACACTTCTCTTAATATGATCAGAAACAACATCATGGTGATATTTATTATGAGGTGTTATAGGATATATGGCAGAACACAACATGATCAATCCTAGCAGTATTGGATGGGTTACAGTTTGCACAGTCCATATGCATGTGTATGTTCCTGCATATCTGCAGCAATACTACGAGTGTCTCAGACTTGTAGATCAAAAAGACAAGATATGATAATATAACGCTTTTTCCAATCCTGCAGAAAATGTTGGTGCCAGACATTTCTCAAAAGCACAGTAACCTAAAATAACTCAAACTGAAATCAAAAGTGCATAACAACAAGGACTAACGCCACTGCGTAATAGAACAGCAGTGAGAGCAACTATGCAATAGCATAGGAAATACAACTATCAAACATATAAAGTGTATACGAAGTAATGCTGACACCAACGCCTTATATAATACCAATCAGTAAGGCACATCTATACAAATAAATGCATTAAATTAAATAAAACAAATATGTATAAAGTAGTGGCTAGTGGCTAATGGAAAAATGGATTTTGTAGAATATGTTAACTCAAATTAAACAGATGGTTCATTATTTATTTAGACTTACAAGTTTTGATTGTTTCTTTAAATTGTGTTTTTTATGTTTTTGAGTATATCTTGATGTCTACAGAATTCATTGGATGCTATCTCTGCCCTTGAATATAGCATTGTCATCAGAAAGTGTTAAATATAATGCAGTTTATACAGTATATTCTTTTTTTTGCTTCAAGGGCAAGAGACGAACAGTCAGATTAAAGCCTAAGTGCCAGGCTGATGTTTAATGTGCTTTGCTCAGCCGTGCTGTAGCAGGGTGATGAACGAGGCACAGGCAGTCAGAGGCAGCGTTGGGAGGATGTATTAACCAGCTACTGTACACGCTACACTGCTATACACACACAAGCTGCAATGACTGGTCCAAGCAGGACAAAGCAAAGTATCTCAGCTACACTCACTCAACTTGATTTCAATATTTCACAGAAAATACATAGAACTCAAACTGAAAAGTACAAATACATATTTTCACAGCCAATAAATCAATGTTCGACTGAATAGTTATTCAATGTTTTTTTTCATTCATTGACTCAGTGCTATTTTGTCTCTCTCTTCCCTATAGGGACTGCGGGGCCCCTCGGGTTATGATGGAGAGCCAGGTATACCAGGTATGCCCGGTGAGGTCGGACCCCCAGGACCCCCAGCCCACCCAGGAGTGAGTCACACTCTCACAAGCTGCAAACACACATATGCACACGTGTATTTACAGGCTACAAAAGACAAGGGGGTGAAAACACACACTCTGTAGCCATCCTTATGTAAGCATAGCCAAGCTGAATCCTATTAACAAGTCTTCTGTGGGGCTTTTCAGGGTGTAGACAGAGAGCAGCAACACCGTGACCACATTCATGCACAATCAGCTTCTACCTGTACGTTATATGTTTGGTTGTGTATCATTTGTATCCAGATTATTTTGAGTTATGTTAAACCAGAGTGTGCCCCCCCCCCCCCTCGCAGGGGCCTGGGATCTCAGAATGGCCGGAGGCTTTGATGGGAGAAACGCCACCTCAGGCCATTTGAGGCGGCTCAAGGGTAAGAGGATGTTAGCTAGATATGAACTCATCTAGTAACTCAGTGCTAAACAATTAGCAAAACCACTGTCTGGAAAGGGTTTGATTTCTAAACTGCCAAGCTTCAGATTGTTTCTTCCCCATTTCTCAGTCTTTTACCAATAATAATAATCTGAATGTAAATATTTCACTTGAAGTAAGTTTACTTAGATCTTTCCCGATGTCCAATAATACAACTTGATGCATCTTTAGTTAACTCCTCCCTGTGTCATGAACACGTTCACCAAGTGGAATGAAACAGCTGTCTGTTACTCAGGTCCTATATTACACGTTTGTTGTGAGCCAGAGAAATATTGATGACAGGATTATTGTTCAGACTGGAGTCCCCGCCTTTTAATCACACACTGATGTTGATCTTCCAGAAATGGCTTCCTGCAATAAAACCACTGGGATTTTGAGTTTCTCACACCTTTTAAACAAATCATGTATCTTTGTCCTTATGCTGTTGCTCTACTCCCAAAGGGCACATGTCATAATGTGTTTACGTGTGTTAGGTGTGATTCTGTCCATCATTTCATTCTGCATCATGTGTGTTTTAGGGAGAGGCTGGAACAAGGGGCCCCACAGGGCAAACCGGAAACTCTGTAAGTCCACAACATCTCAACACTTGTCTTTATGTGCAGTTAACACAGACAGTACTTGAAGGCATATTATTATATTTTAAATGTGTCACTCTTATCACTCTTCTAAGGGTCAAGCTGGATCCCAAGGACCTCCTGGAGAAGTTGGGGAACCAGGGCACATGGTATGACATCATTCTTTTGTACGATTGATGTATGTAGCCCACTTGCCTTCACTCGCTGAGTTGAACACATTTTCATTTGACTGGGATGGATTTCAGAGGGATGAGTTTTCGCTGTATGTTTACAATGTGTGACCTTTACAGGGTACGTCTGGGCAGAGGGGACCTGAGGGCCCTCCAGGGAAAGCAGGTGAAGATGTAAGTCACATGGTGTCTCATTTACTAAATCTTCACTTTCACAATGGTACAATAACCCAGCCTTCACTGTATTGTTCCAGTTACTAAGATTCTGTGAATTCATCTACAATTAGTATGTGTTAAGATCATTGTGAATCCATCAATTACTTCTTAATGTCAAGCAGAAATACTGAAGATACAAGGAGACGCATAGTATACAAATAACATTTATAAACTGTAAAATGTTTATAATCCAAACCCTAGAGCAGGGCCGTTACAGGCTCCTGTTCTAGCACAAACCTCAAGGGAAGAAATCTGAGGCATCTATTTCATTGTTAGCACGAAATATTTCACAGCCAAACATTTGTAA